>PVKB01000204.1:132487-831132 GCA_004027205.1 Ctenodactylus gundi
CCCCCCCCCCCCCCCCCATTTAGGAGTGATTCTAAACAATGTGTGTTTGACACAAGCATGCACGAGCACACACTCACACACACGCTTGGTCACCTGGCAGATAACAGTTACATAAATGATAAATGTCCCTGAAATTGAGTCTACATGAAAACCCTGAGAGGAAGGAAACTGGGCTGAAAGTGATGGTAGAGATCCCAGAGAGGGAGCGGGGTAGGGAGCCCAAGCCCAGAGAAAACGGGCGCGTCCTGTGACGCAGCAACTCAGACGGGAAGTCCTCTAGGGGGAAGAAAGTGAGGTGTGGTAATGCGCGCATGTGATCCCAGCACTCTGGAGGCCAGGGCAGGAGAATCACAAGTTCATGTTCAGCACGAGCAGATCAGCGACTTCGGGAGACCCCGTCTCAAATCCAGAAAACGCGAAAACTGCTGGGGATGTAGGTCAGTGCAAAGGCCCTGAGTTCCATCCCCATCCCACAAAAAAAAAAAAAAAAAAAAAAAAAAAAAAAATCACAACGCCTTGTGGGCCTACGGTGGAAGAGTTAATTGTCATAGCTGTGAGAATTCAGTGCCCAGGAGAGGGAAGGGGGCAGGGGTGGTTTAGTAGCCTAATAACTTTTAACTCAGCCTGAGATCCTAATATATGTGCGAGCCGTCCGGTAATTATAAGGTAATAAGCGCAGTGGTGGCGTCAGAACTCTAAATTAAAAGGAAGTCGCCTGGCTGCGGTAAGTCAGTGCCGCCCGCTTCCCTTCAAACGCTGACTTGAAGCAAGTGTTCAGCACGCCAAGCGCGAGCCCGGGGACCGGGAGCAATCGTTAATTACAGCGCTCATTACTGGCGACAGGAACGAGGCGGCGCGCTGGCCGGGAGGACACCGCGCCTTGTGCTGGCCGCGGGACAGCTGTGGTCTCCTCGCCTGAGCTTCTGAGAAGAGGCGCCGCAAGAATTGTGGGTGGAATAGTGCGCGGGGTATTCGGGCTGCATCACCCTTGCTGTTGTGTTTTGCAGACCCTGACATCGCTTTGCTTGTGTTCTCGCACACCCCGACACGGAGTGGCTTGTGTGTTTGCACACCTGGAAATCGCTTGGCTTGTGTTTTACACACCCCAACATGGCTTGTGTTTTGCACACCCCGACATGACTTGTGTTTTGCACACCCCGACATGGCTTGTGTTTTGCACACCCCGACATGGCTTGTGTTTTGCACACCCTGACATGGCTTGTGGTTCTTTGCACATGCTGGCATCGCTTGGCTTGTGTTTTGCACACCCTGGCACTGCTTGGCTTGTGTTTTTACACACACTGGCATTGCTTGGCTTTGGAAATCCAAGCAGTGGCTGGGCTCAGTGCTGCAAGCCTGTCACTGTAGCCCTGCTGGAGTCTGAGGCAGGGGGATCACATATTCCAGCTCAGCCTGGGCAGCTTAGCAAGACCCTTTCTCAGAATCAAAAGCTAAAAGTGGGCTGGAGATGTGGTGGAGTATAAAAGCCCTGGGTTCAGCTCAGTCCCACAATAAAAAAGAAAAAAGAGCCAGCTTCCCAGGGAGACACGTTCACTCCTGAGGCCAGGGCCTGGGGGCAGTTCAGGAACCTCAGGCACAGATGGCACCACCACACTGCCCTTCCTCCTAGGGAAATGAGACCGGGCGGACAGGGTGGAGTTCGCACGGCGAGGAAGTAGCCTGAGGTTCTCGGGAAACAGATGCTTGAGTTCCCTTGGCTAGGCTGTGACTAGCAGGTGACCGCTCCCTAGGACCCCTGGGAGTCACCTTCTCCGAGGAAGTCGAGCCTGGCTCCTCCTCAGCGGGCACCGCCGCACCGCTGCCGGGAGTTGGGTTCCCCAGGGCTTTTCTCTGTGGCTGAAACAGGAAGACAGTGGGCCAGTCACGCCCGTGCATCCGGTCACCTTTCCGAAGCTGTCACTAGGCGTGCTGGAAAGAAGGGGCCGTGTGCCCCTTCCGGACAGGAGAAGTAGTGGGTCCGGATAGATGGGTCGTCATGCTTTCAGGAGATGTGATGTTAAAAGGCAAAAGTGGCACCAGGCCTAGTGGCTCGTGCCGGGGATCCCAGCCCGCGGAGCTGGGGAGGCAGGAGGGTGCCGAATCTGAGCTCAGTCTGGGTAGCTCAGCATCTTGGTGAGACCCTGTCTCAGAATAAAAGATGAAAATGCAAAGGCCCTGGGGTCAGTGCCCAGCCTGCCACTCCTCCAAAAAAAAAAAAAAAAGTACCAGGTGGGGAGGGAACCAATTTTTCAGGACACAGTTTGATAAATTTCTATACTACTGAATATGTGTGCCCGAGTTATGGGCAGACAAGTGCACTACAAGCTTGAATGATGTTTACAGATTCTTATCTTTGAACGGTGGCAGAGCACAGGCACAATGCATGTGTTTCAGGCGGCTGATCTTCTCAGAGAGTGTCGTGGGCCTTGGGAAATAATCCTTAATGGGGCAGGACTCCAAACTTGGTGTCTGCGCGTGAACTAAGTGGCTATGACAGGGAAATGATGCCCGCGAGGGCGAGGGGCTGAGGCCCGGTCCCGCTGTGTTTTACCCAGATGGACAGAAGACACGGCTCCACCTGTGGGAGTGAGCTGAAGGTCGCCACAGGGCTACGGGGGGCTCTCCTAGCCAGGCTGGTGGGCTGTCTCGGTCATTGCAGAGCCCCGAGAGGCGGGGGCGCGAAGACCTTAAATTGAGCCTAGCCCGCTGGGGCCACTTAGCAAGACCCCGTCCCAACCTCAGAACCGCAGCCTGGGCCGGGTTACAGCTTTGTGCCACCTCCTGGTCGGGTCTCTAGGACGGCTCATCTGAGCCGTGCAGGGGAGGGCTGGGCAGAGAGGGATGTTGCTGGCCTCCCCTGCTGTGTAGAGCGGGTGGTCTGGGCCCCAGTCTCCCTCTCGGCTGTGGGTCCTGGCTGGTTGGACTCCCGCATGGCCTTCCCATCGCGGTTACTGCCTTGTGGAGCAAGAGCTGCCGATTGGAGTCTGGAGGTTGTTCAGGGCCTGACACTTCAGACGCGCTCCCCAAAAGTGGCGTCGGTGGCCCCGTGGTCAGGCCAGCACTCTGCGAGGCTGAGGCGGCCCAGCCTGAGGAACGCAGCAACTTTGTGAGACTCTATCGCAAAATCAGAACTAAAAATGAGTCTGTGGTTGTACCTCAGTGCAAACGTCCTGGGAGCAATCTCCAGTACCATATACAACAGAGGAGAAAACCCAGCCCTCCTAAGCCAGGCTGTTGGTACAGGCCTGTAATTCGGCCTCTGAGAGGACAGCAGATTGTAGCTCAGGCCCAAGTGACCTAATAAGGGCCTGTGTCAAAATTGAAAATACAATTGGGCTGGGGATGCAGCTCAGTGCAAAGGCCCTGGGCTTGATCCCTAATGCCACAAAAACAAAAGCAATGTCTTCAAGATAGGCATGGTTTCCCCGTCTCCTTTCATGGTCCCTCCCTCCCTTGGGGCCCTGCTGGACCCCTCCACGGGCTCCCTGATTGACACTCGCCTTCTCTCTCTCTCTCTGTGACCTCCCCTGTCCCAGGCTTCTCTGCAGAATGTCAAACAAAGACCGACACATTGATTCCAGCTGCTCCTCCTTCATCAAGACGGAACCTTCCAGCCCCGCCTCGCTGACGGACAGTGTCAACCACCGCAGCCCCGGGGGCTCCTCCGACGCCAGCGGGAGCTACAGTTCCACCATGAATGGCCACCAGAACGGGCTGGACTCGCCCCCGCTGTACCCCTCGGCGCCCATCCTGGGAGGCAGCGGGCCCGTGCGGAAGCTGTACGAGGACTGCTCCAGCACCATCGTGGAGGACCCGCAGACCAAGTGCGAGTACATGCTCAACTCCATGCCCAAGAGACTGTGCCTGGTGTGCGGGGACATCGCCTCGGGCTACCACTACGGCGTGGCCTCCTGCGAGGCCTGCAAGGCCTTCTTCAAGAGGACGATTCAAGGTGAGTCCTGGCCGCTCGGCGCTCTGGGAGGCCGAGGCAGGGGGATCTGGAGCGCACCGGCGCCCGGCCTCCTGCCCTCCCTGTGGTGCGGTGGTCTTTCCCGTCGTGGCTCTCCTGCCTCCGGCTCTTGTGTAGTCACCCTACTTTGAAGGGCCTGGCGGCTCAGACCTGTAGTGCCAGCACTCTGCAGGCTAAGCCAGGATGTTCTGGAGTCCACGCCCAGCCAGGGAACCAAGACTCTGTCTCAGAACCCAAACCAAAGAAACAGGGTGAGGGTGTAGCATGCGCGAGGCCCTGGGTTTCATCCCCAGAAAGGATGGAGGAGGCTGAGCCAGGAGCATCGCTGTGAGTTTGAACCGACACAGTGAGACCCTGTAAAAAAAAATCATGATAAAAAAGAAAGGCAAAGCTTTTAGGGATGTGTCACTGTTGAAGACACGCAGCCATTGGCCTGGTCAACTCACCTCAGACGCACTTGTCCCCTCACTCCGGCGCTTTCCCCGGCTGCGCCGGAAATCCTCTTCCTCGGTTACACTGCTGTGGCCAGCTTGGCGTCCCGAATGGATCCGGAACACTGGCCTGGGAAGCAGCCGCCCCGCGGCGCCAGGCCGCACTGCGCGGGTGCCAGGGCGCGGTTTTGCCAGCCTGCCGTCCCGTTGGGTGGCCCTCGTGGGCACTCACCCTTGTTTTTTGATCCCAGCTCATGAAGACAACCAGGAAAGGGGACTTCCGGAACTGCTTCAGGACAGGGCGGGAACTGTGGGCAGGGGTGTTCCAGGCAGAGAGGGGGAAGGGGGGATTCTGAGGGAAATTCATGGGCAATGTGATTTTTACTGTAGGACATTTTTAAAAATTCAAACCTTCAGGGCTGGGGTATAGGTCGGCCTGCACCAGGAAAGATTAACTGGGTGTGGCGGCACTTGCCCATCATCATCACTCTGGAGGCTGAGGCAGGAGGATCCCCGAAAGTTTGAGGCTGAAGAGTTTTTGCGCAGTCATAATAGAAAGTGGCCTTGGTGGAGAGCAGGCAGAGCGGGTGGGGCACCTGCAGTGGCCTTCACCCCATTCCTTGGTCCCTTTGGCTGTTCCCCCAGGCACGGAGGTGATGATTACATTGGACTAGTGCTCCCCAGAGTCCCCTATTAAGATGCAGATTCCCGGGTCCTATCCCCAGGGTTCTGGGCTCCTTCTTGGGGGGCCTGGGAATGGGTACTTGTAATTAATTGCTGGGTAAAGCTGGTGCTGCCAGCCTGGGGCCCCCACTTTGAGCACCACTGCTCTAGGCAGATTTAATTACCTACTACTCAGTTTCTGCCTAGCCTGTGGCGGAATAGACTTTGTCTAGTTTTTGAATGAATTTTTCTAAGGACTTGAATGGAACCCAGGGCCTACACTCCAAGCTACATTGCCAGCTCCCCTTTTTTCAAAAAATTAATTTTGAACTTTGAGTGAACGTGAGATCCTCCTGCTTCAGCCTCCCAGAGTGACTGGCTAAAATTTAAACCATTAGTAATTTGAGTTCATTAACCCATCTTACGCAGCTTTGGGTCTCACTCTGCCAGTAGAAGCTGATACTATGGGATACATGTGGGTGTGCGGGAGGGGGAATGAATGAACACCTGCTGTATTCGTGGCACAGCAGGGGGCTCTTGGGACGAAGCCACCCCTCTGCCTGCAGCCTCCCTTGTCTGAGACCCTCCTTGACGATGTCTAATCCATGCAGTGAACACAGTTTTAAAGTTTTGTCCCCAGAGGCCAGACACCGAGCCAGTTCCTCCCGTCGGTCCCTCTTGGGACTGGGCGGGGGGGTCATGTCTTTCATCTTTCACTGTGCTTTGTAAAGACAATTGGGGAGAGGGAGAGAGGCTACAGTGGCCAGGGAACGTGGGAGGACCAGAGGAGGAGGGAGAGGGGGAGCAGGGTAGCAGCGGGAGTGATCAAAGTTAACAGTCACTCTGGAGGCCGAGGCAGGAGGATACGGGCCAGCCAGGGTAACTTGTGACTTGGGGAGACCAAAAAGCAAACGTGAGTCAAAAACCGAAGGTAGGAAATGGGCTGGGAATGCAGCTGAATGTGAGAACAGGCCTTGGCTGGGCTCCGTCACCAGGACCGCTAAGAGAAAAAAGAGAAATAGCCACAGGTAGATGGATTTTTAAAAAGGCTAGAGGGCTGGGGGCATAGCGTAGTGGTTAAAATGCTTGCCTAGCAAGCACAAGGCCCGGGGCTCGATTCCCTGGCACTGCATAAGCTGAGAATTGTGGTGCATGCCTGTGATCCCAGCCCTGGGGAGGCTGAAGCAGGCAGATTACTATGAGTTCCATCCAGCCTGGACTATGGAGTGAGAACCTGTCTCAAAAAATAAAATAAAATAAAAATTTTGAAAAGGCTGGGGAAGTAGCTCAGAATGAAGACCATGGGGTGGATCTCCAGTACCACAGACGAATGAATAACAAAATCCTGTTGCTGGGATCTGAGCAGTCACTGGGAAGACAGCGACTTCCCGCCCGCCAGTCACCAGAAGGGAAGGGTGGGGTTCCACCATGATTTTTTTCAGATGCCTAAGTTACCAAAAGCTGAGCAGCCGAGCGCAACCCCGGGCAGCCCCTGGCAGTGGTGTGCGGCTTGGGTTGCCGCCATATTGGGGACAGCAAGTTTCAAGGATTTGGAGCCAGTGACAGAGATGTCACTGTCCAGATTAGCAGTGTGGCCTGCCCACCTGGCGGGGCTGGGAGCTGGCAGCTGGACCCAGCTCCGGAAGGACCCTGTGAGCTGTGGCCACAGGCACCCCACCGTGGGGCTCCATCAGCCCCAAAAAGGCAGTGAGGCAGATAAAGGGATTACGTTGGGGACGTGTCATGTAGTAATTAGGGCGGTAATTGTGAGGAGGTTGGAACGTCCTTCCCTCGGTGGCCGGAGGGGGAGCACCATCGAACTCCAGAGATGGGGGGGAGAGCCCGGGCATGCTGGACCGTCGTGGGCAGTTTTCATGTAATTGGCTGTGTTTTTGGTTGTGATCCTGGAATTCCAGCCCCGGGCCTTCATACCAAGCTACTGGGCGAGCCCTTTTTCATTTTTGATTTTGAAATAGGGTTGTAGCTGTCCCTTGGCACTGGCCAGTAATCCCAGCACTCTTGGGATAGCCAGTCGGAGCGCATCCAGGGCGACATAGTGAGTCCCTGTCTAACAGAAAAATCAGAACCCAGGAAAAGGCTGGCGAAGGCCCCAGCCCTGGATGGACGTGCACACACCCAGAAGTGGAGGTTTCCCTTTTGCTTGTGAGGATCACTTGTTTATTTGGTGTTCTTTAAATTTATTTATTTATCTACTTATTTATTGTAGCAATGCTGTGGTTTGGGATGGGCCTTTGGCTCTGAGCTACACACCCTGCTGCTTCTTGTTGTTTATTTGAGACGGGTCTCGCTAAGTTGCTGGGTTCCCCAGGCTGAGTTCGAGCTTGTGATCCACCTGCTTCAGCCTCCCAGAGCGCTGTGATGGTGGGCCTGTCCCATCCCCTACCCGACCAGGGGGGTGGCACTGTATATCCCGGTGTAGACGTTGGCCTGGCGTGCCCGCTGCGCGTGGGCGAGTGGTGTGTGTGGAGGGTGCCTTCCTGCAGCAGCCTGGTACACTTCTCCTGGGCTTGACAGGCAGCTGACCCCTGTCCTGGCTGGTCGTGCCCTGTTGGAAGTGGCCGGGATTGTCACACTGCTCAGTTTGTTGGAGAGCTCTTGGCCTGAAAGCTTTTCTTTGAGGTAGTAAATTAAAAATTTTACATATCTTAAGACATGAGGTATTTTAGGATCTCCAGGCCCCATACCTTGCTTCTTCCCCGTTCTCAATTTTCTTTTAAAGATGGAAGCCACTGCTAGCTTGGTGTCTTAGAAAAACAAGACACGTGGCTGCCATCCCTGCCTTCAGGAGGCTGAAGCAGAATTCCTGGAAGTCCAGGGCCAGCCTGGGTGACGGAGTGAGTGCGAGAACCCGTCTCACACGAAACAGAACCAACGTGTCCGGCCAGGCCCAGGCTGGAGCCCACCTGCTGCCCACATTGGCTGCCGCCCTGGCTGGGGCCTCTGGAAGCCCGGGTGAGGGGGCCCAGCAGAGGGCCTGGGCCACTCTGTTGGAAGTGAAACTTTGCTCCCTCCCATGATTCCCTTGGCCGTCTGTTATGTCAGTTTCCAGAGTATTTTTGCTTCCTCGGGGATCTAAATTTCCAGCCCTCCCTGGACAGTTCTCATTCCTTACACCTGCTTGAGCTGCATATTTGTGAGCAGGACTATGACACGTGTGTGTGTGTGCTCACGTGTGTGTGCATGCTTGTGCACATTGCCTGAGCAGGAACAGAATCATCATAAAAAAGTAACTTATGGCTGCCTTTATTATTAGACAGCATGTCACTCTGTAGTCCAGGCCTTGAACCAGTGATCCTCCTGACTCAGCCTCCCCCGGTGCTGGGATGAGAGGTGTGGCCCTGGACTGCGGAAGCAGTGTCCATGAGGCAAAGCTCCCCGGGACGTGCTGATGGTGGCCTAAGCTGGCAGGTGACGTCGTGCCTCTCAGGTCCTGGGCAGTCCCCTGCCTGATTGAGACCCCCCATTGGCCCACTCACTCACCCCTGCTCTGACTCCTGAGGGCAGAGGAAGGTGACCTGCCTCAGCCTACCGCCGACCAGATCCAAGTCCTCTCTCCACTCCTGTCTGTGGAGAACCAGGTTGGGGTATTTCTATCCTCAGATCTCAGCTTCACTTCCAGCTGATTTTTAAAAAAATACTGTTGGCTATCAGGTGGCTTTTCCGCTGGCCCCAGATAATAGAGCAGTGGGTGTGGCTCAGCCTTAGCTGCTGTCCCTGGACCTTCCCCCGAGGACTGGCTTGAGGACTCCGGTTTGAGGTAGATGGGAACCTGTTCCCTGATTACAGGGTAAACTCAGACAGAAGCACCAGGGCCTCTCACCCCTGGGAACAGCTCTGGCCTTCCTTCTGCTCTGACTTAACTGAAAACCAAGTCAGACCCTGCTGATTTCGCAGACCTATAATTCTAGCATTCTGGGAGGCTGAGGCAGGCGGATCTCAACTGCCAGGCCATCCAGGGAAACTTGGTAACTTAGCAACTTAGCTTGACCCTGTCTCAAATAGTAAAAACAGGCCTGGGGATGTAGCTCAGGGTGGAGGTTCTGGATTTAACCCCCAGTATGACAAATGAAAAAAGTCTGCTAATTTGAGAGACATTTTTTGAGTAGTAATTAATAGCCACATTTGGTTCAATATGACTTAGAAATCCAAAGGAAAAAGGAACATTTTTTTTTTTTTTTTTTTTTTTTGAAGCAGAGTCTTGCTCCGTAACCCAGGCTGGTCCTGAACTCACTGTGTAGCCCAGGCTGGCCTAGAACTCATATCAGTCGTCCTGCCTCAGCCTCCTGAGTGCTGGGATTCTAGCGTGCTTGACGACGCCCTGCTTATATGGTGCTGGGGGATGCAGCCTACCCTTAGGCCCAGGCTCGGATCACTGAGCTCGGCCCCAGCCCAAGCACACAGCTCTCGATAGCAGCCAAGTTGTGTGGGCTGTGGTCATCCTCTGTAGTTGGAGTGCCTACATAGCGTGCTCCAGGCCCTGGGTTCGATCCCCAGCGCCACATTAAAGAAAAAATAAGCATGTGCATGGAATTCCAATCCTCAGGTGGCAGAGGCAGGGCAGTTGCCAGTTCCAGACCAGCCTGAGCTGCGTAGTGAGCTCAGGACCAGCCTGGGCTGCGTAGTGAGCTCAGGACCAGCCCAGACTACAAAGTGAGACTGTCTCAAAAGAGAAAAAGCCAAGCCGTAGGGTGGCGTAGCTCAGGGTCGGCGTGTGCCTGGCATGTGTGCCGAGTCCCCGGACTGATCCCTAGTGCTGTAAAGTGAGCAAGGAGCGGGTCAATACATGTCACCAGGCCGCGAGACAGGCCGCGGGGAAGGGAGGGGCTGAGCGTGATGGCGCCTGGGCAATGATGCTACATGCTTCTCCGGGACCCGCTGCCCCTCAAGAGAAGCTTAGCGGTTGGAAGGTGCGTGAGGCCACTCTCCTTTGGAAGTTGTGAACAACGGGGTGTCAACAATTGTACCGTGTCCTCCTCCATGGAGTTCACTCATAAGATCTTAGAAGAATCAAATAAACTGGGTGTAGCAATGCACACCTGTGGCTCCAGCATTCTGGGAGGCTGAGGCAGGAGGATCACCAGATGGAGCCCAGCCTGGGAAAATTAGCCCTGGGCTCCATCCCCAGTAGCACCAGAACAAACAGAAATAAAGTGCCACTAGCAGCAAAATTAGGCCAGTTGATGCTGGTGGAGTGTTAGAGTCACAGGTGAAGACAGGTTGACAGATGGGTCGATTTGTGGTGGGGACCGAGGCCAGGAATTCACATTGGTGAAGTGTTTGTTCTAGTTCTGAGCTATACTTCCGGCTCCTAAGTTTTATATGTGGGTGCTACTTCAACTTTTGAAAAAAGAAAAAACTAAATTGTAAAATAAAAAAAAAATTACCATTAGCTGGGTATAGGAGCACACACCTGTCATCAGGAGGCTGAGCCAGGAAGATTGAACAGTTTAGGGCTCAGCCTGAACTGTAGAGCTAGAAGCTATATAAAACATAGAACTCACTAAACTGCTATGTCGCCTGTGCTAGGCTCAAACACCTTCCAGAACACTGGGATTATAGCCAGACCTTTGTAGGCCTATGTTTTTTTGTTCATTTGTTTGTTTTAACGTTTTGAAACACTTCGTGACTCTCACTGAGTCACTACATTTTCTGGCCTGGCTGGAACTTGTGATCCTCCTGTTTCAGCCTCCCAAGAGCATGGTAATTACCACACCTTGCCCTGAAAGTAATGTGAGACAGTGTCTCTAGGTCCACATGTGGCCAGGTGTGGGATTTTTCCACTTGGGGCATCACGACGAAAAGCTGCTAATTTTGGAGCATTTCGGATTTCCAAAGTAGGAGCATTCAGTCATATTAATTTTAGGTGATCCAGATCGTTGTTGAACTTGATCTTAACGGGAGATTGTCTACCAATGTCTCTCACAGTAGCACGCCAGAGCAGAGGCACTGAGGGGACAATCTTAGAAAATGTTTGGCTTGGTTTGGGCACAGAGAAAGACAGGCTGGGTGGGTCAGGCCTGTAGTCTCAGCCCTGTGGGAGGCTGAGGCAGAAGGATTGCAAGTCCTGGACCAGCCTGGGCATCTTAGCTACTAAGACCCTGTCTCAACATCAAAAACAAAAACAGGATGGGAATCTAGCTCAGTGGGAAGTCCCTGGGCTGGATTCCCAGTACCCAAAACAAAACAAAAGCAAAACACACCCTGGGAAGGCGGAGTCCAGCCCCAGCAGGCAGGGTGTGAGGTCCAGGAACAGATCTTCCTATTCTGAGAGGCTGTTGTCATATCAAAGCTAAAAATACCAGGCCTGGGGGTGTGTCTTGGTGGATACAGCAGGGCCTGCTATGCCCAAGGCCCGGGGTTCAACTTCTAAGCACACTTAGTTGGGTATAGCAACAAGCACCTGTAGTCCCAGCACTCAGGAGGCTGAGGAAGGAGGATTGTTGTGAGGTCGAGGCCAGCCTGGGCTATGTAGTGGGCTCAGGACCAGCTTAGACTACAGAGAAAGAAAAAAAAGTTAAAAATAGTGACTGTGTGAGTGCCTGGGCCCCGTCGTTGGAATGGGGCCTTGGATTCCTTGCACACATCCCCCTCCCTTTTAGAAGTGCCTTGGAGAACGCCCGGCCTGCGCAGGAGCCTGGCCCACTTGGCCTGGCTCAGAGGCATTGTGTGCAGCCCCACACCTGTTGCTTTGGTGACCAGCTCTGTTTGGTTTCTGTGGGATTAAAGTGGCCCCACGCCCTAGGGGCACAGAGACAATTGAGGGACTTCTTCTGGAGGTGCTGAGAGATGCCATTCCCCCAAAGCAACCCTACCCTGCCCAGCAGCTGCCCCTGTCCCGCAGCAGCCCACGGTGGCAAAGGACCATGCCAAGCTCCTCCCTCAGGCCCGGGTTCCACCCTGGCCAGCAGCGGTAGCAACAGCCATGGTGACACAAAGGGACAGGCTCTTCTCCCGGAGGGTCTCCTCCTAGCCTCACTTGGCCCGCTTGGTAATGGCTGCTGAAAGACTGCATAGTGCCGCGAGTGGTGCCAGGTTGCTTGTGGTTTGTGGAGAGTCGGAGCTCTCTGCCGTGTGGTTGAGAGGTGCGAGGGGACTCAAGGCTCGTGTCCACACCTCTGCCTGTGCTGCTTTGTGTCACGTGACACACGGCTCATCAGAACACACCGAGGATGTTAAGTGTAGACGCTTACAGAAAACAGACACATCGTTGTTCAGCCCCTCGGGATCCTACCTTGCTTGGGACACACTTGACCCATCATTCCGCTGCTTCATTTTTCTTTTCTTTTTCTTCCTTGTTTTTTCGAGTAGTCTCAACTGTTCCTCCACTCACTGTTATGTCGCCCAGGCTGGCCTTGAACATGCAGGGATCCTCCTGCCTAGGCCTCTCAGGGCTGGGATTACAGGTGTGTGCCACCACCCCCAGCCTATGAGGTGCTGCTGAATAGGACCCGGGGTCTCATGCTCGCTGGGCAAGTGCGTGACCTACGGAAGGCACCTGGCCGGCTGGCACGTTCTGACCCGGCTCTGGAGGTCCTCTCGCCCCAGCGTTGTCATGAGGCGTGATGAGAAACGCCGTGCATGCTGCTGCCGGGCTTGTGGTGGAAAGCGAGGGTGCCTCCCTGCGTCCCCGGCGCCCCACGACTTCTGGCTCTTCTCCAATGTCACGGTGACCTTGGAAGGTCCGTGTTTGGGATGAATCGAGGACTTGGAGGCAGCCACCAGAGCGTGACTAGAGACTCGGGAACTACTTCCGGAAGTGGCAGGACCGAGGGTGGGTGGATGCGGGGGGTCTTGAGGGGTGTCCGTGGCAGTGTCGCTTTTGTAAACTGTTCTAAATGCTGCCTGGTGGTGCAGGCCTGTGATCCCAGGACTGCGGGAGGTGAGTTTGAACCTGACCAGTTCAAAAACTTGAAGAGACCCTGCCTCAAAATCAGTGGGATTGGGCTGGGAATATAACCCGGTCCCCAGTACCCCAAAACGTCTTCCCCCAGCATCACGTCAGGCCACAGTCCCCGGGGTTTCTCCTCCCAAGCAGCTGGAGTCCTTCAGTGGTTGTCCCTCTCCCCGGGGGAGGCCCCTCATCCCTGCTGGTCCCTGGCCTGGGCTCCTCCCAGACTTAGGAACAGTTCCCCATCATCTGACGTCCACTTTTGGAGGGCTCTTCTCTCGGCACCTGCCACACTTCATTCATTGGTGGCCAGTACTGTGGCCTCCTGTTCCAGCAGCCCATTCCTCAGGGTGAAGGCTTACACCCTTCAGGATCCCTTGGGTCTACCCAGAGGTCCCCTCGACGTCCCGCTCCACGGGGAGGGGTCATTATCTGTCAGCTTCACTCACAGGGGCACTGGCCCTCATTCTCCCATTTTGGTGTGTAGATCTCAGTTATGAAAAAAGTTGGAATGTGGAACGCGATACTGGGGAGGGAGCCCAGGGCCTTTGCACAGGGATTTGTTTGTCTGAGACAAGGACTCCCTCTGTAGCCCAATCTGGTCCTGAACTCCCTAAGTAGCCCAGGCTGGCCTTGAACTCACTGCAGTCCTCCTGTCTCGGCCTCTGGAGTGCTGGGATTACAAGCGTGCGCCACCACGCCGAGGATGTGGTGCTGGGGAGTCAGTCTCAGGGCCTTGTGCTTGCTGGGCGGGTGTGCCAGATGCTGAGCTCTTCCTCCAGCCCTTCCGCACAGTGAGTTTTAGTACGACTGCCCCCTTCCATTGTGGAGGGCTCTGGTGACAATTCCGAGGGAAGAAGCAGAAGTGGCAGGCGTGGTGGCCCTGCGGCCCAGTGGCCAGGAGCGCTCTCTTGCGCTCTCTCTCTCTCTCTCTCTCTCTCGTTCTGTCTCTCTCGTTCTGTCTCTCTACCGAGGACTGTACCTGGGGCCTGCAGAATGAGCTACATCTTCAGCATCTCATCCCTACTCCCTTTTTCTAAATTGAGAGAGTTTATCCCTAAGTCACTGAGTTCTTCAGGTTGAGCTTGAACTTGTAATCCTCCTGCCTCAGCCTCCCAAGGTGTTAGAATGATAGGCCTATGCCACCAGGCATGGCATAATTAGGGCAGGTTATGGTTATAGATACATCATAAATTATTGGTTCACATGATGTAATTTCAACTGTAGATAACCTTGCTGTCTCTTTTTTTGGAGGGGTAAACAGAGAAAGGTGAGCCAGACACCAAAAAAGGATTAAAACCCAGAGGGAGAAACAGAGTAGTCATACCACGGTAAAAATGGAACGAGCCTTTAGTGCTCTAGAGTTTTCTTTTCTTTCTCTTGGGTGCAACGAAGCTGCTGCAGGTCATTGCCTCTGGGTCTGCAGCGCCCTCTAATCATCCTGTGCCCAGGTATGTCCCGTATTTTTTAAAAAATCATTAATTAATCATTTTAAGAACAGGTCTCCCTCTGTAGTTCAGGCTGGTCCTGAACTCACTGTGTAGCTCAGAGTTCGAACTCACTATGTAGCCCAGGCTGGCCTCGAACTCACAGCCGTCCTCCTGCCTCAGCCTCCCGAGTTCTGGGATCATAGAGGTGTACCACCACATCCAGCTTGATTTTCTTTGTGTGGTGCTAGGGGATTCGGCCCGTGGCCTTGCAGATGCTGAACCAGGGCTTTAACAACTGAGTTACACCTTCTGGACCTGCACTATTTTTAAATCACTTAATGTTGAAAAACAATTGGTTGAACCCCACTAGGATTGACCTTCAGCCGTAGTTTGTCTGTCTGTCTGTAGTCCTAGGGATAAGCCCAGGGCCTTCCCTCTAAGATACAAGCTCAGCCCCTTTTTATTGTTTGAGAGAGCTAAACTGCAAGATTGGCTAGGCCGAGATTGAACATGGGAACCTCCTGCCTCAGCCTTCCAGAGTGCTCAGATTAAAGGCCTGCCACACCAGGCTCAGCTACCCCTGGGGTTCTGTTAATCAAAGTGACACCCTGGAGGGGACACAGGCTGTGGTGCTGTGGGCACTTCCGTGAGTCCCTGAGTGTGCGGGAGGTCACCCGAGACTCCAGAGGCAGCCGTGGGGGCCGGCACGGTGGGTGTCCCAGGGGATTGGGCAGAACCTTTCCTTTGGAGGTGCCACGCTGATCGAAGTCACTCAGCGCTCCCTCTGCCACACTGCAGGCGTCCATCACATGCCAGGAAGGAGGACAGACCTCATGCACCTGTCCTCCAGCTGGAGTCGCCCTGCCACCCCTGAGCCCTTACTACTCTGTTAACCCCTATGTGAGCACATGGTGTCGTGGGTAGACTAATGGCCCTGAGGATTCGGAACTTGGTCCCCAGAGCCCGGTACTCTGTAGGGTTGCCAGGGGGGATCATAAATCTCTGTAGCCAGCTCCTCGGCCCGGTGTCTGCTGCCTCCACCAGTTCCCACTCCTGCCACAGCCAGGTGCACTGCTATCCTGCTTGCAGGTGACAGAGGTGTCGTCAGCAGTGCCCAGTTGGATCCCTAGTGCCATCTAACCATGGTATCTCAGAAAACAGTGAGCACTCGGCCTGGTGACACAGGCCTGTCATCCCTGCAGTCCGGGGAGGCTGAGGCAGGAGGATAGCAAGTTTGGGCCGGGCCTGGGCAGCAGTGATTTAGGGAGACTCTGTCTCAAAATGAAAAATAAAATAAAAGTGAAGGCTCTGAACGCGATCTCAGTACCAGAAAAACAAAAGCAAGGAATCGTGGAAGAAAGGCCCGGTCTGAAATGCAAACTCAGGGCTGCGGTCACCCCGTGTGCCCTCTGGAAGGCCAACCAGTGGGGACATCCCAGGAGCCCACAGCAGCCTTCGGACATTGTTTTTGTCTTGTCTCCACTTGAAGCGACGGGAAGGATGTCACGGGTCCCACTGAGGTGCTGCAGTCAGCTGGGACCGGGTCTTTGAGTTGTTGCCAAAATAGATGTCATGGTGGCATCGGGCTTGGGCAGCACCGTGGTGGGGTGCCACACACAAAGTCGGCGGGGGGCTGTCCAAGGCAGAGTCCCTCTCCATGGATGTGCGCATGGATCAGAGAGCCCGCTGGGGTGATCAGAGCCCACCATAATCGGCGAGGCGCGGTTGCACCGGGAATGTGGAAAGGCTTCCCTGCAGCAGGAGTCGGGAAGGACGTTGTTGACTTGTTCAGGTTATAAACAAACTGCGGTTAGTTAGCGAGGCAAGGTTATCATCACCGCGTGTGAGGACGGAACCCTGTGAAGAAGGTCTGGCTAGTCGTAAACAAGTTCTCTCCGTTTCAGCAGAAAATGCATCATTTGTGGAGGGGCACCTGGGCTCAGTCCTGCAACCCAGGACTCAGGGAGTCTGAGTCAGGAGGATCGCAAGCTGGAGTCCATATTGGCCAACTTACACTCGTATCTATTTATGTGGGATTTTTGAAAACACTTTAAGAAGCCTTTCTACCCTGTATAGCGATTCACTCATGTTTCCACAGTGTAGTCAAGCGCTGTGCCACTGTGGGAAGAAGTTGCTCGTGTGCCCGGGCGTGGCCTCGTGACTGGGGGTGTGTGTGTGGCTTCGTGTCCCCACCTTGCACCGGGAGCTGTGGCCGCACGCGCTGGCTGACTTCTCCAGCTCTGGGCCCCGCTGTCCTGGTCCAGGAGAGACACGGAACCCCCAGCTCCTTACTAAACACAGGGAATTCAGAGGAGAGTGTGGCTGACTTCCTGTCCAGGGTTCACTTGAAGCTTGGCTCATTGGCACAGCCCTATCATCCCAGCAGTCGGGTGGCTGAGACAGGAAGGTTGCTATGAACTCGAGGTCAGCCTGAGGTGAGTTCGAGACCAGCTTGGACTACAGAGCAAGATCTTGTCTCAAAAAGCCAAAAAAAAAAAAAAAAAAAAAAAAAAAAAAAAAAAAAAAAAAAAAAAAAAAAAAAAAAAAAAAAAAAAAAAAAAAAAAAAAAAAAAAAAAAAAAAAAAAAAAAAAAAAAAAAAAAAAAAAAAAAAAAAAAAAAAAAAAAAAAAAAAAAACCAAAAAACAAAAAAAACAAAAAAACAAAAAACCCAAAACAAAACAAAACAAAAAACCAAGAACAACAAAACCCGGAAAAAAACCCTCTTACAGATTCTGTTTCTTTTCACGCTTTACTCTAGACGCTTTTCTTCTCTTTTGTCCTCCTCAGTCCCAGGAATTGAACCAGGCCTGTTCTCACTGCGCTCCACCCAGCCCTCATTTCTGTATTTATTTTTTGCTGTTAGCTAATGTGTTGCGGGGCCCAACCTGGCTCTCGTGACCGCAGTGTCCTGGAGGGAGCGAGTACAACGGAGCAAGGAGATTATAAGTTTACTCTGTGGCTTGTGTGGCCCGCCTCCACTCTCTCACCACCTGATGGTCACCAGTGTGTGTCCAGGCCCCACCACACGTGGCCTGCTGGTCTAGGACGATAGGACCTGGGTATTTCTGTGAACCAAGGCATCATTTTCTTCTAAGGTGGTCGGAGAAGTTTTCATGAGAGACTTGAGTGGCGTTGGAATCGAACTTGGAGCTCCGGAAATAATCTGAAGAAGAGCAGAGCGAGCTCAGTCTCGCGGGAAACTTGGGGGACAAGTAGCAGAGAATGGGGCTGGACCAGGGTGGCCACATTGGGAGGTTCATCGCAGGTGGCCGTTGCCGAATCTCTACCGAAAGTGACAGGCACTGGGAGGCCGGCCCTTCTGGGCTAGTGTGATGTTTTATATTTCATTCAAAAGGATACAGGAATCTGTTGAGTTTTTGCTTGGTGTGGTTTGCAGGACCAAGACCACCCAGGGCCTTCTTCATACTGGATAGGCGCTCTGCTACGGAGCTGCATTCTCAGCCCCATATTTTCATATTTTCTTTCCTTTTGGGCTGGGGGTAGGAACCAGGGAATGGAGCCCACAGCCTTCACCCTCAGCTGCATCCCCAACCCCTTTTTTTAGTGTTGATTTTAAGACAGAATCTCTCTAAATGACTGAATAGCCTAGACAGTGCTCAGACGTACAGTCCTCCTGCCTCGGCCTGCCACGGTGCTGAGATTACTGGTCTGCGCTCCTAGGCTCAGCTCAGAACCTTTGTATCGTCCGCCTCTACCCTATCATTCTGCTTCCTCTGATGTCTGCATTGGCTTTATTTTTTCTAAGTACAGTGCCATACGTGGCTTTGTAGCAGGTGACACTCAGTGCCCACTGATGCAATTAGTACCTTTCTGCTTCTCCAAATACACGTTACACGCAGCTGCCTCTGTGATAGTCAATATCCTGAATGAGAGTGCTCGTTTACTCAAAATTTTGATAGGCTTGTCTCAAGCTGTAGTGCCCAGATCGTCTTTTCTCTCTCTCTTTTTTAAGTCACACCTAGGTGACCAATTTCCAGCAGTTCTAAGTAGGAGGCCTTCCTTCCTGTGGGATTAGCAGTTGCTGAGTGGCCGCGTCTCGGCCTCATCCTGCAACGCACTAATGTGATATTTAATGAGGAGACATAAGTCTGGAGAAAGGTAGTCAATATAAATCAGTGTTTACAAAGTGTGATTAACTCTGAAATATTTCATCAATGCCGAGGTCTCAGGCAGCCTCTATGCTAATTACTGGAGCCTGCGCTGGTTCCAGGGGACCTGGAGGGGCCGCGGAGCGGGAGCAGGGAGCAGCCAAATTGCCATTATGCTCGGACAGTCTCTGGTGACAATTTATGCATTTGGTGCAATGGCCTCCCCCCTCCCAAGGGGACAATAAGCAGAATGCATTTTCATTAAGATACTAATGCACTTAATCGCCAGGGGAAGGGTTAGGGAGGGGGAGATGTGGCCTGCTCTGTGATGAGGCTTCTGGGGGTGGGGAGCGGGGGCTGGATCTAAAGGCGGCTCCTGTGGGCAGCTGGGCAGCCCGGCACATCCGCCCCTCCACCATCTCTAGTAGAGAAACAGCGCAAGTTTCAATCTTCTTCCATCACCTGTTTATAAGTTCAGATGCTTCTATAATGTAGGGGCTACCGTAACCGATGGAAAATCTCATTAAAAAAAAAAAAACAAGTAACTACCAGGCTTGGAGGCACAGGACCTAGCAGTGTGGAAGGCTGAGGCCGGAAGATCACAAGCTCAGACCTAGCCTGGGCGGCTTAAAAGGCCAGCAAGACAAGACCCTGTCTCAAAACAAAATTTAAAGAATGGGCTGGAGATGCAGTGCATCATGAAAACCATGGGTTCAATTCCCAGGGACCACTCCTGCCCCAAATAAACATTTAAAAGGATATAATTTCATTTCAGTTTATTATTTATGACATTTTGATGGAGCTGGGGTGTCTGGAATGAATTATGCACATTATGCAACCAAAATAATCGTCGCCACCACCATTACCCCCATCACCGTCATCAGTTTACATGTGTTGAGCATAGAATTATATGATTACCGGGACGGAGGAGCTCAGGTCTGTCATGCCAGCACTCTGGGAGGCTGAGGCAGGAGGATCACGGGTTTGAACCTAGCCTGGGCAATTTAGCAATTTAAGGAGACCTTGTCTCAAAAAATAAATAAATAAATAAATAAATAAATAAATAAACAAAAATAAAGAGGGCTGGGGATGGAGCTCACTGGGAGGGCCCTGAGCTCAACAAACGTGACCTTTTGGGGCATTTCTTTTGGATCCTGAGACCTGGGAAGGCTGTCCTCTGCACGGGTTGCCGTGGCTTTACAGTCCTTTGATTTTGTTCATGCACGCAAAGTCACGCTGCCGTGAGGACCTCAGGAGCCTAAGGAAGGTTCACAGTAGTTAGGATCATAAGGGCCTAATTGTCATTTCCTTTGTGTTTTGAGACAAGGTCTCTCTGCACAGTCCTGGCTGGACTTGAAATTGCTGTGTAGTCTGGGCTGGCCTTCCGCTCAGTCTTCTGCTTCAGCCTCCTAGGTGACGAGCTTGAGTCCCCGTGCCCAGCTCATAAAGCCCTGCCTAATTTAAACTCGATCTGGTAAAGAGCTCTGCGCCCTGTCTTCTTGGAGTTCAGAGCATCTTTAGCGGTGGCCTGGGCTTCCTCCCTGCCCGGTGAATCTTCTGAGACTCCTCTGGGGACCAGGGATGTAGACTCACAGAGCCAGCTCTTTCTTTTCTTTCTCTCTGTCTCTCTTCTAACCAAGATTAAATCCAGTGCCTTTCCACGGAGCTACATCCCCGGCCCTTTTTCTTTTTAATTTTCGAGGCCAGTCTCCATGGGTGTAAGTTGGTTCACTTTGCCAACCTCGCCGCGCCCCAGCCCCCCAGGTGCCGGGAGGACGACGGGCCTGGTGCGTCCCGGTCTTCCCAGGCTAACCCTTCTCCCTCACCCCCTGTGTTATAGGTAACATTGAGTACAGCTGTCCTGCCACGAATGAGTGCGAGATCACGAAGCGCCGACGCAAGTCCTGCCAGGCCTGCCGCTTCATGAAGTGTCTGAAAGTGGGCATGCTGAAGGAAGGTAGGGCCCCCCGGGCCGGGTCTCCACTCTTGGGTTTGGGGGTGGCGGGGTGGGTGGCGGCACCTGTGGTAGAGACCCCGGGCAAAGATGGTGTCGTGGGGAAGCTACCGGGACCTGAAGGTCGGGGGCCCTTGGACACCCAGACTTTCTGATACTTCGGGGCTGACCTGTGATGGGAGCCGGCAGGGACAGACAAGGTAGGACACTCCGGATGCTCAGCTCTGAGCGGTCAGGACACGGGGCCGCGCTGGTCTTTTGTCTTTACTGTCTGCAGAGGGAGAGACATGAAGGCAAAGCCAGCGTTGGGGCGCTGGCAGTGTGCTCTCCTGCCTGTGGCTAGATTCATAGGCATCTTTGAAGAAATTAATCTTTTATTTAAGACACATTGTGTTCTTTTCCAGCCTTATTTCTAGGCTGATTTTCTGTGACAGAAAGGTTTTGGAGCAGGCCTGTGGGCACAGGCTTGTGATCCCACCAGTCTTAGGAGGCAAGAGGGTCATGAGTTTGGGCCCAGCCTGGGCAACCTAGCAAGACCTCTCCAAACAAAAATAAAGGAAAACGAAAAGGAGCTGAGACTGTAGCTCAACATGAGGGCCCCGAGTTCAACACCTAGTACCTCCAAAAAGAAAAAAAAAAAAACCATTCCCCCAAAACAAGACAGAAAAAACCCTCGAGGTTTGCTGAGTGATAGTGACGTGGCTTTCCATTTGCTTTTACTTAGGGATAAGGATAAACACAGTATACTCACAGTGACCATGTGTTCTGTGTTAAATGATTCACCTCTGCTTCCAGTCCGCAGCTGGTGGAGCAGGGCCTGAACCCCCATGCCAGGTGCCCCCTCAGCTCAGCCACGGCATTCAAGGTCCTGAGACATTTGTAGATTTAAGCCTGGCTGCTGAAATCAACACTGCAGCTTGGAGAGAGGAAACTTGCTGTCTCCTTTGAGGGCTGCCTGTCAGTGTTTGGTTTTCTGATGTATTTCCGTGTGTGCATGTGTGTTTCATGGCTGTGTATTTTATACATGGCTTTCAGGCTTTGTTTTTTTCCTTCAGAAGCTTAAAATGTTTATATAATTTTATGAAATAACTAAGTGAAGGCTGCGGTGGTTAAAATGCTTGTCTAGTCTGCCAAAGGCCCTGGGTTTGAATCCACAGCACCACATAAAGATTGCCTGGGTGTGGCGGCACATGCCTGAGATCCCAGCACTCAGGAGGCTGAGGCAAGAAGACTGCTGTGAGTTTGTGGCCAGCCTGAGCTACAAAGTGACTCCACGACTGGCCTGGATTACAGATTGAGACCCTGCCTCAAAAGGAAAAGAAAAGAAATTTTAAAAACCCTAAATAATTAAATGAATATGTGAGAAAGTTAGAGGTGAGTGGGCCTGGTGGTACACTCCTGTAATCCCAGCACCTAGGAGGCTGAGATAGGAGGATTGTAAATGGGGGGAGTCCGGTCTGAGCAACGTAGTGGCTTAGTGAGACCCTCTCTCAAAATCCAAAATAAAATTGGACTAGAAATGTGGCTTTGTGCAAAGGCCCTGGAATCCATCCCCATTGCCACCTGTACCTCTCCCAAAAAGGACGAGGTTGGGGAGTGGGGTGTAGGCCAGTGGCCCCAAGGTCTCTGTAGTAAGGCAAGCCCCAGGTTCCATCACCAGGACTGAAAAAAAAAATAAAATAAAATGAAAAAGAGGACAGAGGACACCTCTCCCTGGGTTGTGTGGATTTTTTTCTTTACAGAATTAACATGTTTTACATTTGTAATTCATTGGTAGAAGAGTTGCCAAGCTGAGATTGAACCCAGGGCTTTGCTGCTTTTTTGTTTTATTTTATTTTATTTTGTTTTGACACAGAGTCTCACTACGTTGCCTGGGATTTCAGCCGACCCTCCTGCCTCAGTCTCCCCAGTAGCTGGGGCTCCACGCACACACACCACTGTGACTAGCTTATCTGCTAAATATTTATGATCTTTCCATGTTCCAGGCCACTATTCAAGGCTCTGGTGATGTAAAAGGACAAACTTAGTTGCTCTGGCTAGCGACAAATTATATGAAAATTATACAAAACATTTTGTAAAATATTGTGATATTTTTATACATAAAATTATTTTCATTTCTAGTAAGGTAGCCGTTTTTTATTTTTTATTTTTGTCATTATATCATTTCTTTTTCTTTTCTTTTCTTTTGGAGGGGGACAGGGTCCAACTCTGTAGTCCAGGCTGGTCCTGAACTCACCATGGAACCCAGGCTGGACCTGAACTCAAAGCAATCCTCCTTCTTGCCCGAGTCTCCCAAACGCTGGGTTTACAGGGGTGCTCAACTACTCCCGGGGCTTATGTGGTGCTGGGGAATCACACTCAGATACTTAGCACTTGACTTAGTGCTTGCTAGGCAAGCGCTTTAACCGCTGAGCCATCCTCCAGCCCTGCCCTTTTTATTATGTTGTATTTTGAGACGGCATCTCTGTAAGCTGCCAAGTCGCCGGGCAGAGCCTGAACATGCAGTCCTCCTGCCTCAGCCTCCCAGAGTTCTGGACGACAGGCCTGTGCCCGGATGCCTGGCTTCCCGCTGTGATGGCCAACAGCTGCCATTCTGAAGGGTGGCAGGAAGAAGCCATGGGAACCTCAGCAAGAAGGCGGCCTGGACCACGGCGGTCCACACGGGCAGTTGGGCCACAGTGCTGGGAATTGTCAGGCCCGGATCTGTTCAAATAAGGAAACAGCAGGTGTTCTAGACTCTGAGCTGCAGCCTGGTGTCCCCAGCTTTCCTGGAAGCCCCTGGATGGCAGTGGGCGCTTTTACTCAGCCTGCCTGGAGTTTTCTGGGGAAACTGTGGCTCAGAGGACATGGTGGGGGGGGGGGGCTTTCTTGAAGGGGTTTATGGAAAAAGCAGACTTTTCCTGGTTTTGTTTGTTTTGCTTTTTACATATCTAATCTTAATTTTGAGGCAGGGTCTCTCTCCGTAGTCTAGGCTGGTCCTGAACTCACCGTGTGTCTCAGGCTGGCCTCCAACTCTTGGCAGTCCTCCTGGGTCTGCCTCTTGAACACTGGGATTACAAGCATGTGCCACCAGGCCCGACTTCTTTCCTGTTTTAAAACGGTGATTCTTAGTCATGTTGATGGCATGGCGACTCAGGGAGACGTGCATCCTCTAGAAGCTGATCACAGCCAGAAGCGGGAAGAGAGGGTGGTGGCCCTATGGGTGCCCTAAGCTTGTCTTCTGAGTATCACCAGCCAGCCCGCTGCGTCTAACTCTCTCCCTGTATGACGCGGCTTCTCCTTAGCCGGCACCCGAAGTATTCCTACATCAAGTACTTGATTTTTAACATTAGAGTCTTTGAATCTAGCCGGGCCCGGGGGTGTGGGCTCTCATCCCACCACTCTGGCAGGCCGAGGCAGGAGAATTCCAAGTTTGAGCCCAGGCCTGGGCAACTTAGCAACTAAGGGAGACCCTGTCTCAAAATCCATCAGAATGGGCTGAAGATGTAGCTCACGTGAAAGCCCTGGGCTCGGTCCCCGGTGTCACACAAGGACGTGAGTACCTGGGAGAAAGAAGGACACAGAGAAGCCCAGTGGACTGGATCGCCATCCACCCGCGCAACCGGGGTGTGGCCGCTCGGCGCCCTGGACTGGTCCTGGCCTGGCCTGCCTGGCCGCCTGTCAGAGAACACTCATGTGTGTCATGGTATCTGCTCCCAACATCCCTTTTCATTTTTTTCTCCAGGTTTTGCTTATTTGAAGGAAAAAAATAAGCCCAGAGAGCTAATCAAGGTGCACCTGTAAATCTGCTGGGGGGTTATTTTTGTTTTGCAGTGTCTCGCTGATTATTTAAAGGTTATTGTCAGGCTCGCCGGTTGTGTTTTGCCCTGGCAGTAGCAAACAGAGACGTTTTATGAAAGCAATAATTATTTGACGTCGGGACAGACCTCAGGGATCAGAGTGGAAGGGCGTTTTGCTGTTTACTGGCACAGCAGGGCTTGGCGCAGCTCAAGTGCTTTTACCATGCAGGCGAGCTGGAGCGAGGGCCGTGCTGCCCAGGATTGCATTCTGGCGTGGCCAGGCCGGCCCCGTGGCGGAGCGGCCACCATCAGGGACCAGAAGGGACCCGTGCAGATGTTTCGTTCCAACATAGTGTGCTGCTGTTTGCTCAGTTGCTCGTTTGGGGTACTAGGACGGAACCCAGTGCCTCTGCACAGAGCTCCAGCCGCAAACCATGTTTACTTTCGATTTGGGGACATTATCTTGCTAAGGTCAGGCTGGGCGTGAACTTGTGATCCTCCTGCCTCAGGCTCCCGGAGTGCTGGGATGGCAGGTTCATGTCACAGGGGCCTGCGTGTTCTGGAAATTTCCTGAGGAAATTTAGTCTTCAGGGTCTGACCATAGTCACACACAGAGGACAGCTGCGTGAGACGGGGGAGGGGTAACAGCCCAAGCTGACGTCTTCATGGAAGACGGATGAAACTTCGGAAAAGGTGACTGTTTTTAGTCAGAAAAGAAAAAGGGGAATACGTGACAGAAGAGGGCAGAGGGGCAGGGAGCAGAATAAGGGGAAAAATCCACAGATCAAGAGAAGTTTTGGTAAATCTCAGCTTTGCCCACGTGCCTGACAATCGCGGCTCGATGTTAGCTTTCGATCCCGTCTCCGCTCCTCAGCACGGAGGCTTCGAGTGAGCCCGTCGGCCCCGGCTTCTGCCTCTCCCGGTGCCTGTGGCATAGCGTGACGCCAGTCGTTCTCATCTCTCATCCTGGGGCCGGAGAAGCGCACTGTAGAAATGGCGTGACGCCACGTTACGCTGCCGTGTGGCACAGGATCTTAGGTCCGACTCGCGTGGTGGTTTGGGCTATGGTTGGACTGCAGTGCCAACCGTAGTTGGCTATGCCTAGAATGCGAATCCTGCTGCTTTATAATTTTCTTCTTTATGTTTGTGGTGCTGGAAGTTGAGCCCAGGTCCTTGAGTGGAGCTGCATCTCCATCCCCTTTGTGTGGGCGCTTTGCCTGTTCATTGAGCTGTGTCTAAGTTGCTCAGGTTTGAAGCTGGCGTCTTCCTGCCTCAGCCTCCGGAGTGCTGGGGTTGACAGCCGTGTGCCACCGTGTCTGGTTTATAATTTTAAGTGAAAAACTTTTGGATACTTTTCATTCTCCTAGAAGAGCAGGAGATTGTTCTGTTTATCGAAGTTAATAAGAGAGATGAAGGAATGGTGGGGCAGTTAATAGATATTTCTAAACACAGAGATGGAGGAATGGATTATATATTTTGCCTGTGTTTGGCTAAGTTTTCTTCTCTGTTTCTCCGTGTCCTGCCATCCCTTATCAGTGCCTTGAAGTCCAGTCAGTGCGGGTTTAATTCTGCGGGCATCTGAAATCTTATCACTGATGACTCTGATGGCTGCTGATCTGATATTTTCTTTTTGAAATGTTGTTGTTACATTTTTAAAAAATAATAAAAATATTGACAGCAGTAAGAGGAGCAGAACCAGCTTGTATAATCCTAAATGCCTTCTAAATGCTTCCTCTGGGGAAAAACAAGCCATTAAAACCAATAACGTAATTATTAGAGATTTTATTGAGGGTTCTGTTTGATTTTCTTCTTTGACTTGACCTCTTTAAGGTATGTTTTGATTACAATGGCGATCGATTTGTTTATGCATACTTTTCCCATTTTTAAAAGTCTTTTCTTTTTATTTTTTCTTTTATTGAGACAGGGTCTCCCTCTGTAGCCCAGGCTGATCCTGAACTTACTGATGTAGCCCAGGCTGGCTTTGGCCTCATGATCATCTGAGTGCCTCAGCCTCCAGAGTGCTGGGATTACAAACTTATGCCACCACGCCCACTTTTATGTGGTGCTGAGGAATTGAACTCAAAGACTTGTGCTTGCAAGGCAAGCACTTTAACCGCTGTGCCATTCCTCTATTCCCACCCCCACTTTTAGACATCTTAAAAAAAAAAAAAGCCTATGGACTCCAGGCCGGCAGTGTAAAAAACAGAGGAGATTGAAACTGTGGGTGTGCTGAGCTTTCATCCTGCTTTTGAGGTACTGGGGTGGGACCCAGGCCCTCGCCCTTGCTGGGCAGGTGCTGCCACCATGCCACAGAGCTACCACTCAGCCTCTTTGAAATTTTTTATTTTGAGACACAGTCTCTCTGATTGTCCATGCTAGCTTCTAACTTATGGTTCTTCTGCCTCAGCCTCCTGAGTAGCTGAGATTGTAGGCATGTGCCTCAGTACCTGGCTGACACTGGACATCAGAATGTGATGCCGTCTAGGTCCAACTTAATTCCTAAGCTGGCCGCATCTTAAATCCACCAAGAATTGCCGTCTGTGGTGCAGGAGAGGGTGCCTGGCTGGGCTCAGTGGCACAGGCCTGTGACTTCTGTACTGTGGGAGGCCGAGGCAGAAGAATTCAGAGCTCAAGATTAGCCTAGACAGTTTATTGATACCTTGTCTCACATACTAAAAATGGGCTAAGGATATGGCTCAGAGCAAAAGCCCTGGGTTCAATCCCCATTACTGCAAGAGAGGGAGTAGAGAGGTTGGGGTGGGGAGAGAGAGCAGGAGAGCAGGAGTGAGAGAGAGCGAGAGAGAGAGAGAGAAAGGGTGAGCTTGATTTTTGTCTGCCTTGTGGATTTATGGGGTGATCTGAGGCTTGGGAAATATTTGAGTAGAAGAAGCAGGGAAAGAGGTAACTCACTTCTCTATTAGGGGATTTCTCGTCTAGAGGCCTGGGTATTCAGAGCTAAGTCACTGCATTGCAGAGGGTCGTTGCCCCTTTCACAGAGGGCTATCCTTGTGCGCGAGGACCTGCGCCTGTGGAGGAGAACAGCGGATTACAGTCCGGTCCATCGAGCACCCCGATGGCTTCCCCATCACCTGTCCCCAGCACAGCACTGTTGGTGCAGTCACTGCTTGATTCTTGGTTTACCTTGGAAGGACCCGAATCTTTGGGTTTGTTCTGCCTTGGGACCAGCAGGGCACCTCCCTGTCTAATGCCGCTGTCATCTCGTTCTCGTCTTAGGAAAATGGTCGTGTAAAGGCAGGGCCGTTACCAAGATCACTTTCCTTTAAATCTATCTAAAGCTGCCCAGGTCGTAGAGTAGAGAGCTTATTGGCGCTGGCCACAGAGCCCGCTTCCTCATCCATCCCAGCAAAGCCTCTCTGTAATAGAACTGCTCCGGAAGCCGTCACCAAAGAGATTTTCGCGGCCTTCGCTGGGTCCTCTTCTTCTTTTCCTCGAGTCTAATACTGCAATGCTGCCACGTGGCAAGCAGGCACGATCGCAAGGAAATGAGGCTCCCCCCACCACCTTCAGAAGAGCGCGGCGGGCAGGAGCTGAGCTGGTCTGCAAGGGGAGGATGCGTCGTAGGTGACAGTTCACAGGGCCGCACGGCCCTCTCCCATGTGCCCCACGCTCTCCGTTGTGGTGTTATGCTGAGGAGCACTCTGACCATGCAGGGTGTCCAACAGAACCCCCAGGCTTTTGTAGAACTGTCACCTTCCTACGAGCCGGGTCTTGACCTGTAGCTGCTTGGGATGGTGTTGAAGGTACCACCAGAAGCTGCTCACCAGCAGCCGCTGTGCTACCCGCGGGCGGCGACTTCTGTAGCTGGCCGGTGGGAAGCTTGCATTTTTTTTGTGTCACGGGGGTAGCGGAGATTTGGAAGGTAAGATGACCACAGAGACATTATTGAGGGAGTCATCAGCGTGAGGCTCCGTGGTGTGGGTGCCAGTTGGCTTTTATTTTGTTGTTAAGCTCCCCCGTGGCCTCGGGGCAGATGCTCCCCACCACAGGGACCAGGCTTAGAGAGGCCGGACACTTGGCCAGCATATCTGCCACGGGCAATGGAGTGTTGATTAGTTCTGTGTTCATTTCTTTTTGTGACCCATAGAAAAACCAGGTATGTGTTTAGCATGGGATTCTTCAGATGCTTAAAAGATGGTGTAAGTAACCCTCCTCCTTCCCCTTTCCCCCTCCCAGAATTCACTTCAGGCCCTTGAGTTCTTCTTGTGTTTTATATTTTTTGTGATATGGGGGATGGAGCCCAGGGCATTTGAACTGAGGTACCTTCTCAGCCATTTTAATTAATTAATTCGCGATTTTTGAATGCTGTGATTTCAGGTGTCCACCATCGTGCCTGGTTTATGTGGTGGCGGGGAATTGAACTCAGGGCCTTGTGCTTGCTGGCCAAGCACTCTAAACACTGCAGCGTTCTGGTTTGAGTTCTTACTGCCCAGAAAGAGCTCCTCTGTACTGGAAGGCAGTACGTGTCCCAGAACTGGGACAGATGGCATAAGGGACTCGTTTAGAACGTGTCCGATCAGTATTAGAGTGTCTTTACTGCAGACGTGCCACTTGGAGGCTCTTGGGATCCCAGCAGTGATACTGGAACAACCATTCTTTGCTTTTTGCCGGGACAGAGCCCAGGGCCTGGTGCATGCTGGGCCAGCGTCATCCCTCTGAGCTCCACTCTGTCCGGCTCTAGAAAACCCTCCCATGATGCACAGTGCCAGGAGACATCAGTAACACGTCATTCATTCCCTGCAAGTCCTACTTCAGGAGTTCATGGGTGTTGTCCAGCAGTGGATGCCATTTGCCTAGTCTGAATTGGAAGAGAGGACAGTTTGCCTTGTGGCATCGTTTTATCACCTTGCTGTTTTTAGAACAGGAACTTGAGAAACAGGACTTGGCTCAGCCTTGAGCACCCTTTGCTCAGGTGTGTCGGGGTACGGCCAAGGCCGCTGGGGTCCTCCCGTCTGACCACTTTATAAATAGGGGAAATGAAAGTACTCGTGTTTTCCCGACTTATCCATGATTCTGCATAGAACATGCGTCTATTCCCGGATGAGAACATGTCTGTATCACGTACTGTCCAAGATCGTGGGTATGAGAGAAGTGACACAGGCCCACCCGTGAGCTCACCGCCTGCAGCTTCACCCAGGTAAGCGTGCCCAGCTGCCTTCCTGTTCCGGGTGGAGTGCCTGGAATCCCAGAGGGGCAGGCTGCAGGCTCCTTCCTGCCTTCTTTAGTTGGAGTGTTAGGGAGAGTTAATCATTTATTAGATTGGGCCAGTTCCTCACTTCCATTTGAGAACCATTTGTCTAGAAAGTGACAAATGTTTATTTCTTTGAAATTGTGCAAGAATCTCCCTGGGATTAGTGGGGGACCTGAAGGCCAGTGACATTGTAGGGAACGCAACATGGAGGAGCCAGAGGGGGCCACGCCAGCCTCCTACGTGTGCCATCTTCCCTTCTGGTTTCTAGATGGCAAGATTTTTCTCCTTAGATGTGTATCAAAGTGACGTTGATGTTTATCATGCTTTGCTCATATTTAGGGTAGAGGAAATTCCGGCCTGTGTCACGGAGGGTTTCCTATGGGGCCTGTTCCTCACTTTTAAGCTTTCTTGTTAAGCCCATGGACAGTTTAACTCCATTATATAGTCGACCTCAGAGATTAGCAGGCCTGATGGTGCAGGCCAGTACTCATGACATTGTGGGAGGCTGAAGCAGGAAGATCCAAGTTCAAGCCCAGCCTGGGCAACTTAGCACGATCCTGTACACACACACACACACATGCACACACACACGCACACACACACTCTCTCTCTCTCTCTCATACACACACACACACACACACACACACACACACACACACACACACACACACTCACTCACTCGCTCACACGGGCTGAGGATGTAGCTCAGTGCAAAGGCCCTGGGCTCAATCTTCAGTGTTGCTAGCTAAATAAAAAGTGCCTGAATGAATGACATGAGACATTGCTCTGTAGTATGCGTGTGTGTTTCTGTCGGCCTTTCTGTCTCTGTCTGTGTCCCCGTCTGCCTGCCTGTCTGTCTTTCTGTCTCTCGCTTAGTAGGTTGAGGAGCCACTGAGCCGCTCCCCCGAGGCAAGCTGTCTGTGAAGGAACAGGCCAGCTGGCTCGGACAAGGTTGATCAGTGATGAGGGGCAGGCCGCGTTCCAGGTTCACAAAAGCCGCTCGCCGGGAGTAGGTCAGCGGCTTCCCCAAAGCCAATTAGCTGGCAGAAGTGTGCGGCCGGTGCTAGCCAAGTCCCTGAGCCTGATGGCGCTGGTGGGGAGTCCATCCCTGGGCTCCTTGGCACACCAGACCTCAGAGAACGGCAGATTGTGCCATGTGGGAGCCAGTGTGGCTTTGTGGCTCCTGGGACACATACTGGGGACTGGCCGCTGCCCTCCGTGGTACCCAGGGGATGGCCCCACCCAGGACTGTCTTGGTGGACTAGGGGTGGAGGGCTTTGGCGGGCCGTCCACATCACCAGCTTGTATTCACCTTCCTTCCACGGATGCGCTTTCTAAGGTTGGCATGAACATAAACCTGGTGGTAAGAGAGTCTGTGGAAACGATAGTGGGGGTCGGGAGGTCACAGAGAACTGGACGAGGTTGGGGGAAGGGAGGTCAGAGAGAACTGGATGAGGTGGGGGGGTGGCAGGTTGGTTTGAAATTTCTCCTAATAGAAAATTTCCGTTGTAAGATACTCTTTTTTTTTTTTTCCTTGTGGGACTGGGGATTGAACCCAGGCCCTTTCACTGACCCACATCCCAGAGCTTTTTATGTTTTATCTTAAGACTGTCAGTCACCAGGTGGCCCAGGCTGCACTCAAACTTGGCCATCCCATAGTCCTGGGATCATAGGAATGTGCCACCTTGCTCGTTAAAATACTCAAAATAACTCCTTTGGAGAGAGGTCTCATTGTGTAGCCCAGGCTGGTCTTGAACTCACTGTGCATGTACCCAAATCCGGCCTTGAATGCACAGCAATCCTCCTGCCTCAGCCTCCCTAGTGCTGGAATTACTGGTGGGCACCACCCTGCCCGGCTTACACGGTGCTGGGGAGTGACATGCAGGGCCTGGCGCTTGCTGGGCAGGTGCTCCGACCAACAGCTGCAGATAAAATCCTCTCCTGGAGAGTCCTGAGCAGCTGCCCTGTGCCCACCCACCTCTCCACAGATTGCCTGGCTTGTGTTTGAGATCCCGGCCCCTTCCTAGTTTTTCTCATGTGTTACATTTGCTACATGCTGCCCAGTCACGATTTTAATCTCCCTGAATTCTCTTGCTGGAGTTTCAAGTGTGTGTCAGGACGTGGAGGAATTTAAGGAGTAGTAGAGTACAGAGCCAGGCTCAGCGGCGCCGGCCTCTCGTCCCAGCAGAGGAGGGCCGCTTCCCCCTTACAGAGAGAGAGCTTGTCTCAAAATAGAAACGAAAAAGGACGGGCTGGGGATGGGGCTCCCCATGAAGGCCCTGGGCGCCATCCCCGGTACCCCTCAAAGGGAGGAGCGTAGGTGAAAAGATGCCACTATCACGTCTCACCCCACTGAGCGGTGTTTCCACCAAGATCTGGACTCTGCTGGGTTTCCAGTGGTAGCTTAGTTCGAGCCTGTGTGATGCCCTGTATGTGCTTGTCCATTTCCCTGGGCTGGCCCCTAACTGTCTTCTGGCAATAGTGAGCATTGTCCTTACGGTGACAGGGTCCTTGCACTGTGGGTTTTCCTGGGCTGCCTAGTGAGTTCTACCCACTAAAGTGTTGCTGTTAGAGCACACACACCCTGTCTCATCCCAGGAGTGCCCATGAAAGCTGGCGATGCAGAGTTAGGACCGGGCGCCTCCCAGGCCTCTGAGACCTGCACCTCCTGTGGCCTCCTCTCAGCTCTCACTCGTCCCCACACCTCCTAAGTCAGCGTCAGCACTGCCTGCGTTACCAGAATCGCTAGTAGATCTGAAGCCAACTTAATGACAGTTGCTCCTACCCTAGCCCCTCTTACCTTCTTACCAATTCACGCATAATTTGAAACTATTTGGAAGGAAACTGGGTGCCTGCCTTGCGGTCTGACCCGTGTGAGTGTGTCCATCTGCTGGTCCGTCCTTGGGGTAAAGCTGTTTTCTGTCTTTCTTTCAGCTAGGAGTTTATCTCCTAGCTTTTATTCTTCTGTTCTTTATTTGCCCACCCAACAAGTATATTTTCAGGAGGGGCTTCGCGCCACTGACTTTATTAAGTGCGAGGAGTTAGAGGGTAACATGGTGAATGAAGCGGGGCCCAGGGGCCTGCGCCTCTAGTCCTAATGCCCTGAGGCTGAGGCAGGGGGTAGCTGGAGTGCATGAGGTCCTCACCAGCCCGGGCAGCATAACATAGTCTCTTTCAAAAAAAAAAAAAGAGAGAGAGAGAGAGAAAGAAAAAAGAAAAGAAAAAGAAAAGAAATGACTAGGAAGGGAGAGCGCGTTCCTCGGAGCTGTCCCTAGTCCTGATGCGGTAACGGGCCCAGGTCTTGCATCTTTCGGGACCTCACTAGCATTGATACTCCCTTTCAGTTACAACCGAGCGTTTTGACCTCATGTTGTGTGTCAAGCGTTAAGTGGAGTGTAAAAAAAGAAAATCGACTTTGGGGCCCAGTGGGGTGAGTGCTGACCGAACCCTTCAAATATGTCCAATAGAACTAAAGAATTACACTTTAAATTTTTAAAATATTTTATTTCCTTTTCATTTTGGTGGCCCTGGGAGGGAATTGAGCCCAGTACCTTCCCACTGAGCCCTGTTTTCTTTTAGATTTTGAGAGATACGATCTCACTCAGTTGCTAGGTTACCTGGGTGGGCTCAGATGTGTGATCCTCCTGCTTCAGCCTGCCAGAGTGCTGGGATTAAAGGCCGGGGCCACTAGGCCTGGCTTTATTTTATTTTTTTGTAAGTTTTAGTTTGGTTGAGTAGCTCCCCATGTCTGGTGACCCCTGTCCTGCGCGGGACCGGCCACCTCAAGGCATCTCAGGCGGTGTGCTATGCCGTGTTCAGGTGTACATGGTGGGAGCTGTGATGGTACCCTCTTTGACGATATAGCAATTAGTGTGGGGGAAAAAAAGCACTGGCGTGGCTTCCGTGCCATCTGGCTCCCTCCCAGGAGCCTGGTAAGGTAGCGGGGGAGGTAAGTGGGGAACCAGAGCCCCGCTGGGGACAGTCACGTCTGCGTCCCCACGCTGGTCTGTGCTAGTTGCGGGATTCCGCCTGACATCCCTGGGCTCCGAAGCCGGTCCACTGGGCTGACATTTATGGTGACGTCTTGGCACCCTGTAATTTTTAACTTTTGTGCCTCGGCCCAGAACCTGGGCCCTCTCTTGGAACCGCATCCCTGGCCCCTTTCATTGTTCATTTGAGACAGGGTCTCGCTAGGTTTCCGGGCTGGGCTCGAACTTGAGATCCTCTTGCCTGAGACTCTCTGGCTCTCCTGTTCCTTAGCCTCACCTGGCGGTAATCAGAAGGGGAGATACTGTTTGAGCCTCACAGCACTGCGGATCCCTGCTGTGCCTGTCTTTTGTGAGCAGACAGGGCTTTATTTCAGAGATGGCTTCGTACCACTGTTGTCACAGATTTCCGAGTCCTTCCAGGGCAGTGTCAGCTGGGACGCTTCCTGATTTCTGCCCATCCTGCTCTTTGCAGAGCCGGAATACTGTTCTTTGACGGTGCTGTGCAGAATATTTCTGCCCTTCTTCGCAAAGCTGAGTGTGCCTTGTGGGTCTGAGCAGAAGCTGTACCGTGTAGACACGCCCGGCTCATCGCGCAGCGGCAGGACTCAGCGTGCCCAGCCTCTGTCCCTGGGCGCCTGCCCGGCTGTTGTCTGATGATTTCATTTTCTGTTCGGAGCATCGCTTTCATTCTTTGCCGTCCATCAGCGTGCCCAGATTTGTGGCCTGGGAGCACGTGCATGTCCCCGGGATCCTCCTGTGTGTGCCTGGAGGGCCGCCTCGGAGGTCATTTGTTGGGGTCCGGCGGGGACAGTGTAGACAAATAACGCGCCGCTAATGGTGACAAAGTAGAAGGAACAGCAGTTCAATCTCAGCGCCGTGTGCCCAAGAAGGAGAAGGAGGAGTTGATGCCCGGCCGTGGCTCCTGCATCTCTGACTATCTGGTTAGGGCTCTGGCGGAGGGTAATCTTATCAGAGGCTCTGTTAGGGAAGCAAAAAGCAGAATCCGCCCCCCGCTTTTCCCAGTAATTCTTATTCTGTTTTCACGTTGCTTGGGAATTGACCACTTTGTACGTTTCCAAGCTTCTGAAGCTCAGAATTTTCCCATCCTCAGCCTGATACCTAGCAGGCAGATATCGCACCTCGCTGGCAGCCTGGTGAGGGCACTGATTGTCCCTAGGAGCCTGGGGATGCAGAGCTGGCCAGCTGAACTCCAAGCTGTCTTCCAAGAGCAAAGCCTTGGCACGTCTGCGATCGGCGGGGCCAGGAGGCAGGGGCGAGGCCGGGTGAAAGGGGTTGGGGAGGAGGTGCCCGCGTCCTCCACCTCGCTGGGTCCTTTGGTTCTGGTGGGTGTTTGAAGGGAGCTGGAGCTGGTGGGAGCTGGGTGGAGAAGCAGTGAGCATTGCGTCCCCTGTGCTGGGAGTCCCAGTCATCACGGGAGGCGCCTCTGGAGGGTGGCTTGGACCCAGTGGAAGAAGGAAGGTGATTCACTTGGAATCGCATTGTAAACACACCCTTTCATGTGGCGGATTTTCAAGATGGCGGACAGATGTTGCTGAAAGCCCAGACCTGCTGAGCTGCCACTTTCCAGCATCTCTGTCCGTGCATTCTGGGACGTGAACCCAAGGCCTTTGCACTAAACTACATCCCCAGTCCTTTTTTACTTTTATTGATTTATTTTATTCTGAAATGATGTCTTGTTAAGTCCCTAAGTGGCTCAGGCTAGGCTCCAACTTATCATCCTCCTGCCTCAGCCTCCGCAGTGCTGAGATGGCAGGCACCCGCCATCACGCCCAGCTCCCTGCAAGTTCTGGAGGCCTCACTTTGACCTGCTATGTGGTATTAATAACAATACTTACTCGATAGAGTCTGTTGTAAATGTTAAGTAAGATGATGCAGACAGAAATGCTCCACAGACCCACCTGACGGATGAAGGCCCAAGTCAGTACCGGGGTGCCATCACTGCCAGTGTCTCGCTGCCCGAGACAGGACCTTGCGGAGTCCCACCAGAGACAGGTCAGCTCCACTGTGTCGCCACTGTCACCCGGGGCCCCGTTCCCTCCACCGTGTGTGGGCGCTGTGTTCACCGCGGGCCTGGCCTGTCTTTCCGTTGCTTTGCCCCTGACTCAGGGGTCAGAGGTCCCGGGAATGCTTTGCTTGACTCCGGCCCTGGCACACCCTCTCCTGTGGGCAGCAGATCTGCAGGTGACAGGCAGGGTCGGCAAAACCTGACAGAATCACAGAGACCCCCTCCGCGCGTTGTGGGGACGGCAGGGGCGTCTGTCTTGGACTAGAAGCCAAAGGCCTTGACGTCCACGGAGCCGCGTCTCATGTGGTCGCTGCCTTCTTCCCGGGTCTCGTGGGTGACACCTGCTGCCCCTCTGGCACATGCAGATGTGTCCGGGCAGTTCTCATGGGAAGAAAGTAAGTGGTGAAGAAAAGACTTTCACCTCTGCCTGAGACCTTCAGGTCTGTTGTTCCCCAAGAACCGCTTTGCTCTGAAGTCTCCAAAAACCTTGTGCTTTAGGCTGCAGGTTGCTGGGAGCCCGTGGCTTCTTTACTCGCTGTTTTAATTCTTCCTCAAAGTCGTCATTCCGGCTGGGGAAACACAGTGTGAGTTAGGAAGTCCCTTCCGGAACTCTCCCCGTTCCCCTGCACTGCCTCCTTCCATGGGCCGCTGGCTCCAGGGCAGGCCGGCTGGGGTGGAAGGGCCCACAGGAGGAAAGCAGCTCACCCCACGGGAGTCAGGGAGCAGGGGGAGGAGGGAGGAAGAGCCGGGCAAGGGGACACGCTTCCGGGGCACACCCGGGTGACTCCCGCCCACTGGGCCCCCATAGCTGGATCTGCCAACCAGCGAGCACAGCGTTCCCTATCACCTCACCTTCTACGCAGGGGCAGCCGTTATGTTGGGGGAGGGGGGGATTTAATTCAATGTTTTACCAAGTGTAGCAGGCTGATGTTACGTTGATAATCGTGGAGGCCTGACAGGTGATGTCCGCAGTATCCAAGTGGCCCTTGGCAGAAACCAGGTTGCCCACCTCTGGCCTAAAAGCCTCGATGCTGGTTTGTGCCTGTGCTACAGGTCTCCTGGTTGTGGAGGAAGGGCAGGGCAGGGTGAAAGAGGGGACAGGAGAGAAATTGGGAAATTTAAAAAGGAAAAATGGCCCACTGCCTTCACCACGCCTTCTGCGTACATGATGGTAAACCACCAGAGTACCATGGCGAAGCCAAGGTAAGGTCTGAATGTTTGCTGCAGCAGCCCAGGCCCCGCCTGTCTTTGGGGACGAGATGTCTGTTGGTGCCTGCTTGGCCCTTGACCCACTGCTCCCGGGAGCTGGAGGCTGTGCCCTTTGGGCCTTCTTCTAGCAAGGCATTCTGCCTGCCCCGAGCTTGTTTCTCAAGGAAGTACTTGCTAGGGAAGACTTTTAAGTGCTGGGGCTTCGTGAACTTGGAAGGGGGGCATGGGCACCATCGGCCATAGCTGGGGGTTTCCCCCTGGGCAGACTGAAGTGTGGACGCTTCCGCTCATTGCCTCTTTGACCTTTCCAGAAAGCTCAAAGCCCACCTCTTCCCCCGATGCTGTGCCAAAGGGCTTCTTGGGAATTTGCTAGTCTTCGAATCCTGTTGCCTGTCTCTTTAAGGTCTCGGGCTGCTCCGTCCTTTGTCCTAGATGCATGCTGCGTCCTGGAGCTGAACATACAGGCATTCTTCTGGGGTCCCCTTGAAGCTGTGTACTTGCATGGTGTTCCTCTTCCACGATGCTGGTAGCTGTATGTCTTTGTAGACCCAGAGCTGAGCCGTAAGAAGACGATCGGGTGATCTTGGCCATGCCCTGTGGCTGTGTGGCCTGTCGTCCAGCACTTTGGGAAGCTGAAGCAGGAGAATCACAAGTCTGAGCCCAGCCAGGGCAACTCAGGAACTTGATGAGACCCTGTCTCCAAGTCAGGAATCAAAAGTGGGCGAGGGATGGAGATCAGTGTGGAGACCCCGGGCTCCATCCCCAGTACCACCAAAAGAAGAAATCTCCGTGGGGACACACAGATCTCTGCAGCGAATGTCCCCACCGTCAGTGGCTTAGTAGTGGCCAGTAAAGTGCTGCCTCATACCTTCTGCAGGAGATCGGCGTGGCGGTCGCCGTCGATGGCTGTAATTAGGGTTATCTACCCTTGTGAGCAATATCATCCTCTCTGCCTGGTTCTAACTATGTGGAGCCGTGGGGATGAATTCTGGAAAACCATTTTTTAAAGATTGATTTCAGAGTGGGGCAGTCCTGCAGGGAGACTTCCTTCCTCCATCCCCCGATTCGGTTCCCCCTCAAATATTCAGATGCTTTTCCTGGATGGAATGCCGTGGAAGCAGGTCATGTATCTGAAAAATAATTAATAGAATTGACAGGCACGTCCGTTTTCTGCTGAGGTGGGTTTCTCCTAGTCCCACGGTGCAATCTTTCCTATTGATCTGATGGCTAGGATGGCTTGCTGCTGTCTGTGTCCCCTACCTGGGTGGAGTATGTTCAGGACCAAAGCTCCTAAAGCCATAGAATGTGTACATCTGGATTAGAATAATCATTCAGCAAAAATAGGTTTCCTTCCCCTGACGTGCTGGGACATCGTGTTCCCGGGTGTGCGTAATGAGTGTGTGTGTGCAGAATAAGCGTGACTGTGTGTGCATGTGTGGTGTGTGCACGCGCCCCCTTGAATTTGGTTTCCACCTGGTGTCCACTACATAGGCATTTGCACACAGTGCGTCCAAGCTCTGGAATCTAAGCCACGGGAACGAGGCACGCAAGGGTCCAGGTTGCACCTGGGCTCACTGGAGCCTGCCAGCCCTGGCAAGCCCGCTGAGAGCATCTGTCCCGCCGCCACCTTGCGCGCCGTGTGTCCTCCGCAGGCCCTCCGAGTCTCCAGGCTCCCGCCATAAATCATCCACCTGTCAGGAGCGGGGGCCTGGATGATGCAGTGCACTTCTTTTCCCCTTCCCAGGAGGAGGCGGGGCAGAAGACTGCTTCAGAAGGTTCGCATTCATTTGAACACCACTCCTCTGGCCCTTCTGGAGCTTTAATGAGGGGATTAGCGATGGTGACAATGACTCTCAGAGACAATGGAAGTCTTCAGGATTCTGGAATTTGCTTTGTGGGTTGGGGAGGTTGCGGATAGGTCAGTCTGAGATCCTTCTCTCTCTCTCTGTCTCTCTCCCTTTGCCCCATCCCCCCCCGCCCCCCCCACCCCAGCAAAATGACCCGTGGTGTAAACATTCTGGCAGTGGAGCAGGGCACTGTGCAGCGCCCACTGTCCCGGCACTGTGGGTGGCTTTGTACTAGGGCCCTCCCAGCTGGTGAACGAAAATTGGCCACTTACTGCTGATCCTCACTTTACCTTCTTTTCCAGGAGCTGACTTTGCACGTATTGGGGAACCTCTTCCCCCGTTTTCCTCCTTTGCTGCCCTTTTCTTACTCTGAAATGAAAAGGAGACAGCCCCCCACCCCAAAACTCAACTCTTCAACCATCCTAGGTTCCCCAAAGGTCGACCAGTCAAGATAATCTGACTTTCAAAGAACCTGTTTTGTGTTTGAAGTTAGCATCCTTTCTGATACCTTTAGCACACCCTCCGCTGCAAAGAGGACCAACCTCTGTCGCTGTGTTGTCTGTGTGTCCACGTGGGGCACTGTTGAAAGTGCTGAGCTGTTGCTTTCTTGGGTCGCCCTTTGAGCACATTTAGACGTCAGCTCTGAGCACACAGAACCTGGCCTGTCTTCATTTGAAGTGGATGGAGTGGCAAGTCCAGGGATGCCCCTGCTTCTGGACAGCAAGGAGGGTCTCAAAATGCTATCACCACAAATAGAAATTCAAGGAGCACAGACCAGGCAACTGGAGGGAAAGGTCAGCCTAAAGTGGGACGCATGTCTGTGAGCCACCCGCTGAAGTCACTCGGTGAGACAGGATGTCGTGTGGTGGAACAGCATTGTAAAAATACCTGGTCATAGTTTAACACAGACTAGCGAATCAGATCACAGGGCGCAGGGGGCGCAGCTGACATGCATTTTCCTTAAGGCGAGGCTCTCTTCTCATCTCGGAGGTGGAGGAAAGAGTAGGCGTGATGTTCACGTTGCTTTTTCATCTTTCTGGTTCTTTTCTTCCTCATCCCTGAAAGCTCAGCACCCTCCTCAATGTGGTTATTTGCTGCCGTTGGTCTTTGGCTGCTCAGGATGATCGTGGCATCTCTGGGCTGGCCCCTGTCCCGCTCTCCGGCATTCCAGCCCTTTCTGCCCTGGTGCTGTCAAAACCACGGAGCTCCTCACTTTCTCTTGGATTCATGTGGACAAATTTTATTAAGATCTGAGAGAACAGTGTTCATGAAGATTAGATGCTGCCGTGCTCCTCCCACTGCACGTCCACGTGCATAGCAAATTTACACACATGCATCACATAGGCATATTTGGTGGTATGTGTTTTACATGCACATGTAATGCAGTCACGTGTGACGCATGTTTGCAGTGCATCATAGCTGTGTCCATCTTGGGCGTCCACATCTTGATTTTATTTTGCCTCTGCAAGCTGTTCTCGCCCTTCTGTCCGCCCTGCTCCCCACTGCCCACCTCCACAAAGTCCTACCTCTGTGTTCCAGTGCGTTTTACATACACGTACACATAATGCTTGTATGCCTTTTAAGAAGATGACTGAATTAGGTTTTTATATTAATGCAGAAAATGCTGGGGTTGGGGTACTTTAGGGAGAGGAGCATAGTTATAGAGAACCGATATCTCTAGAACAGCATTCGTGGCTTTTTAAATTTTTGAGGTATGGTCTTGTGAATAGTCCAGATCGATTCTGAACTCATTATGTAGCCCAGCTAGCTTTGAACTCATAGTAATACTCCTGCCTTAGCTTGCTGAATGCTGGGGTTAGGGGCATGGGCTACCACACCCAGTTAATGTTTATGTGGTGCTGAGGAACCAAACCCAGAGCCCCAGAGCCTTGCACGCTTATCTGTGCCCCAGATCATAGAACAGATTCTTGGTAAGTCAAGAAAACTGTTGTTGTTTTTTTCCTCTTTTACAATAATACTTTCCAGCACCTTCATTGTACCCAACATTTCTCAATGTGCTGAAATGGAACACAAACACTTTCCCCCAAGATTTCAAATGCAAACAGTGTAAATGTTCCGAGACACTAAGCAGCCCCGGTTATGAAGCAGGAGGTAGCTCTGTGCTCTCTGAACATGGCGACGCATTTTCCTGCGCACTGAGGAAATGACCCTTGGGGGCAGAGTTGGAGTGGAGCAACTTTCTGTGGGTATTCTGGGGTCTGCTTTAACCTCAGTGTCGGGAGAACGCATGCGCAACCTGAGTCCCACACTTGGAAGCTTGTTGGGCAGCTCGTGACCAGCTAGCTCCCTGCCGGTTTGTAATGGTAGAGAAGAAAAATCTGCCTCCTCAACCCTCTGTGATGAGAAGGTGGCCACAGCTTCCCAGGACAGAAACTGCTGCCTCGTGACTTTTTTCCCCATCCCGGCCCATCGAAACGGAGAGCTATAACGCACAGACTTAGAAAAAGAAAACAAAAAAAGAAAACAGGAGTGCGTGAGGAGATAAATGCAACGCAACCGTGACAACATCGGGTGGAAATCTCCCTCTTTTATCTGTGGAGAAATTAGGTTTATCATCAGAAAAGCATTCTCTTTTCAATTTCTGAAAGGTGCTTTTTGACAGACCCTTGGCAGTGGCCGTCACACGCACAAAACACGCTGTCACGGGGCTATTTGAATATGGTGACAGGCTCATTATCCCGTGAAGACTGTTGACAACACGGCGAGGGGAAATGGACAGGGTTGCCAATCAGCTGGTGAAAAGACTTGAGTTGAAATAGGGTTTTTTTTGTTCCGAGAACAGTAGTACAAATTGACTGCATTAATTCTTCTTATTACAGGCATGCGCGCCGTCGTTCGGGGCCTCTGCGGTCCCTTTATCAACCCTGGTTTCCAGCGGCTTTATTAGCCGGAAAGACGTGTTCCCAACTTGAAACTGGTCTGACACAAGGGCTCTTCCCGTAACATCTAGGGATGTGTGTGTGTTGGAAATGCCTGAATGCGTTTGGCAATGCGCAGGTACGGGAGACTCCCCAGGTCGTGCCGTCATTGGGGGCGGGGGAGGGTCACTGTGTTGTATTGGTGGGTTTTTGCCTCTATGTTTGAGACGGAGAGCACTGCCACACCCTGCACACCTGAGTCTGAGTTGGAAGGGACAGATGACTTCACTGATAATCTGTGATTATGATTTGAGGCCCTGAAAGTCTCTCTGGTGGCACAGGGTGAAAAAAAGAATTGATGAGTTGGGGCTGGAGGAATAGCACAGTGGTTAAAGTGCTGGTCTTGCAAGCTCAAGGTCCTGAGTTCAACTCCCCAGCATCACATAAGCTGGGTGTGGCGGTGCAGGCTGCAATCCCAGCACTTTGGGAGACTGAAGCAGGAAAATTGCCAATTTGATCCTAGCCTGTGAAGTTTAGTAACTTAGACAGGCCCTGTCTCAAATTTTTAAATAAAATGGGGGTTAGGGGGTATAGCTCAGTGATTAGAGCCTTTGCCTGGAAAGCGTGAGGCCCAGTACCACCTAATAGCTGCACGGTGGTACACTCCTGTGTTCCCAGCACTCAGAAGCCAGATCCAGAGCTAGACTCTGTTTCAAAAACAAACAATTGCAGTATCACATGCATACAGATAAACAGACACCCCCCCACACACACACACACACACACACAAGGCCTCAGCAAATCTCACCTTCCATTCCGCGAAGTCCTCGGACCATCACGGCAGCACCACCACTGTTCCGGATGCTTCTGGGCCGCAGACCCTTCCAGAATGTTCCCTACAAGAGGAACATTCACTTCCCTCTGCCGTTTGGTGCACTGCAGCTTTTACACGTGTGGTTATTAGACTCTGCTCTGGTGAAAAAAGTTAGCGTTCCTGTGGGAGAGCCAGGTTGTCCCCCGGGATCACATCACTAGGATGGTGGGGCTAGGAAGTCTGACCAGGAGTTTCCACGGACCTTCCCGAGGAGTCGGTCCATGCTGGTTGAGCCTGGCAGCTGGCTCATGCCTTTGTCGCAGTGGGGTCTTCTGTCCATGCATACGCAGAAGGAAAAGTCACGGGCATCTGGCACCTTATGGCTGTGTGTGCGTGGGTTTGTCACTGTTTTCCAACACTACTGGATGAACCCGGGGATGAGCGTTACCCCAGCCTTTTTCTATGTTATTTTGAGAGACTCTCTCTAAGTTGCCAAGGCTGAGCTCAACTTAAGGAAGAAAAATTAAAAAAAAAAAAAAAAAAGGCTGGGCCTTGTACCCCAGGCCTGTCTTTTTAGCGCTGTGAGAGGCTGAGGCAGGAGGATCGCAAGTTCAAGCCCATTCACAACTTATGGAGTCTTTTGAAATCAAAAGCAAAGAAGACTTTGTTGGAGGTTGAGGAGTTTTATGGACATTTGGTTCCTTGCTTTGGGTGAAATTAGACTTGTGTTCTAGGAAGAGCAAGAGGCTGTAGTTTGGGGAGTGCAGGGAGAAGCCAGGGGGGTCTTGAGGGTGGGGTGCGTCGAGTCCTGCTGTCTTCTAGCTGTGAGCTAGTTCCTTTCCTTCCTCTCTCACCCTCTGTCTCCGGTCACGCACCAGCACAGGGCGCCATCCTCCTGGCACTCACGCACCTCTTCTTGTACTTCTCAGAAGCGAAGACTTTAAGAGAGCACTCTCTAAATTGGCTTTTCGCGGGCGTCTTTCAGATTTGATCCTGTTTAAGATTTGATTTTCTTCTTCTTCTTTGGTGATGCCGGGTGGGGACCGAGCTCAGGGCTTTCACACTGAACTACATCCCCAGCCTGTTTTCGATTTTGATTTTTGAGATGGGCTCTCTGTAAGTCATTAAGTTGCCCGGGCTGGGCTCCTGCTTGGCCGTCCTCCTGCCTCAGCCTCCTAGGGTGCTGGCCTTACAGGCCTGCACCACTGAGCGTGGCTTTGACACTTGGTGTTCAGTGTTCAGGAGGAGCGTGAAGAGGGCCCGAGGCAGCACGGGTAGCCATGGGCGCTGTCATCCTGTGCAGCCCTCACACCTCCTGACACACCAGCCACGAGGACGTTGTCCCCAGGCCACTGAGTGCACCTGAAGACGCATGCAGGTCACCTGGTGTGAACACTGTAGTATGGCGCTCATCGTAGGGGAATTTACACTGTTTTTCAGGCAACTGTACCTGGAGATGAAGTTAATTTACCAATGCTGGCAAGCCCACCCCACTTTCTATAAATATCAAACAAACAATAAAAGCAATGTATGGGAATATTCTCATTTTCTTCCTGTTTTAAACTTTGGCCACTTACTGCAAGGAAAGAAAACACTTCCAAGTTATCCCTGAAGCCTATTATACTATTACCCAATAAGAACTTGTGGGCTGGAGGAATAACGCAGCAGCTAGTGCACTTGCCCAGTAAGTGTGAGGCCCTGAGTTTGATTCCCCGGCGCCACATTAACCGAGCATGGTGGTGCACTTCCATAATCCCGGCATTCAGGAGGCTGAGGCAGGAGGACAGCTGTGAGTTGGACCAACCAATGTGGACTACAGTGAAAGACCCAGTCTCAAAAAAAAAAAATTTCATAGTACCAGGCCTATGCTCCTAGAGCACCCACAATAGGTCCACGACTTCTCGAGTCTAGCACCCATGCAGTCACTGCACTGGGCTCGTTTCTCCTTTCTCCCGGAGCTGCCGGGATTCCAGGCTTCCATCCAGGTGTCTGGGTTAGGTTGTGTTTCTCATGTCTGCTTCCCAACCCCACACAGTACAGTATTGTTTTTCTTTCTTTCTTTTATCTGTTTCCAAGCCGGCCCTTCGCGGCAGGAGCGGGCACTCTTTTAGATGGAGCAGGGCAGCCTCAGCCTCATCAAGAGTGAGGTGTGGGGAGGAGCCAGGTTGGCACAGATGGCGGGGACCCGGACACTCGCGCCCAAACAGAGAGGGAAGAATTCCGGGGGATACGGGCAGGGGCTAGTGGTAGAGGGGTGCCAAGAGGGACGGGATTGCAAGTTAACACAAAATTTGGAAGTTCTAAGCTGTGCCTGATGGTACAGGCTTCTGAATCCCAGCATTCTGGGAAGGCTGAAGCAGGAGGATCACGAGTTTGAGCCCAGTGTGGGCAACTTGGTAACGCAGTAAGATCCTGTCTGAAGAAAGAAGAAGAAAAAGGGGCTGGAGATGTAGCCACTGTGAAGTCCCCGGACAGATCCCCCACCTACACACCCCGCATAGAGGCACCTGGGAAGGAAGGGAGTTCTGGATTGACAGATGGGATTTCCAACTGTGTCCGTGCACACAACTTATATTTACATGGAGCAGAAGAGTTGTATCAATAATTGGCTAACACCAGAGAAAATGCTTGGTGACCCCAAACTCCAGAGCTGTTGATTCGCTTATGCGATAGACCAGGCAAGGCCAACCTACAGCCCAAAGGATGCTTTTGCTTTTGCTCTTGATTTTTTGTTTATTTTTCTTATTTTTGTGGGAAGAGGAACTTTCTTGGGCCACATGTAAAACACATAGTGTAGCTAGTGCAGGGACAGGAGTCCTGCAACTTCCCTTTGGCCACATTTTCTCTGTAACATCAAAATCGGAGGGGCGCGGGGAGAGCCGGCCTCGCGTTGGGCATGCGTGCTTTCAGTCTCCGAGGGGGTGTGACGGAGCCACTTGCCATGAGGATAAGAGAAACACAAAGCATAACTGGGCCTGTCACCCTGAAGCTCAAGTACTCTGGAGGCCAAGGCAGGAGAATGGCGAGTTCTAGCTTAGCCTGACAACGTAGTAACTTTTGGAGAATTCTGTCTCAAAATTAAAAAATATTTTAAAAAGTGAGAAGGGCTGGGGATGTGGCTCAGTGTACATATCCTGGGTTCAGTCCTATGCCACCAGGCCAGGCCAAAGAGAAGTTACATACATGGAGAGTGATGTGCCCAGCCTTGTCTGAGAGAGGAGAAGGAGAAACAGACTAAGACAGGAGGGAGGGAGAGGGGGAGGGAAGAGAGACCCAAAAAGGAGAAGACTGGGGGAGAAGAGAGAGAGCGGGGAGGGGGGAGAGAGGGAGGGAGAGCAGCAGCTAGAAAAAACGATGCCGTAATAACTAAAGTAATTGAGTTATTAATCATGCCATGTGCCCTTCTAAGCAACTATGTATGTATAAGCTCATTTGATTCTTTTTTCTTTTGTTCTAGTACCATGTCCTTGTCCCTGAGCTATATCCCCAGCTCTTTTATTTCTGATTTTGAAACAGGATTTTGCTATATTGCCTAGTTTGGGCTTGCACTTGGGATCCACTTGCTTCAGCCTCCCAGAGAAACATCATGGCTAGTTTCCATATGAAGCAGCTGGTTTTGTCTTCGTTTTATGGATGAGGACCTTGAGGCACAAAAGTTAGAAGACTTGCCCGGTGGCCCGTAGCTTTCAGGCAGTACAACTTGAACTTAAACCCTAGAGTTGAGAGCGGGTGTCAGTTCCTTTTTTGTTGCTGTGACTCAATACCTGACTTCCACAAATTTAGGGGAGGAAAAGTTTATTTACAGTTTCAGAAGGTCACAGTCCATTCAGGGGTGGCCAGCAGCAGTAGAAGGACATGGCAGAGGCAGAGGTGGAGGCAGCTTCTCACGACATCACGAACAGGAAGCCAAGTCAAGGCACATTGAGACTAGTCCTCAAGGAAGGCAGAACACAGCTTATGTATCCTTCCATGTCTCATTCCAGTGATCAGCCCTTCCTGGATCTAGGTGTGGAGGGTGTGGCCACGACACGCCGTTAATCCTAACTTACATACCATTAATCCAATTTACATGCCTGTAGTCCACCCCTCGAGAGTAGACCCCAATGTCCCAACAGCACACGGTTCCATAGACAATCTGTAACATTTGAATATATGAGACTTTGAGGGACATTCCAGATCCAAACCACAATAGAGTGCCACTGCCAGCCAGTTATAGAGTCTTTGAGTTTATCAGCTCTGGCCCCCTGGACTGCAGTGTCCCTGTGGGGGTCTGTGATGGCCCCTGGAGTGCTGGCAGTAGGGGCTTGCATCACTGTCCGGCTCTGTGTCGGTTCTTAGGTTAGTGGTTTTGCACGTTGAGTCTTAAGGTGTCCTGAGCAGTGACCATAGAAGTAAATGTTTTGAGCATCTAGAGGAAAAAAGAAACAGAAGGGACATCTTGTAAACGGTGCCATGTTCTGTGGGGAGTGCCCAGCTGGCTTCACGTGACGACATCTCCCTGCTTTATTTCCGTGTCTTTAAAAAGGTGGTTTTCTGCCTAAAAACCAGGAGATTCCCTGTGAAGTACACACACACTGTGGGTCTGTTTCAAGACTTCAGAAGGCTCCAGTCAGTGTAGAGTATTTTTGAAAAACCCCTGTAATAGGAGTGCTTGGCATGAATTTCTCCAGGAAAATTCTGAGCTTATTAGATTGATCTATGTGTCACGTATGTGTGGATTTAACATTTTACATGTGCTTCTTTGTGCTTCATTGGAGCCGTTTCATATAAGAAAGAAGCATTTCTCTCTGTCTCTCTCTGTCTCCTTCTGTGGTGCTGGGAATCACACCCTGCATACCACGGGTGCTACTGAACTGCCGCCCTAGCTCTCCATTTCTCCCTCTCTCTCTCTCTCTCTCTCTCTCTCTTTCCTACCTCTCTCTCTCTTTGGTTTTGAGGCAGGATCTCACTTTGTGGCCCAGGCTGGTCCTGAACTCACTATGGAGCCCAGGCTGGCCTTGGACTCATGGCAATCCTCCTGCCTCAGCGTCCTCAGTGCTGGGATTACAGGCGTGTGCCCCCACACCCAGCTTATGTGGTGCTGGGGAATCGAACTTGGGTACTTGGCACTTGACTTGGTGCTTGCTGGGCAAGCACTTTAACTGCTGAGCCATTTCTCTTAATGCTATAGTGAGCAATTCCTACTCTCTCTCTCTCTCTCTCTCTCTCTCTCTCTCTGTGTGTGTGTGTGTGTACGTACATACTTCTTTTCCTTTTTCTTTCAGTTTTGGAGGTTAAGCTCAGGATAGTCACACTCAGCTACCTCCCCAGCCCAGTTTTTATTTTTGATTTGGAACCAGGATATTACTACATTGCAAAGTAAGACTGGGCTCGAACTTGTGATCCTCCAGCCTCAGCCTCCCAGAGTGCCAAAAAGATGGGCCTGTGCCACCAAGCCCAGTCTATATGCCTCTCTCATATGTATAGGAATTTGAGGGATGGAGTCTGTGCCCCTGAAGGGCCCAGGGCCCAGGTTCCAGTTGAGGTCTGACAGGAAGGTGAGCATTCAGGAGTCCGCAGGGCTGGGTGCGGTGCTGGACGTTCAGTTTTTGAGCTGATGGATGATAGCCTGAGGATGTGCGTAAGTCCTTCGTGTGGGTCACTTCTCATCACAGAAGCGTGCTAGCTCATAGGGTCAGAGCGGTCAGGAGGGAGGCCACGTTGTCAGCAGAGTGGCCCAGATATCATGGGCATGGTCTGTTTAGGGTGCAGTAAGTCAGTCTCACGGCGACTGGAGCCAGGTGCTGGGAAAGGCTGAATTTGGAGACGAGGGAGATGAGACCAAGCAAGGCCGGGTCAGGGAGGGTGCTGCCCAGATTCCAGGTGCGGGAGTTGCCGTTTGTCCTGCTGCCCGTGTGTCCTGCTCAGGGAAGAGGTAGGCATGTGTGTGTCTGTGATGGTGGGGTGGGGTTGGGACAGACGCAGGGTCTCAGAGCACATGTATACATCACATGTCAAGGAAGATCCCAAGAGACTGGGGACAGTGGCATCAGAGAGCAAGAGTGAGCCTTGTGAAAATTTCTCGAGGCAGAATTCACCTGCTCCAGGGCCTGTTGGGGTTTGGGGACATCACTGGAATGAGCGGTAATCAGCCTGTCAGGAAAGTCAGCAGGGCCACGTGTGGCCGTGGATGGGTCCCAGTACGGCAGTGGGCTGCAGTTCCCAGCAGGTGAGCCAGCATGGCCGTGGGGGGCAGCGTGTGTCTTCTGGGGTTGGTGACCTGCCCCAGGTGGCCTGGATCATTCTGAGGCCTTTCCTCGAGGTGACGGTGTAGGCGTGGTATTGGGGAGGGCCTCAGATACGGACTACAGGAGAGACACAGCGGAGGGAGCCTTTTCTCCAGCAGCAAGACGTGATGCTGCATCCGGTGGCCACCTTTCCATCACAGCTGGGAGCCGATGAATGTCACTCCCATGGTGACACGAAGTCTTTCAGTGTGTGGTCCCTAGCGCCAGGAGCAAGATGGGTGTAATTTCCCGTTAAAACATAAAGGAAAAGTCTTTTTTGATCAGATAACAAATTGGGTTCTGCCCATTTGGATACGGTAGGTCAGGTTGGTTCTGTGAGTGCATATTCCATCACATAAGGAGGTGGAATCTATACATGACCGCCATATGTGTGCCGCCTACTGTAGGTGTGCCCCCGGCTGCTTCCTGGGCCTCCTCCACGTTCATTGGCTGACAGGAGCAAGACGGGCGGGATCTTCCCTGGAAGGTGCCCTCTCTCCGGACACTTGGTGGCACACGTGATGTGGGTGTGGGCACTGTCTCAAGGCATAGCTGACTTCATATTGCTCACACTAAGCTACCCAGGCGGGGTTCGAGCATGTGATCCTCCTGCCTCAGCCTCCCAAAGTGCTGGGAGGATTTTCAGTTTGAGACAGGTTCTAGCAAAGTCACTAAGCTACCCAGGCGGGGTTCGAGCATGTGATCCTCCTGCCTCAGCCTCCCAAAGTGCTGGGAGGACAGGCCTGTGCTGTCACCAGGCCCAGCGTCTCTTTCCCGCATCATTCAAAATACCGCTCAGTCTTGAAGTTGTTTCGTAAAGCGAAGACTATGAGTGGAGGGAGGGCCCAGGCACGTCACGTGGGCACGAGGAGGGGGTCACCTTCTAGAAATGCACATCCTTGTAAATACTGTTTGCTTTATGTTAAACGAAATGCATCTTAAATATTTTTACATGTAAGTGACTGTTGGGTGTTTACCCCTGTGACATGAAGTAATTAAAGTGGGGTGGCCATTTCATACCCAGTGTCCTCATACCTCCCCCGCTGTTAAGAATAGGGTTTATTGTTCATTTTATTGGCTCACCATTCCCTCACTGGTGTACAGCGCTCAAAACCCTTCTTTTCTCTTTTTTTGGGATGCTGAGGATTGAACCCAGGGTCTTCTCCTCAAGCTGTATCCCAGCTCATCTTTAAAATTTTATTTTGAAACAGGGTTACGTAAGTTACCCAGGCTGGGCTCCAGCTTCAATCCTCCTGCCTCAGCCTCCTGGAGTACTGGGGTTCTAGGCCTGTGCCACCAGGCCTGGCCTCTAAATATATATTCTTTGAGGAGATGAACAATTGAATGAGTGAATGAGTAGGTCCATAGGATTCTCCGAGGGCGGCACAGCACTTAAACCAGTCAGTTGGTCCTGTGAGGACGGAGTGCTCCGAAATGTATGAGATAATAATGAGGGTGTGTAATGGGCGCTCGCCCTGGGTTCCGAGTGCGCATGTGGGTTAAGTCATTTCATGCTCAGAGCAACGCTGAGAAGATTGCGTAACAGAAGCATGAAGTGATTTGTGGAGAATTCGGCGGCTGCCAAGTTACAGAGCTGGGAAGCAGGTGCTCCAGCTGCTCCTGAGGCCAGACCTCTGGAAGTGACGCAACACTCTCTGAAGGCTTTCTCCCTCTCCTCCTCTGTTCTTCCTTCTTTTTCTTCTTGTTTCTTTCTCTTCTTCCCCTCCTTTTTCTTGGCGTTGCGGTGAGGGCCTTTCCCCGGACTACCTCCCCAGACCATTGCTGAGACAGGATCTTGCTAAGTTACCCACGTGAGGCTGGGCCTTGCCATTCTCCTGATGCAGCCTCCCTGAGTGCTGGCATCGTGGGCCTGCATCTCTGGCCCCGACAGCGATTATAGGGAAAATAGAGTGGATGTTTCCTAAGTTACACGAACCATTCGTCTCTGGACACAGCAAGCCAAACTTTTAAGACTGAGGGAGTTTTCTTATCGGTTTGGTTTTACTTTTTGAATTACTGGGGAGGAACGTAGATCTGCGTGGGAGGAATTGTGGGTTTGGGAGCTTCTTGGGCTCTGGGGACGCTCAGGACCTTCCTGATTCATGGTGAATGAGCATCTCAGTTGAAGAGCTACTTAAGGTGTTTGCCAACCAGGTATTTCTAGACAAATGTTACTGTGCGCTGGCCACATCTACTGGGGTTACTGTGTCACTTGTTTGGTAACTAGGCCTGTTCCTCAGGCTTCTTTTAGTTCTTAGTTCTTCAGCCTCACAAACCATTCTATATTGTGAAAATGCAGCCAGATTTTAATATGAACTGCAAAATATACGATTAGGTGCTGGAGGCATCACTCACTGGCTAGAGCGCTTGCCTGGCGCACCCAAGGTCTTGAGTTCTGTCTCCCAGCACCACATGGAACGTTGGGCATGGTGGCACACACCTGTGTCTCGGCATTCAGAAGGCTGAGCTAGGAGGATTGCTGTGAGTTCCAGGCCAGCCTGGGCTCCATAGTGAGTTCAGGATCAGCCTGGGCTACAGAGTTAGACCTTGTCTCAAAAAATAAATACATGAATACATGCATACATGCCTACATATCAGGATTAGGTTTAGACAGACTTCAGAGAAAGGCTCCATGGTGCAGTGCAAGCATATCGTTTGTGATCTTTGTCACTGTTGTGTACATCTCAGAATACAGCCGGATTTGTAGCCTGGCAATTGCTACAGTTTTGCAGGAAAAGTCTCTATTGTAAGCGTAAAGCTCCCATTGCTGCCGGGAGGGCTCTATTCTAGCTGGTGAAGTTGGCTGTCTCTTTAAAGAAGGAAAGCAGGAATGGTGAAGGAAGGAGTCTTTGGTGAATTTCTTAGCCACAGCAAAATGAGGTGGCTTTGAGTATTTTTATCTGTTTAGTTTTACTGTGGGACTGAGATTGAACCCGTGTTGTTGCGCCAAGCTGTGCCCCAACCCTTTGTTTTTTGTTTCCTCCAGAGATTGTGTTTGGCTGAGGCACTGAGTAGCACCCCAAGTGCCAGGGTCACATGCCTGTACCACTCTATCCTTCAGCACCCTAATTTCTTTTCTTTGTCTACTTGGATAAATGTCTGGAAGTGTCACCTGAGGTCTTGTCTTACATTTAGAGTTTGTTGCAAATTCCTGATTACAGGATTATCTAATATCCCCTTCCACCAGGCATGTTCAGTGGGACACATGTGTGTCCCCTTAGGACGTCTGTCTCATCTTGAATTTCATAATGTTCCCTATTGTGTAAAGTCACTAAACAAGAAAAAGAACAGGGCTCGTGTACTGGTATGATTTTTTCCCCCTTCATGGGCATTTGCAGGACTAAATGCCAAATTAACTCCTCACTAGTGAGCCTCCAACTCCAGTGGAGCCCACACGGTCCTGTGGATGTGTCTACCAGCAAATCACACATCCGTGGCCTCCCAGTGACCTGTGTCCCTGGCATGGGTGTGCTCAGAAGGTTGGGTGGTTGACCCTAGCTGCCCCTCTGCCCCCTCTCTCTCTCTCTCTCTGAGAGTTTCTGGTCACCTGCTGTTCACTCAGGTCCACTGAATTTATAGTAATCATGCCCCGCCTTAAACGTCTGAGGCAAAGCAAGCAGATACTATAAATATGTCTAGGTTTACGTCCCACCTTATATTTATGTAAGTGTTGAGAATCACAGTTCTGACTAGTATTTCCTTTAGTATTCCAAAATGCGAGGGAGACAGGCCTGGTGGCGCAGGCCTATAATCCCAGCACTCTCGGAGGCTGAGGCAGGAGAATCACAAGTTTATGTCCAGTTTAGGGAATTTAGCAACTTAGCAAGACCTTCTCTCAAATACAGCACAGAAAGGGACTGGGAGTGTAGCTCAGAGCAGACACCCTGCGTGTGTTCAGTCCCCAGCACTGGAAAAAAAAGTGTGAAGAATTTTGGGATACATGTGTTCAAAGCTAACAAGAATAATTTGAGGAGATTAATGGCAAGGTATCTTTTTACTGTAATCAATTTTTAAAATTTAAACATCGGCAGTATCATTTGATCACCCCTTGTACCAATGTAATATTAGGTGGATCCATGTATAAGTTTTTGGCTGAGCAAAATAAGACCTTGTACCACATGAAGATGACCGACTCAGGTCCTGTGTGGTGTCCTTCAGCGATGTGTGTCCTTTCCCGTGGATTGAAACCCTGGGCTGGGCAGAGCACGTGTAACTTTAGAGCTTGTCCAGAAAGCTAGTGTCAGGGAATCAGGATGCCCTTCCCCATTCCTGGGAAGATGGACAAACCTGTCCGGGCAGATCTGTAATATATCTGTTCTTTAGAGGGCAAGTTTAATTTTACTCACAAATTCGGTCCGATTTTGATATTACCATGTAAGTCTTGTTAAAATATGTAAATAGGGCATTTGCTAAACTGTCTTTATTTAGTGTTCTTTTAAGTGATCATAAAATTTTAATGACTATTATTACTGATACTCTAATAAGTACTTCAATGAATTTTTTTGATGGTTAAATATCATTTGTATGTGACTCTGGAATAGCAATATGGGGATTTTAATACAGAAGCATTACCGTAAAATATGCACGCTCTCCGCCTCGCATCCTGCTCGACCATAGAATAAATGCATGCTGATCTGCACTTAAATCTTCCTGACATTCTATGATTCGGATATCACAAAATCTTGTAATACATTAGCCGTTCAGTGGAGGAAAAGCGAGACTGCTTGCATTTTTAGCATATTTATAATTTGATGTTAAACACCATTTTTATGTGTAGCCAGTAGGCTCTTATTTTACAACTTAGCTTTCAACATATATGTAGATTACTTTTTTTTTTCTTACTGTATACTATAGACTGGCCTGGAACTCAGCAGTCTTCCTGCTTCAGCTTCCCCAAGGGAGTGCTGGGATTGGAGGTGTGCACCACCACACCTACCTATCTGTGCGTTTCTTAAATAAGCAACTTCAGTCCTCCATGAACACTACACCCTGGGTGAGGTCAGACTGTGGGCTGGCCTTCCGCTACCAAAATGCTATTGGAGTGGGGTGTGTTCTGAGTTTTTGTTGTTGACACAGGATCTCACTTGCTTTATCCTCCAGTCCAGGCTGGGCCTGAACTCAGTGTGTAGCCCAGGCTGGCCTCGAACTTGTGGCGACCCCTGCCTCAGCCTCCTGAGTGCGGGGACTATGGGTGTGGTGGTCCTGACCGGGCACTGTGTGTCATGCGCCGTGAAGCGATCTGTTTCTGCTTTGCAAATAACATCGCCTGATTGCCACCTTCCTCCACTTCTCGTGGACTCTCCCGTGGCCTGGGGCGTGGCGACCGCCAGCAGCCGCCGGGCACTTTTGTTCGGATGTCTGAGATGTGGCAAGGGAAGAGGAGAACTTGGACTGGCGTCTCGACTGAAACCTGTGCCAGAAATGCTTCAGGGCAGGGGGGTTCTATGAAGCTGACACCCCAGAGTGTGGAAGGGAGGCAGATGGGAGAGGTCTAGATACGGATAGTGTCACGTGGCAGGTGCAGCAGGTCAACATCACTAAGTCTGTCCTACACTGACGATTCCGTAGCCTGAGGTGATAGACTCCTGACGGGGGTGGGTGGGGGCTGCGTCCACCTCCGGGGTCTCTGGGAACTTGAATGCTCGTTTTGGAGGCAGAGGGAAGATTCTAAAGTTCATATGGGTTGCTCTGTGGCCAGTGGGGTCTCTGGGGATCTTATAGCAAGTGGTACAGGATGTTTAACATGCGTGTAGGCCGAGCCTAAGGTGCAGGATAGAGACCAGGTACACAGAAGCCCCCAAGCACGCCTGCTAAGGAGACCAGAGGCTGGGCCCTATAGTGCACACCTGTCAGCCCAGCACTCAGGGAGGCTGAGGCAGGAAGATCACATGTCTGAGCCCAGCCTGGATATCTGAATTAGTGAGACCCTCTCTCAAAATCAAAACTAAAATTGAGCTGGGGTCATCACTCAGTGGGAAGATCCTGGGCTTAATGCCCTGGCACCACAAACAGAGTATAACAAACAAAAGAAAACAAAACAGCTCCCCAGCCAGAACCACTTTCTGCTCTGTCCGATCCTTGGTAGAGAGCCCTTCTTCCCGCCAGAGGCGCTTAGGTCCAGCTGTCCTTTTATTCATTGTAAACAAAGTTATTTCATCCCGGTCCCCTGGCAGGCTGGTGTTCACCTGCTCTGGGTTTATGGTCCACAGAGTCTTTGGGGGAGAGATCTTTCTTCCCTTCAAAGAAGAAAGTCAATACCTACACTAAAGTGTGACAGGCTTATCACCCGGCAGGGTGGCAGAAGCCCCTTCCCCGCCACTCTGGTGGTGAGCGCCCTCAGCCACGATCCTGGGTCGAATTAGACTTTCTTCTCATGTCACAAGCCACTTATAATCCCCCAGCAGACTATGGAAGATCGCTCGTGGGTCCGGGCTGGTGGGGCCTGTCGTGGATTCCACTGTTACTTCCCAGAGGCAGGATTTTTTTATTCGTTGTCGTCGTATTGCGGTTTGTTTTAAAAATCCGGCCGCGATGTCAACTTCAGCTGAAATGCGCTGCCCTTTCTTTTCTGCTTCTGCTCTGGTGCCTTATTAAATGTACCAGCTAAACAGAAAACGCAGTGAAAAGATGTTTCATGAGTCATTTAAGGATGCAGCCCAGGAACATCGCAGTTCGCTCCCAGTCCATTTTTAGAACCAACACTTTGAAGACTCTTCTCCCGCCTCCCCCACCGAGGACTGACAAGCCTGTGCGCTTTACTTTATTTTGATACTGACATTTAAACAATAAAATAAAGCCATTTAAAACAAATAGTAGTGCTTTAAGTGTCTGGGCTGTCAAGATATCAAATTATATAACTTGGAAAAAATCAGAATTCATTGTTAATGGTATGCACTTAACACAAAGGGTCGCTGGAGTCCTCGGCGGATATATATTCAGCGGGGACGGTGGAGCTCACAGGCAGTGTTCCTTCAGCTAGAATTGACTATCGTCACTTAAATGGACTTGACTGTACTACAATCAGTGTATTCAAATGTCAAAAGAGAGAGAGAGAGAGAGGGAGAGGGAAAAAGAGAGAGGATGTCACTGAGGGTCACAAATTATGTTGGGTTTTGACAGATTGCAGCCTTGCTTTACAAGAGCAGCACTATGTCATTTGTCAGCGTTTGATCTGTGGGTGCGGGAATGGGAGCGGGCGGCCCTCCGTCGTCTCCACACCTTTCATGGCTGCTCTGAGGCCCGCCGCCGTGGCGGGAAGCCACCTGCCCGTGTGCGCCCACTCTGCTGATCCCCTCTTTTAATGTAATCGCCAATCAGCTGGATGAAAGCGTGCGTGGTCTCTCTCTGATCCGTAAACGGTGTGTTTTTGTATAGCAGGGGGTGCGGTTCAGGGAGAAGCCACCCCGCCTTGACGGGGTGGCCCTCCCTGGACACCCAAAGCTGCAACCAAGAGACGAAGACCTCCCTCCTGGAGCTAGCGACCTAGCAGAAGCAGGCGCGGGTGGACGCCCACTGCTGCTGAAAGGCTAGGTCGCCAGCCAGTGCTCCTGTTTCAGTCCATCCCTTCCACACTGCTCTGGGTTTGTTTGTCTTGTGCGTGAACTTTGGAAGCAAAGTCACAAAGAACAGTATTGAAGGAGTCCCGTTTGGCTTTTGTTTGATTTTAGGTACTGGAGATGGCACCCAGGGCCTTCACACTGAGCTATATCCTCAGCCTTTATTATTATTATTTTTTTAATTTTGAAACAGGATCTTGCTAAGTCGCTAAGTTTCCCAGCAGGGTTAGAGCTTGGAATCCTCCTGCTTCAGCCTCCCAGAATACTGGGATTTCAGACATAGGCTGCCATGCTCAAAGAAGAGGAGATTTACTATTGTCCCCGGGAGGCGTGAGGATTGTTAAAGCAACCTGAGGTTTTCCAAGGAGAATGTGACGCTCACGTGCAATTTTGTTGAAAGCGGCACCCATAGGCACACTCATGGATGCCCACAGAGGGCAGCAGTTGGCACCAGAAAGCCATGAGTCACCGTGGTCCCCCACGGCGTCTCCTCGAAGCACACCCGCAAAAATACCTTCCGTTTCCTTTTGTCATCTGTGTCCCACGATCACATATGATACATTTTTATAAACAAAGAGGGAAAGTTCCCAGCACCTGTGCTGATAAACAACTTGGTTCTGAAGAACTGCCCAGAAGGCATTCTGTGTGTCATGATTTCTAACATAGCAGGGTCCCACAGCAGAGACTACAGTGGTCACGGGGGCCTTATCGGCCACTGGATCCACTGCTGCTTTGAGTAACATGGGCATTTTCACTAGTCTCATAAATGGGAAATTGGGGGAGGAGGTGTGCTACCAGTTTTTATTCTGGCATTTTCCATCCTATTTTTAAAATGAATGACCAAAAGATTCTAAAAAGAATCCATTTTGGAAAAATAAAACAAAGCAGGAATCACTCAGAAATCTCTAGACGACTTCCCAGTTCAAAGGGAGTCACCCCACCATCCTGAGAAAAATTTCCTCTGAAATTCTTTGAAGATACCATGGAAGGCAGATAAAATTTTTGGCTCCTTTCAAAAAGCTGTAGATGTCTCTGTGGTCATAATGGTCCCAGTGACGTTCCCAGCCGAGAAGAGGCATGAAGCCTGGTGAGTAGCCTGCCCCCTCCTGCCTGCGCGGTTTGGTTTGTTAGCTCTCACTGTCCGTAACTTCCCATAAATGAGTTTTTCTAAGTGGCCTTCTCATTGGAGACATAAACGTGTTCGCTGGACTTCAGTTTGGAGAGGGGCCCCAAGGCCACCTTCGCGGTGTTCTCAGCTTGAGTAAATCCCACAGGGAAGTTTCGGGAGAACTTGAGTTTGTGTAATGGGACCTTGAGTTGTGGTTGGGGCCGTGAGTGTTTCTGTGGGTGAACCAGGAGGGCACGGTGACACAGAGCCATCCTCTGTGGTGGTGAAGGCTGGGATGGGTGGGACTAGGACCCAGCACAGAGGAAGGGCCGGATCCAGGGGAAAGGGGTGCAGGTGTGGGGGGAGCTGGCAAGAGTGTTTTCTAGGTGTTTCTTTCTAGAAGTAACCAAGGGCCACCATTGAACCCCTGTATGTGTCTTTCTCTTCAGCCTGATGATGTCTGTCTATCCTACTAGGATTTCCGGGCACCTGGGACTGAAACCCATCTCTTCCTTGGTTGGCGCTCTTCCTTCCACCCCCTCTGTCCTCTTCCTTTGTTCCTCTTTTTTCTTCCTTCTTTCCAGCGTTCCTTCCTAAAAGCAGAACTTAATACATCCAGCGTGTAGACAGCTACCATTAACTACAAGAGGTGACTGGAAGGTATGCTGGATGTTTAAACTAACAGACGTGCCACAGTGAAAGATACAGGGCCGTGAACCCCGTCAACCTGCCCCCCGCCTCAGGCACCCTCATCCCATCCTTCCTGTCACTTTCCGAAGCAGTTCTGGCGTCCTCTCCTGTTTCGCCTTTACTCGTGGGACCGTGGCTGCCTCAGTACCAGAACATTGACCCGTCACCGTCACACTGACGTTGGGGAAGAGCAGAAGTCACGTGGGGCCAGACCCCAACGAATAAAGTCACCGAGGCCACCTACCCCGTGTTCCCGAGCCTGCCTCCCGTGGGTGGCTCCCAGCAGCAGCACTCCCTGTGTTTTTCTTATCCAGCTGCATAAAGACTCAGGAAAAGGGACTTGGGGGATGGTCACAGTAAGTGGTCAGCGCAGTGGGCTAAGCACGTCCTAACAGGAAGGTTATCCCGAGCGAGTGGAAGGCTGGTGTAGCTTCCTGTAAAACTAGTTTTAACATTCACCCTGTATTTTTGAGCACCCATGTCCATCCTAGAACTCAGCCCTCTGCCTTTCCAGTTGCAGGGAGATTGTGCCTGTGGCGCGTTCTTGGAGTCTGTGTCTCCCCGCCTCTCTATGCTACTCCTGTCTCACATCTGGGCCCCTGAGAAGACCCCTGGGGTCCTCTGTCCACGCTGTCTTGGGCCGCCCTCTGCCTTGGCATGTGATGACGCTGGCTCCCAGCGTCCCCCGTCCCCGTCCCTGTGAGCGGCCCCAGGAAGCTGGGCCCCGGCTATCCTCCCCGGCCTCAGCTTGTGTTTGGGCCTACCCAGCCCGTGCTTCCTCTTTCTGCCCTTCCTCCCCGCCGCCTGAACCGCCTGCCTCCCGTCTTCGCCGGGCAATGTGCGGGGAGTATCTCCAGAAACAGCCCCTCCGTTGGGCAGATCCCTGAGCAGGCAAGCTGGTTCTCGCTTGCCGCGTTTCCATTTGCGCAGAACTGTTCCCCCGCGCCCTCAGGGGAGCACAGCGTGTTCTTGAGTGAGCGCTGGAATCACCCCCGTGGATGCGCCGCCCTGGGATGGGCAGCTGCCCTGTCCCGGTCTGACCTCCTCCTGCGTGGCCCCTGAACCCAGCTGGTGGCCATGCTGTGGGGCCGGCTCTGAACCATGGGCGCTGGTTTCTGTGGTAGCACTGTGCACCTCTGTCCCCAGAGGGAGGACAGGACAGGCTGCGGCCAAGGCAATCTTAGCACACTACAGTCAAATCAAATTAGGGGAAAGTTCCTCTCTTCTTAAGATGTCTCCATTCAACTCTAAACGGCATCAACTTATCTTTGCTTGTTGTTTGTTTGTTTTCATTGCTGGTGATAAAACCAGAGCCTTTGTCCTAGTCCACATTTTCAGCCTCGTTCTGGGTCTTTGATTTTGAGACAGTAAGCCACTAAGTTGCCCAGGCTAGATCCGAAGTTGAGACCCTACTGCTTCAGCCTCCCAGTGTGCTAGGGTGGCAAGCCTGTGCCACCCACTGGCAGCTTAATTTATTATCTATGTGGAGAAATTAGGTCAGGCGAGAGCTGGTGGCAGGGTGTTGGGACTCTTGCTTCCTGCTGAACTCCCCGTTGTCCTGCCAGCAGGATGGAAAGGACGGTGTCCATAGGATCATTCCGGAAACCAGAACAAAAGAAAATCCGCCTAGTGAGTTCTGTACAATTATCTAGCATCCGCGGGCACTGGATGTTATGGAAGAGTGTGTGTTGTTTTTCCTCACTTGTGTTTCATTGCTAATGGTGTGACCTCTGGGGCCAAGGCCCACCTGACACCCTCCACTGCTTGCTAGCCAATACCGCACTGGGAAATAAATGAGAGCCGGGCCCTTCTGTGACAGGAACTTCCAGTGCCTGGAGACCGATCGCTCCGGAGAGGTGACAGATGCCAGAGGAAAGGCACAGGGAGCCATTGTATATTAAATATGGAAAAGGACTCTTAAATAATATTGAAACGTGCACAATGCAAAGTGACAGCCTCCACCGAACAGCACGGTAGGCTGGGATTCTGTTTGGCAGGATGAACTCCCAGTGAAGGGCTGGGCCACACATGCCACCAGCACCCGCCGCCACTTGAGGCCCCTGAGCGGGTCCCCGAAATGCTGTGTCCCGCAGGTGTGCAGCTTCCATCCTCATCACAGAGACTGCTTTAAGGAGAGTGAATTTAGGGAAGATGAATAAGTGTATCAGAGAGTTCTGTATGACACTGGATCTGATTTAAGTGTGTGTTTGCTATTGCCAAGATCATGAAAACTGAGTTACTGCTTCTGTTAGTTATAGAAGAAGGTAGATCAGAAGGGGAACCAGGGACCATCTCCCTCAGAGTCCAAGGCCCCATTGTGACAGGCACAGAAAGGTGTGGCCCTGTCGGAGGCTGTCCTGGGACAAGGACCAAAGAAATGCTGGCTTCCTTGGGGAAAGATCTATTGTCTTAATTAATTAGCTAATTATTTTGGTCCTGGAGATGGAGTCCAGGGCTGTCACACTGAGCTACCTTCCCCAGCCTCCCCCCCTTTTTTTTGGACTTCGAGACACACACACAGTAACAACAATAACAACAACATGCAGCTCTTAAGCACATCCAGTGTCTGTGTCTGCACTTATTTTTAATAGATTTGTTGCAGAGCAGTGGAACTCTTGGGAAATGGTGGAATGCAGAGAAGGTGAAAAAAATTCAGAGCCAGTCATAAGGAAAGATGCTCATGAGCAGTGGCCCCTCTGAGCCAGACAGAAGACACCCTGCCATTGATTTGCATGTCTTTCCCAAGATGCACTTCTTTCTCTTTTTTACCCCCTTAGATTATTCTGGTTACTCTCACTGGAGGTGGCCTGTGGATTGGAGGAAGTTAGGAGAGCTGTTTTTTTCTTAATAGAATGCAATCTGATTGCTTCATTAGGTGACGATAGGAGGACTGGTGACTTCTGTGAAATGTGCTTGGGTCCCCAAGAGCTATCCGATTTGGGGACCCTGTGACTGTGTCTCTGGTCTGGGGTCATGGGCAAAGCCAAGGGTGAAGTTCTTCAGTGACAGAGCTATGAGTGGCTCTGCAGTCAGTGTCTGGGCACCAGGATGACCCCTGTGGGCCATGCACAAGGGCCCAGTCACGTGTCTGTGACCTGAATCCCAGGAGCTCTGGGAGACGAGGTTATGATTTGGCGAATCTGTTGGATGGCCTTCAGATGCCTAAAAACACCTTCCTCTTTTCTCTTGACACTTGGCAGAAGGCTTCCTCATGACCCTCTCAGAAAAGAGACCAACAAGAATTTATGATCTGAATGTGGATGTTAAATATTTGCCCTGTTGTCAATAAGGCCTGGGCTGCTGTGCTTCCAGGAAATACACGTCACTTCGGGACAACACTGTCCGAGTCTGCAGTCATGAAAGAGGCCATAAAGGAAGATAATGTTTAAGTTGATAAAAGATGCAAACATGGCTTTATTGGGTTTCCAAATTCAAATTAAAAGAATAAATATTTCATCAGGGATACTAATTAAAGATTGGTCAAAGATTTGTCTGTGTCTCCTATGGCAAATACCAGTCAGAACTGATTAAGAGAAGTTCACTTATTGGGCTGCTAAGTGACAGAAGAAAGTAATGGGTGTGACTTCCCTATTTCTGAGTAACTTCATGCTCCAAAAGCATTAGGAGACCGGCCCCATGGGGCAGGCCTGTCATCGCAGCACCCTAGGAGGCAAGGCCGGAAGGTCACAAGTTTGAGCCCCACCTGGGCAACTTACCGACTTAGTGACACTGTGTCTCAAAATCAGAAATAAGAAATGGGCCGGTGATGCAGCCCAGTGGCAAGGCCCCAGTCTCAATTCCCAGTACCGGAGGAAATAAATGAGTGAGTAAATAAGACATCAGCACTTCCTGATCACATGCTATGCGCTTCCTTCAGAAGAATAAAATTTTAATCAAGGTGGGCTAGGGATAATGTTAGGATGTTTAATTCTCCACTCGTTTGTAGCGGGTTAGCGTGGTTACGTGTATTTTTGCAAATTTGTGCCTTTGCTGCTGCCCTTGTTATTAAAGAAAAAAAGATCACTTATTTATCATTGATTGGAAGGACGTATCATGTGGTCATCATAGTTGCATGTCTCTTTTGTAGTAGTATTTATTTTATATTTTTTACTAGATGCAAAATTCTTATGAAATGCAGAGTGGCCCAAAAGTTTGTTTCTTGTGTATAGGATGATTCGGGTGTGCACTTGAATTTAGTGCTTGCATAATTTTTCTCATAGTGTTGATGTTACTTCAAATATCACAACAAATTCTGTGCAAGTTTTTATACTATATCAGATTTTATTTCTTGTAACAAATTGATGTCACTAGGGATTGAGCACAGTGCCTTCGTATTGTATTATTTGATTTTGAGACCGAGTCTTGCCAGGTGGCCCATGCTGGGTTTGAACTTGTCATCCTTTTGCCTCAGCTTCTCTGTGTGCTAGGGTGACTGACTGGCTTAGGGCACCGAGCCTTGTGATTTTTGATATGTGTGGCAACCTTTGCGACACTCTGTGGTGTGTGTGCCTCATACAAACAGTCAGTGAGCAAAGAGAGAAGGACAAGAAGATGTAACACTAAGGTAGGTCATGGTCACACGGCCAGGGCCCCTGGCCTACCAGCTGAGAGCTCTAGGTGGGTGGGGACATGGGCAGGGGAGGCTTGCGTGGCGACACCTTTCCTTCTGCTGCCATTGCGTTCATTCTGCAGGTTTCTGGGTGTGGGGTTTGCCGTCCCATCGCCCACCCCCTTTTCAGTGCATACTCGCTCTGGGTTCCTAGGTTTTTCCTTTGGAAGTGCAGGCTGATGTCCAAGTGTTCTTGCTGGTCAACCTGATACGCGTGACCAAGGACATGGTGGCTCTTGTGGTCAGGCCTGTGCAGACAGCAGCCCTGGTGGCCAGCGTTTGGGCCATCTGACTCCATCTGCTTTTCTCCATGGCCAGGGTCCCCGACCTGGGTGGGGATGGTAGTCAGGTTCAGGTGGAATCACATTTAACTCTGCTGAGGGTCTGCCTAGAATGGGAAAAGAGGAGAATTCTGGCCCGCTTTTCTAGGGAACATACTACAATTTCTCAAGGATGACACACCATTATGTTTATGTTGGCGTATTTATCTATGCCGTGGTACCAAGGATCCAACCCAAGGCCTTCACAATGAACTACATTTCTGGCTTTTTTTTTTTCTTTTTAGATTTCAGATTTACTGATTAGATTTTAGATTTAGATTTTTTTATTTTTTAGATTTTAGAGTCACTGTCTTGCTAAGTCACCAAATTGCCCAGGCTGGACTCGAGTTTGCAGTCCTCCTGCCTCAGCCTTCTTGAGTGCTGAGATTACAGGCCTGTGCCATTAGTCTCAGCTAACAAGACCATTTTTGGTGAAATTGCTATTGTAATACAAGAGAATTCTTTGTGACCAGCGGCTTTTAGAGACTCCTTGGGAAATCTTTAGATTTGGGTGTGTCTAACAATGAATGATCTTTCTCTGCCAGCCAGATGGGGACGCCTAGAGCCATGACTTTTTCCTTCTCACGCCCAGCTCAACAGTTGCACAATGCATTTGATGCGTTTGTGCAGACCCATATCTGGTTGGCGCTGTTTTTGCTACCGAAAACGTAAAACAACGAAGAGTTAAAACAGTTCTCCTTCTGACCTATGCCTGCAGCCCTGCACTACCTCCCTGTGTATGGATGTGTTACATACTAGGTACATTAAAATTCACATTTAAATTTCAAATGAGTTAAGTACACCATGGCTTTCAAGTGAGTGACTGATTTTTGTTCCTCCTGTGTTGTATTAATATTAATATTCCGGAAGCTCCTGCCCCCTCGTGTTGCTTGCTGACTATCTGATAATTGGGTTGGGAGGAGGGTAGGGGGTCATCTTGCTTAGCTTATCTCTGTGAGAGAAAAAAGCGTGGCCTATGCTAAGGGAAAGGGGCCATCCAATGGTCCCCACAAAAATTGAAAAGAAGATTCAATCTCTGGCCAATTTGAAACATATCCCAGCGAATCCAGAGAGAAAAAGATAAAGTGTGACTATGAGTAAGTTAACTAAACACATTACGCTGGGTGGGCGCAAATGGAGTTAGTCCATTGTACATGTTTAATTTCCTATTAGTCTCTGGCGTTTACTGCAGCGTCTGAGTCTGGGCATCTGTAAATTCAGTTAAATACAGTGCATTGTCTAAAGGTATCACTGCTCCAATCAGTCACCTCAGGTGCTGATAAGGAGCCTCTGGTATTATTGAATCTACAATGGGAGGTTCTGCAGCCTCCAAGATAAGAGCCGGCAGCGTTTCACTCCGGGGATGAGGAGCTGGGAGGGGCCCCTGGCCAACCTGCCTTTCCTGCCGCGATCTGCTCGGCCTGGCGCCAGCGAAGCGACTTGGTTGTGAGGTGGTGGTGGCCAGGGCCTTCCGTCTTTCCTTTAGTTTTAACTTTGTGGATCAAAGAAGGCTGGGAGGACCTCAGTACCACACAAGCCCACGCGCATATGCGCGCGCGCGCACACACACACACACACACACACACACACACAGAGTCACACACACAACACCCACATCTACAGAACCGGCTTCGCCGTCTTTCGAAGACAGCACCGGTTTCCATGGATGTTTTTAATTTTCTGTTTTGTTCAAGTTCTCTGTATTGATTTTTGCTCTTCTTCTAGGCCGGCACACGGGGATGCCACCTCGTCTTTAGTTTTTCTCTTTCATACTTTTTCCTTTCATCGTCTCCTTGAAGTGCTTGAGTTCCTCTAAGGATGGATCCTCAGAGGGCAGGTCATGTTGCCCTCAGAGCGGGAGGGCGGGTCTGCACAGAAGGGAAGAAATGCCTTGCCCAAGTTCCACCCACAGTTTTATTTGCTATTATTAATGCTTTATTTAATTGTCCACAATTAAGTCACGCTACTCTTGGTGACAGTATAAGCAGACGCGTATTGGTATTTTTTAGATATAAGTGCTATTTTAATTTAATTTTTTTGTGGTACTGGGGAATATTAAGTTCAGGGCCTTTACACTAAGCTACGTCTCCAGCCCATTTTTAGTTTTGATTTTGAGACAGGGTCTTCCTAAGTGGCTAAATTGCCCGGGATGGGCTGGAACTTGGGATCCTCCTGCCTCAGCCTCCCGGAGCCACCGGGCCCCACTTATTTTATATGATGAGAGTATGGTGAAGGGTAGGGAAGTGCAGTTGCTGTGATATGTCTGCACACAAATTCAAGTTTAATGTAAGTTACCTATTGTAGATCCATACTAATAGAAATGATAACTTTTAGGGGAGAAAACCCCCAAACTTCTGTTTGCCCAAGAGATGCCTGGTTGTCCTCCTTCCTGGATAAGACTCGCAGAGAATCTCCTCAAATGCAAGTCGGATCCCGCCTGATCTGCCAGGTGACAGTTGTGGCGTGACCTGCTTTGCACATTGTTTTTTAGCTGAACGACTGACAGCCTCCTGCGAGGGGCTCCATCTGCCTGGATGTGGCTTACATGGGAGCGCACGTCATGCTCCTGCATTGGACGCCACGAGTCTGTGTTTCTTGTTTTGCAAGCAGCGTCTTCTTTAGCGCAGCAGCTGTTTGTTTAGTGAATCGGTTCACACACTCCAGCTCTGCTGTCCTGCGACACCGCGCACCTGACCGATGGTCATGAGAAAGAGGGAGGAAGTAGAAAGAGGACACACGGGCAACTCCTTATCACATTCCTCCCTGGGGACTGTGACTCGGCTCCATTTCTCTGAGCCCCTGGTCCCCTGCAGTGCGGGGGACTTGCCCATCTGCAAGCACAGACCCGGCCTGCTTGGGCCGTCACTTACTTCCCTTTGGTCTCCTCTGGGCTGTGGTGGTCCTGACCGTCACAGGTGTGTTGTACATGGCAGGTCACACGTACCTCGCGTACACATCTCCACATCTTCCCGTCCACCTGTCCACCTGATTTTGATCCAAAGAAGCGCCGAGGCCCTAGGAAGGGTTCTGGTATATGCCACAGGCGTGTTCATCCCCCACGACAAAGCTACCAATCAGTCACAAGATAATTTGCCATTTTAAGGTAAGAAGGTGGAGAAGGAGCGTTCCGCCCATGGAGCCCCAGGTAGGCGTCCCAGGTGGCGCACGCGGAGGAAAAGGAGGTGACTCTGGTGATGAAGGGTCAGCAGCAGGCCATTGTCAGATCGTGACACCAGTCACTTTGCTGTGTCCCAGGACAGACATACTTTCTAGAGGGGTTTCTGGTTTTTAGGGGTGAGTGGATGACTGGTCAGCAGGAGGCAGCTGTGGCTCTGCAACACTTGCGCCCCTCCTCCTGAGTCCCCTTGTCCCCGAGTCCCTTGTCCCCAGAGCCTGGGGCCTGAGGCTGAGGACCGACCCCAGTTCCACTTGCTGTCGCGGTTTCCTGCTGGCGCTGCGCCGACTTCTCCTGGGAAATCTCCCTGTACGGATGCTGGAGGCGGCTCCTGCTCTCTGGCTCCCGCGTATGGCACCTGCCATCTCCTCCTTTTCTGCATCTTGTTCTATCAACATCATGTTTTCTTTCCTCCCTGGGTGCCAGGCAGGAGACCTGACCAGGATGCTATGGCGTAAGCCGAATGTACTTTTCTCTGTGTGTGTATTTTGCTTGGGAATCACAAAGGTTTATAGCCAAGTTTGACAATTCCTGAAATCAAGGAAGTAATGATTGTATATCCCTTTTTATTCGTGTCTACAATTTAAGTTGATTTGCAGTGAATGATCTTTGTGGACTAATCACTGCACCCTTCTCAGTAATGTCTTTTTCTTGATAAAAATTAAAAATCCCTCCTCATGTAGTTAGTCGGAGGCAGCTAGACACATCCTTAGCAAATATTCGCAAACTACTTCAGTAAAAATCGGGGGCCGACTCATAGATTGTATCAGTCTTATGGCAGAAAGACTAGAAGGGGGGATTTCGAAAGATGTGTAGAATGCTTTAGTACGTAAGCAAAGAACTTGGGTGTTAAGAAAAAACAAGAGGAAATATGAAAAACGCTGTTTTAAAACTGTAGATCAATTTCTTTTGAAATGTCACTTTTGTACATTTGATGATTAAAATTAGATTTTAAGTAATATGAAACATAACCACAAGAAGACTAATGTCATTGCTCTGATCAGTCAATAATCAGGAGAAAGCACTAAAAGAATGGCTCCTCGGTGAAAGCACAGGCAAGTGCTAACTACCTGAGTTCAATTCCCCAGCACCACATCAACCAGGCGTGGTAGGGGAGGCTGAGACAGGAGGATTGCTGTTGAGTCCAAGGCCAGCATGGGCAGTTCAGGACCAGCCTGGGCTATATAGCGAGAGGACGTGAAGGCTCATGGGAAACGCGCTAGCACCTGTTATCATTGGCCGCCTCTTCGATTTCCTTATCCTAGTTTTATTATTTGAAAGGTGCAAAGATGCAGTTTATACTTGGCATCAAAAATATTTGCTCTCAGAACCTTAATGTTGTTATTTTTTCATTGAATTTTACATCGAGAGCTGATAGGAGCCAGGCCCAGTGCTGTAGGCCTGTAATCCCAGCACACTGGGAAGCTGAGGTAGGAGAATTACAAGTTCAAGCCTTAGTGAGACCCTATCCCAAAATAAAAAATAAAAATGGGCTGGGAATGTAGCATAGCATAAAGGCTCTGGACTCGGTCCCCAGTACCACGAGAAAAAGAATAAAAAAAGCCTTTGCGCTCATGACAAGCTGGGGATGGTGAGCATTCAGGTTGTGGTAAATGCCCTAGAAGAGGACAGACGTTTACAGGGGAGCCGGCTACTTCCCCTCACCCCCACAAATCCTTCCTGTGTCCCAGCCGATGTTTTGAGCTGCCTTTAGGGCAATGCCTTTCTTCCCTAATGTGGCCTGTTGCGTGTAGCGTGCATTCAGCAGTTGTGTACTTTAAGGCAGTGAGCTCCAGGCCTCACTCAGATACGTCCGTGTGTTTGTACTTGTGCTTGTTCACTAGTTGTGTGACCTCAGGTGGGTTATCCAGCCGTCCTGAGACTTTCTGTTGTTTTAAATGGAAGACATATTAATAATGCTCCTTGAGGCCCATTTCTATTTTAAAGACCTTGAAAAGATTTCAGATTTTATTTATTTATTTTTTTGTGGAAGTGGGGATCAAGCCCAAGGCCTTCACACTGACCTATAACCCAGCTCATTTTATTTTTTTAATTCGAGACAGGGTCTTGCCAAGTTTCTAAGTAGCTCAGCCTGGTAATCCTCCTGCCTCAGCCTACCAGAGTGCGATTTCAGTGTTTAAATATTTATAGAATGTTGTAGATAAAATACACTGTAGAAAGCCTGGCAGGTAGCTCATCATAGCAGGAGCCATTCGACATGAACTTTTTTTTTTTTTTTTTTTTTTTTTGGTCTTCGTGCAAACCACTGCTTCCAGGTTTCCATGTCCCCATGTAAATGGTAGGTACTAACACCTGCCTCCTCTGTGGTCATTGATGAAGCACCCTCCAGCTTGCGGGCAGCTATGACGTGGGGCCACCAAGCAGGCTGTGGGAGACAGAGCCACCGTGCGGTAGTCATTTCCACTAAATATAACTCTCTTCGGCCCGCCAGGTGTGGCGGTGTGCACCTGTGATCCCAGCCCTCAGGAGCCGTGGGTCCAAGGCCAGCCTGGGCTACGTGTGAGTTCAGGACCAGCCTGGACGAGAGAGAAAGACCCTGTCTCATGAGCTACATCCCAGCCCTTTTGAAAGTCCCTCGGCTGCCCGGGCTAGATTTGAGTTTATGGTCCTCCTTCCTCAGTCTCCCAGAGTGCTGGGATTTCCACCTCGGCCAACCAGTAAATGTTTTAATTAGTTTTTAAATTTTATTTTGGCTTGCAGTCTAACTCTGTAGTCCAGGCTGACCCTGAACCAGGCTGACTTCACACACATGGCAATTCTGCCTCAGCCTCCTGAATGCTGGGATTACAGGTGTGCACCACCACCGTGCCTACTTTATGTGGTACTGGGGAATGGAACCCAGAGCCATGGGCTTGCTGGGCAAGTGCTCTACCTGTGGAGCTGCACCCCAGCTTGCTGGTAAGCATTGCCAACACTGTGAGCTCCTGTTTCCTTAGCACTTGGTCTGCCCTCCGCACAGCTGCTCCCCGGTTCTCCTTGTCCCCTCCCTGGCCCTGTGGCCAGAGCGCTTTCATCCACCTTGGACTTTTGCACCTGCTCTGGGCAGTGCGTCCTTCCTCGGGGTCCTAGGAAGTGTCTCGCCACCTGCTGAGGGACTTCCTGGGAGGCAGCAAGCTGGCTGACGCTAGGGGTCCTTGGGAGGCCTCCCTGTCCCCACCCTGACCCCTGATCCACATACCCGGGGAGGCCTCAGCCTAGCAGAGAATAGAAAGTGAGGCCGAACTCTTTGATTCCCTTCTAATCTGAGATCCTCTTTCATCTTTTACAATCTGTGCTCCCCAAGGAAAGATGGGACAAATACCACACTCACACACGCACGCGCACACAGGCAAGACACAGGACGTGGCCTGCGTGCAGAAGAGTTTGACGGTCCTGTTTTCTGTGACCAGCCTGGGGCCAGTCTTTCTGCACTGACGATTCTTAATCCCCATGTGTTAAAAAAAGAAGGAATGAAATAAAATCTAGCTGAAAACTACGCGATCTGCGATCCCAGAGCTGGCCTCTAAGCTGGACTCATCCATTCATGTATTTATTTTTTGATTGTGCTCCTTTCTTTTTTTCAAATAGATTTTATTTTTTAAAGTAGTTTAGGGTTCATCCCCGAAATGAGCCGAGTTGGCAGAGCCCCATGTGTCCTGTCCCCGAACATATGTAGCGTGTCCCATGATCTGCACCCACTTCAGGGTAGCCTGTGTTGCAACGGGAAAACCCACCCTCACGTGTCATTCGCGCCCAGACTCTGTCCTTCCCCTCTGGGCGGTCCTGAGGCCACATATTGCGTGGGCCGGGACACACAGTGCTCGATTGCAGGACGCATTTCTCCTGCCCTGCGGAGACTCGATGCTCTGCCTGTCCTTAACCCCAGGCCACAAGTGGGTTTAAAAAAAAAAATAATAATAATAATCCAAGCCAGACCCAGTGGTGTGGGCCTGTAATTTTAGAATTCTGGGAGGCTGAAGCGGAAGGATTGCTAAGTTTGAGCCCAGCTTGGGCACTTTTGCGACTTACTGAGACCCTGTCTCAAATAAACAATAAAAAGGGGCTGGGGGTGTAGGCCCAGGGTGAAAGCCCTGGGTTTTGTCTCCAGTATCACACAAAAAACAAAAACAATAAAATCCCCCAGAACCTGTTTCTGCCTAATTAGCTATTTGTTCTTGCAGAGAGGACCCCGTGGCCGAAGCAGCCTTGTCAGTACTTAGATTTTGTTCACAGGGGCTATTAGTGTGTGGCTTCTGGTCCCTCTCTGCTGAGGGGCAGCTCTGGGCCGGCCCGTCTTAATTAGCCGGGAACTGCTCAGAGTATGTGGGTACACTGATTACAGGCGACAGCCGAGTGGATGTCCGCTTGGGGGTCCCTGGGGATTTCTGTGTTAAAAATGCATAGGGTACCTTTTTTCTTTTCTCTCTTTCTTTCGTTTTCCCCTTCTGCTCATTCTCCTCCTCCACGCGCTCCAGATAAGCGGCAGGCCCGGCCGGATCTCATTGTCCTCCGTGGCTTTTCCCGGTCGTCTTTTAATATTTGAAAGGATCATTTGTTAACTGGAAATGGTCAATTTTTTTTCCTTTGGCTTTTGAAATATAATTTTCAATTTTTAATTTGATTCATTTAGATGAAATCATTAATCAGGGTTGAAACTGAGTTAATTTTCTGGAAAATAAATGAGGTTGTTAGAGTGAACATTATTAAGTGTGCTCTTTGTAAGAGAAGGGATAATAGCTGAAAATATGGAATACTTGGAGAGCTGCGGTGTAGGGCAGAAACCAGAAGGTTTTTTTTTTTCCCGTGTTAAGTGGAATAATTCATTTTTAAAATTAGTTAGATTGGAAGATTTTCAACATTAAGCATTATAAACACCCCATCAATTATTTCAGAAATGGTAAACAGTGAAGTTTCATGAGATTCTAAGAGAAGTATGCCATATAGAGTTTTCTTTCTTTTCTTTTCTTTTCCTTCCTTCCTTCCTTCCTTCCTTCCTTCTTTCCTTCCTTCCTTCCTTCCTTCCTTCCTTCCTTCCTTCCTTCCTTCCTTTTTTTCTTTCTTCCTGGTGGCGGTACTGCCAATAGAAGTCAAGGCCACACACACGTGGCTTTCTCGGCAGGTCCTCTGGCAGTGAGCCACACCCCCAGCCCAGAGAGCCTTTCCTTCTTATTAGGTGGGATTTGCAAGTTTCTCATATATTTGGCTCTCTTTAAAATTGACTTACTATGAACCAGTACTGGTTTTAGTCTCTTTTATTTTTCCTAATCTTTTAAGATTTTCAAAATCCTTCATTGTAAATTTGTTAGAAATTAAGAAATAGGCTGGGTGTGGTGGTGCATGCCTGTAATCCTAGCACTTGGGAGGTCAAGGCAGGAGGACTGCTATGAGTTTGAGGCCAGCCTAGGCTACAGTGTGAGTCAGGACCAGCCTTGACTACACAGCAAGACCCTGTGTCAACAATAAAACAATACAAAGGAAGAAACTAAGAAAGAATTCTGATCAATACTGATTGACACGTGTGTGTGTGTGTGTGTGTGTGTGTGTGTGTGTGTGTGTGTGTGTGTGTTTGGTTTGTGCCTGCTTCCTATGGCCCGATTTCCACGCAGTCTCCTTCTGGTTACTTTCCTTTCTCAACCCTATGTCCTCCATGTATCAATTTGTCTTAAGTCCCCAAGTCCCTCTAACACTCTAGGACTCTAGTTTGTAGCATATTTAAAAAAAAATATCAACTATTTATGCTTTTAAATTGTCTCCAGGTATGGTGGTCAGGCCAGCAATCCTGAACTCTGAGAGACTGAGAGAAGAGAAAGATAAATTTGAGCCTAGCCTGGGCAACTTAGCAAGGCTTTTCCTCAAAATAAAAAAAAAAAGTTTTCACAAGATATTAGGGTTATAATTCAGTGTAAAGACCCTGAGTTCATTCCCAGTGGGGCAAAATGAAAGTCCTATTTCTTTGTAGATTTTTGTCTCTTTTCGCTAGGTCTTCAGAGCTGTGGTGGGATTATCTGTTTTTCTGTATATCTTTTCCTTCTGCAAGTGGCAGCATTCAGTCTATTTTTCGACTGATTGAGTCAGTGAATTATGGGAAAATGTAATTTGGAAGTAGCTCCAGGTACTAGACCACAGACCCCATCAGGCCTCTAAGTTTTTTTTTTTTTTTTTTTTTTTTAACAGTCTGAGCCTGGATCAAATTTTAGCCATTAAAGAAAACAGCATATTTCACCAATTTGCTACAGGGCCCAGTGTGACTTTTAGTGATTAGGATGGTGAGTAAATACTCTTCCCACCAAGACCAATCTCTGAGTCTCAGCCAGACATCAGCCCTGAGCTCATCCCTAGACACAAGTCACGGGACACTGCTTTCAGTAGCCTCTGATTGTTGGCCTCCTTTTTTTTGTTGTCAAGGTGGGTTTTCCCTAGGCACCATGCTTGCCAGGCTCTTAGTTGAGTGTCCTATGATGAGAAGCTCCCCGTAACAGAACTGAAGAGATTTTTATTGACATTTCAGTGGGCGCCATATTGTGTGTTTGTGGGTGCATGTAGCCCCACCATTAATCAGCACCCAGGTTCCAAAATGGCAGGCTGAGGCTTCAGTTTAGTTGGATTACACCACGAGTCAACTGCTCTGTATATTTCTTTGTAGGTTTTTCTACTTTTTAAAAATTTCTAGGCATATAAAGCCTATAAGTAAACTGAAATCTTGACCTACAGAAGTCGATACTTTTCTCTCAGGCACCCTTTTTAGTGTCTGACCATAATGAGTTAATACATATGAAGGGACAGGCCCAGTGCCTGGACCACAGTAAGCCTCGTGTTAATAATGTTAACTGTCCTCACTGTCGCTGTTCACTGAAATCAGAGGTGTGCGTGGGTGTAGAAAGAACTGTGGTGGCGATGGGTGCAGAGATGTACGTCACCTTCCTCACTGTATCCTGTAGCTGTCTCTGAAAATCCAGTTAGATCATCCATTTTGTCTTTCCTTACTCTGCCACTGAAGTTCGTTCGTGTCTTTTCGGGTATTGTGGGCCAAGGCCTTCTTTTCCTTGAGCGGTTTCTCAGGATGTGTAGGGCTGACTCCCTTCACTTCTCTTCAGCTTGGTAGCCCTTCACGCGCTGTGGTCTGTGTCCCCACATTCTACAGTGACAGGCTGGCTCCCAAAACATTTCCAGCATGGCAGCCGCCAGCCATTAGGGCCATGGAAGGTGTAATCTACGGCCAGCGTCACTGAGAATTGGGATTTTAACCCTTATATTAACTCACTTCCACCAGTAAACGTGTTAGCAGAGTTTGACGTCCTGCCTTCGTGCTTTTCTGTCCTGGTGATTCTCTGTGGCTCAGATGCCTTTCCGCCTTCTTCCTGTGCACACTCTGTGCATGTTCCCAGCCCCATGGGTGATGCTCAGAGTGTTAGGCGCTCTCTGTCATGGGGACCGCCACCCCACTACGTCAAGGAGGAGGGATTTATTTTTGGCTAGTGGTTCTTCAGAGGATTCAGTTCACTGTTGACTGGTGCCAAGGAAGGAAGGGCATGGTGTGTAACAGCTGCCCCCCCACATGGCAGCCAGGAGGCAGAGGCGAGAGAGGAGCGGGGGGTGGGGGCCAGGAATTCAGCCCTCCAAGGGACCCCCCCCACACACACACCTGTCTTTCTGAATCCACCCATGAGCACAGCAGGCCCGGGGTCCGGTCGTCTTCCCCAAGCTCCCCCTCAGAACACGTGAGATTTTGGGGGGCACTGTAGATTTAAAGTGATGCCTGTGAACCTCGACACCCAGGAAAGGGTGTGGCTTACTTTTCCCTGGCTCTGAGCCTGGCTGGGGCTTTTTTGCAGAGCTGGTGGTGCCGAGCTGCAGCTCTTTATTTGTATACCGGCCTCACCACGGGCCGGGCAGCTGAGAAGCACTGTTGTAGCAGTGCCCATGCCTAGTAAGGTACCCAGAACGTAACGCCTACTTCACACCTACCTGAGTTAGTCCAACTGGATGAGTATAATGAGGTCAAAGGATAGAAAGGATTTTTAAAATTTTAATTTATTTAGTTTTTGAGACAGAGTCTTACTTTGTAGCCTATTCCTGAACTCACCATGTAGCCCAACCTGGCCTCCAACACACAGTAATCCTCCTGCCTAGCTTCCCAAGTGCTGGGATTAGAGGCGTGCGCCACCATGCCTGCTTATCTGGTCTTGGGGAATTGAACTCAGGGCCTCGAACTTGCTGGGTATGCACTTTAACCCCTGAGCTATTTCTGTAGCCCAAGAAAGAATTTCTTTCAGATGTAATCAGTAATTCTGTTCCCTGCTTTATTGTCAATCTTTTTGATTATTGTGGTTCTGGGGATGCAGCCCACAGCCCTGACCCTGGGCTTCTTGTTTAGTTTTGATTTTGAGGTAGAGTTTGGCTAAATCACTAAATTGTCCAGGTTGGGCTCGGACTTGGCTATCCTCCTGCCTCAGCCTCCCAGACTGTAGGAATCTGAGGCCTGTGCCACTGGGCCTGGCTCCTCCTACTGTTGCTAGTAGTGCTGTTATTGTTGGCTGGAGACAGTGTAAACGTTTTAAAAGAACAAGGAAAATACTCTTGCGGGTCACCAGTTTTTACCTTTATTAAAAACTTGGCTGATAAACAAGAAGCCCCCAAAATTTTAAAAAGCATAATGTCTCCCAATAACTACTGGAATACCCCTCTGGTATTCACAATCAAGTTCGTAGTAGGAATTGTGGAGCCTAGGTATTCAGGACCTATGGCCAGATCAGATTTGGCTCAAGTCACGTTGTAGACACACGCAAACATATGCCGCTGATTGCAGAAAAATTAAATTTAGTTACTGTTTGGACGCAGAAGCCCAAGCCGCGATTCACTTATTTTGGAACTGACTACACTGTGATGGTTTGGCCATCTGTCCCACATGTGGAACGGGCCACTCGCGTGGGCCAGAGCTTTGACATTGCCGTGTGATGTTGGCCAAAGTGAGCGCCAGCGTTTAATATCCTCTGAAACTGGTTTAGAGATCCCTCGCCCATCTCCTGGCCCTCGCTCTCCTGCCCTTCACCCGCTCCTGGGCCTTTGGATATTGTAAAATAAAGCTGAGGCCAAGCCAAGCCTGATTGGCACAGAGCTGTGACCCTGACACTCTGGGGAGCTGGGGCAGAAAGGTTGCAAGTTTGAGTCCAGCCTGGGCAACCTTGCGACTTAGGGAGGCCCTGTCTCAAAATGATAATGTAAAGAAAGAGCGGGCGGCGTAGCTCAGCCGTGGGCTCAGACCTCAGTACCACTGAAAACGGCAACACAGGGAGGCCAGTGGAGGGATCCAGCGGCTCACATTGAACCTGCAGGTGCCGAGGGGGCTCCTAGGTCAGGTTCCAGGTTCGATCTATTTGGGACATCCCCCTGTGACGTCCAGGACAGAGTGCCTCCGCCTCTCTGCCTCGGACTCTGGGCAGGGCCCTCTTTTTTTCCCCACGTGCTGGAAATAACGTGCCTCCCTCCAGCTGGTTTCCGCCGAGTGGAGATGGCACTGTCCCTGGGAGGAGAGAGGGATGTGGAGCTGGGCAGCTCCGGCAGCTGGGACAGAAACCCTCAGGGCTTGGGGCAGAATGGGCAGCAGGGCATGCAGGGCAGTGTGCAGGGCGCGTGCGGCGTGGCCTGGGCAGTGACCACGTTCTGTGTGTCCCCCTGACTGGGCTGCACAGCCTCTCGACCCCAGCGGTGGGGCCTGGCTTGGAAGCAAAGCAGGAAGGAAGGGCACCGCGTGTTCCTGCCTGGAAGAAGGCTCTGCGGGGGACCCTGCTGGCTCAGTGGATGGGTGGGCAGGCAGAGGACCAAGGCGCAGGAACCAGGGCCGGGAGCCCTGGCTTTTTCTTCCTCACTCTATTAAAAACACTCAACTTTTTCTCAGTTGGTCAGTCTTTTTTCTTCCTTCCTTCCTTCCTTCCTTCCTTCCTTCTTTCCTTCCTTCCTTCCTCCCTTCCCTTCCCTTCCCTTCCCTTCCCTTCCCTTCCCTTCCCTTCCCTTCCCTTCCCTTCCCTCCCTCCCTCCCTCCCTCCTTCCCTTCCTTCCTTCCATGCTTCCTTTCTTCCTTTCTTTCTTTCTTTCCTTCTTTCTTTCTTTCTTTCTTTCATTCTTTCTTTCAACACAACCTTGCTTTTTAGTCCAGGCTTGTCCTGAACTCACTATGTAGTCCAGACTGGTTTCTAAATAATACCTAAATCCTCCTGCCTCAGCCTCCTAACTGCTGGGATTACAGGCATGTACCCTCACAGCTGGTTTATGTGGTGCCAGTGAAGCGAACCCAGGGACTTGCACTTGCTAGTGGCGCATTTTCACCACTGCGCTGCAGCCTCAGCCCTCGTGCCGATTGTTTTTATTCGGAGCCTTTCCGTTTTTCTACCCTAAGTATGCAGAGAATGGAGAGGGCTTCTGATGCCCTGTGGAGTTATTTTCATAATCCAACACTGTCGAAAATAAAATTGGCACTTGATCTCAAGGGCTCTGAGGCAGCTGCAGCGCCAACGTGGCATTCAGCGGGACCTGGTTGGCACAGGCCTGTCTTCCCAGCACTTTGCGAGGCTGAAGCAGGAGGATCAGAAGTTTGAGCCCAGCCTGTCCCCCATCCACACACACACAGTGCCGACAGAGCAATCGGTGCTGAAGGGAGCCATCTCTAAGCTTTTTCTGCCAAGTATACCGAGGCACTCTCAGGTTCTGTCTTCAGAAATAGAGAAACGGTGCTAACAGCGTGACAGAAATGAAATCTAAGCCGCATACCCTTTCTGGGAAATTGACATTTTGTGCATGTAACATTTGAAACTAAATAGTTTTAGTTTTAGTCTCTTTTTTTTTTTTTTGAGACAGTTAGTTGTAATTTTTAAGAAAATATATCAGATTTAATTACCTGAACCCAGTTTCAATGGGTTCCTGGTATATACAAATCCCCTATACTGCGTGTTAGTGGAAAAATAAAGAAGCCCAATCCTCACAGATCAGTCTTCCATCTGTCTTGGTGGTATCAGGGTCCTGTCATTTTCTGGGCAAACTTGGGATTCTAAAGTCAGAAGAGCTGAGTGCCGAGTAGACTAGGGACTTGGAAAGGCCACGGAACCTTCCCGGGCTAGTGATGTGCACTGGGAAGCGTGAGCCGCGTCTTCTGCCACTGAATGTTTTTCTCATAACGTGCTACACAATACTTAGTTTCAATCCTACCAGATCGTCAAGCCTACACTTCACGCCTTTGCCTAGACAGCTGTGACCCTCTCCTCCTTCTGAGGGGGGAAGGTCGCCTACCTCTACCCCACGAGTCTTCGTGAAGTTGCCGTACCCCAAGAGGATTTCTTGGTACTGTCACTCCGAGTCCTGCCGCCTGCAAGGGTGGATGGATTGTGTGTTGTGTGGCGGATGTTAGAACTGCATCTGGCCTCAAAATACACCCCCTCCTGTTATCCTCCTAACCCCCTAAGTTCTACCATGAAGACTCGTCCCCATGGCAAGTGCGTCCGTCTGTGGAGCTGTCCCCAGAAGGCCCTAGGGAGGTCATATTTATGGAGGTCTTGCTACGCACCCGGTACTGTGTCTTTACGGATCCTGTCTTCAAGCTGTAGGAGAGGAGCAAGTGACGCTGAAAGGGTTAGTGAATTCTGCAGAGAACAGTGACACACACAGTGAGAACAGCCATGATCCAAACTTAAACCTAGCTGCTTTCTGTCTACTACTGCTGGGCCTTCACTTGCTGGGCCCCGAATGCCAGCCGTGCTGGTCATTTCCAGGGTGGAGTGGGAGGATCCCTGGGGAAGGTTGAGATGGCAGGACAGTTAGCCCAAGAGCCTTCCTCCAGACAATGCTCTTGGCCATGACATAGGGCTGAATGGGATCATTGAGCAAATAGGTAGTTCTGGGGTTTGACCTGGCCTCAAAATAGTTCCACTTGAAATAGTATTATACCAGTAAAATAGTATCATTATTTCTCAAATGTGTTAATTTCTAGAAATGAGGGGCTGGCCCAGTGGCACAGGCCTTTAATTCCAGTATTCTAGGAGGCCGGGGCAGGAAGGGCACAAGTTTAACCCCAGTCTGTGCGATTTAGAGTCGAAGTGTGACCCTGTCTGAAAATCAGAAATAAAAAACAGATTGGGGTATGGCTTAGCACAAAGGCCCTGAGCTCCATCCCCCAGACCACCAAATTAAAAAAATATACACATATACAAATGAGAGAGGAGAGAACTGAAAACAAAACAACAACAACAACAAAAACCTAAAGCCAACTGTAAGGGATAGGAAAGTATATTTATTTGTAAGGAAAATACCAATGCTAAGTGCAGCTGCCAGGTTCTGTTCCAAGATCTTCTCGTTTCGTTACATTGTTTCTGGGAGACACACAGTGTGTTGATCCCCATTTTGCAAAGGAGCAAAGCGAGGCCCTAAGTGAGGAAGGTCACACGCCTGGTAAGTAGGGAGGGGAAGCCAGACCTCGGGTCTCGTGCATCGGAGGCCACACGCCAGCAGTGTAAGGAAGGGATTCCTGCCTGCTACCGTGAAGGTTTAGTCGGTGCTAGTGGGAACACAGTCCTCAGAGCGTGCACACGTGGTTACCGTTCCTTTTGATTTCCTGTCTGCCACCTCTGTCACATTACTTCAGACGCGATAACTCTTCACGGAAGTGGACAAAGTGGCACGCAGACAATGAGTTGAAATTTTAGAAGAATTAGAATGAAGGTAGTTCTACTCGATTGGCTGTTATCAGAATCCCATCTTGTAAATTGCGCTCTGCTGGTGTTGCAGATGGTCCACTTTCAAAAGACGGGGCTGGGGAGGGCGGAGAGAGGGGCAACTCTGGGGTTTGAATTGTCTTTTTAATGTCCTTAAAACAATGAGCCTGTATCTTCATTTAATTAAAACGGTAAAGTTGTGCTTCAGATATATGGAATTCACCCCCAGCTCGAATTGATTTTGTTCGTTTTCTTCTTTGTTCTTTTCGCTTCTGAAAAAGAAGTCACAATTACCAATCAAGGTCTGTCCATTTTAGTTTAAGAAGCAAAGCAATGCTGAAAAAGAAGATGGATTAGTGCCGTCTTGCCCACGTTAATTGAGACGGCCCGGTGTTCACACTGAGCCGCCCCGACAATACCAACTTATTTCAGGGCCAGCTCCTTTGTCTAATTAATTTCTCCTTTTCTAGAATGCTGAAATGCAGACAAGTCCCATATGTAAGAAAGGCAGCTAAGTGCTACCAGTGCTAGAGGGTGCACTGTGATCCATAAACTTTGTGAAGGACCGAATCTGCCTCAGTTTCCTTACTTGGGAAATGGGAACATGGTCGTGCCTGTCACACAGGGGAGGTGGATGGCGGCAACATATTTGGGAATTGTAGTAACTGTAGTGTTGTTGACATCAGTTGAGACGTACAGATGCAGAGTGTGAGAAAAGGAAGTTAAAATCCACTGAGAAGGGGGGGAAAAAAGCATTTTAGTTATACTGTGTCTAGGGAAGGCTACATTTTTGGAGCCTGGGAGAAAGGAGAGATAGAAAAGAGTGAGTCAAGTAACGGAAACAATCCAAGTAAAAATTCAAAGAATTGGTGAAAACCCTAAGGTCAGTTTATATTTCCGTTGACAAAAAAAAAATGTGTTTCCAGTGAAATTTACAGACTTCTGTTGACTTCTGTGGCTGGCGGGTTGGAGGATGACAGGCCAGCTGTTGGTAGAGTCCTCCTGTTTGGGCTGGTGCTGTTGCTCTGTGATGGGGTGCAGGTGGACCATCTCAGGCAGAGGGGTCACAGAAGTGGGGCAGTGACCTCACTGCGGCACATATGGTGGCACACGTGGCTCCTGTCTCCGAGTGGCGACATGAGCTTGCTTAGTTGGTGGGAGTATCTGACAGGCTTCCCTACTGTTAGTAGCTCTCTTCTCCTTTGAGAGCAATAAAAATGTTCTGCCGAATTCACGGGAGCAGTGGCGTTCCTCCATCCCACAGCAGCTTATTCATCTGCTTATGAAGATTCCTGTTTTCCCAAGTAAATGTTCATCCACTGCTGTCATTTATCGTGATACCCACATTTTCTCAGACCTTCCCAGTGGAAATCCTTGCCAGCTGGCTTCTTGCAACTTACTTAGATGTGCCTTTTTTATTCTTGGTTCACTCCTGCTTTTCTGCCACAAAAAAAGATGATTCAGATCTAGTTTGTCTGTTCCCTGCTTTACTGTCACCATTTTTTCAAGATTCTTTGGAGTATAAAATGATACCAAGAAGTAAGGACACATTTGCCATTGGTTTTTGCCTTTCTGGGGGGATTTCTGACGCCATCGGGCCAGTTCTTTCATTGTTTGGACATCACCTAATTGTTCAGTAATGCAGTTCGATTCTCACCCCATCTGCCTGGACTTGCCATCTAGTTCCACAGTCAGGATTCAGACCTACAAGACTGGCTCGAGGGACACAGATCTCTTCTATCCTTCCTGGGTGCCCAGCCATCCAGAACCTCCATGCTCTGATCCTCATCCCCAGAAATGCCTAGGCTTCGGAAGTTCTGTGCCAGGATATTCAGGGACGTAGACCAAGCATCTTACATGGTGCTACAATTTGGTTGTTTGTATAAAGGAAGTATTGCCTTGCTACAAGACAGTCACATGGCAGTAAAGTATAAAACTCTGGGACATCATGGGTTAAGAAAGCACAAGCTTTAAGAAACCAGAAGGAAGAAATGTTACAACCTTGTCCTTTAGTTACTGAATTTGGGACACTGTTTTGTGGCTGATTTTCTCCTATCTAAAGGGAGGTATGTTTTGTAATTTTCTTCCATATTCTGTAGTATCTAAAGATGTGTCAGACAATGCTCTACATGTGTAAAAACTTGAAAACCCAGGAAAATATTAAGTATCCTGGGTTTTCATCTTGAGAACTGAATCTGTGGCCCCCTGTCTTGAGTTCCCCCAAAACACAGTAACTAAATCTTTAGCCCCGAAAACGCTGATGGTATACAGAGTATGAATATCAGATACTTAGTTCCCATACTCCAGACAGAAGGCGGGAAGAGGCAAGTTTGGATTTTTCAAAAAATGTGTATATCCACATTCTTTTGTCTTGTCTTAATATTATGTGACACCCTTCCCAGAATCCATGCTGAGCTGCAGAGATTTTGAAAGCTACAAGACATCAAGTACTTCAAAGGACCTGAGGAACATCAAGAATGAAATTCGTTCTTTTTTATATTTATATTTTATATTAATCACCAACAAAAATCCCAGAAATATTCAGATTAATTGAATACTTAATTATTCATATCAGGGGTCTGAGAATCACAGGTAACATGAAGCCTGTTTTTTTTTTCTCTAGAAAATACCAGGATACTAAAGTTAGCAACTGTATAACTGTGTAAGGCTAAATACTCCTTTGGCTTTGATCTACTGATTTTTTCCCCCTTATAGTGTGTTAAAGTACAAGATATTGCCGTGCACACACTGACAACTGCTTTTGCGCACAGAGAAGACAGGCCACAATAGTTTGAATATTGAGAAGCCACATTATAACATATCAGTCACACTGCTGGTGTTCATTACTGTTAACATAGTTTTGTTTTAGGATCTCTGATGGTGAACATATTTTTATCAAGTTTTATTGGAAAAAATCTTGGAGAATCTTTATATTAGTTTTGAGATGTTCAACTTTATTGTACCTTTCGACATACGGTCATAGTTTTCTTACAATGATGTCGCGTTTCCCCTCCATGGTGTCCCTTGGTCCTTCTGGCTGAATTTGCCTGGGTCTGTCTTCATGGCTCCGCTGTCCTCAGTTTTGTGTCTCCTGCTTTCGAATCTGTCCTTCCTCGTTCTTGTCATGTCCTCCTTCGGAGTAGTTTCTGGGTCTTTGTCAACTTGTTTGCAAAAACAAATCCGCCTTTACTTTTTCTGGTATCTTTATCAGTGGTTCGAGTTGACACCCCCAATCCTGGGTTCTCATGTGACCTTCGGTCCTGGGACAGCTCCGGACTCCCCAGAGCCACCCCAAACACGACTAGCACAAAACCACACTCCTTGTGGTTCTTCAGAAATCGGTTCCTTTTTCCGGCTTCTCTATTTTGGTCAAGAGCGCTGTGTATTTTATTCCTAGGTTGAGATCTAAGTGCTGACTTTCCCTCGCCTCTGGCCTCTTCCCCTCCCCTGTGCTGTGCCCTGGGTTCTGGTGATCCCACTTACTGCCACAGATTCCTCCTGTCACTCTGTCTCTTTTGGCTCTAACTTCTCAGGGGATACTGGCACAGTGTATCACCTCTGGGGGGTGATGAGGACCAGTGAACTACCTGCATTGATTACCTTTTGGCTTTCTTTTGTTTCTTTTTATTTCAAAAAAATTACAGTGTTAGCCAATGAAGCTGCCTACATGTTCATAGAAGGAGGACTTAGAATTAGAAAAGCAAGCCCAAGTCAAGTCAGGCCAGTGGCTCAGGCCTGCTAGCCCATTACTCAGGGAGACTGAGGCTGAGGATTGCAAGTTCTAGCCCGGCTTGAGCAACTTATCCAATTAGCAAGATCCTGTCTCCAAATCGAAAATAAAAATGGGCTAGAGATCTAGTTCAGTGCAGAGGCCCTCGGCTCAATCCCCAGTATTAGAAAGCAAAAACCAAAGGGAAGCATGAGGTGTTGATCATAAACTGATTACCTTTCCGAGGCTATAACCATACTGGTCCCATACTTGTGGTACTAGGTTGTAACAAGGGAATGTGGTAACATGAAGGTGCTTTGTACCTGTGGGCAGATCACATGGCTTCAGGGACCAAGGGGCTTCTACTCTTTGAAGTCGAGGTGATTCATGGATTTGAAATACCTGGAACAGAAAGGCCATTTTTTTTTTTTTTTTTTTTTGGATCTGTAATCCCAGCACTCAGGAGGCTGAGGCAGCAGGACTGTTGTCACTGTTGTAGTACTGGCTGCCCTGGAACTCAGATCCTCCAGCGCCAGCATCCTGAGTGGGGCGTTAAGAGCACGCACCCTCCCGCCTAGCTTGTGTGCTGCTGGGGACTGACCCCGGGCTTGCGCTTGCTTGCAGCCACTAACCACTGCGCTGTGGCCCCTGCCCTGGAACAGAGGCTCTGAAAGAAAATTTGTGATTTTTCATTTCCTCTTTGACAGTGCTGGAGTTGATTTAACAATTAATAGAAAACAATATTCGTGGAAAGGGGCTAAATTGTTGCTTTGTATTGGCTGGTTTTTACGTGGTAGTTCCAAACTCAGACGGGTTTACCTGTCAAAAAGTTGTCCAGCGGCTGGTGAGGTGGCTGAGGAGAACAGCACCTCCCGCGTGAGGTCCTGCGTTCCATCCCAGCTCCAGTACATACACGTGCGTGTGCGCTCTCCCTCCCTCTCCCTCTCTCAGAAAAAGGTACAGAAAAGCCCTTAGCCCGAGGGGAGAGAGAGGACAGATGTATGATTTACAAGTCTGTGACACTCATATAGTGGCAGTATCCTCTGCCAAAATCCGTGGTGACCCGTGGACATCCATCAGATTGAGCCACTCGATGGGAAGTAGAGGAAACATGGCAGGCGCCCACTTCCTGCGTGGCCCACCTAACTGATGACGGAGCAGGGGCAGGGGGAGCACAGCCAACTTGTATTGCCCACGAGGACCAGGACCCGTTCACGTCTCTTGGAGTTTCCTTCTTACCCTGTTGCTACCGAAATAAGATCTCGCGCAATTCAGAAGTCACGCAGCTTGAGACGTTTACTGGAAAATTAGGATGTAGTTCAGGGGAGCCACGTGAGGGGTCCTCTTAGGAGACACGCCTGCCTAGGCACGCTCAGCCTCCCGCCTCGTGCCCCTACCAGGCACTGCGCTGAGCCTGCCGGCGACACCCGGCTTTGGAAGAGCTTGTTACCAAAGGGGCGAGCTGGGTGGAACTATACGTGTTTCTTGCTTTTTAATGGTTTCCTGGCAGATCCTTTCCCCTTTGTTTCTTTCCAAATAGCTTTATTTTAAAAGCTGAATTTTTTTTTCTTTTGAAACTACAAAACAAATGCTTTTCTAAGTGGAGGAAGGGAGGCAACCCTTCTCTCATGACAACAATTATTGTCCTTTTTTAATTTATTCTTTTTTGGGTTAATTTAGTCTGGCTAAAATTACATCCATATTCATGTTTCTTAATAAGAACAAAGCTTTACTCTTGGTTCTTTTCCATAAATTTGTCCTCATAAGCAATTTGATAGACATCTACTTTAACTGTTGGAATGAAAGTTTGCTGGGAATCCAGAGCGTGGTTGCAGATCTATAATTCATTAACTCTTTTCCCAGGGATCCAAATGTACCTTTATCAGATTAAGATAAAACTGCTGCTGCATTCTTATTAAGTTCAAAGTGAGCACATATTGCAACCAAAGTATAGACTGTCTAGCAATGACTAAGTGCACTGGAGTTTTTAAGCTGTGACTCCATCTTGTTTTAAGGCATTAATTTGAAATATTGTGGACTGTGAAATAAGCTATACTTTGGCAAAAGTTTCTCTCGGGGCACTACGGAAAGTTTGTTGACATGGTATACTTTACATGCACGTTTGCGTCACTTCTCTTGTCAGGCTACCACAGGCATGGGCAAGATTTATAATATTCAACTTTTATTGAAGTATCAGTAATAAAATATGATGTACTAAAGCCCTATGGTGTTTTTGGTTGAATACTAGATATGGAGGTTGCAGTCAACATAAAATACTATTTTACTATCAGGATGGTGATAATTTCAAATGGTTTTGAAAACACAAAATTTATTCAGGCCATCATCTTTCCTGTGCAAGTAGGAGTTGACAGACTTCTCCATGATTTTGCTTAATAGATGTATAATTACTAGATGTTTCTGAATTATCCCATCCCTCTAGCAGCCAAGGCTAATGTACTTCTCAACTTTGCCATTAGTTTCAGCTTAAGAGAAAACATTAGCTTATTTTTCAAAATTGTTGCTTTTCAAAATTGTTTCAAAAGAGTTATATCTATGACAAAGGCTCCTTTAGAAGTTTCTACTTCCAATTCTTAATTTTTTTTTCAATACTAGGACTTGAAGACAGCGCCTTCACACTGAGCTATGTTCCCAGCCCAACCTGTTTTTCTTTCTTTCTTTTTGTTTCTTTCTTTCTTTCTTAGTTGAGTATGAATGTAGTACAAATTCAGTAACATGATATTACATATAACTTGGGAAATTTGTGCCCATCTGTATAACTTTTGGCTCCTTTCCCTCCCTCCTGTTCCTTCCCTCCTCTCTCCCCCACCCCCACTCTTTGTGTTGAGACAGGATCCTACTAAGTCACAAAGATGCCCAGGCGGTCTCAAACTTGAAATCCTCCTGCCTCAGCCTCTGACAGTATAGGATTTGCAGGAGTGTACAACTTCACCTGGATTATTTTAAATTATTCTTGATGTATTTGCTGCAAAGATTTGAATTTTGTTTCCACAGTACTGGAAGCCATGTATTAGGACAGAACCCATGGGCCCACACATGCTAGGCCTCTGTTCTATCCTGGAGCTGCACCTACGGCCAAGGTTTAAAATGTTAATTAGAGTAAATATTCCTTTTGTACATCATTTGTACACATTCTCATTTTCTTGCAAGATGGGTGAAATATTGTTGCTCAATGAGGTTTCCTTTAAAAACAGCTTCTCAGATATAAGATTTAGCCTTTTTTTTAGATTTTTTAAAAAATAGTGGTGATGAAGCCTAGCACCTTCCCACTGACACACTGAGCTACCTCTCCAGCCCTTTTTTTTTTTTTTTTTAACTTTTGAGAAAGGACCTTTCTCAGTAGCTACATTGTCTAAGCTGAGCTGGAACTTGTGCAGGTCTGATCCCAGCCTCTCGCAGTACACCGCAAGGCCTGGATTATTTTTTGAATTCATTTATTGAATTCAGTTCTTAGGAATGGTAGATGTATACAAATTGGAACTATATTTCCGTTGTGTTGCATTATGCAGTAAAATAGATGGGGGTGATTTTTTAAAAAAACTTCTGCACAACTGCTCACAAACATTTATTTTGATTGTTTGAAAGAAATAATGCCCTACTTCTGAAACAATTTTTTCTTGAAGATGTTAGATTACCCTTCCCCAATCATTTATTCAGTGGACATTTACAATTTATTTACTCCATTATTCTGTGCTTGACTCCAAGGGAAATTTCGCGGCTAGGCGTTCTACATTCAGATCTCCTTGCACGTGTTTCTAATAAATAGACTAGATGTGATTTGTACTAAAGAATCCTTCGTATTGTGAAGTGTAACTCCATGTTGGACACTTTCACAGGAAAATTGGAATAGGTTGGCAGTTAGTAAAATGTGACTTTATATAAATCTAGACTTCAAGCTATATTCTTTATGTTCTTTAAATATACCTCGTCCTTGAAAAACACAGTGTCTAATAAGCACCAGGCAGGCAGGAAAAACATCACGCAGTGTTCTGTAGGTGGTTGTTCTTTCTCCATCCCTGCCTCCGGCCATATCTTACTTAACTTTTAAACTCATCTCAATTTTGGGCCGAACGTAGGCTCGGAGATAGATGAATCCTCGCTTCGTTATCACAGATGACTAAAATAACTTCAGGCATTTGTATTTTCATCCTTCTTATCCTTTTCTTTTCTCTCTTTATTTTATTTTTTTCTTTTTAAGACAGGGTCTCACTCCAGAGTTGCAAGCACGTTGACCAATATGCTGTGCCCCAGCCTCTTTTCATGCTTACTAACCAGGTTTTACTGACTGCCTCAGGAACACGGGGCCTGGCACATCTTACCACTCAGAAGGCGTTAGGACAGCTGTTGTCACAAGTACTCTAATACAAGTCAGTGTTTTCTGTCATCCCTGCCACAATTATAAATAAATCAGATGATGGGCAGGGGCTCAGAGAGTTAGACAACTGAGAACTTTCCTCATTCTTAACACTGCTAATGCCAGGATCAAAGTACCTTTTATGTTCTCTGTGCTTGTTTTTAATCAAGAAAGCAGAATATGTGTACAAGGTGCCTGTGCGAAAGCATTGTGACAAGTTCAAAGGCACATGACAGTATTATTTTAAGTCATGGCTGAAAACTCACTTGGTATCGGAAGCAACTTGGATAAGTGGTATGATTGAGAAATGTGGTGTACATTTTTAAAATGTTTATTCCAGTGAAATGCTCCCTCTCGTTTGAAGCACACTTAGCCCCGCACTCTCGGGCACTTCCTGGAGCACCTCCGGAGCTCCTCTCTCCTGAGTGTCTGTACTTGTACTGTCGTGGCTGCTTCGATGTCCCTGAATTGTTTGAAAAATCCTTTCGTGGTTATTTTGACTTTGAGGAAGAGCCAGAAGTGACATGGGGCCCAGGCTGGTGAGTCAGATGAATAAAACCCCGCTGTCACGTTTAGGTGAGCAGAACTTTCCGCTCGATGGCCCTCGGCAGCAGCGTCCAGTTTAATTTGTGATCACATCTCATAAAGACACCCAGGGAAGAGGACTGTAGGGCCGCGCCAGACATGGCAGGACCCTGTGGACAGTGAGCTTGGGGTCGGAGCAAGTGTCTTGGAAGTGGCCAGGTGTCCCTTAATGTAATTTTTTTAAATTTAAATGTCAGTTGTACATTTTGATCACCCCTTGTAATTAGGAGAATTTTCTTTAAAAAATATTTATCAGAGGCTATCTTAGAAAGAATTGGTTATGCATAATATTATAATTCATAATGTATAATATTATAATTTTCTCTCTACATTACTTGGCCAGATGATCAAAGGTGGGTAAGTGAGGGGAGGAATAGATTTTCTATCTTTCCCCCAAAGTGTGCCATCATGTGGCCGTACTGGGGTCCCTTGTAGGACGTGGTTAAATACATGAAGAAACCAACAACGTAGGGCTACCTGAAAGTTCTTTTTTTGAAATTTAAGTATTGTACTTTTTTTCCAGTCTAACTTCAGGATAGAAATGCTATTATGACATTAAAGTTATGTTCTGGCTGCTTTGGTGGCTTAGTGGCTGCGCATTCTGCCCTGCATATGGGTTCGTGGGTTCAATTTCACGGTCTTTTCTTCCCGGGCCGGCAGGGACTGTGATCGTGGAGAGGCCGGCCATGAAGGCCCTGGAGAGAGGTGTGCCTCGGGCTGCCCCCAGCAGCCTCCTGACTGATTAGGGGACCCTCAGGACAGTTTTCGGGGGAATTTCTAGTGGGCTTTCTTGATTGCGGCTGAGATGAGAGGCTGTATAGAGTGAATTTCTTGAAATATACAGCAAGAAGCCAGTACCTTTCTGTCAGAGGCCTTTGTCACCAGAGTGACTTGGTGTTAACAGAAATTGTAGAGTCGCAACGTATTTCAACAGGTGGACACAGTTGGCCAAATGCTGCTAATGAGTTGGTAGTTTCCTTATGAGTCCTGGTTGCTGTGACAGTGGTGTCATGTGGGTGTGAGATCCAGTACTAGCCGTTCAGCAGCGTCACGCGTGGCTGGGTTCTGAGGTTCCCACCGCGTGTCATGTGGCATCTGCACACGGAAGTGCTTTGGAGCGTGCTCATCTGTTCTGAGAAGTTAACAGAAGCATTGTTTTGAGTGTTTTCTTTCAAATGTATTGCTGTTTTAAACACGCAGTCTTCTCAGGTGGCGTGTCCTTCCCTTTGCCTTCGCGACACCTGTGGTGGTCTTATCTCTCCTCATGCTGCCAGCCTCTCTGGCCGTGTCCTCTGCTGTTTTGTACCTGGGCAGGATCTGCGGACACGAGGAAAGCACATCTCAGTCCCGGGTCCTCCCAGAGCCACCCCGAAGCCGTCCGCAGCTGCTCCTGTCCTCTGTGCTGCACTGACTCCTTGTCCATGGAATGCAGGAAGTTGGGGTGGACGGAGAGATCAGTGCAACCGAAGAAGATTCCACCGGGAAGCCCAGTCGTGATGAATCTTGGTGCCGTCTAGTGACCGTGGAGACATTCCGGTCGCAGCCCAGGAGCTGACCCACGGGCTCCAGCCCATTTCAGCGTGCAGAAAGCACGGTCCTTCAAAAGGCGGTGACATGCAACCAGCATAACTAGCGCATTTAAACAACAGCTTGGCTGCTTCTCGTTGCCAGTGCTGGTAGGAACGGGTGCGCTAGCAAGTGCTACTTCTTGGGTATTTTTTTTTCTTCCTTTGTTCCAGGAAAATTTTATTTTCCCCCTAAATCACTCTTTTCACTACTGCGTGTCTGTGACACGTAATAATTACCTGCAGGTTCAGGCACGGGTGCACATCCATACCTGCACCTTCCGCAGCCTTGCGGCCTATCCCTCCCACCTTCGTGCGCTCCCCACATCCCCTTTCTCTCTCTGCAGAAATCTATCTCCCGATACTCCTACCATCATTCCTGCTGGCTCTTACTTACTCTTTGAGTTTCTCAGAGTAGAGAAACCACTTACGTCCCCTTCTGTGTCTGATTCATTTCACTAGGCACGATGATCTCAAGGTGCATCCATTTTTCAAAAAATGATTCAAACATTTTTTATAGCAGAGTAGTACTCCACTCTATGTGTATACCACAGCCTTATTTGGACCCAAACGTATCAACTTTTTTAGCTGACAGGTACTAGGACTGGGTGTGGATGATTAAACTTACACTTCTGCTTGAAATTATCACGAGGAAAAACTCATATAGTAATTATAATTGCTTCTGAAACCCTACTAAGTAGTATTTAATATTGGAATTTCAAGAGGTAGACTGTAGAACATCTTAGTGGGGTGATTTCATGTAGGCATATATAATGAGGGCTTAAGTGAAACTAAGAATGGTGTCCAGATAGTTTCCAGTTTACACTATGATCACTTTGCCAATCATCAAACATGGCTTCCATTGGGAACTCCTAACAGTTGGCTCTTTCTGACAGTACAGGCACCAAAACTAAGAAACTGGCAGCCGGAGGGCTCCACAGTTAGGCAAAAATATTCTGTGTACAAATGAACATTGATGACCCTGTGTAAACATGCAGATTTCCGGTCACGGGGCCCTTGACTTTCAGCGCTGCCTGCCCCATCCCCAGGGAGGAGAAGAGGCTGCAAACACCGGTGGACAGGCCCTTGGTGTGCACTGCAGTGTAAACCCCTCTGATTTCACTCACTTCCTGTAGCCTGTGCCGGAGTTGCTGGAGCTTGCAGCTTCTAATGTCAGTATTATACAGTCATAGAACGTGGCTTCTCTGGATGAAAAATGTTTTCGAATGAATAATTCTTCAACACCCATTTGATAGTTATCAAAAAATAGAGACTGAGTAATGCCTTAGCAGGTTAGAACTGTATGTGTGTACATCTCTGTGTATCGGAACATGCTGTTGTAGGTTCCTTATCTGCAGATTCGCTTTCTGCAGTTTCAATCATCAGAGATGTTGCATGGAAAATTCTAGAAGCAAAAATCCTTGAGTTTCAGCTGTGCGCCCTTCTGAGAGGCACAGTGGAATCTTGGACTGTTTGGCCCCTCTGCCCAAGACGTGGCACCCTTTTCCCTAGCGTATGCATGCTGTGTGAGACGCTGCATACTGGTCCCTCAGGAGTCATCCAAGGCCTCAGGTACTGTCACAGTGCCGAGGTGTGTGGGCGTGAGACTGGTTGCACTGACTCATGGCGGCCCCACAGCCCGCGGTGGCAGTACTGACATTCTGCATATGCCAGAGGAGACCCGTCTTCCCTTTGAACGAATAGGCGAAAGGTCAGGACTCAACAGGGATAGAGTGTGGAGGCTGCTGGGATCTATATTAAGAGCTCAACTTCTGTCCTTGAAAGTGGAAAAGGAGTTCATACAAGTTTTGCCGTTGAACATGCAGAAATGGGTTGAGGTGGTCAAAGCGGGGAGAGGCCTTAAATTCGTGTGTGATATGCAGGAAAAGGCATGGTGTGTGTATTCGCGTAGGGTCACTGCTTTCTGTGGTGTCAAGCATACATGGGCAGGAGGGGGATATTTATCTATGTGACTGTAGAGAATTTGCATGTGTGTGGAAGGAGGTGCATCTCAGTTACTTTCTACTGCTGGGATGCAGTATGTGACATGTAGAACTTTAAGGAGAAGAGGCTTATTTTATCTCAGTTTTTTCAGGAGATCTCAGTGTATTCCTGGGCTGCTAGCAGTGGCAGGAGGGCATGGGGGAGGATCTAGCAGAGAAAGGCTGTTCATCCCAGGATGGCAGGAAACAGAGGGAAAGAAGTGGGGCAGGACTGTATACCCTTCTGTGTCACACCTCCCAGCGACATTCCCTCCCATGGGGCCCTGCCTCCTGGCAGCCATTAGCGGATTGGTCTATGTGATCTGGTCACTAAATACAGGAGGGTGCTGGGGACATTCCAGTCCCAAACTGTAACACTGGCTACACGTGCTGTGATGAAACATTCACCACCGCGGTGTATTTGACAAAATACATAATCCTAGCACTCTGGGAAACTGAGGCAGGGGACTCTCAGGCTGAAGTTCAATCTGGGCAACTTAGGGACTTAGCGAGGCCCTATCTCAAAATCAAAAATAAAAAATGGGCTGAGATGTACCTCAGTACAAAGCCCCTGGGGTCCATTCCCAACACAGCGAAAAATAAAAATAAAATGAAATGTGATCAGATTCGATCAAATGCCTTACTGTTTAAATATCTCTAGACAGAATTTAGATAAGTAATGGAATTGCCAGAACCAATGACTGGTCATTTCCAGAATTTCCCTTACCTGGTCCTGGTTGACCTGGCAGCATCCATCTCCTCGTGGTCTAGGCCCGCACATCAACTTTCTTAGGTGTGCAATTAAGGAGTTAAACTGAACAGAAGTAAAAATAAAGTATCTTGAAGTTTGAGTTGAAGCCAGCTCGTGCTTCATATCTATGTGGAGGAGGGATCCTTGACTTTTTGGGTGTATATTTTGGTTTAGTCAGACAATGGAAAGAAAGATTGGTTTGAAAACCGCAAGGCAGTTGTGCTGGAAAAGTCTGCCTTCTGTCTGTTCAAGTAAGGCTTTCCTGAGCTAAGACTCTGTGTGCGTGGCATCTGAAAATCATGTTTATTATGTACTTTCACACACTCTTTACTCATTCTGATTGGAGAGTCAAAATAGAGTCTGTGCTCTACAGGCCAGAACATACTCTTTCTTTCTCTCCCTCCCTTCCTTCCTCCCTGCCTCCTTCTTTTCTTCCAGGACTGGGGATAGAACCCAGGACTTTCACACTGAGCTATATCCTCAGCCTTTATCTTTTCACTTAAAACAGTATCTTGCTAAATTGTCCAGGCTGGGCTTGAATTTGCAATCGTCCTACCTCATCCTCACGAAGTTCAGGGATCAGAGTTGTACCCCCAAGCCAGCAACAGGTTTGTTTTTTTTTTTTTTTTTCTTGAGAGAGAGGGTCTTGCTTTGTAGTCCCTGCTGGTCCTGAACTCATCCGTGTAGTCCAGACTGGCCTCAAACAGCAATCTTCCTGCCACAGCCTCCCAAGAGCTGAGATTACAGGGGCGTGCCTCACCACACCCAAGAAGCTACCATTTCTTCCTGGCCTTCAGTGGGTATATGTCTCTATTTGGTCATTTCAGCTGACAGAAAAAATCTGATCCTTAGATTGATTGTGCTGTACTTAGATTGAGTTGCTTCTTGCTTCTGCCGAGTCTTTAACATTATGGATCAATTAAGCACAAATCTGAAGTTGCTCCTCGCTAGGACCTCACCTCTCAGAGAACTGGAAGTGTCATTGACCTTCAGGCTTGAAAACTGGATGTCAAAAAAATAGTGCTTTTCATTCATATCACGTGGCCTGCCTCAGAGCAGCTGCGTTCCCCATCACCTCGCTGAAACCAAGCAAAGTGGAGATTCTGAGAATATTCAGGAGAGCCAAGCGTGCAACATGGAGACAAAGTGTGCAGAAGACGTGGGGATTTGGTGTGTCCTGTCAGGGATATTTTATATTTTTCTGCCTTTAGTTTTAGGGACATATTGTCATTATCTCCCACGTTTCCACCACACCAGCTTTTCTCGTGAAGTCTTAAATTTCTCAGCAGTCTAATTTGAGGAAGAAAATCTGTGTCGACCAGCCTCAAGACGAGCACTCAGAGGCGATGTGTTGTTCTGGATACTTTCGCCCTCCTGTGCGCACTCCTCCGCCTGTTTCTTCTCAGCTTCTGAATTTCCTCAAAGCCTGTGGGTTTCTGAACCTCTCCTGCTCCCTCTTCCTGTTCTGTACTGAGTATCCGCACGGATATTTCACAGCATGCTTGGCAGGTGGGAGGACGAGAGTAAGGGTGATATGTAGAGGGGGTTTTGAAGACAGTGGGAAACGTATTTTTAAGTTTTAAATTAGACCCTGGATCCATTTTAGAACATTTCTCTAACTCCCTTTTTAGTGATTCCACATTATTTCTCATTTGTTCAACCAGAGACGGATAATAGAGTCATTAGGCTCCACCGTAACAGGTGTGACTGAAAAATAGAATGTGAGTTTAAAAACTAGTAATTAGAGTAAAAGACACAGTGGCATGAATCCCCCTCAGCATTCTCCTCTTTTCAAACACGCGTCTCCCTCCTTCAAGCCGCGTCCTAAAGCAGGCTTGCGGGTCATCCGGCCTGAGTGTCTTCAGTTGCACATTATGGCTGCCTTGAAGTCCTGAATAGATTCAAAATGTTGACCTTTCATGGTCCCTCTGACTGTCGGGAAGCGCCGAAGTCACATGTGGCAGATCCAGGGAAGAAGGTTGCTGAACAGGCCCTGCGTTTCTCCGTGCCTGAGCTCTCTAGGATACACTGGGCTCCTGCTCCCACCTCCTAGGACACTTGCGGGAGATGCGGCAAAGGCCAAAACCCAACAACGTGAAAACCGGCTCATTGAATTTCACATGTAGCTCGTTTTTGGGGGTATTGAATTATGAAGGAATGATCTGTGTGCTTCTGTTTACACAGAGCATCCCCTGGGGTGCTACCATCATTGTTCTTCCTGTTGTTATTATGTTCGACTGGTTGCTGCCCATGTCACAAGAAGTAAGACATGTGTCACCGGGTTACAAGAAGTCTACTTGTGTGAGGTTTGGGCATGTGTATGTTAAAGTGTGCACCCAACCTCTCTCGCGGTGTCTTCTCCTACCTGTTGGTTTACGTGTTGGGTAGAATTCTTTACACCCGCTTTGCGAGTGTGTGCTGTGTTCTTTGTACTACTAGATTTGCTCTATTTTGAATCGCCACTTTTCCAAATTAATGACCACCAGGGAAATGTGATTAAACACCCTGCTCTTCTAATTAGTATCTTACAAGTGCTGCTTAGGGTTTCTACTTGAGTCTGGTAATATAATTTTTTTTTTTATCCTGTTGGTAAATTACTAACAAATTGCCTAAGATGCAAGTTTTCCCATTCTAGAGTCCCTGTTCCTTTTGGGGCTTACTAAGCCCTTCTTTCGGGTACTTCGCAGCCTTTATACTTAGCTACATCCCCAGCCTACTTTCCGGTTTTGAGTTTGTTTTGTTCGTTCTGCTTGCTAAGTTGCTCAGGCTGGACCTGAACTTGCAATTCTCCTGCCTCAGCCTCCCAGAGTCCTGGAATTACAGGCCTGTGTCGCAGGGCCCAGTGTAGCTTTGCGTATTCTGAAACCAAATGACTTCTAGACTTGCACCAGCTTTTTCCGCCATCCATTTTATTTTGAAAGCTGTATTCTTTTGGAAACCTGTGCCTGCTTCCTTTTTTTTTTAAGGAGGGGGAATTAAATTCTACAAATTTCTCCTCGTGAGAGGGAATGAAGGGGCTAGGGCTCTCAACCCAGCGGCTTGTAAAAACCAGCTTGGTGCATTTCATGTTTAATTCATTTTTATAGGGCATCGAATTTGGCATAAATAATATTTGTGCCTCTGTTCGTCCAGAACATGCCCACGGGGCCTGTGCACTGCCATTACTATTATTATTGTGTTTAAACTTATTACCACCAGTGTTCCATTTCACTGTGAGTTCGCGCAATCGTCATCATTCTTGATGTTGATGTACGGCTGTTTTGGGGGTCTTTCCCCACTGAGCCTTAACTTTGTGGGCACGAGCTTGCACTTTTCAAAAGGATAAAGAGCTCCCTGGATTGAACAGTAACAAGGCAGAATGTAGATTAAAGAGACATAAGCTAGGGTCAAAGTTTTTTCAATACTTTATGACATCTTTAGTAAAAAAGAAAAGGAAAGGGATGGTACAATTTCGTCTTTTTCTTTAAAAACAGTCTCTGTGTTCAGCAAGTGTGAGCCAGATGTGCCTAAGCATGTTCTGTCTGCCTCTGTCTTTCTCCCTCCCTCTCTCTCTCTCTCTGACACCACGCAGAGTAAGAGCCAGCGCCTTCCGAATAAGCGGTTTCCTTTAATTACACTGGGAGGGAGGCGGTGAGGGGACATTCTACGTGTTTCGTGTCATGTTCTCCGTGTCCGTTTTACTTTTGCCTTCCCTTCCCGGCAACCTCATCCCAAGCAGAAATAAAAGGTCCAAGGATTGTTGGCATCAGTTTATAGATAGCTGTTTAAAAATAATGAGAGATTGGGTCTTGTGAGGCTCTGGGCTGCCTCGCCAGACTCATTTATTCCCATTCACCTTTTGTCAGAACCACAGACAGGAGACATTCAATTAAAACTTGTCACCTGTTGCAGATGACCTAATTTGTACTTGCATGTGCCGCAGATTAGGGCTGCGAGCTTCAAAGCCAGCGACTTTACCTCTGCTATGAGAGAAATAAAAAAAAAAAAAAAAGCATCTCCCCTGTGAAACAGTTTGTTGATCGTTATTTCAAATTTCTGTCATTTCAATTTGGGCTCCAAGCCCCAATTATCAGTTTAGCGCATGAACTCTGGAAGCAGCCAAGAGCTGCCGGTCCCTCACAGGGGTGGCGGAGGTGGGAACAACCGCTCTGGGGTTCCGTCCTGTGTGTGGAAATCCGCTCGGGCACGCAGACACAGCCTGGAGCGAGCGGAGGGCAGCCTGTCCCGTGTCCTCTGCAAGCCTCCTGTGTTTAGCAGTCCAGATAGCAATCAGGAGACGAAAATGAGAGACCTTGTCCCCTTGCTAATTGCTCATCTGTAGAGCGACGCTTTCATGTGAGTCATGGCTTTCATCCCCGTTAGTGGCTGAGGACCCGGTTTTTACAAAAAGCAGAGGAGAAGGCCCACCTGAGGGATATGCATTTTCCCTCTCAGTGGGAGTTTTAGCTCTGAGATCAGCAGACATGACAGAACTCCCACATGCAAGTATGTGCTTCCCGTCGTTTCTGAATTGTGCTCATGAATTGAAAAAGATACAATGAAAGCTTAAATACTATTTTTTAAAAAAATTACTGCAGGAAAAGACTCACGGCCGTAACTGTCCCTCGAAACCTTCCCCCTCGCTGCACAAATGCTTCTCCTGTCGTTCTGGGCACGTCCTGAAGCTGCCTCAGAAGGCCTCTTTCCTGAGCATCTTCACGAGGTGGGATAGGAAGTGAGCAAATGCCACTGTCAGGTGCCACCACTGGAGAGGCAGCTGGTGTCCTCATGCCCTTACTCACATGATCTGACACCGTGAGGCCTCTGGCTCTTCCCCGCAGTCAGAATGACCGTGAGAGGAGACGTTGTGAATCAAGTCAGGGCACTGAGGCTGGGACAACGGTGCATCTAAAGACTCTCAGGAAGGAGGATTTCCGGGGCTGCGTGGGAAAGTGGCAGCAGTGGTGGGATAAGCGTGTTCGAGCCGAGGGGAGGACTTTGGAGGGGACTCGTGGCAGTGTGTCTTTTAGTGTAATAGGTTTTTTTCAGCATTCGCTGTATTTTGTGACCATACGTCACGTAACACGCTTTCAACAGCCAGTGCCAGCCAGTAATTGTGTTAGATGTTGGCTTTCTCTGAGACACCTCACACACAGATTGACTCAGTTTCCTAGGAAGACGTTGCTTGGTAAAGGGGAGGTGGGCTAGAGAAGGTGCAGGCAGCTGAAACAGGGAGAGCTGGCTGCATCGGGAGGCTGTCTTGAACAGTATCTGTTTTGAGGGAGGTCCATAAGTCATTACCCATAATATGTCGGGGCTGGCTTGCTTCCTTGTCTTATAAGTTCCCCAAGAATATAGTAGGGCTAGCTTCTCCCTGGAGTATATTATAGAGTATGTCAATAATTTCCCACTCATCCCCTTGCTGAAAGCCTGTAAACACACAGCAGGTGGCTTCCGCTGGGTCCTGCCCTTTAGTGGACCTGCCTTATCTCTCCCCCTGCAGCCCCAGGAAGGGGTTTTCTCTCTTGCTAAGGTTGGTCCCTTACAGGAGTCCCACAGATGGAAGGGTGTTGGCACGGGTTTGTCCTGCTAAGGGGCAGGAGGGAGGAATTCATAGGCAGCAAAGAGGCTCTCAGCATCGGGAGACCTGAGACCCGGGGAGCACCCCATTCGCTCCCGCGTGGTCTGCGAGCCCGGTTTGCACACTCCAGTCACATCCGCTGCTGGGCCCCGGGCGCAGGCCTGGCATGTCAGCACTCCGTGTGGCTGAGGCAGGAGGATGGCAAGTTTAAGCCCAGCCTGGACAACTTAGCAACTTGGTGAGACCCTGTGTCAAAACCAAGAAATGGTCTGAGGGGGTCGCATAGTTCAGAGGTGCTAGGTTGCCTTCTCAGGACTGCAAACACAAAGCAGAAAGCAATACCATCCACGTTTGGCAATGCTCAACACAACCATTCGGTATCCGTCAGTTGTCTCACCAAAATTCTTATCACTTTAGTGTGACTGCATCTTCCTGAGGTATTTCTGGGGCTGTGTACAATTAAAAAAAAAATTTTAAGTGAACTTTTGCATGGGAGCGACATAATAATGATTCTTTGATTCAGGAGTGCAGGCTAGCGTATCCTTGTGGAATTCTCTGGAGGGGAGATTTTTTTTTTCCATTGTCCTACAAACTGCCTGAGTTTATGCTATTAAAGATGTGAAAAATGCTTTTGACTTTGGACCATGTGATATCCTCCAAATTTGCATCTGGGCATAAAATGTGGACTTAAAATTAGCTGACTGAAGGAGACCTTGGGGTGAACTGGTTTATTCCCGTGGGGGTTTATTTGCTTGGTAGCATTTTCCCCTCCCTGCCTCCTCTCGCTTTCTCAATTTTCTAAGTTCTGGCAATACATAAGATTTGTATTTCCCCGGGGGCGTCCGAGCATGGGCAGGACTTGGAGCAGAAAAGCATAGGAAACGTTCTATTAGGTAGGTAATGTCAACTATTAAAATACTTCATGTAAAAAGAAACAGATAAGGCAGGATCCACACGAGGAGAAAATTCAGTTGCCTTAATTAACTTCACTTCTGCTTAAAGATTGTAGCTGGCGGTGTCTTCCTTCTTAGTGAAAGTCTCATTTTTAAACTTTATCAGAAGCAGGTTGCGGGGTCAGCCCAGGCAGAAGCTGCCTGTGTTTCCGCGCCCATGTGGGAAGCTGCGGCTTTTTTGCCATCGTCCCTGAAGATACTTGATTCTCTCTCTCTCTCTCTCTCTCTCACTCTCTCTCTCTCTCTCTCTCTCTCTCTCTTTCTCTCTCTCTCTCTCTCTCCACTCTGAACCTCCAGTCCTGATCACAAATATCATTGCTGTTTGTTAGCGCTGAAATGGTTTCATTGAACTTTTTAAATGGACTCCATTAATTAGGTAATCATCCATCCTCTAACTTTGTATTATGTACTTTTAGTTAAACTCTCAAGAAAAGCATGCTTTGTTATAGAAAAAAAATTTGATTTGTGTCTGTATCTCTTTTTAAACTATATATGTAGACACTATTAGTAGGGATAGAAATGACCAAATAAAGCAGGAGACCGCACATTCCCATGAGTCGTTGGGAGCTGCGTTGTGTTGTTACATGGCGTGTGCCCTGGGAGTTACCCTCCACCTTGTCTTACCGAAAGTCTACCTACCTTCAGAAGTGAGATGGGTGGACTGGGAAGTGGTCATGATCCCAGGACAGATTTCAGTGAAGTCAGATGGCGGCCCCTACATGAAATACTGATGTGGTGACAGCTTTCTTGTTTTCATTCACTATTTTAGGTTTATAAAATACTTTCAATATGTATTTGTATGATACTCATGATATAATTTTTTTGTGTGTGACAGGATCTCTCTCTGTAGTCCAGGCTGGTTCTGTACTCACTGTGTAGCCCAGGCTGGCCTCAAACTCACAATAATATTCTTGCCTTAGCCTCCCTAGTGCTGCAATTACAGGCGTGTACCACCACACCTGGCTTACGGATGCTGGGGAGTCAAACTCAGGGCCTTGTGCTTGCTCGGCAGGCACTTTAACCCTAATCCCATACTCATGATATAATTTTACTGGCTCATTATGGAAAACATGCATCCCTCCTAAATTTGAAAGATTTAAGGACTCATCAAATTCACAGGACTAGTTAGTGACGAGTTAGAAGAGCAAAACCATTGTGACATGCACACAAGGCTTTGTTTTCCTTGGTATAGTCTTTTTGTGATATTTAAGACTAGAATTATGAGAGTCTGAAATGTTATGAAGGGAAACAGTGTTTAGAAAGTCACTACAGCAGATAAGGGACCAAATTCATAGGAATTTGTAGATCAAGAATTGTTTATCCAGATTTTGATATATGCACAACTGATTTATTTTGGTAGTGCTGGGGTTATTAAGCTCAGGGCCTTCACACTGAGCTACACCTCCAGCCCAATTTTTATGTTTGATTTTGAGACAGGGTCTCCCTGTCTCAAAGTTGCCCACACTGGGCTTGAACTTGGGATCCTCTTGTCACAGCTTCCTGGAGTACTGGGAATGCAGGCTTCTGCCCCTGGGCATGGCTGCAAAGCTCAAATTTTTAGACCAGAAAGTGTAAGAAGACTGCTGTGAATTCACTGTAGTTACAAATGCTTACTTAGAATGTTACTTGCTGATTTTTACTATCTTTTCCTTTCTGATTCCTCTTCAACTTTTTATGAACCTCTGTTTCTCTCTTAATTCAACCTATATGCATGTATTCCTACCAATGAGAAAGGAGGGAGGAAATTCATGCCCAGACAGCTGCAGTTAGAAATGGAATCTTCGTTGAATGTGTTTTTTCACAGTATCGTCATTGAAACTGGAGTGGTCTTGCTTTTTGGTTGGAGATTTCCTCCCTTTGTAAACAAAATCCTTTTGTTTCTGAGAAGTCCGCTTCCCTCTACGAAGAAAGAGTGCCTCAGTTGTGCAGGATTTTGCTTTTCACTCGATCAAAATTGCAACAGATGTTTTTCCTAACCCAGTGCTTCATTTCTTGTAACAGAGCCTCCTCCACAACTTGACATTTTAATTATATTGGTGTTTTTGATACTTATTTGTTTATTTAGAGACAGGGTCTCACTTTGTAGCGCAGACTGGCTTTGAACTCACTATGTAGCCCAGGCTAGCCTTGGACTTACGGCGATGCCTCAACTTCCTGAGTGCTGGGCTTACACAGCCAGCTTAATGTGGTGCTGGGGAATCAAACTCAGAGAAGCACTGTGCCATTTTCCCAGCCCTGTTTTTGATTTTTAAAGTACTATTTTCTGGAAAAGCAATTAAAATAGACATACGTTGAAAATTTACAGGTGTCTTGGAGGTACCTATTTAACAGAGTTCTTATCAGACCATTGAAAAGATTATCAAAATTGAAGGACATATGTCACTGTGACTCAAATGGGTAAACCTATTTTCGAGAGTATGCCAAAAACTGACCTATGTCTGTGTTTAAAGGCCTACTTGGAGCGGATTTAACTTGGAGAGCTCCATGTGTAGGTGTGTTTATATGACTGATCTGGACAGGCAGGACTGGTTTTCCTGGGTAATGTTTCTTCCCCAGTCGAATGATGTCACTTGATGTGTCTCTTCTGCCGGATGTAGACACAGCTATAGCTGTGGTTCCTGGGATTTTGGTTCATATGTTTCTTTGAGTAAGAAGACAGCTAAGCCAAGTGATGGCGGTGAGGGTTGCGCTCCCACTAGCAGGTGCAAAGAAGGCAGAGTGGTTATTTTCAGTTTTTTTTTTTTAAGAGGTTAAAATAGTCATAAGGATTTATCATCGATTGAAGTGTTGGAAATTGCTGAGACTCGGCCACTGTTGATGGGGTGGAACTTCGATGTGTGTGAGCTCTTAGGTTCTATTCAAATGTATTGGCTTCAGACATTTTTGCCATTAATTGCTATCTTCATTTGGCTTGAGCACTTTCCTGCATATTGAGTCTCTGTCAACATTTACTATATCATTATTAATTTGATTTTTAATGAGTATCCATAGCTGATTTTTTTATTTCTATTGAATTTCATATAAAGTTAGGATTGGTGGTATAGGGCCTATAATCCCAGTACTCTGAGAGGCTGAAATAGGAGGGTCACAAGTTTGAGCCCAATGTGGGTAACTTATGAACTTAATAAAACTGCCTATAAGTAAATAAATAGCTTAGGGATATAAGCCTAATGTGAAGGCCCTGGGTTGGATTGCTAGTACCCAGAAACAAGAAAGTTTGCCGTCATAAAAATTACTTTGTCCAATTTTTTTAATTTTAGGATATAAAGTGGAAAACCATGATATGGTTAAGAAGTTTCTGAGTATGTAGAAATGCGCAGATGTGTGGGTGGGACGAGGGCTGAGCTGGATGGACTGGTGTGTGGGTGGACAGTTGCTGGTCCCCACGCAGGAAAGGATGGGGTCGGGGGTATACACTCAGACTTGGGTAAGGCAGCAAGAAAGAGATCTGGAAATTGCTGTGTCTCCTTTCAGCATCCAAAGGGAAATTCACAGTGCCCATATTTAGCAATACTTAAAGAATGTGTCTCTTAGGTACCCAAATTAGCCATAATACAGAATCAAAATTCTGTGAAAGGATAAGTGTGTTTTTTCTTCAAGTGTAATAAGTTTTCAATATTACAGAGGGAATTCTGAAAATTGCCATGCATAGAGAGAATCACTTCCCATCATGTATTTTTCTATGTTTGGCCCTTTTGGGATCCTGTACTTGGTCCACAGATGTGGCCAGGTTGGCTGCGTTGATGGGTAGCCTGAGTGTGCTGTGACTGTGTAGAATATTTTCTCCAGCCAGAGCCTGGCATCAGGCCACTCTGAGGCCTAACTGATGGGCAGCCTTCCTTGTCAGCAGCCCACAAATGGCAACTTCATAGTTTGCTGTTTGATCCATGAAGACATGGTTAATGGCAAATATGTTCTCTAACCAGGACCAAAAGCAAATTTCAGAGTCCACAAACCTAATCAAAGTGTTTGTCTTGCAAACTTTTTTGTTTCTAATTATTTTCAAGATTTCTGAGAGGGTTCCCTTTGTTGTAGCCTGAGCCTCCTGTTGGCTTTCCGTCCACTCACCCCACCTCACCACTGCCAACCAGCTCTGATGCCAGCAGCTCAGATGTCCTGAGATCGGATTGCAAACACATGCATATGTCACTAATGTCATGGGCTTATTATCTACTATTATTTTGAATTTTTAAAACTCTTCTAATGAGACAGGTTTGAATGTACCCTGAGTGGGGAGATAAAATAAGACCAGCTTAACTAAAGGGATAGAGATCTTGGGGGAAGTTTTGAAGAGGAAGAAATGAAAAAAAGATAAAACATTTAAAAAATGGAAGAAGTAGTGAAGATAGACTCAGTTAATGGGCATGTGGTGCAGGGAGGCCTTCAGGAGTTAGCTGAACAAAGGAATAGAGTTCAACTGTGGACACGAAGTGATTTCAAGGCACCAGGGAGGAAGCTCTGCACCTTGGTGGCCCGCATGTGTGACAATTTCCAATGAATACTTAAAAGCTGCACCTTCACTATTTTTAGGAGTTTTGGTGTCTGCTTGCCCGACTCACCTAATTGTTCTGAAAGTTGTCTCCTGATTTCGTGTCTGTCTGATGTGCCACTCTGACAACTAAGACTTTGCCCAGGTCCAAGCGTTTGTGTGCACATTCCCCCAAAAGGTCCTAAACTCTTACAGCAGGAATATTAGGACGATATGAAAACAATGGTGGTTTTGCTTATATCGGAAATTCCCAGTAATCCTTCACATTTCAGTAACGTATTCACCACAAGGATTTGCATAGAAATGCATCAGCCTTTACCGAACTCTCTTCCTAGGACTCAGGTAACCCACACCTCGCATGTTCCGTATGACATTAATAAGCATTCCACACCCCAGCCTTCCTTGGTTTGTAAACTTGGCCGAGGCCGTCTCTCATCCTTGTGGGGTTTTGCACAGCACATTTGCATATTAACAGCTCCAAGAGGTCTTACAGTAAAATAATAATACTGATGATGCTATTAAGCCAAAAATCTATTTTCTAAACAGTTCGAGAAATGCCAAACTATGTATAATGCATCGTGTCCTTGAATTTGTTAGCAGATAACATTGCGCCACTCCGTAAGCTGAAGCACAGTCTGGTTCCCCCTCGAGTCCCCTCAGCTGTCCCTGGTATTTGCTAGAGTCATCTGCCCTTGTCCCACACTCTGCACACTAGAAACCAGATTATTAAGGGGCTCTTTCCCACCACTTCCTACGTATAGATGAAACTTTTCCCAGTTTCTAATTCTTTGTCTTTTGCTGTTCTATTTTTTTAGTGGTGTAGAGGTGGTACTGCTGATCGAACCCAGAGCCTTTGCACTGAGCTATATCCCTCAGCACTTTTACATTTTTATTTGTTTATTTTTGTTTTTGAACGGGGTCTTGCTATGTTGGCCAAGCTGAGCTGGAACTTGTGTTCCTCCTGCCTCAGCCTCCTACAGGGCCACATGTACCACCATGGCTGGCTTTCTTAAACTCTTAAATCCCGTACCACTGAACTCCCTCTCTTGACCCGCCTGATCACCATTTAGGACAAAGCTCTTCTCCTGCTGGTCACATTATCCTGTTTTTCATTCCTCTCAACTCATCATACTCACAGACCCTGCTTGGGCTCCCTGCCTTCCTCATCCTTCCATCAGGAAACCTCTCCTCTGTCCCGTGTTCACGTATTCTGCTCTCATTTCTTCACACACAGAAGGAAATATAAATACATGTCCGTTGTAAGTAACACTGCCGTTGTGAGACATACGGACATGTTAATATGGAGCACGACATGCCCTTGGTCTTCTGGTCTTTCCTGGGTCCTACATACTGAGCTTGCGTTTCAGATTTCACAAGAAAGTGATTTTTGTAGTTTTCACTCAATGAGTCTGGGTACTCAGCCTCCCAATGAAAATACCCTAAGGGTCTCATTAATTTGGAATTATAGAAGGTTAACTCTCCAGCTAGCAAGAGGTTAAAGAAAGAATGGGCCCCACTCCTCGTACGTATAGGTTGGAGGTTCCACCTCAGAGGCCCTTATGGGCATGAGGAATTAAAGGGTTTGGGGTTGTCACTGATAAAAAGGTTTCAAAACAACAGTGTCTTTTTGATTTTGAGACCAGTCTCGCTAAGTTGTCTAGGCTAGGCTCAAACTTGTGATCCTCCTGCCTCCTTACCTGGGATTGCAAGTCAGTGCCACCCGACTCTAATAATACTGGAGACTTTAATTTGAGAAATTATAGTAGTGTCAAGAAAGCAGCGCGTCTGTGTTACTGCACATGGAAGTCAGTCTTTCCTCTGATTCTGAATGGTGATTTGGATGCCTTTGTGGTCTGCTCTAAGCTGGTTGGTTCAATGTGGTTTCCATCTGTTGAAAACTTGGATTATTTGGTCACTACTGTTTTCCATTCCTCCAGTGACCCCAATGAGTCTGTATTTGGCTGTCGTCGAAGTTCTTCCAGGTCATTCTGTCCATGTACTTGATGGGTGTCCATGTTAGCTACTTAAACAGTAAGCGGCACCTCTCTCTGCCCACAGGGGTGCGCCTCGACAGAGTACGTGGTGGTCGGCAGAAGTACAAGCGCAGAATAGACGCGGAGAACAGCCCGTACCTGAACCCGCAGCTTGTTCAGCCCGCCAAGAAGCCATGTAAGTACAGCGACATGCCTGCCGTTTTTGACAAGAGACCTCCAGGTTGGCCCCGGGTGCCCGGCCCTCTCTCCTCCAAGGGAACTTTTTTGGAGACCAGTGACTCCCATCCCAAAAATTGCCTGTGAGGAGCAGTAGCAACTCAACTCAGTAACTCTCCTTGCCTTGCAGAGACATCCAGGGCATCTTTCCCCCCTACCTTTTCTCCCATATCATTTGGTAGAGGCCTTTGCTTATTAAGGCCTAGCTTGTTTCGTGCAAATTTCACATTACTGGCTATTTTTATTTCCAGAGGTACATAAAATGGATCATACCGTGGCCATTAGCTCATTGGAGCTGTGTGTTTCAGATTTCACATGAAAGTGATTTTTGTAGTTTTCACTAACTAAATGAGTTTGGGTGCTCAGCCTCCCAATGAAAATACATTAGGGGCTTCATTAATTTGGAATCATAGAAGGTTAACTCACTAGCTAGCAAGAAATTAAAACAAGAGTGGGCCCCAGTCCTCGCAAGTAGGGGTTGGTGGTTCCATCTCAGAGGCCCTGATGGCCATGAGGAATCGTTTTGAAGAGTTCGGGGTTTTATGGGGCCAGGTTGCCACTGGAAGGGATGACTGGTCCCCTGTGAAAATGCCATCCCCGTCCCTCTGTCACGAACTAAAAAGAACCGAAGTACAGATAGGAACGATAACTGTATCTCGTTTTCTGAAAAATCAGCTAATAGCTACCTTGCAGCAGAGCTAGCAATGTTTGGGGGTTAGCCCAGGCTCCTGCCGGGCCCTGGGCAGGGCTTTGGTACCGCTGTTGCCCTCCACCCCCTACGCCTGTGTCGTGGGAGTCACACCCCGCCCTCCCTAGAAGAAGCTGCTTTCTTAGGCAGTTCTAGAAAAGGCATGGGTGATAGTAGATCCGTTTTCCAGGGGGAAAAAAGTGTCCCGTCACTTAGGTCCTCCAGAAGGGGTCAGTGCTGTGCGCCCACCCTGCCAGCAGATGGAAATCTCTTAACCAAATAAAAGAGACCCTGAACTGTAAACGAAAGGACATAGCTATGTCAAAGGAAAAAACAACCCGTTTTCTATAAAATGAAAGCTTAAGCGAACATATGGCATAGTTGCCTTTTGCCTTTCCAAAAAACATTATGTTGATTATCCCTTCAATTGTCCAATCTGGCATCTCTCCGCAGCCGGCATAAGCTGTTTGGCACGCTGCAGATGCAATCTAAAATGTGCACTAAGCAGATTTTGCACATTATAATAAAAAACTTTCTGATAATACAATACAATGCAATAAACACTAATGCTTAATTTCATTAGAGGTTTAGTTTTCCTTGATTCAATAAACTACAGACTGCCCGGTTCGCCTTTATTTTATGCAAATGTTGGCAGCAGCGGTTGATGACCGCCTCTCCCAAGAGCACATCGAGTCCGGCCCGTTTGTCAGTCGACGGGGTGGAGGAGCATCTCTCCCGCCTTCTGGGATAGGGAGAGGTTTGTCAAGTTGCCGTGAGAAGATTACAGCCATCACAGGGAGCCCGTTGGTCGGAGATAAAGAGGACCCCTAAGAAATCGTTACTCATTATCGGAGGGCCTCTGTGTTCATTTTCCTTAGTCCATCCAATTAGTGTGTTTTTGTAACAAACATTTATAAAACTTAATTTTCAGATCCAGTCCGATAAGCGCCAGGCGAGGGCAGGGCCTTGCGATGGGAGCGGCGGGAGCCCTCTCCTCCCTGACGGATTGTGTGTGGACTCCAAAGGCCGGGGAATGAAAATTGGGTTCTATTGATTCTAATTAGGGAAACATTAAATAAGATTTACCTAGAAACACTGCTGCTGGCTGTTCTGTTTTCTGAACAAGGGGGATTTCTTAGCTTCAACTGAATTTTCTGACCCCTCCAGCCAAATGCACGTGGACTTGAGTTGCAAACAGGTTGCATTTACCCTGTGCTTTAAAAGAAAAAATAATTTTGAATCGTGAATTTCTCTGGTTACACTCTAGGCCTTTCTTGCCTTTTTTTTGCTTGTTCGCCTGTGGTTGGTGGCCTGTGTCGGTTATGAGAGCGACGGAAGCCTGAACTTCTCCAGTTGTTACTGAAAGCCCAGGGTACTGTCCCTAGAGCTGGTGCCATTCTCTGTGGTCCTGTGCACTGAGAATCCACTCAGTTGTTCTTTTCTAGGAAATGTGGTATTTGGGGATACTTCCTCCCCATTCTGCGTGTTCAATTTAATGATCTTTGATTCTTACTGCCAGTGCGTTGTTATTTGGTGACTGTTTGAAATAAATTTGATTTATATGCTAATGTTAATAAATATTTTAAGTGGTATGCCAGAAAAAGTGCTAATTATGCCTTGATCAGATCTCCTTGTTATTTCCTGACAGGAGACTAAAAGAATGCTGTATTGCATTCTAAGTTATGGGAAACAGTTTTGTTAATACATTGATTTTATCGTTGGTACTGTTTTTGGTGATGCTGGGGGTGGAGTCCAGGCCCTTCTCACTGAGCTATGCCCCCAGCTCATTTTTATTTTTTGATTTTGAGACTGAGTCTCCCAGGCTGGGCTTTTGAACTTGCCACCCCCCTGCCTCAGCCTCCCAGAGTGCTGGGATGACAGCCTGCAAGAAGCATTGTCATTTGGGGCAAAAAAAAAAGGGGGGGGGGTGTGGAAACACACCACAAAAATTTTGCCCCAAAGTCTGATAAGCGTGGTGGACTTTGTTCAGGAGGATCTGTGGAACGCCCCAGTTTTCTAGAATAATCTCAGAACCCTTAGATACATGGGCTTATTCTACTTGTCTGTCGTTGCCTCACTTTGGAGAAAGGGTGAAATGTAAAGCGATGGACAGAAATTGAAAATCGGGCCAATAAGAAAAACGATTCCCTGGACCAGACTTTACAGCCCCCTCCATAAACTGTCCCATGCCCCTGAGCAGCAAAGCACTTCCCAGGCGGCTTCCTGTTCGTCTCTAGTGTCTATTTATGAAGGATTTTTAAAGCGTATATCACAAATTTCAGACAGATAAATTTGATCCTGTGAATGAACTCAGGACAACAGATGAAAATAGAGGATTAAAAAACCGGGCGCTCAGCAGAGAAAATACTGTAACCCTGAAGTAGGAGCATTTTTATGGAAGCTGGTGTTAGATGTCTGTGGCAGGTTGGCCGGGCTAGGGGGAGGGGGAAAGAGGAAGGAAATTCCATTTAAACGCATCCCGTGGAGATAGAGTTATATGGCCCATAATTCGCCCAGGCAGAGGGGCGCTGACCCCTGCTCCTCCTCAGAGGAATTATGACAATTGATGGCCGCCCTCCCTTTGTGTTAGGGGCCCGAGGCTGGGCATTTGTTACCTGGCGCACCTCTGCCCATATTTTGATGGCTTACCATAGGTTTTTATTTTAATGAAGTTGTGTACTGTTTAATCGGCTCCCTCAAATCCCACTTGAGAATCAGGCAGTGAACCCAGAAAGGATCTCAATTCTCTTCTGTGTTTGCTACAAAAATGTTGAGTTTGGGAACCAGTGCTCCAGCTTCCAGCAGAAGAGGAAAGAGGGAAAAGAAAGAAAAAGGAGGAAAAGTGTTCACTCACACCTGCAGTAGCTTATTATTTCTTGCTGTGATTTTTTCCTGAGCTGTGTCTGCATGTGGAATATTTTGGGATTATTGCGGGCTACTCGGATTATTCCCTCAAACCCCCCACAGCAGGGCTGGTTGATGAGGGACGGCGGTGCCAGTGATCTCCTAGTGCTCTGGTCTGATCTTGCAGATAACAAAATTGTGTCCCACTTGTTGGTGGCCGAACCGGAGAAGATCTACGCCATGCCTGACCCCACTGTCCCCGACAGTGACATCAAAGCCCTCACGACGCTGTGCGACCTGGCTGACCGAGAGCTGGTGGTCATCATCGGATGGGCGAAGCACATTCCAGGTACTGGTTCTGAAAGCAGGGAGGAGACTGCCACTAGTTCTTGGGGTAATATGTGTGGATTTGGGAAAACCCAACATTTTCTCATGGGATTTTCTTTTCAACCTTCCCTTTCTTAAATCACATTTCATTCGGGGCTTTGCTGATCTTAATAGAATCACAAGCTTTCATTTATTTGTACCACCTTGAGCTCTTGCTAATTTTTTTTTAATATGTGAAGGTACTCTTTTTGCCAACGTAAGATAAAGAGAATGTAACTTTTAAAAACATTTTTTTATCTCTAGAAATTCTAAGCCTTTTCCTGACAAAATACTTTCAGTGCTTTCTTTTCACTTTCAAAAATGCTATTTTTAGTAATCTAATGTACTTTTTCCTTTCAGCAATCGTTTTGTGGTCGGTGATGTTTTCTTTATATTAAATTGCTCTTCCTGTTTATAAGCCTTGCTTTGGTTTGCAATCAGATATTTACCATGATGTTTCATATCAACTATGACACTAACTGAAATTGACACGGTAATAAAGCTGGTCCTGGTGGTGTAGGCCTGCCATCCCAGTAGTCTGGGAGGCTGAGGCAGGAGGATCACAAGTTCATGCCCAGCCTGGGTAACTTAACAGACTGCATCTCAAAATCAAAAGTAATAATAAATTTAAAAAACGATGGAGGATTCAGAACAATGCGAAGGCCCAAGCTTGATCGCAGTACCAAAAACACAGCAAAATTGATGTGGTCTGTTTTCTCATACGATAACTTAAAGTCAACTTTTTCAAAGATTCTCTTAGTTTTCCTGTTTTGACTCGGTTTTTGAGACTTGCAGTGCACCACGTGAATTGTGTTTTACTTATTCGGAACTTTGAGCATTTTATAGACAAGTTTTTGAATGCCAAGAGATGTTTTTCTGGTACAGTTAACTCACTTCTGTCTCCTTAAACTAGTTTGTCTTTATGCTGTGAACGCTACAGTAATTTCTTTAATCAAATTGATGGAAGTCCCTTTCCCAGCCCACACTGAAACCAATTTATTGGTCATGATACGCCAGCTATGTTGCTAACAGTCGTAACGAACTGTCAGGCAATATCGCACGGAAGCTAATTTGAAGTCATTAGGTGTGCGGCGTCGGGGCGACAATTTGTTACAGTGGTTAGGAGCGCAGCTGACGTTTCTGAATGGCTTTGTTCAGTGTGGTGCGAGATGAGACCAAGCAAATTGTAAACTAATTTAAACATCACTCTGCATTATACCATCTGCTTTGTCTTACACCGTTTGCTAATAAAGCACCCCGAGTTAAGTCAGAGCTCGTTACCCAGGTGAGCTTGAGCCGGCTTTCCAGAAAACACCTCCGTGAGGGCCGCGCCATTGACATTTATTAAGGAAGCCCAGGATTTGGTCATGGGAGAGTTGGGGCTGCTGCCTTTGGATGGTCATTCTGTCCGTGTAGAGTCCGCAGAAAGGGAGTCTGAGGTACGTGCCGAGAGGTGTGAAGACATTTGGCTGAGCGGTGCATGAAAATAATTTGGAAGGGGAACGTGACCGAAGGGGTTTAGAGCAGAAATAAAACCAAAACTGACATTTGCTCAATGTCCCTGCAGAGCACCTTTCTTATTTTGTGATGCTGGGAGTGGTGCCCAAGGTCTTCCCGCCAAGCTACACCTCCAGCAGCACCCTTCCCCCCGGTTATTTGGTTTTTGGGACTCAACACAGGGTCTTGCTAAGTGCCCAGGCTGGGCTTGAACTTACGATTCTCCTGCCTCAGCCTCCCAGGCCTGGACCATGAGACGTGTATCCTACCATGTTTTGAGCTCATCAATACATAAAATATGCCATTATTACATGTGCACATGTACACACACACATGCACACACACATATATATGTATTCAAAATAGCATTATTCTAATCCAGGGTTTCCTCAGCCTTCGCACTGCTGGTTTGGGGAGCAGGTGACTCTTTGTTGGGGGGGGGGGCTGTCCTGTGTGTTGCAAAGCATTTGGCAGCCTGCTTGGCCCCACCCTTAGGTGCTAGAGCAGTCACAGAGATGTATCTGCAGTCAGTCATAGATCCCAGAGGGGCAGAATCACCCCACACACTCCACACACCAACTGAACACCATTGTCTACCCCAAGTCCCATGTGTTATTATCCACGATTCAGATACAGGGAGATTTGAGGCAGAGAGAGAGAGAGAGAGAGAGAGAGAGAGAGAGAGAGAGAGAGAGAGAGCCCTACTAGCACAAGTCAACGCCCATATCCAGCTCCTTTGACACATATGTTCGACATTGCCTCCTGGACTAAAATCGGGACGTTTCAATCTCCCAGGTGATTGCCTTTCAAAGAACTGTTTCAAAATCTTAATAATCATAGTCTTGTTATTTAAAAAATAAAGGCTACACGAAAGGCTTCATCTCTGGACTCAAGACCACCCCTTCTTTCATGACCTCTGCCCCAGTCTCCCTGGATGGTGGGGTGTGGTGAGCCAGGATTCCGATGTCGCCCAGACATGTCGTAATAAAGACCAATAAAAGCCACCAACTCCTCCCATGCCTTCTGGGAAGGAAAAAGGCAGTGATAAATGTGTAGCTCTGTTTGCACATCTAAGTAGATGTGCCAGCTTACCAAGGAACATGTTGTGGCAGCTGGGCCCATGGCTTGGTAAAGACAGCAACTCTAAGTGGCTGTGAGTAACACGCCTTGCCGTGGTGGAAACAATTACGTCACGATTGTGCGCTCGGCCGTAAGCTGAGGCTTTGAATTGGTGGAGTTGCCATGATCCTTTTGGTGGTGGGTGCTGGGTGAGGTCACTGTGGACTGGGTTTACGTGGTACCCCAAGGGTATTTGAGATGAGTGCAAGAAGCACTGGCTTTTCAGAAAGGGATTAGCAAGGCAAGGATTAACTGAAATTTCTGTTACCATTATTTATTATTTATTTATTATTTATTTTTTATTTTTGAGACAGGGTCTCACTATGCAGTCCAGGCTGGTCCTGAGCTCACTATGAAGTCCAGGCTGGCTTTGGACTCACGGCAGTCCTCCTGTCTCAGCCTCCCAAGTGCTGGGATGACAGGTGTGCACCACCTCATCTGGCTTATGTGGTGCTGGGGTATCAAACTTGGATACTTAGCGCTTGATTTGGCATTTGATAGGCAAGTGCTTTAACTCCTGAGCCATTCCTCCAGCCCCTAACTGAAATTTCTTACAATTTGGAACAGTGTTGATGCCATACTGCATTTCGAGCAGTTAGTTCAGGGAATTCCAAAGGCTGGCATGCATATAAAAATATTAAAAATATAAAATAATATGAATATAAATATTTGTTCAGGATTAATTTTTTAGTAATATGTGGAGTAAAATAATGCTGTGAACATGTCCACAAGCACTGAATACAACAGACAGGAGTCCCCAAAGTCACCTTCTGAAACAGGGTTGCCGAGCTTCTGGGGCACTGTGGAGACGCAAAGGCGCCCACGAGTCCGGGTGTGCTGGCCGAGCGTGGGTTTACGGGCCGCCCAGAACCGCACAGAGCTCCACAGATTGCGGTGTAGACAAAGGCAGAGGGCACTCAGGGATGAAGTCACGTTTCTGTCTTTACAAACATCAAGGCCAATCGCATTCTTGACACATGGGGCTGGATTGTAAGTGGGTTGGAACCAGGACGAGACCCGGGTCATCACTGAGGTTTCCCGTCTTCCTGGTCTTGGCTTCCCAAACTCTTTCCTTTTGTCAAGTTTGTGGTAAAGTCAGAGTGAACACTTTGAAATATATACACACTGGACTTGGAGGCCCTGCTATTGTTCACACGGCTGTGGGTCTGGGGCTGCCGCGCTGGGGCCACACAGCTGAGGCCAGCTCCGCCCTGGTCAGACCCGGGCCACCAGGCTGCGGAGCACCTGCTGTGTGTGTTTGCTTTGGTCCACCAGGAGTGAGGACTCTGGCCAAGGGAGAAGCAGAATCAGGATACAGGCAGGGCGGGAGGAGGATCCTTTTTACTCAGTCAATAGAATTAGTTGACTTCCATTTACAAGGCACATAATGCGGAGTGCGTTGTCACAAAGCAGCGCCAGGCTTTATCTGTAGAGAAAGAAAGGGTGACAGGACTTCAGAAAACGCACGACTTGGGTCTGAGGAGCGTGAGGGGACCGGAACGGCCCCGACGCTGCCCTAATAGCCCTTCTTAGGGATGACAGGGACCCGCCATTAGCATCCTTTTATATCCCGGGAAATTGCGCACACCTCTCGTTCCTCCTTCCTATCTGCCTGCCGCGCTCGGATAAGCGCGTGCTAACACAATATGATTGAGCTGTAAAGTGGCGTGCTGTCGCCTGTAATCTCTCTTATGTAGATACCAAGGCGCTGCACACCCGGCCATTCTCGGGCCGTTGTTGTAGACAGGCTGGCGGGCTGGGGGCTGGGCGTCCCCTCCCACAGCTAGGTTTCACAGGGTGTGATAAGGCGATTATCAGCCCATCAGTCGGATCTGGTATTGTTCTTTCGGGTTGATTAAAATATTATTATGTCCTGGAACTTGGTGTAGAGGACACAGTAGGGCTTGGGCGGAAAGCCTGACCCTGAGTGATCTGGGTGAGTGGCTTCTGGCTGCTGTGGGGCTTGCCACGTCGCTTACTGTGGAAGAACAGACGGGTAGTTGGACAGTTAAGTCAATGGAGGTATTTTAGGAAAACGAGTCCTTTTTCTTTTCTTTTTTTGAGACAGGGTCTCACTCTGTGGTCCAGGCTGGTCCGGAATTCAGCAATCCTCCTGTCTCAGCCTCCCAAGTGCTGGGATTACAGGCGTGCGCCACCACACCCAGCTTTTGTGGTGCTGGGGAATCGAACTCGAGTACTTAGCGCTTGGCTTAGCGCTTACTCAAGCGCTTTAACCGCTGAGCCATTCCTCCAGCCCGAGTCCTTTTTCTTTTACGGTGTGGCAGATTCTCAGGATGGCTTGCTTCTTTTTAATATAATTAGTAAACAGTTACCTAAAGGAAGAGGGATCTTACTCATGTGTGGGACTTTCCTAGCCACATTGTCAAAAAGGGTATCTCTTGTAATGATGCCGTACGGGAAATAAAGCCCAGGCATGGTGGCACGTGCCTGTATAATCTTTTAATACTCAAGAGGCTGAGGCAGGAGAGTTACAAATTCAAGGCCAGCCTGGGTTACTTAATATGTTTGAGGCCACTGTGAGCCACATGCTGAGGCCCTGTCTGAAACAACAGAACAACACAACTCAACACAGCACAATGCCAGAGTGGGAAGTGATCCAATTTTTCTTCATACCACATAGAAGCAGGGGACATTAAGCTCTAAATGAAAAAAAAAGGACCCACACCAGAAGGATGGTGTGATGAACAGCCCTTAAATGTATTTCTTTATATAAGCAGCAGAAATCTAAACTCTAGAGCCTGGTATTTTCTACTTACCCTGAGACTTTCTGTGACAAGCTCGGTAGGAACTTGGATCAGAAGGTTGCTTATTGGCTTAGCTGTTGTGGTCTTCTTGGCAGAGGTCCTTGCGTTTTCCCGCAATGACAGAAATCTATGAGGAACCTGGATTGATGCGTCTCTGTGTTAGGGTATAAGTTTTACAGGCAATGACCTGGAGTATTGGCAAAGGGTGTTTGCGTGTTTATTGGCAGTGGAGCTGTTTGGAGATAGCACTCACGTACGGACAGATTGGTTTGTTTTTAAAACTGTATTTTCCTCCATGTAAAGTTGCAGAAGTTTAATGCTGAAGATACTGAGTATTGTGGGTAGTTTATCCCTCTAAAATTTGTAGCACCATTGAGTGTTGAGGCCGTGTGCATGGCACAAAACCCACGAAAGCATATCTACGGAAGATTGTGTTTCTGTTCATAAATGCAAAGTCGTTTTCCCTGGGCAGAGTGTGATGATAATTCCATAGGTGAGGAGCAGAGCTTGGCTCCCTGAAGGGGACCCACGCCGTATGTAAGTGGCACATGACCGTCTACTTTGAATCTATGTCATTAGGACTTGATGAACAGTTATCGATTAGTTGATCTGAAGTGGGTATAACTTAGATCTTTAAGGGTTTCTGAGGTTCTGTTGCCCACCCAACTTCATCCTGAAAATACTCTTATAGATAACTGTAGTTTCTACCTCTCTATGAATGAATTCGACCACTTGTGGGTCTTCATTTTTTCTCAGTATTTTCTTTTTGTTTCTGTTGTTCAGTGATTTGGGAACTGTGTAGTTGAGTTTCTGTGTGGAGAAAAGTTAAATGTAAGCTGGAAAGCCCCGGCAAAGAATACAATACTTAAATTATAGGAATATTCAGTTTTTAAATGTTGAGAGGTCATGATTACTGTTCCTGGTGTTTGGATACCTGTGTATACCTGAATGATTCTGAATGTATCGCACAAAACCTGAGCTGCAGTTGAGTAATCTTTTATAAGCTACTTAATTGCTCTAACCATTAATTATATTCTAAAAATCCAATGAGGGAAAATACACATGCAGATTACATACCTATGTATAATTAATTGGCAAATTATGAAGCACGATCAAAATGTAAAGCATTCTGTGTTCCTGTCTGTTTCCAGGGTTTCACATGAGAATTGTCATCTTTTTGCAGTTAAAGCCAAGTGATCCAAAAGTTAGGATTTGTGAAAGTCATTCTGATGGGCCCAGTGGCACAGGCCTATAATCCCAGCATTCTGGAGGCTGAGATAGCAGGGTCACGAGTTGAAGCCCAGCCTGGAAAACTTAGTGAGACTTTCCCTCAAAATCAGAAGTAAGTTGTAGGCTGGGGAGGTAGCCCACTGAGGAAGACCCAAGCCTTATCCCCAGTACCATACACACAAAGTCTTTCTAAAATACATGCAAAACAAACAGCAGTTTTGATAGGAAGAACAGCTTAAGTAACTACGAGGGTCAGTCATAGATATTCTTACTGCACCCCTGGTGGCAGACTCTTGCCAAAGTTTCTAAATAATCAAGTCCAAATCATTAGCCACATCCATAGTAACTGAACGTACATCTCTGTCTGATGTCACAACTGTGACGTAGCAGAAATCAGTAAGTGGAGAAAAGGGCTGTGAAAAAAAATCGTAATGTAGAGCATCCCCAAAGGCCCCTCCTCCCTCGCAAATACCCTCTCTAGAAGTGAGAGTGGATCCCCAGGAGCGGCAAGGCCCCTGGCAGGCCCCCAACTCAGGGGACCAGCCATAGCCTCCTAAAGATGCTCGCAGAGACTTGTCCCCTCTACGGACCCTCTGTTTGTGACCCAATGCGCCTTCCTGTCGTCCCCTCAGTCTCTTACACCTGCGCACTGTCTATGTAACTAGTATCAGTTGTGCGAGTTCCGCGGCACCTCTGGAAGTGTACTCATCGTCCTCCCGTAGGCATGCAGGTTGTAACTGCAGAATCACAGTTTTATGGGCATCGCTGAATACGGCATAAGTATTAAAGCATCTGCTGTGTACTTGATGCTTGTACTATGGGAAAGTGGGAAATTTAGCAGATGGACACAGATGCTGCCTACCCTGTATCACATACCTGAAGAATGCCCCTCTTGTACCTTGGTTTGTTACTCAGACATGGAGTATTCATCCAGCTTTTTCTGTCACAGGACTAAGCCTTAACTGTAGGGGAGCTCCTTCTTGTGTATGGAGCACTTTTATGAAGTTCTCTTTGATGTTCACAACCCAGGCAGGCCTGTCCGTAGAAGCCCCACCCTGCAGGTGAGCATCCTTGGGGCTCAGGAGCTTTGAGTCACCCTGTGAGGGACCTTCTTCAGGCCCCACTCTGTGTTGACCCCGGTGGCTTTTCTTTTTAACTGGTAGATTCCCACTCGTCACCGTCTTTCCCCATGCCTTCTGTCATTTATCCCAGAGTGCCGGCTTGCTGCACACAGCAAGTAGAGGCTGGTAGAGCAGATGCCCCCTGTCGCTTCTCATTTGCATACCTCTAAAAGGAAAAATGAAAGGGAAAGTAATTGGAGAGAAAAGGAACTGTATGACACATCTTTATATCAATAAAAATCAAGAGACTGATTGATATTGAAGATAGCGTACCTTAGATAGCCCTCCCTGGTTGTAGAATTTTTGTGGGAGGGGAGGGGACGTGGATTGAACCCAAGGCCTCCACACTGAGCTACACCCCAGCACATTGGTGGGTTTTATATTTAGAGGATCTCGCTAGTTGCCCAAGCTGGGCTTGAACTTGCGATCTATCTGCCTGCTCCAATTTCCCACAGTGCTGTGGATGGGCCGGCCGTAGATTTTGGCCAAACGAGTCATTCAGGTAGCTACTCAGGTGACTCGTTGAAAAAGTCCTTAAATGATTAGTTTCTCTCCCCCAGATATGTTCAGATTTTTGGGGGTGTCCAGTTTCTCTGTTTTGTTTTTGTAGTGCTGACGATGGCTCATGGTCTTCACACCTCTCCAGCCATTTTTCTTTTAACTTTTTTGTTCTGAGACCAAGTTTCACTAAGTTGCTCAAGTTGTTCAGACTGAGCTGGAACTTGCAGTCCTCCTGCCTCAGCCTTCCAGAGAGCCGGAATGGCAGTCCCACACCACCGTGCCGGGGGTGGGGGAGTGTTAGATTTGGTTAAAAGTTGCAGGTAAGAGGCACAGAGGAGCAGGTTGTACAAGACCATCAGCCACACCTGCCTATGAGCTTAGCTTCTTAGCCTCAGCTCAAGGACAGCCCCTTCCTCTTCTCCGTCGTCCTTTCTCCCTCCCTCCCTCCCTCCCTTCCTTCCTTTGCATAAGCCTTTCGTGAGCTCAGTGTTGGACACTGTGCACTGAGGTCTTTGTGGACACAGTGCAAGATCAGACCCAAGACCCTTAGCGTGCTTGGGCGTTCAGAAAGGCGTCCTGGCAGCTGCAGCTCCGCGATGCGGGCTGTGACTGCACTGTGCCAGAGAGCCACAGGGAGGCGTGCAAGAAGGAAGGCATGGCCAGAGGCTGGGCACCCCGGGCAGGATCCCTGTCGTGGAAAATCTTGAATTCGCACTAAGGAAGATCGGCTGCCTCTGGCCGGCAGTGGGCCATGGGTGTTGATCGAGAATGACTCACTCCAAGCTTCATTTCGAAAAGATCAAACTGAAAACTTTTGAGTTTTGTAAAGATTGTTCAGCGCTTTTAGAAATAATAAATACTAACATTGCATTCTTTGTTCTTATCGTTACAATTATTGTTTTGGTGATACTGGGATTGAACCCGGGGCCTGCCCACTGGGCTGCGTCCCTAGCCCCTTTCCTGTGTTTTATTTTGTGACGCGGTCTCACCAAGTTGCTGCACTGCTCAGGCTGGCCGGGAACTTGAAATCCTCCTGCTTCAGTTTCCCAAAGTGTTGGGGTTGCGGGTGCGGGCCTCCAAACTGCCACAATGGTACATTCCTGTGGTTGAGGGTTTCCATGTATGAGGCTCAAAAATACGTCGTCATTTTCAGGCAAGTTTGTGGCACTTGCTAAGTTCTTCTTGGCCAACAGAATGACAACTTTATTTTGTTTTGTTTTGTTTTTTGTTTCTTTCTTTTTTTTAATTTTTTTGGAGACAGGGTCTTGCTCTGTAGCCGAGGCTGGTCCTGAACTCACTATGGATCCCAGACTGGCCTTGGACTCACAGCAATCCTCCTGCCTCAGCCTTCTGAGTGCTGGGATTACAGACATGCCCCCACGCCTGGCTTATGTGGTGCTGGGGAATTGAACTCGGGTACTTAGCACTTACCTAAGTACTTACTAGGCAAGGGCTTTAACTGCTGAGCCATTCCTTCAGCCCCAGAGTGACAACTTTAGTCATTACTTTCATATTTTATGAGTCTGCTGCAGCTTCAGGTAGCCTAAAATGTTCCTGCAGATTGCTAAAATATAGGCATCCTTGCAGATCTGGTCCAGATCATAGCTTTCTCTTTCTCTCTTTCTCCTTTTTCCTTCCTTCCTTCCTTCCTTCCTTCCTTCCTTCCTTCCTTCCTTCCTTTTTCTGAGACAGGGTCTCTTGCTCTGTAGCCCAGGCTACTCTCTTTCTTTCTTAATGGAACCATTACCTCTAATTTCTAGGTCATTCTCAAAACTACTTAAGCTAAAGAGAGAAAACTGATTGGGTTTTGTGGGAAAACTGTCATCTGTAAAACCTGGCATAATTAGTGAAATCCATGTTTTACCAAAATGGCCAATGAAAGTAGCTTTTCTACCTCTAAAAGAAGAATTGGCAAGGGAGGCCTAGAGGCCAGGGCATGTGCAGGGTCGCCTCTCCCCGGGCTCCCTTATGACCCTCTTCCCACCGCATAGTCCACGTCCCTGAGTGGCTGGCTGCACTTTCTCCCCCTGGACCCCCTCCGAGAGCCTCAGCCAATCTCCAGATGAATGCATGTCTGTCCCGGCCTTGGCTTTGACACTCTGGATATATTGATTAATAGTTGCCCTAAGCTCCTTTTAGCAAATCAAATTTTCACTTTTAGCAAGGATTTCGCCTCTGATTTATTCAGCAAAGTGAAATGCACTAAATTGACTTTGACATTCAGGGAAAATGGCTGAAAAACAAAGAGCCAAGGAAAGAGATATAAATTGTGTGGCAACTGGAAACTCCAGGCCGCGGAGGAGCCTTTCTCTGTAGAACCCAGGGCAATTTGGAAGCACTTTTTAAATGTACAAAAGGGACTTCTTTCAACAAAATTCTTCTTGTGGTTGCCGAGCCCTCTTTTTGGCGAGAGGATGAACCTGGAATTTCTGGTACAGTATTTGGTGCTTTGTAGGTCACAGTAACCGCATCATCCAGATTTGTGCTTACTGGAATTAGTTCATAAAAGCAAAGAAGTAGCCTGTTCCTTTAGAAAGAGGTGGCCGAGTCTCCCCCCAGCGTGGATAGTGAACTTAAAAGAGCCATACCTCATAGCAGTAGCGTGACGTTCCTGGGACCCGCTCAGCCTGCTTCCCTGTTAGACCAGCGTTCAGTCGGCAAGCAGCCATGGGGTTCACGGCACAAACTGTGGTGTTGATGTGTCCAAAGACCTGGAAGTGGCGTGGGCTCAGGGCAGAGGGCAGGGAGTGAGGGGCATTCCCCAGGGCACTGGGGAGGGGCCCAGATGTGAGGGAGACAGGGAACAGACTGTGACACCAAATGGTTAGACTGTGGCTTGCACTCCAGGTAGGGAGGAGTTTTATCTAAATAACAAGGGAAACGTGCTACGTTTTCTGAGTCTTCACCTTTTTTTGTTCAGTATGAGTTTCCTTGTGAATCACAGAGCACATGTGTGTATGGGTACATATATGCACACATATTTATGTATCATATTTGTGGAGAGGCCCTTTCGTTACATATTTTTATTATTCTGTGTACTTTCAACAGATCTCACAGAAAAGCTCTACCAAGTGGGATCAGTATTACCCATTCTATCTGTATTCTAATGTCACTTTACTAACCAGCCAGTCTTTTGCTAAGTGCTAGGGGTTGAGCCCAACGCCTTCATATGGAGCTGAAATCCCTGGCCTATTTGATATTTTCTATTTTGATGCAGGGTCTTGCTGTGTGGGCTTGAACTTCCAAGCTAATGTTTAACACTGTGCCAACTACACCCATGGTACCATGGAGCCCTAGGCATATTCTTTCACTAAAATCAGGCCACTTCCTCCAGTTCAGGCCAGTTTTCAACTATCAAAAAATAGCTCAGAAGCATTCAGCAGAAGAAACCCTCTATATATATATGTAATTTATTTTTGAGACAAGGTCTCACTCTGTACTCCAGGCTGGTCCTGAACTCATGAGGTAGCCCAGGTTGGCCTCAAACTTACAGCAATCCTTCTGCCTCAGCCTCATAAGTGCTGAGATTGCAAGTGTATACTACCATGTCCAGCTATTATGTGATGCTGGGGGGTCGAACCCTGGGCCTTGTGTTTCATATGCAAGTGTTATAACCACTGAGCTATGCCCATAGCCCAGAAGAACCCCTTTAACTTCTCAAGATTACTGTCATTGACCAAACTTTGGAAGCAGTTTTTGTTTTCTGGGATATGAACCCTTGATTTGTTTGGGTGTTTTTCTTAAGAAAACTTGTTCATTTGAGAATGAAGAAAAAAAAGAATACTATAATTTGTTTCTGAAGTGGAAGTCCACAACTTTTATTTGTTTTCCCAGGTTATAGGTTTTGCACTTGGAAGGTCAGCAGTGACATAGCTTATAAATTCATCCTGGCTGTTGCCTCATCGTTTGTTGTACAGGTGAATCTCTTAAGACGAAGCTCAGTGTTTTTGTTGTTTGTGGGACAGGGGAGTGAACTCACGGCCATTGCATTGAGCTACATCCCCCAGCCCTTTCTACTTTTTATATTGAGATTAGGACTCACTAAGATACCCGGCTTGGGCTCAAACTTGGAATCTTCCTACCTCAGCCTCCCTCGGGTCTGCATCAGTGTTGCTTTTACATGAATTAAAAATTACTAGGGCATGAAAACTCAAATGGATAGACCCTACCCCTGATAATTCTCCCAGCTGGTGTCAGCTTAATATAGGCCTGCCTCCATTAACGACATAAATTTGCTTCTATGAAGGAAATTTCATTTACACTATCAGAGAAGCAGGAAGTCCTCACCAGAAGTTGTTAACACCGAGCCATTAAGAAGTGCCGAGAGGACCGAGTCAGATTCAGCATGTTGATCACGGAATGTGCAGGTCAGCACCAGAGCTTGGCCAGGGCCGGGGCCTTGCCTGAGCCCAGTAGACACCATCGTGCGAGAGGGTCTCCAAAGAGCAGCCCCCTCCACTGCGTGGGAGGCAGGCTTCACATCTGCTTAACCTGCATTAGGAGAGGATTAATTACCGGAAGTGCCGGCCCTGTGCCAGTCAGCACGTTTATGGCGGGGCACATGGTGGCCTGGGCAGCAGAGGGAGTCTGGGAGGAAGAGCAGCTGGGACTTCAGAGGAAGGTGAGCCCCTCTGGATGTGGTCAGCACTTTAGGATAAAAAAATTCAAGCTGTTTTTACTCAGTGATGGTCCAGGTCCTGGCAGAGCCCAGTAGCAGTGTTTCCTCAGCCCAGATTTAGGCGCACGCAAGAGGAACATGTCCCCAAAGGTGACCCCAAGTGTTGAGTTCTGGGATTAACCTTTTGTGGAAAAACTTAGAGCAATTACTTGGGTGTTTCAGATTTATGCCTATTAGCTGCTGTGAGTCCAAGTGAAGGACTTCATGGTGGCTGTCCCTACAAGCTTTTTAAAAGATGTTTGTGTATTCTGGAGTGTGAAGACAGCAAGGGCTAGGTGGAAGTTTTTCTTGGCATATCAAATTTGATCAAAAATATGGTGAATGCACACATATGCATATATTTTAATTATTACACTAAAAGAGAAATGGTCCTGAATCTTCCTCATAATGCTCCCCCTCACTTTGAACACTCTAATCCTATCTTTTTGTCACTTCCTGAAGCAGTTCTGGAAGTCCTCTTTCACGAGTGTCTTGGGTTGAACCTGTTGTAGCTACCTCCGTATCTTAAATGGATTCAAAATGTGGACCTTTGGTGATCATTTTGACTTTGGGGAAAAGCCAGAAGTCACATGGCGTCAGATCTGGTGAGAAAGGCAGGTGAGGTCACACTGGTGTGTTTTTAGGAGCCTGCTTCTGCAGAGGGTGGTGCTTGACAGCGACGCACGCCGTGAGTCTCGGCGCAGCCCCTAGAGACACTTGGGGAAAAGGACTTCTGGAGCAGCTCTGAAAGGGGGAAGAATAGTGGGATAAGTAAGCTGGAAGAGAGAGGGTGCCTCCCCGGGGCATTTATGAGTGTTTTTTTTTTTTTCTTTTAAACATTCGTTTGTTGATCTCCCGTCACAGTTTTGCAGCAAGCTTAATGCCTATTCATTCAGCCTCTAAGCAGGAAGCTTAATGATATTCTGCACGTGGTAGGACTGACCCTCAAGGGACGTGTCCCGGGAAGCCATTGCTGTCATGTGACACAGAGTGTAGAGGTGACCAGAGCGCTTGTCAAGCATTTCTCTCAAGAATATCTTGCGCTTCCCTCAGGACTCTGTTCCCCAGACCCAAGCTTCTTGAAGATGTGATTAGAGACTGATCTACGTCAGATGCCTGCCCCACCACCCAGCCCTGTCGATCTGTCCCTCCGTGCCATCCCTCTCCACCCTGTGAGCTGAGTATCTGTGATGTTCTGTGAGCTGAGGGCCAGCACCTTCCTGGAAGGGTTTTTATGATGTTTTCACACCTTGCATATGTGGTTGTTATGAATCTATTTGCTACTGCTTTTGTCTGGGTTTCTTTTTATTTTGTGGTGCTAGGGAAGGAGCTCAGGAACTACCCAGAAAGCTACATTCCTAGGTCTTTTTTAATTTTTGATTTTGAGACAGGATCTCACTAAGTCACGAAGTTGCCCATTCTGGGCTCAAACCTGTGATTTTTCCTGCTTCGGCCTCCAAGAATGCTAGGATCACAGGCCTGTCCCATCACACCCAGCTGCCATTTGGATTTCCAGTGGCTCACCTGATTCAGGAATGGAAGCCCTTTGGGAACAGAGGCCTGTTTACAACATTAGAAAGGCCCCTGGCTTGCCGTGGCTTAGCATGGGGCTGTTGAGCTGATCGCAGCTGTAGCTTTCTCGGCCCTGTTATGCCCAGCATTGACTTCCCTTCCGCTGCAGGAGCCCAGTGTGGAGGCCTGGGTTCTGTGCCATGGTGCCTATGTGCCTCCTCATCCCCTTGCCCGGCTCCTAGCACCCTTTGTTTATTTGAGACGACAGGAAGACTGTGGAAAGGCTGCTTAGTCAGGGGGATCAGCCTTGTTGGCAGGGGAGTGATTGCCAGTTGAAAAACAAGGCATTATTGCTCATTTTTTCCCTCTTATTAGTTTGATTACATTTGCAAATCAAATCAATCCATCAGACATGATCAGGCCTCGTCCGCATTTTAAGGAATAGTAATCTCCGTCTAATAAGATGCAAATGTGTCACATCGGTAAGTAACCAATAAATCATCGTCTTGTCTTTGGCAATCATTAAATATCAGAACCAAGAGTCAATTTTTAGTATTTTCAATTTGCGATATGCCGCTGGAATATAAAGATAGATGGACGTAATTACACAAACCAAACACTATTTCAGTCCATTCCAGACAGCAAATTTAGTGGAAGGTATAACTGGCTTGTCATCACACTACATTATTTCTAGCAGTTCATGCAAAGTTCACAGACAAGCTTCAAATGGACATTGCTGCTTTTTTTTTCCAACTTCTAACTATGTCCCCACCATGGTGGGCAAACTTTGATGTTAAGGACTTGCCCTGACTGGCACATGGCTATGGAGTCAGATGCCCGCATGACAGGTGACATCGGTCCTTTCCCATCAGAACCCACGGGCTCTGCCAACTCTAATGTTCTGCATTTCCTGTTTTAAAAAATGCACTTGTAAGTATCAAAACCACAACACCCACTAACAAAAACTTGATTTTTTTTGTTTGTAGTGTTAGAGTTTGTTTTACTAGTGCCCTGTCATTTTGTGCCCTGAGCCATCCTCTGTGGTGATGGACCCGAAAGCAGTGCCCCAGGATGGCAGGGAAGAAAGAGTGTGTGACTTTTGTGCACATAGTAAAATCTTGATTCATTCGTTATCATTCAGAGGGCAAGAAATGCAATCGTTTGGCCTGAGTAGCCGCTCTAAGTGTCCAGGTGCCTTTCCCTGGTGCCGCTTGCTTCGCACCTCACGGTCTGCCAAGGAGCAGAGGCACTGGCTCTTTTGTTTGTGTGTTTCTTTGCAGAAATTGTCCCATCCCCAGTGAAGGAGCCTCCCCCGAGCTCCCAGTGTCCATCTGTGTCCAGTGTTTCCTCACATCTGTTTCTGAGTTCCACTGAAGCAAGTTCTTTGGAATCAGGGATCTGCCGCTGACGAGCCGCCCCCACCCGTCACGTGCATGCTGTCTGCTTGTCCCTTCTGCCTAAGCCGTGCCTACTTCCTGACGTCGCTTTTCTTTTCTCTCTCTTCTCTGTGGAAGTCACTCGCCTTCGTGGGTGTGTCCGTTGCTACATAGAATGTGGAGAATGATGTCTATGACCTTGTGTACCTGTGAGTTACTTTGGTGGCAGTTCAGTCAGTGAGTGACCGCAGTTCGCCTCGTCCTGTTTGTCATCTTCCCTTTCATTAAAATTTACAACTTAGCGTTCGGCAGCACCAGTCCCGTCTTCCAGTTCCCATACCTGCCGAGAGAAGGCAAACTCTTCAGAATGTGACTTAATAAGTACTCTCATTTGCATTTGCATAAAACTAAAATTTTCACTGTACTAAATTTTCTTACTCATTTTAAATGTATCGAGTTCCTTTTTTAATTTTTTTGTGGTACAGGAAATTGAACCTGGTGCCTTTACGCTGAGCTATATCTCTAGCCCATTTTTTAATTTTTCATTTTGATTCGGAGACAAGGCCTCCCTAAGTCACTAAGTTGCCCAGAATGGGCTTGAACGTGCCATCTTCCTGCCTCAGCCTCCCAGACTGCTGGGATAACAGGACCTTTATGTGAGTCACTGTATGAGGCGACAAAGTGGAAAAGCACATGAGGAATTTTGGCCACATTTGTACCATGTAGAATTGCATTATAAAGTTTTGAGTCTGGCGGAGGAGTCAGATCAGCACAAAGGGAATGACAGCATAGGATTCTAAGAGCATCGGGATAGCATGGCACATGCTGGGGAGCCCTAATTGTCACAGTCAAGGTGGGCTACGTGAAGAAGATGACCTCTACCTGGCATCGCGCAATGTGCAGCAATCTCATCAGGTACATCAGTAGAGAGGCGCCAAGCACAAGTGTTAATTTGTAGGCTGTTTTCTTTCTTTCTTAATAAAGTTAAGCAAGTTCATTTTCGATGCCTGTATCCCATTTGTTAGCAGAACTGAAGGACATCCCTTACTAAAGAACAGTCTTCTCTCAGATTGTAAGACTACAGGTTGTTGGATTAGACTGTGGTTATGAACAAGGCCAGGACGTTTTAAGGTTAGGTCATGACGACGTGCCCCTCCTGGCGTCGGTGGCCAGGATGATGCTTCGAAGCAGCAAAATCAAATTCTCAGGTATCACAAAGGTGCACCCCCGTTGGGTCTAGCTGACCTGCCACTCATTTGCACAGGTGAAGCATGCAATTACTTCATGCTAATAATTTTGGGCTCCGTGCATTGCCCTTTCCTCCACAGCATACCCACAGTTAGTAGAGCCCCGGCATTCTTTTCCTTTTTGCAAAAACTGTGATGAAGTTTTAAAATCCAGCCCTGATCGTTCTGGAACGTGGTGTGGCCAGCCAGCTGATGTGGCTCGGGGAACCCTGTGCATGATGTCAACTGCCAGGAGCGCCCCATGTGGGGAAAGCCGGCGAGCTCGTGCATTTGCAGCCTTGCACCAGAACCTTATGCTCTCTCTAACCGATTTACATACCGCCATGGTATGTTTAATTTGCTTTTTCATCAAATCAATAATGGGTCTAATTGAAAAAATTGGCAGTGCTACGTGCAAGCTAACTCTGGCTCCCAATGTTTGCCGGCTAAGTTGGGGTATGCTGCACAGCTCGGCGTCACACACCTGTGTTATTGGCGTTCTCCTGCTCCTAATGCGTACGAAAACAAACATTAATACAGGTGGAGCATCTGCACCGATTGATCACTATGCTGTGAGAATTAATCACCTGCCTTTCAGCTTGAAGAATAAAATTTACATCTGTAATGTATGAAGCGGATTCACACGCGTGCCTACACCTGAATGAGGTACAGTCCACGTGAGGGCGTTGCTCTGGATAGCGGGTCGTGCCTGTGGACATTTTGGGCCAGGGTTGCGTGACAGTATTTGCCTAAGGTAGACCTGAGACTTTGTTGTTGTTGTTCAAAGTGATTAGGAAACGCGGGGCCACGCCTCCACCCAAGGGTCTTCTAGCCCTTTGAGCACCTTGCGAGGCGGGGTTGGAGGTAGAGTTTTATCTTCTCAACCCGAGTCACAGTGGATTTTGGCACCACCAGCACCACTGTCATCAAGCCTGATTTGTGGAGCTGTGGCGGGGCGCTAGCCTGGTCCCTGGGCCTGTGTCGTAGCATAGCCCGATCTTTGAAACAAGCCGCGATTCAGGATAGCCTTCGACATCACAGTGTGCTTGAGAATGTTGACGCTGAGAGATGGTGAACAATTTGAGACCTCAGAACTGGTGAAGACAGTGGAAGTGAGAAGTTTCTTAGATTCTAAAACTCTTGATCTTTTATATAGCACACTAACTCAAATTACTGGTAGGAACTAGTCTTTTTTTAAAATTTCAGTTCTATCCTGATTTATTTACCTATTCATTCATTTTTTTAAAAAAAAATATGCACAGTAGCATCTTAACAGTTCTGCTGGCAGGACAGCAAAGTATGAGGGAAAAATGTAGTGAATGTTTTGATAACAAAAATTAGAGTTAAAGATGCTTTGCCATCAACCCCTTAGATTGAGTGTACTCATGCCATCATTCTTTGCACCTTCTGAAGCAGCTACTCTTTGATGAGTGCCTTTAGTTGGGCTGTCATGGCTGCCTCAAGGTCCATCTGTACAAAGTACTGACCTCTCCTGGTCATTTTGACTTTGAGAAGAGCCACAAAATCACATGATGTCCGATTTGGCAAATAAGGCAGATATGGACACACGGTCACATTTTTACAAGCCTGTCTTTCTGTTGGGTGACAGTTGGAAGTGGCACTCACTTGATTTTTGATGAGCACTTACAGAAAGAGGACCTCGGAGAGTGGCAAGAATGAAACAAGGGAGGGTATCTTTAACTATGACAAATTTGTAAAGGTTTAAACATTCACCAGACGTTTCGATCACTTGTAGATTTCACAGACAGAACTCTGTAAACGGGAATTGAAGAGGTCCTTGTCAAAAAATGATTAGGAAATTCAAGCAAGTGACAGCAGGGCGTTAAGCAAGTATGGCTCTGTGCAGTTTGAATGCCCATGAAGGTGGGCAGGTGTGGCTGGTCAGGTGGAGATTTTGCCTGGGGACAAGTTTAACAAATTAGGCACCTTTCTGGTTCAAATATGCAGATGGTTGGGTCTGGAAACATGAGACCAAGGCGAGACCAAGGCAAGCTTTGCTTACACCCTTTCTCCACAACTAAGAATTTACTATGGAAGGGAAGGTGTTTTACATTTCATCTGCTAATCATTGGTTCTGGCCAAAGGACAGTTTGCCACCCAGGGGATATTGACAGTGTCTGCAGCCATTTTGACTGTCCCATCGGGGATTGGGGTGGGACATCTAACAGAGGTGGCCAGAAATGGAGCTCTGTACCTGAATGAACAGGCCAGCTGCCCTCCCCCCCCCCCTTTTTCTTCCCAACAAAGAATTTGTTCAGTCATGTTGAGAGCCCTAATTTCTGCCATTGTACTCAGGAGGCTTTTGAGTTTATTATTCAATTTTGCAAATCTTATAAACTATATATAAGTGAGGTAGTTTTATTAGCACTCCTATGGCCTCTCCATAAGAGCCACCTTCATCTGCAGATCGATAAATATTTATTGGGCACCGAGGGTGTATTTACACACTAGTACTTTGTGACCGAGCAGTAAGTTTTATTTTTGGTATTTAAAAATAAAACAGAAGGGTGAACTCAGAAACGTGACCCAGCACCCCTGAAATAAGAATGGTGTTACAAATGTCCTCGGAGCCATTTATTACAGGGCTTAGGGGTGAGTGGGACCACAACTGCACCCTTGGGCGTGCATTTCAGCAGACACACAATGGGTATTCGCTCCTCAAACTGAAACAGTTCCTCAGTGTTTAGATATGATCAGTGTCTACAGAAACTTACAAGCAAGTGCTAAATGTTCCAGATGCACAGATCAATATTATGAGTATTCAGAAATCCTGAAGTTGTTGACTGGGGAATGTTATCCACACATTTACACAAGCAGCCTCAGAGTTACTCTCAGATTACTACTCCTGTGGACATTCTTAGGGCTCATAACTTGGGGGGACAGTCACCAGCTTGACACACTGTAAGTTTGTAGAAATTCATTTTATATAAGGTATTGTTACATTGTGTAAATGTACTTTGGCAGTTTACTTATAATCACACAACAGGGTATATAATTCATCTTTTACTGACATTTTCTGGTTCTTCTGTAATCATTTTGGAAGGAGATCAATCAATTCTTTGTACTTCTTTTTAATCAGTCTCTTCCCTGAAAAGATATATGGGTCAGTTTGCATGCATGCGCGTGCACGCACACACACACACACACACACACACACACACACACATTGCATATATGTTAATGTAAATGTATACATTTATCACACAACTTTATTTTAAATCCCTCAACCCTCTCTTCCCCCCGGCCTTGCTATCTACACACACACACACACACACACACACACACACAGGCACACACACATTCTTGATGCTGCATATGTAGCTTATGAAGATTCACCCAAAAAGAGCTAGTTAGGACAGTTTGTTCCCTGGGACGTGTCCCGAAAACCTTGCGCATTCCAAGGAGCCTACCATGTGGTGGCACTCAGGGAAGGGCATGAAGGCTTAAGCTCAGGGGGTTTAGAATAAAGGCAAATGGATTTTTAAAGAGACAAACCAAGTTTGGTTGAGAAAACTTCTGGCAGTATTTTGGTCTAGAACTGACTGTAGATTTAGTATTGAGGAAAAGTTTTTTAAAATCATATTGGTAGCCCATATCCTGGCTTTTTTTCTTTTTCAGAGTTAGAAAAACTCGGGATATTACACCTTTTTTGTTTTTCTTCTTTTGTTTTATGTCACTAGGGACTGAACCCAAGCCCTGGTGCATCCTCAGCAAGCCCTCTCCCACTGAGCTATACAGTTTTTTCTCTTTGGCCAGATAGGAATATAGAACACTTGATCCTAGTTGGGCCTCTAATCCCAACACTGTGGTAGACTGAAGCAGGAGAATCACAAGTTCTAGTCCAACCTGGGCAACTCAGTGACTTGGTTTGACTCTGTATTAAAAAAAAAAAAAAAAAAGGCTGGGATGTAGCTCAGTGCAAAGGCACTGGGTTGGTTTTCTAGTACCACAATAAAAGAAAAAAAAATGCTGATGCCTAAAATAATCAATAGACACAGAAATGCCTAAACTGGCAGGATGTCCCAAACTTACCATTAAGCTGAGCTTTCCCAATGATCAGGTCATTAGCTACAAGGTAACATTTCCCTCCCCCTAGTCTGTGATCCTGTTGAATTTGTTGGTTAAATTCTTGGTATAAAGAAAGTAGGGAGAAGTCCTTATATGCTTTGTTGAAAATTGATATGATCTCCTTTGACTGTGATCTGAGGGAGATTGCCCTGCATTTTTAAATTCAAGAGTTTAAGAAGCACAACTTAAATATGAAAAAAAGCACAACCAGAACCCATCTTTTGGGTGGTCCCTGACATGTAGTCATACAGGATTGGTGTATTTAACAATGGTGGTTGTTGCTCTACGGTGGTCCTGCATATAAGCTGAACTATTCACAAAAGAAGTGCTGCATTCTGGAGGGAAAGGCTTCCCACCCTGTTAGGAAAACCTGGAAGAATTCAGAGGATGCTGGGTCACCTTCCTCCTGTGAATGTCGCCAGCTTCAAAAGAGAATCCTGTTCTCTTCAACACATGTCATCTTTCCAGGCTATAAACACCGTAGAAGCTGCTAGTTTTCCAAAGGCATTTACAAAAGCAAATTCTTTGATTTTTTTTAAAAAAGAAATAACTTGGTACATTTTAAATGATGAAAAATGGAAATGAAGCTCCACAGGAATTAGTGTAAGGATTAAACCTCAGTAAAAACGCCACAGGTTCGTTTGGGATCTAAATGGCTTTGAATTCGTCTTCATTTCCAGCTAGTGTCGCTCCTGTATTTCAGTTCCTCAAGAACCTTCTCGATCTAGATCCAAGAGAATCTGGTGCCAAGTTACCTGCAAATATGTTTGTTGATGTTGAAATTGCAGCTAGCAGTGAGATATTTGAAAACATTTTAGCTTTCATTTTTGCTTTTGGAGACAGGGTTTTGCTCTGTAGTCCAGGTCGGCCTCGAATTCATGCCAATCCTCCTGCCTCAGCCTCCCGAGGGCTAGGATTATAGGGCGTGCGCCACCACACCTGGCTTATGTAGTGCTGGGGAATCGAATCCCGGGCCTTATATTCCCACTAGGCAAGTGTTGTCACTGCAGAGCCCCATGCCCTGTCCCGTCTCATTATTTCAAATATACTAGTGACTGGTGTAAAAGTTGCTCTTATGAGTTTGTGGGTCTATGATTATCTGAACGCTACTCTGGTATGAAACAGAATGGGAAGTCCAATCAGGTCCCTTGTGTACAGCCGCGTCACGTCTTTTGTTAAAGATGGAAGCGATGCAATGAATGGAAACTGTAGCACATGACCCGTCTGATTTTCCTTCCGGTCTTCCTTCCGCCCTTCCTTCCGCTCTTCCTTCCGGTCTTCCTCCCGCCCTTCCTTCCGCTCTTCCTTCCGCTCTTCCTTCTGGTCTTCCTTTACAGAGCGCGGAGCGTCATGCCCGTGTCGTTGTGTGTGAATCCTTGGGCCCTTTGGTTTGTGCCTAGTGTCTTCCTCCCGGGAGTAGCAGCAGCCTGGCTCCGCGGGAAGCAGGAGCGAGGGTCAGGAAGGCTGCGTTCACCTCCATCCCGGCTGGTGAGGAGGTGGACATACCAACGTGCTTCAGGGCTCCTTCCCAAGAGGAACCTTGAGATGTGCAGAGATCAGGGATGCTGGGATCAGCTTGGCGAATCGTGATTTGTCCCAGCTTCTAATTTTATGTCTAGTATTTATATAATCAAGTTGGATTTCAAATTAACCTTTTCAGATCTTTCGAGGCAGAATCATTGCAAATTTAAGTCCTGGGCAACGGAGCAATTTAACAGAAAATTTAAAAAAAAAATTGAAAATGGGCTGGACTCAGTCCCTGGTACTGAAGGCCCTGGGCTCAGTCCCCAGTACAAAAAAAAAAAAAATTGTTTGTATTTCTTATATTTCAAGGTAGAAGTAATATAATCTGATCTTTTTTCCTCATAAAAATGGGATAAGAAACTAACATATTTTGAGCATCTTTCATAAGAAAAACATGCTGCATTTACAGTATGGTGCAAGTACTTGTGGTTACTGTCCTCTTTAAAAAAAACACTTCAGATCACTTAAAAGTAAAGATATAGTAGCAAACAGGTTCTACTTAGAAGTAAGGATATCAGAGCAAACACAAGAGAAAGCAATTCTTGCCTTTGCAATTTCAACCCCGGGAGGTGTAAAGGTCCTGAGGCAGGAGTGTGCTTGGCAATTCCAGGACCAGTAAGGAGGCCTGAGTGGTCTGTGTAGAAAGGGCTGAGTTTGGAGGGTGGTAAAAGTGAGACAAGGTGGGGGACTAACTGTCACAGTAATTTGGAGTATGTTCTCAGTTACTATGTGATACTAATATCCTTGTAATAGTTTTAGGAACCAGCTTAATAAAATATTATACTTTCCAATGACTTTAGAAGTATTGCATCCTTGTTAGCAACCTGTATAGTATTGATGATCATTCTTCAAATTCATTAAATTTTCAGCAGCCACTTTTATGTTCATTTGGCTTTACTTATAGGAAAGATTGGACCCAGGGTTTTTGCACCGAGCTGCTGCTCCAGACTATTTTATTTTACTTTGTTTTATTCTCTCTCTTTATTTATTCACTTATTTGAGACAGGGTCTGTCTCTGAACTCCAGACTGGTCCTGAACTTACTGTGTAGCCCAGACTGGCCACGGATACCTGGCAAGTATCCCACCTCAGCCTCCCAGGTACTGGGATTACAGGTGTGTGCCACCACACCCAGCTATTATTTTTAGACAGTGTCACACTAAGTTCCCCAGATCGGTCTTGAACTCCTGCCTTAAGCTCCTGATTCCTGAGCTCCCAGGCCGGCACTCCAAGTCTGGCTGGAACGAACATTCTGAATCGGGTATTTTTCATTTGCTGAGCTTCTCGTCTGAGCTCTTACCAACCTGACTTAATAGGCACTGGAAACTCGGTTCCCCTGGGGTGTTTGGCTCTTCTGAGCTCCGTATTCTCATGACCACTTTCCCCGCCCACGGGCCACTTGCGTCTTAATTCCCAGCATGGACCTAATCCACTTCAGCCCTGAGACCTTGCGTCACTTGGGCATCCCATGCCGTAGTGAGTGAAATAAAGGCATGTTTCTGTCATTCAGTCAGTGAGAAGTAGGATTTGCCAAAAATGAGGGCCACAAGGAACAGTGGAGGGAATGGTGGAATGGAAGATGAGTGGAGAGATGGTGGGGTAGGAGTTGAGAGGAGCGGAGGGCCTCGTAGGTACAGCAGAGGCACTGGCCTCAGCAGGGTGCCCAGAAACTGGTCACAGAAACAGGTGGAAGGAGGAGGGAAGGGAGCATCACTCCGCGCTCCCTCTGGTGTGTTAGGACAGTGCTTCAGGCTGAGGGTGTGACTCTCTGGTAAAGCTCTTGCTTGCTTAATGGACTCTGGACTCCTCCCGGGACTGCTCAGTTAGTAAATAAATATTTTCCTTAAAAAGTTGAGATACGTATGGATGGTTTAGGCGCACTTTCTTACACAGAGGAAAAGAAGATAAAAGAATCAAAGTCCTCCAAGTTGCAGGACTCCCAAGAGGAGTGGCCTGTTGAGAACAGGCAGGCAGGGTGGGTGAGCACAGCAGCGCCCACTGCAGGTGGTTGAGTGTGGCTCTGCTCAGCTCTGACCTGGAGTGAGTTTGTTCGTCTCTTCGTTGTGTGTCAGCTATGGAAGGAAGTAGCGTGTGCTCCTTAAGGAGCTAGTGACAATCCAGGGTCTGTAATGGCCTCACTCCTCTGCCACACCCAGGCAGGTTGGAAAATGTAGGTCAGATCCTGTATCCTCTTTGCGCCGGGAGCTTTCTATCCCGAGCTATAAGAGGTAGAAAGCTAGACATGGTGGTGTGTGCCTATAATTCCAGCACCTGGGAAGCTGAGGCAGGAGGATCTCAAGGTTGAAAAGTGTTCTGGGAATACAGCGCATTGTGAAGGCTCAGAGTTCAATCTCCAGTACCACAGAAACAAACCACGAAAGGTCAGAAGGACTTTGTGACATCGCCCCTCTGTCCCCCAGCGTTTGCCTTCACTGCTCTTCCTTGCCAGCTGCACTGAGGCTTTACAGTTCTCTCAGGCACGCCAAAGAGACGTCTGTCCCTTCAGTGCCCACGCCTGTGCCCCTCCCTCTGCCTCAGATGCTCTTCCCTGGGGTCTCAGTCCACACCTGCTGCTGGAACTAACGAATGAGAATACCAGAAGAGTCCCTTGTCACCCTCGGGGCATCAAGGTCACTGTGGGACATGGTGGGTGTGTGGCCAGGACTGCTTCCTGGCTCTCCTGTGGCATCTCCTTGGTGTTCTCATGTGCAGGTGGCAGGGGGCGCTCCCTGACATCCTGTTCACAAGGGCATCCATCGTACTCCTGAGACCCTCAGCCGCCTGGCGGCCTCTCTGTTTGCTAAGCCCATCCCATGGGGGTTAGCATGGGGATGGTGTGCGGCACCCAACTGTCTCCCCTTCAGACCTCTGCCCCGAAGTAAGCCACCCGCGGTGCCTTTGTGACTTCTCTGCTCAAGTGGTGCAGGCTCCTCCCCTCTTTGGGGACTGTTTGCTAAGTTTTGTGGGTGTTTTGTTCTGTGGCACTGCTCTATCACTGGCCTGGAACCCAGCGCTGTTCTGTGGGTGCCCCGGCCATGGCCCACAAGCCCCCGGCTTCCCTCAGCGTCCCCTGGCTCGCTCCCCTGCTGTCCCTCCCTGGATGCGCCCCCTTGTGGGCTGCTGTCCCGTGGTATTCATGACCGGACCCCGTGCAGTGCGGATTCCCAGGCCCCACAGACCCCTGCCCTGGGTGACCTTGGGCCGTGTGCTCCCAGGTGGAACTCTGCCGGCAGTCAAATGAGGCTCCCAGACTGGCCCTTTCCCACCCCCTCTGTGCGTGAAAGGGCCTCCAGTGAGGCCTAGGACTCCCCAAGGGCTGCGTGGGAAGTACACGGGAGCAGAACACGCTTGCATTCTGTCTTCCATTCTGAGCTGGCTAGATGCCTGTGAGTTTTGAGCGTTTTAGTCTGTGTGACCAGCGTTTCGCTTTGCTTGTGTTTCAACGTGGGTTTGGTTGTTCATGAATTACTGTTTTAGAACCGGTACTGCGTGTGGAAGAGTTTCTCATGAGCTGGAATCTGGTTGTGGCAGCAGACTTACCTGCAGTGGCCGTGTCCGTGTGTTCTGCAGGAGTTACACACCGGCGTCAGCCTTTGGATTTCCGTCTCATGGTCAAAGTCGATGTCAGGGTCCCTGAGTCGGTTCTCTTGACCTTTCAGTGATGCACGGATGCAGTGTTCACAACCTTCTTTCTTTCTCCCGTGTGATCCCGAGATGTGGTGGGTACGTGGGTCATTCGCTTGGGTTTCACCGTGTCTTATGAACCCAGGCCACCGTAGAGCAAAAGACAGAGGCCCCCACGTGGGGATGCCTTCGTGGGAGCCGCCACGGCACTGGGTATCCCTTGCTCTCTCCTCTGCCACCCCCCAGGCGACGGGGCTGCACTGCTGTGTGTGGATTTATAGTTTATCTTTATCTATGGCTTCATCTGTAGGTAGCTATTACAGCCGCCTGCCTGGATATTGTTTGGGCCTGATAGATCTGTCTGTAGTTCATCAAAGGGGAGTTGGAGCCTAGAAGCCATCGGGGCCAGCTGGGGATGAAATACGAGCCATCAGCCTTGGTAATGGCTGTAAAATTTCATAATTACACGGCCTTTATTACATTGCATAATGATCTTGAAGCAGTATGGAACAATTAATTAAGATTTTCAACCGTAGCTCTTTCAGAAATTAAAAGGTGCTAGTCGCTGAGAGATGGGGGTCTGCCTCGTCCTCAGAGCATTAAGGGTGCCGAAGAAATACTTTCCTACCCACTTGTTTTTTTCTGGAGAGGAAGCAACTGCCAGCGCAGAGGCATGCCGTAAGACACCTCGCCTGTGAGTAGGGCTTTACTGCGATGTCGGAGCGGGTGTGTTTAAAGGACTGGCAGGAGGAGAGAGCTGGGGCTCAGGGTGACTTCCCTTCCCTCTTCTTGGAAAAATTCTATTCAGTCTCCTGCAGTAGCCATTTGTCACGTTTATGGGTTGTTCATCTCTACACATTAAATAAACGCGGACCCTGACGTGGGGCCCAGTTAACTGCCGTGCTACTCTACTGACCAAGGAGCGTCTCCATCCACACACCCTTGGGTGTCTGGAGGCAGGAGCGCACTCTCCAGTTTTCAGTCATCCCCGAAGGAAGACTTCACTGTTTCCATTTATTACCTTGCAAAGGCAGTGTGTCACATCTAATATCTACCTTTTATTTTATTTTTTGTCATACTCTCATCTTCAGACCCCATAAAGAATAATTAAATTTGGTGAAGGCCTTGCCGGAGCCACTAGGGATTTGAGACATTTAAAATATAACAGGAGCTAAAGAAAAAAAATGGATCGTCAACACAAAGGGGTTCCGAGCGTTCACTCATACAAATTAGGGCCCGGTCTTGGCTTCAGATTGGTAGCAAGGAAATCGTGATGGAGATGGGGCCTGTTCGGTAAAATCTCAGCGGAAGGAAACCAAGTGTTTTGATGATGATGGTTTTTGAGCCACGCACTCCACAAGACACAGACGTGCTTCGAGGAATCGCCTCCAGTGGTACAGCCCGTGTAAATGACAGAATGTATTTAGAAAAAGTGCCACCCGCAGCCACGTTCTGGTCTACACAGAACTCCCGCGTTATTTGTTCCCATCAAGTGTTATTGTTTTTAAATTGACAATCATCGCTGAGCATTTTACGAATCTCAATATTTTATGTGAGTATAAAAGTTCCCCGGGGCCTCCCCCGATAATAAACTTTCCTCAGAAAATTTGGAAGGGGCAGTGGGCCCGCAGGAGGAGGAGGGCCTTGTCCGAGTCGATCCTCCGGCCGCGGCGTCTGGTCCCTTAATAGGAATGTTCTGATCTGCTGTCATCCTTGTTCACACCCCGAGTGTCACCGCCTTGAAAACACTTGTCATTCTTTAATGGAAACAAAATAGTCATTGCAGCCGGAGCTGCAATGTCATCACGCTACCGCTTGCTGTGTCGGCAATAGTGCCGATGACAGAGTGGGCTCTCAGTAGGGGTAATTAAAATGTAAATATTGATATTTTATTATTTGAAATTACTTTCCAGTGCGGCATTTAATATCTCTCCATCTGTGCCGCTCTGTTTAGCGGTCACTTTAGTGCAGCCCTGGGGTACCAGGCGACGGCTGGATCCCCGTCTTGTCAAAATGCTTGTTGCTGCTTAATTTTGATATCTAATTAAGTGGAAAAGTACAGTCCGCACTGTAATCCATAGCATCTTAACCAGCTGCTTGGGTATATTTAGAATTAATCTCCACTATGGAATCATCCTAATGTATGCAATTAAGAGTCTGCTGATGGCTAATTAGGTGTATTAGAATCCGGCAGCCTTTTTTCCCCTCCCCTTCCCTTCTTTGCCCCTTTGGTGCTGGGCAGTTGCGGAGGTGAGGGTCCCGGCCTCGGCCTCCAGAGGTGTCCTAACGCTGCCGACCCAACCATGCAGGTTCGTCCTGTGCTTTGCATCTTTCCTCGAATTAATCTTCCATGGGGATTTTTAGTATTTCCTGAGTGGCCTGAAGGGACCAGTCACAGCAAAGGAGAAAGGGGGGGTGCAGAGCTGAATACACCTCACAGCAGGTCGCGGCGGAGGCGAGGAGGGAGGCTGCGCATCCAGGGGCAGAGTAAAGGTGCTGCCGCCTGGTCCTTCCCCTCTGTTCTCCCAGAGAGAGTTGCTGCTGGGGCAAAGGTCTGGTTTGTCTGCAGCGGCGGTCCATGTGACAGGCAGACTTTTCCGGGTGATCGGGAATTCTGAGAGCCTGTGTTGCAGCATGCTTTTGTCTTGGTATCCTTTTAACTTGGCCCGTTATCCAATCTGGGGACCAGGAGGCAGGGCGGAGAGGAATGGAAGAGGGTGGCTCTGTTGTCAAGGAGAGGTAACTGCTGGCCTCCCTGTGGAACCCACCCCAAACCCTAATGACAGAGCTCTCCCCTTGACAGCGGACTCCAGCGTGAACTTGGGAGTCATTTTTTGTAAACAGAGGGCCACGAGCCAAGAGAACGGTGTGTGGGCACCTCACCTGAGGGGACCCCAGGGGACAGGCATTCAGGGAAGCTACGTTTTCCCAGAGAGGAGAGTGCCAGGTGTTGGAGCTCAGGGAGTGAGGCGACTGCATTTTCTTTGCATGTGGAGTGTCAAGGTGCTGTGTTTTCCTAGCTGTACCAGACATCACGGATACTGTATTTCTTCTGCATACTTCCATGGTACATATGACACTTATGTTTTTAATGGCGTGTGCTGCAAATCCTTTAACTTGGCATTTGTGTGAAAGATCCCCTGAGATGTTTTTCTCTCTTCTTCTGAGAGCAGATATTAAACATGCTTAGGAAAATTGAGGGAAGCGTATCTGAAGGGCCTCCTTAATTTTTTCCTTCCTCTTTCTTTCTTCTTTCCTGATTTCTTTCCGTGCTTTACTCGTAAATAGTAGGGAGGAGGAAAGGAAAACTGCCCAGCACCATGGTTCTGATAACAATGGCGGCTTTTTAAAAATTTGTATTTCTATGTCAATAATTTAGATAAATATGAAGAGATTTGAAGATAGGTTTTTGAAAAGTAAAAGTGAAACCACTTGTGATTTTTCTCTTGTTGATCCCGGGTTCTTGGTGACTTCCGGGAAAATGAAAGGGTCATGCTCCTCCCTTCTTTTGGAGGCTACTGAGGTCTGGCATTCAGCTCTGTAGGCGAACTTCTGCGAAGTCACTCGGATTATTTTAACCCAGTGTCATTCTACATTGACCTATGCTTTGGGATAGAGTTGGGAAAACTGCACCAGAAATACTTGTTTGACAGATACCCTGAGCCTGGAAAGCCACAGCTCAGCGCTCCTCCATCCCGGTAGGTGTTGGGGCCTTGAGGATGTCCTGGCTTCCTGGTGGGAAGCCAGGAAAACCAAAATCAGACTGGAGAACTTCACACACTTTCCCTTTCTTTTCCAAATTTCTTTTTCAATCCCTTGATCTTATCCACTGTACCTTATTCTTAATTTGGCTGATGTGCAGAATTTGCTTTGAGATTTTTTACAGTATGGAATGATGGTTGGGGTCACAGAGAACACAGAAGAATGGCCCACAGTGAAGCTGCCCTCGTAGATTTCCTGTAATTGTTGAGTGTTCCCAAGAAAAGCAGCTCACCCTCAGAAAATATCGTTGCTATAAGTTGATATGTGGGGAAGAGAAAAATCCCACAAATTTCCTTTTTAAAAAAAATCTTAAATATATTCTTGGGCTTGAAACACAGAAATAAAATATTAGAAAGTATCAAAGAAAGTGAAAAAATGCCCATAATCTATTTTTTAAATACTTAAACTTGAAATTATAGCATGGATTATCTCTCTGCCTTGACTAGTAGGTTTCGTAGACACACCAGATCCTACTGGAGTCTGCCAAATGACGGGGCACATTATTAAAATGTTTTATGATGGAAAACGTATAATTTTTCCCATCCTAGACTTTGAACCCCAGGCTTAGCGCATGCTAGGCAAGTGTGAAAAGACTTATTTTTTTTATTTTAAAATTCGCTATCACAAGCAACTCTCTTGTTTTCCTCTCTATATCTGTTTTAAATAGGAAAGTATGGTCTCCGCCAGGTGTGCGTTGTGAGCTTTTAAATCCATACTCTCTATTTTGTCTGTCCAGCAAATGAAAAAAGAAAGTTCATGCCAAATTAATGGGAACCTGCTTCTAGATTTGTTAAAAATAGTTCTGTGCTTCCTACATCATTTTCTGTGGGTCCTACCTGATTTCTTTTAGACTTAAGCAGATTCCACTCTATCGTTCAGAATATTTGCAAAGGCTGTTGCAGTAGCTAGGCTAGTCCCTACAGCATGTGGAAATGATTCTGCAAAATTATTTTGTAGGAAGAGATACCCACGTTTATTCTCTAGGTGTTGTCCCTAAATGATGTTCAGGTGGCGTAGACGCGTGGTGTTCAGACGCAGGGCAGGGTCGGATCAGACAAGTGCCGTCTTCGTTGTTGGTAAATGTCCAGTTTGCTGCTTCTCCATGGCCAGGTTCCCCACCCCCAGGAGTTGACCAGAGGCTGACCATGCCAGACACCTGGACCAGGTCAGTGTGGCCTAGCGGGGAAGGGCCGTTGCTCTAAACAGACTGAGTGGCAGATGCCGGATGAGTATGTTGGTCTTGTTGTTTTAGCTGTGTTGTTTCTGCATGAGAAGAAGAAGCCAATAATAATGAAAACCTTGGAGTATTCCATTTTTATAAAAGCATGAATCTCATGTCCTTTTGAGCAATTTTTATTTGAGCTCTTCAAGTATTAAATTTGAAAATTTCTCAGAATTTATTTAGAAAAAAGTCAACAGACGATATTTCATCCCTGCAACTGGAGAGAAGCGGTGTTTGGTTTCCTTCCTGACTGGACTAGGCCAAGAATCTGTTACAGAAAATAAATGTAAGGCTGACCAAGTGGTGCCAGCCTGTCATCTCAGCCCCCTCAGAGGCCAAGGAAGGAGGACTGCAAGCTTGAGTCCAGCCTGGGCAACTTAGTGAAAGATTAAGCGAGACCCTGCCTCAAAATCAGAAGGAGAAACAGGCTGGGGATATAACACAGTGTGAACGCACTGGATTTCATCCCCAGTACCAAAAAAAAAAAAAAAAAAAAAAAAAAAAAAAAAAAAAAAAAAAAAAAAAAAAAAAAAAAAAAAAAGTGTGCATTGTCAAAATAATTATGCAATTAAGAGAAAGTAGATGAATTAATTACAGGTACTTATAAATAAAAAAGCCATTGTGTTACTATCATGGAATCTTTTGTGAATGAAGAGGAAGCCATTGAAGTCACAGGAGTAAATGTTCACTTTAATACAGATTAAAGTGGAAATAGCGGTGGTTAAGATATTTTGGCAGAACCTTATGGTATAAAGAGATTGACACATTTGATGCCTTGTATAAACATTTTCCGAATTAATGAAGGTTCTTTGGTTTTGTGTTGAGATGTGCTCTGCGGGAGTTGGGCCTGGCTTTCTTCCTTCCCGAGCTCCCATCTTTCTGACAGTCAGTGACACGTGAACGCTTTTCCCATTCATTCACTGAGCGTGTGTTTGCTGAGTACCTGCTATGTGCCAGACGCATCGCAGGTGTTAGTGACACAACAGGGAGCAGAAGGATGTCTGCCCTGCCGGAGCACTTAGGAGATGTGGCACCATGCTGTGAGGACACAGATGCCACCTCTGCTCCCTGAGTTCAGATGTCCCTGGCACGCAGATCCTTCTTCATTCTTTATCCTTGCCTCTGTGTGGATTTGGTCTTTACAACCACGCCTACAGGCTCCAGAGGAGCAGTTCCGCTGGCGAAAAGACTGCAAACCAGGGGTTGCCTTTGAGAATGACCTCAGGTGCCCAAAAAGAAAGCTCAGTGCCAGGGAGTGATAAAGAGCTGAATATGGAGGGGAAAAGAGGTGTGGGGTTTGATATGGGGTTTGGAAAATGAGTTCATCACTGAACCGGTGACCCACCTACAAGGGGGCTCCTCGGGCACGGTTTGAGAGTGGTGCTTATAGGGATGTATGACAGGGAGGTAGGAAACAGCCAGATAGTGAAGGAAAGTATATTGTGCCACTTTTGTCCTATAAGAATTGTGGGAGGTAAGAAAGACTTTTGATCTGTGAGTGGTAGAGTGAGATTTCATGTTTACAGGACAATTTCAGCCAGGCTTGGAAGTATAGGCATGTCATCTCAGGTGTCTGAGGCAGGGAGTTGTAACACAAGTTCAAGCCCAGCCTAGGCAACTTAGTGACTTGACAAGGTCCTATCTCAGATTCAAGAAATAAAAAAATGGGTGGGGATGTGGCTCATGTTGAAGGCTCTAGACTTAATCACCAGTATTTCATAAATAAATAAATAATTAAATAAATAAATAAATAAATAAATAAGATTGTTCAGATATCCTTGGCTAAATGAAGAGAAAGAAATACCAGATACAAAGATTTTGTTAAGGAGCATATTAAAATCACCCACAAAGAGACGGTGGAAACCTTGATCAACACCGTGGAAAGGATAAAGATGATGCAAGGATGGGCCTAGCGCGGTGAGCATGTGCACAGGAAGCACCTGTCCTTCCCCCAGACACACAAACATCACATATGTACATATACAGCACATACCAACATGTGCATACACCATGCACATCACACATATACACACCATATGCACATACACATCACACACATGCATTTATATATACACACACATACACATCACACACATGCACACATATATATGTACCACAGACAGATACCACATGCACATGCACATAACACTTGTCCACACCACACACACACACACAAACTCCAAGCACACATACAGACACATACCCCCATGTGCATGCATGCACACACGCACACACACACACACACACACAGAGTCTCTCTCTGATTGGTGCTTACAGTATTTTCTTTTCTTGATGATTGTCTAATAGATGTTTACTGAGCTGTAAAATCATAGAAGGCACCAATGATAATCAGATTCTTTCTGGAACTCCTAATAGCACTGAGCGTAGTACCTTACTTAGACTGATGTCCCAAGGATCCATTGGTGCAATTTCATTCCAGCAGAACCACCAGAAGCCGAGTAATGTAGGGCTAGAACAGATCTCCTCCCCACCTCTCGCTTTACAGTTGAGAAAGCAGGAGCCAGAGCAGCAGTCCTTACCCTGAGTGCACAGAGTTCTGGGGCAGATGTGACACCCATTCTGTCCCCATACCAGTCCTTTGTCTGAAGTCACTGTGACTGTAAACCTGTGCTCCATGAAATTTGGTCCCGGCTTTCACTCTGAATCTGAAACTTTGTTAAAATTGGAAGGTTCTCTTTTGGTACTGGGGATTGAACCCAAGGCTTCACACTGAGCTGCGTCTCTAGGCTACTTTTTTTTTTGTCTTTGATATAGGAGCTTGCAAGACTGCTAAGTTACCCAAGCTGGGCTCGAACTGCAGTCTTATAACTCACCCACCCAGAGTTCTAGGATGACAGGTCAACATCAGCAGTCCTAGTACTGGATGATTCTTCCAAGGAAGGTCTAGTCCTCAGTGCACATTTGACAGATGTGAGCATCAGGTGTGGACCTGTGGTAGTTTCCCAGGGCTGCTAGGGCCAAGTACCACCAATAGAGTAGCTTAGAGCACAGACACAACTCAGGCCATGATTGTGTGTGTTGGAAGGCCAAGATCACAGTGTCAGGCCAGCTTCATTCCAACAGCCCTGAGCCATGAGCTGTGCCTGGCCTCATTCCTGGTGTCCAGTGTCATCCCATGGCCTGTGAATGGTATTGTCCCTGTGTTTTCATATTACTGCCCCCCCCCCATATCTTTCCATCTCTGTGTCCAAATTTACTCGTTTAATAAGTTATTTTTTGTTAGATTAGGGCCAACCTTACGCCATGGGCTTCTCATAACTTGACCATCTCCACAGGTCCTGTTTGCATCCTAGGAGGCTGGGACAGTGGGGACTGCAAGTTTAAGTCCAGCCTGTGTGACTTAGGGACTTAGTAAGACCCTGTCTAAAGTCAAACATAAAAATGGACTGGGGATATAGCTCCGTGTGAAGGCCTGGGCACTAGATTTCTAGTAATACACATGCACCCCCCCCCCCACACACACACGTGTACACCCATAGATCCTATTTGCAAATAAAGTCACATTCATAGGTACTAGGGGTTACAACTTCCACATTTGGTGAAGAGGACACAATTTAAACTCTCTAAACCTCAAGTCACCATGTGCTGCACCAATTTCCTCCTTGGGAGTTGTTCCAGGGCAATAAACCTGATTGTCTTTTGTGGGAGGGTGAGGAGGTATTTGACTTGATATGCTTTCCACAGACTGTTCAGAATCCTCAGGAGAGTCAGCTTTCTAGATTTTCAACGTTTAAAATATGTTCTTAGCGTGCATATGCTCCACCTCCCCCTAACGATGTCTAATTTAGAGACTTGGTTTTTAAAATCAAGTGTGAGACCAACTCCAGTGGCAGTACCTTGGACAGTTCCCACAGCCTCCTGCCTCCCAAGGTATTTGCTTTCTTTGGGCTGTTGGTTAAGGCCCAGTAATGCTGTGGTACTTCCAAACTTGGCTGGATTGGTCACTGGGGAAGGAAGTCCAGCTCACGGTCCTGGTCAGCTTCTTTGTTTTTTAAATTAGAAGCATGTCTTCAAAGCTGCCTGTTTCCCAGCCCAGAATTCATCTGATTTCAAAGTGGTAGGGGCAGAGTCATTTCCCAAAATCTTTGATGTGTGCATGTGCTTACATGTATGTGGTACTAGGGATGGAGCCCGGGGCCTGCGTGCTGAGCTACATTCCCAGTCCATTTTTAGTTCTGCTTTTTGAGACAGGGTCTCACTAATTTGCATCCTACCTCAACCTCCTACAGTGCTGGGTTTATAAGCCTGTGCCACCCGCCCAGCTACAAAATCTTTTTGAAAAATCTTAGATGACACATTATTGCTTTCCTTTTGTTCTTGATGGCTAGATACATTTTGGTCACTTCCAAAAAGAGAGATTTCCAAGCAGAGACTCTTTTCCATCTAGTGAGAAATAAAGGTCACAAGAGGGGGAGAAAAAGCCACTAGACCCCACACTTCCTGGTTGTTCAGTCTGCGCTGCCCCTATAACTTGCAGCACTTTTTTCTTCCTGGAATGAGGAGAGGGTAGTAGGAGTAAAGTGAAGGCCAGGCGTGGAGTTGGGAGAAGCCGAGGCTGCTACTCCAGCTGCTGCGTGGTCACTCAGGAGCAGTGACCAGCAGGGGTGAGGCCTCGGAGTGGAGCCAAGTGCACCCCCAAGAGGCCCTTTTTCTCAAGGTAGACTGACAGTTGTTCAAAGGCCCCTTGCTAGTGGGGAAGATGAGATGGGGATGGAGTTGGGGGTCACCTATGTTGCAAGGTGGGGTATTTTTCTCTCTCTTGTGTTGGACACTTTTCACTCCTCTGGAAGGCTGACCTGGGAAACATGGGTGGTGAAGAAAGTGTGCCCCCATGTGAAGGGGACCAGGCGTCCATGCCTGTGCCCAGGAGTGCGCTAATTTTAAATTCATTTGGCTGTTGATGTAGTCACCGTAAGCGGCCAGTAAATTCAGTTGGCGGGGGTGGTTCTGGCTTGGACAGGTGATAGTGCCCTCTCAGCTCCATCTTGGACCCTCCAGGCCACCACAACCTCCCAGATCCTCTGCTCAGTCAGCCTGACACGTACACATATAATATACATAGATATACTGAAATCTGACTTCTTCCTTTCAGGTTTTCAAATATGCATTTATTCTATGGGGAAAAAATATCACTTTTTAAAAGCAGAACAGCTCCATAAAATCTATGTAAAACCCCTTGTAAGTATAAAAATAGGTGACAGAAAGTTTTTCTTTCCTTTATTCTTTTTTTATTATTCTTATTTATTTATTTATTTATTTGCTGAGACAGATTCTAAGTTGTCCAGGTTGGACTCGAGCTCATGAGTTGGTGATCCTCTAGCTTGAGCCTCCTGGAGTACCAGGCGCACAGACCAGTGCCATCAGCCCAGCTAGAAACATGTATCTTATGAAATCGATGAAAACACAAACAGATAATCAAATTAGGAAGTGAACTATCTCCCATTTTTGTCAGTTATTCTTGATATTCTCCCACGCTGATTCACTTTGAGGTGAAATGACCAAGAATCTAGATTGTGGCCAGAATAAGAGAGCGAAGATTCAAAGAGTAGTATTGTCAGTAGAAGGCGCCTGATGCGTGAGTGCTCATCCCATGCGGAACTCTTAAATATTGTTCTTTTTAAAGAAAAATTTAAATAGAGCCCTTCTGGTAGCACCAATAGGTGTTCCAACTTTACTTTGGCAGTTAACCATCTGTGGCTGCTTAAATTCTCCCCCAGTGAGTTCTGGAACGTGAAATACACACCCGTGCGCATACACACACATACATGCACATGCGTGCATGTGAAATGTCCAGCGAGACACAGAGCTATGTGTTTGTGGGTCACGGAACAGGTGATGCATCCAAACACATGTTAAAAGAGCAAGTGACCTAGAAACACAGAGTAATAGCAGGGCTTGGTGGCGCAGGTCTGTCATCCCAGCACTCTGGGAGGCTGAGGCAGGTGGGTTGCAGATTCAAGCCCAGCCTCCACAACCTAGGGAGATACTGTCTCAAAATTAGAACTAAAAAATCAGCTGGGGCTGTGTCTCAAGTGCAGAGGCCCTGCGCGGGAGCCCCGCCCAGCACCCCAGCCGCAGCAGAGACACGCACAGGCTGAGGGTCTCTGTAGCCAGGGCTGCCCGCGCGGGGCCTCCTGGGTCGGCTGCGCCGTCCTGCGATCGTGGGTGACGGTGGCACATCCCAGTTCCACTGCGGGTGGGTGGAAAAGTGTCAGGCCTTTTCTGTGACGCACAGAAACTGCGGTGCAGAACCCGTGAGCCTGCAAATCAGCGCGGTGATTAGCTGACCTTAGCAGACACCCCGAAGATGCAGGGGCCTTGCTGTGTGTTTCAAGAGGACAGCCTAGGAGAAGATACCCAGCAGGGGTTAGGTCCAAGCGCCGGGCTGCAGCCCACTTCTGTCAGCACGCCGCTCGGGAAATGAACATTTATGCTTTGTGAAACGCAAGTGTATTTTTGAAGACCAGCCGTCAGATATTTTGTGCCCTTGACGCTTTCACATGGTTAGCCTTTTTTTGAGAGTTGGCTGCAGAGCGCATCCGTGGGCCGGGCGGGGGCGGGGAGGTGTGTGGTGCGGGCCAGGGGCACAGGGCTGGCACGGAGCAGGCTCCCTTCGGTCCTGGGCCTCGGGTGCCCGCCTCTCCGGGAGCGCGGCGGCCCTTCCAGCTGCCCCTTAGAAAGCGCAAAATCCCAGGATCCATCCCCCAGCACCACATAATAGCTGATCATGGTACCACGCCTGTCATCCCAGCACCCAGGAGGCTGAGACAGGAGGATGGCTGTGAGTTCTAGGCCCGCCTGCAGGAAGAGTGATAGCCTGTCTTAAAAAATACATTTTTTAAGAGTGCTATTTTCTTTAGGTTGTGGTCATTTGGGTTTTTACACTTCACTTACATCTGTTGACAAAGGTATTATTTCATTCTGTCATTATGGGTGCTCAATAAACTTCACAATCCTGAAGGGCAGATAAAAATCATATTAATAAACTCACTGTCATGACCAGCTGGGACCCATCAAGGCCGAGTATTACTTAAGCACCGGGGGCAGGAAAGCTCTTGTGCCAGCTCCTAGGTTGCAGGCGTGGCAGGAAAGGGTTAAGCTGTGAGGCCCACAGAAGTCCAGACTTTTATTTTGTCCTTCTTTTCTGTGCTTAAAAGAAAAAAGACCCTTCCTTCCTCTCCCCTGAAGGAGACTCCGGGGTAGTAAACGAGCAGACTCAGCTGTCACCATCTCCCAAGCTTCCCGACCAAAAAAAAAAAAAAAAACAAGCCCTTTCTTACGTTTTATTTTCCCATCTCTTTATTTCAAAGAGAAGTGAAAAGAGAAAGTTAGGTTTGCAGGAAGGATAAAACATCCCGTCCGTGGAAACACGCGCACATTCAGATTGCACAGTCAACCTTAAAGAAAAATGAAATTTGATTGCTTTTTGCTTAATTAAACCCCAAAGAAATGTGCAAGACATTGTTGTGGCTGGAAAAAAAATTGTTAATTTGTAAATCACAGGGACAAAGGGGCCCCGGCGCGGCCTTAAAGTTTCCGCGCACGTAACTGTCGATAGCGTGCCTTCTCCATCATCGGCGCTAAATTCACATTGATGCCTCTTTTCTTCTCCGTATCGATCCTTCCATGAGAACGCAGATTTGTATCTGTTAATTAATGCGTCCTGAAACAGCGTTTGTATTAATCAGGCAGATAAGAAAAATTGGATGCCTGCACCCCCCTGACAACCGTAAAAGTGCTGGCCCTGATAAAATCGTGGATGGGCCTCAATAAAAAAGTTCCTCCTTCCACTCAATAAACTAATCATCCTGCTTTTAATTATTCGGCAGAAAGATGTGTGGAGATTGGGGAATGTGTAAATCTATTTACTAACAGCGGCGTCTGGGAAGGAGAGAAGGGGGCTGTCGCAGGGCCCTGCAGGCCACGCGCCTGTCCATCTGCTCCTGCGGAAGAATTGCAGCAAGGCAAGGAAGGAAGGAGGGCTCGCGTCCTGTCCTCTGCGGTTGTTTCATTTACAACAGAAATCCCTCTGTGTCCTCTTGATTAGACTCGTGGGTTGGTGTGGCCCTGCGTCTTTCTTGCCCCTCGGAGGAAGCCGGAGTCGGGAGGATGGGAGAAAGCCACGTGTGCATTGTTTATCTGTGGGCATAGAACGTCCCCAAGCCCAGGTTTCCCGGGGTCCAGCCTACTCTTAGGTGGCGATTTCTTTCCTCTCTTTTGAATCCCCCTTCAAAATATTGTCAGCGGTTCTGTCTCTGGGGTCCAGAGGAGTTTTAGTAATTTAACCCCAAGTTGCAATGGCAGGAAAACTAAAAAATACATAAATAAATAAATAAATAAATAAAAGAGTTAGCCAGCCAGACCAAAAGCAGCTCACCAGTGCAGTTCCACGTGGGCACCCTGCTGTGAAGGTGAGGCCCTGCCCCTGTGCCTGTGCCCTGAAGACCCCCTCGTGAAAAGCGGGGCTGACCCCTGCTGATGATTTTAGTGAGCACGTAGGCTTCGTGATGCTAAGTGGCAGACCAGTCCACTTCACCAAGGACCGGAAGTCCTTTCCTTTTTCCTTGATCATGCGGTAGGTTCACATAGAAATGACAACAGAGACCACAAACCAGAGGGTGACAAGCTTGGGTGCAGGTAGGTATTTACCACTGAGATGATCGTGCCTAGAAGGGGAATAAGAAACAATTTCTTAAGTTATTCAAAACGTTCCTCCCTTTAGAATGACTGGTGGCAGGATCTTACATGTTGGTACCATTGTTTAAAGAAGATGAGGGTAGATAATCATCCCTAGAATTCCTGGGCTGTGAGACATTTCTTTTTCAAGATTAATGAAAAGAAAAAGAAGGCATCTGGCCAGCAGGTATTCTCCCTGGGACTTTCTGTTAGAATATAGACCTTGGCCATTTGGAATATGAATATATTTATCATTATTCCTGAGGAAGTCTAGTCTCAATACATCGTCTTTCCTCATTGAATAATACTTAAAATATTTTTGTGTGTGTTTTGCATTTGTTTTCTCAGGAGTAGCAGGGACTGATTTAAATATCTAAATATCCGTTATTGAAGAGAACCAACCAGATAGCTCAGGTAAAAGTAGTATGTGCTGGGGCTAGAGGGATAATAGCACAACGGTTAAAGCACTTGCCTAGCAGGCCCAAGGCCCTAAGTTCAGTTCCCCAGAGTCACATAAACTGGGTGTTGGCACATGCCTGTAGTCCTAGCTCTCAGGAAGCTGAGGCGGGAGGATTGCCCTGAGTCTGAGGCCTTCAGGGCTACATAGTGAGTTCAGGATCAGCCTGGACTGTAGAGTAAGACCCTGTCTGAAAAAATAAAATTAAAAAGTAATATATGCTATAATGAAAGGTACTGATGCCTGTTATGAATTAGTATTTAGAAGGGTGTTACATTTCCCAAAGGCAAAATTTCAATACAAGTTTCTTGTCCCATTGAAGCAGCCGGTATCTATGCACAGCAAATATTTCCTTCAGAATCTGGCTCTGTTCGGGTCCTTTCCGCCAAGCCCATTTCTAAAAAAATATGTAATTTGTCAAATGAACTGGGTTTTAATAACAGGAATAAATCGTGACTTTTCTATTTTGCAAGGAGCCGAGGCTGCTAGGTATTTTCTTTTGTACCACTTACCATCATAAAAAGAAATTCATGTTGAATATCAGTGGGAACAAAATATCCAATTAACTGTCTCATCTGGTGGCCTCCTCCACAGTCTCGTGACTGTTACGGAGAAATGCTTCCAACTTGTAGTTGGCGGTGTGGCCTAAATTGTTTAACTTTCATGAGTTTTCAATCTGTCCTTATTTTTTTACTCATGTGTTCATCAATCCTAGTTTTTAAGAATTACGGTGTTGAAAATCGGACTTCCTATAACACCCTCTAAGAAAACTTGAGCCAGGAGTCAAATATAAAGATTCTGTGGTATTTTCTCCACAAGTAAAAGAAAGAACACCGTGTGCTGTTCAGTTTCCTCCGCTGGGTCTATGAAGCCTGTAAAAATCCCTCCAGACGGGAGCTGCTCTATGGCTTGGACTTTGCTGGTCATGGAGGGCAGGGAGGGAGTGTCAGGAGCTTCTCCCTGAGCTCTGACAAAGGAGTCGCCTCTCACATGAAGGTAGCGTGGCGCGATGCAGTGGTGGCTTGGGAAGTAACTTGATCTGCCCCTCTCCCCGTGCAGGCTTCTCCACGCTGTCCCTGGCCGACCAGATGAGCCTTCTGCAGAGTGCCTGGATGGAGATTTTGATCCTTGGTGTCGTATACCGGTCTCTTTCGTTTGAGGACGAACTTGTCTATGCAGACGATTACATAATGGACGAAGACCAGTCCAAACTAGCGGGCCTTCTTGACCTAAATAATGCTATCCTGCAGCTGGTAAAGAAATACAAGAGCATGAAGCTGGAGAAGGAAGAATTCGTCACCCTCAAAGCTATAGCCCTCGCTAATTCAGGTTGGCATATTGACATGGTGGTTGCTGCATTTTTTAATATGTCTGCTCTGCCCCTGCGTTAGCTTCTTGTTAAGGGATTTGCCAGACCCAGTTTGGAAATTCTGGATGAGTCAGCAAACTCTCCTCAGGATAGCTTTCTAGTGAAAAGTTAGAAAGGAGGAAAAACGATACGCTTTACCGTGACTTGTTTTCATTCTCCTGGCTAATTGGACACAGCGAACCTTGTGCCACCTGCCCCGGTGACTGATTCGGGCCTCTTGTAGGAACAGCACAAATGGAGTCAGAATCGGCTCCATTGTTTCTGACGCATAGGTCAACATCTGTGAGTCAGGGAGCCTCGTAAACCCCGTTCCCTTCGCAAATTCAGATCTCGCATCTGGACTTGAGCCCCACGGTTGCTTTGTATTTTAGTTATCCAAGACGCCTCCATTTCTCCCACTCTGAACTCCGCTAGTACTTAAAACCTGCAGGAGTATTTTCCTCAAAGGGAGCCCTTCTGCAGGAAGGTTAAGAACTGTGGGAATAAATGTATGTTACGTGGGAACTCCAGTGTGCAAGAGGAGGGAGTGAGCTCTCTCTGCTAAGTAGAAATCGTTGGTTTCTTTGTGGTCTTCCCCCTTGTGCCTCTCCTGATGCTTTACTGCAGTCTTAAGTCTCCTTTAGCATTTGCATAAAGTTCAGGATAGATCCCTCCTTAATGACGTGCCGATCATTAGATACCTGCGTGTCAATAACACGCTCTGATGCCGTGTACCATTGACAGTCACACCGTGCCCCTCCATCTGCTTTTGTTTTGACCCTATCTTTGAACTTTATCTTGGTTGCCGGCCAGTAGTTTTCCCTTTAATTACAAGAAGGAAACTGTCAATAAAATCTGTTAAATGGGATGCAATGGGTGGCTTGAATGGGCGGGCGGTTATTTGTTCAAATTCTGCAGCATTCAAGGTATTGACAGTTTGTTTTCTGGGGCCATATGTGACGATCAATTTCAGGCTGAGCTCAGCCGCGCTGAAAAATGAAAAACCAGATTGCTTTTGCTTACTTGGGGATGACGACTTTGCGATCTGGCGCGGTCCTAGTGAGATGACACCTTCTGCCCAAATTGTCCCCATGAGAGCCGGGGACGCGTGACTGTTTTTAGAAATAATTTTTAATTGATTTTGTAATTAACAGTTCATCTACAATATTGATGTGTGAATCCTTGGATGGATAGGAGGGAAATTGTTTTCCACAATGAAGTTGTACTTTCCTGTTTGTCTTCATAATGGAGTTTAGCATCTCACAGTTTTAATTGGACTCTGACCCCTTTTCTTATAAGGCCACTCCCCACCCCTTCCCTCACCCCCCAAGAAGCCCTAAAATGCGGTTCTCTATGACAAATGGCATTGTTGCCTTAAGCCCTCAGGAACCTTTTGCCTTGCTGGCTAGATCAAAGTGGGAGATGCAGTGGCAATTTTCTGGGTATTTACTAGTTTGCGTGGCCTTCCTGTTATGACACCACTCAGAATTAAGCAGAGGATTTTACAGCTGTGGTTTGGGGAAGAATGTTTATGTGATAATCACGAAACAATTCTAACTTAAAACATTTACTCGGTTAATTGTTCGTGCAACAGGGTAGACCAAGCGTGTTTCACATCTCTTCTGCTTCACGTTGTCTTTTTAGCTAATTGTGAATTCTGAGCAATACTAAACCTTTAATATCAGAATGGCAGAAAGTTTATCATTTTGGACGTTAGATGTGTACTTCGTGGCAAAGTATTGTAATTGAAGTACCCTAATTACTGGCGGCCTCTCTGTCTCTATTGCTTAGCAGTAGTATAGCTGTTAATGTGAGTATTGTTTATGCGTCAGTTTCTAATGCTACATACTCTTGCTGTTGAGGAAGTGACCTAATTTGCGGCAGGGGCTGCTGATTAGAAAAGTCTTTATTGAAAGGATGCTTTAGTTTATTTTTCTAGTATAAAGCCAGAAATAGCTAAACGGTGCCTTTGTTATCCTAGTAGTTGAGTAGCTTTGCTTTTCAGAAAATTCCTACATGACATGAATTTGTCTGGCAGTGGCCGGTGACATTTTTTTTAGCCTCTCAATAACAAGAAAAACTAATTGAATCAGACTCTACACTATAGGAGAAGGGACAAAGCACAACCAAGACTGATCTCGAATGGCACCGCCTTTCCCGTGTGGTCAGCTCTTTCTCACACACCCAAACTATTAGCCCACCTTTGTAATTAGCCACTCGAAAGTTGTTTTCTTTCACACTTTCAAAGAAATAGCCCATTTTGACCACTGTGTGGAGGACAGCAATAAAGTTACAGATTCATTCTTGCTTGGATCCCGTGTAAGTTTCTTCAGCTAACGTGAGCGTGTAAACACAAAAACAATGCAATACTTTGAGAACCTAAAATAAAAATATTTTAATCGTTTTGTGACCTAGAAAACACCTAGTTTCTCTTCCAGGATTTAGCAAATACAGATTAATATGATGATCACGCAAACCTAGATTTTCTTCCAGGATTTAGGAAATACACGTTAACGTAAATGACACACAAACCCATTCCCCTTTTGAGTTAGCTGTGTAGACGTGTCTTTCGCTGTACACTTGGAGATGTTTATGATCAGTATCATTTATCTAAATTTCACTTTATTTTAAACATCTGTCTTTATTCAATAATTATAAATGCCATGCTTGCGCTTGGGAAACAGGCAATTGGCTTTCTGATAATGGCTGTCATATTTTTTGTAGCTATGTTTCTGTCGTCTGTGAATTCAGAATCACTTAGAACACTGAGACATCACAGGGACTGTGTTTTCTATCTTTAGCTGTCTGCCCAAAACAAGAATAGACCATAGATTAAGATCATCTTTCTCACATTCAAATATTTGCACAACCAAAATAATAGCTCTCATTCCTTTTCATTGTAAGAAACTTCCAGGCTGAATTAAAGTGTGTATTTTCTCATTTTTGAGTTCCAAAATTGAGCAGTTTTTGCTTCCCCAGTACAGCTCTGTGGAATCAGATTTCAAAGGACACATCAAGGTCACAAAGGGAACATGGTCATTTTTAGGTCCAAATTTTCCCAGGCATATAAGAAATTCACTAGAATGACCTCTAGGACTCTGTCCATGATTCCATGATTCTCTGACCCATTTTATTTCTGTATTGGAGAATATAGTGAAAGATTTCAGTAAGCATTTTGGGGTGGGGTTATATCACGAAATTCTAATATCTCAACTGGATCTATTGATCCTTGTATCTCTGAGTTTATTGGAAACTGTTCCCACTCGTGCCAATGTAGGATACTCATGTTTACTTACTGGAAGATTTAAAACTCACTGGGCGTCATGAGTTACTTCAGGGCTGGTCATTCTCCTCTGTTTGTGTCCCAAGACCTGCAGGCTCTAGAGCTGCTGGTCACACCCTGTCCTTTGCTGCCTTTGTCCCACCCCCAATCAGAAGCCAGGTAAGCTCCTTCCATCCAAGGCTAAACCAGGCATGGTCATGCCAGTGCTCTTGGAGGCCAAGGTGGAAAGATGCTAAGAACAAGCCCAGGCTGGGCAATTTAGCGTCTTAGTGAGACCCCGTCTTAAAATCAAAGGAGTCCATGGATGTAGCTCAGTGCAATGCCCTGGGTTCAATTCCAGAACCATGATAAATAAATGCAAGTTAACTTTTCTCCTACTTCTACAGTTTTTCTGAGATAATAGTATCTATTGATCTAAAGCTACAAATACTATTTTGATCATCAACTTTAAAGCTTAAGTAATTATAACAACTGCATAGCTGTATTCTGGTTATTGCTCCTGAGGCCAAAAGATTATCTGTACGGAATGGTGTAGTTGAGAAAGAGAGAGTCAGAAAGAGAGAGGGAGAGAGAGCGCGCGCACTTGTGATCACTGTAAACAACAGGAAAGGAGACTGAGGGTATTTGGATTTTTTATCACTTTACCCTAATGATTTCATTTTTTCCATTATCACTCTCTCATAAGGAAGACTTTTTGATAAAAATTTCCTAATGAAATATTAATACCACATATATGATATATATGTAGAGTCTATTTATGCATTTTACCTGAAAAGAGCATTTTTTTCCTACTCTCCAGTTCCAAATTTCCTCTTATTTGGGAATACATGATTTGCCACATGTAAAGTAAGGCAAGTGAATTGAATAATGTCTGATATTCCCCTAGCGGCCTAAGATTTTTTCAGTCAGTTACTTTTAAGTAAATTTGATTATCTATGAGATGTCATCAAAAATACAGTGAATGCTTTTTTTCATCTTGCCACACTAAAAGGCACATTGCCATACATCTTCCTTCAAAATACCCCTCCCCCCTCATTGGCAAAGACTTCCGGAACTGCTTCAGAAAGTGGCAGGGGTGACAGGACAGTGTGTGTGGTGCACGCAAGAGGGAGTGCTTACCGATAGTCCCTGTGTGTTTGGCCACCCATTGTATTTATGTATCTGCCAAGTGAGAATCTTAGCATTTCCATGCATTTGAATAATTAGAAGTGGAAAGGGGAAAACCTTTGTAATTGATAGTTCTCAGCCAGTTTGATAGTGTTTGTATGAATTGGTTCTCGGCCAGTTTTTCTAAAACTGTGTCTCTTATGTTCCTTAATATTTCAGAGATAGTTTTAGTTATTGGTCAAAGAAGATCCTTTTCAAGATCATTTTATATAGACATTCCTGTTTTTCTTCTTGTGGTACTGGGGAAAGAACCCAAGGCCTTCACACTGAACTTCATTCTCAGTCGATTTTTATCTTTGATTTTTCATGCTAAGCCATTAAGTTCCCTGGGCTGGGCTCAAATGTGTGATCCTCCTGTCTCGGCCTCCCTGAGCACTGGGATGACAGGCCTGGCTGAATCCGAAGTGAGCTGGTAAAGATTTGCGGTTGCTCTGAGCAGGAAACTGTGGACTTGTGTCCCTTGCAATCAGGGTCACTCCTGTCCCACCCTCGTTACGTACCAGGTCTTTGAGGGGCTTCATGAGGAAGGCTTGAACAATTTTAATTTTATATTCATGAACTTCAATTAATATTTTAAACTTAGTTTGGAACGTTGTGTCCATTTCTTTATTTTGCTTCTTCTCGTAGTGATAGTTCGTTAGATGTGGGAGAAATTGTCCCCAGGACCCAATCACCACTCTGCTTGGCAAGGCTGAAGTCCCTTATAGAAAATGGTGCAGAATTTGCATGGGGACTACACACGTCTTCTGAAGTCATCTCTAGGCCACTTACGATATTGACATCCAACACAAGGTCAATGCTAAGTATACAGTTGTTATATTATATAAAGAAAAATGATGAAGTGTGTACAGGTTTGTTTTTTCAAGTATTTTCTCTCTGAGGCTGATTAAATCTGTGAGTGTGTAATGCATAGATGGGGGAGGGGGATGACTACTAGGAAGCCACCCAGAAAAATGACAAATGGAACTGAGGAGGAAATACTTACCAAATGATTCTAGGATTTCGTGAGAATTGAATATATATGGACGTCCCAGGAGCTTAATTTGTGCTGTATGTGGTCTTTTGGGATTATCCCATTCATTGAATTTGGTGGTGCATAATTGTTCTCAAAGCACCAGTTTTACCTCCGGTTATCACGATAAATTCTGAGCACGCATATTTTTATATCGTATTTTAATATTTTTAAATGTATGGTTGCATTTGGAGCACCCCATATATTTGTGTGTGCGTGGGGTCGTTGCAGTGGAGATACCCAGACCAAACCGTAACTAAGGTGTCACAGCTTTCCATTTCCTAGTCTACTCAAGCCCTGGGAAGAGTGTAAGATACGGGAAGAGTGAGAAAGCCTTGAGCCATTGCCTTGTAGGGAAGGGCGCCTCAGCAAGGGCAGGGGAATGTGGGCGGGGTGACGGACAGCTGGAGGAAAGCCAGACCTGCAGGGGGTTTCCTTGTCTGCATTCGCTAGAAATGGGTAAGAAGGACTTGTGTGGTTGGTGTCTGTGTAGGAAAGGCTGGCTTTGAAGCCAGAGAAGGAAGACAGGTCTCCTGAGGGTAAAACAGGATGTCCTCTTAGGCAGTGTGAAATCGGAACTCCTGATCTTTTCAGAGCACAAAAACAGAGTTTTGCTGCTCTCTTCAACATTAGGGTCGTAACTTCTCTGAGCTGGAAAGTTCTTTGTACCCAAGCTTCTCTTTGGCATGCAGTGCTTCTTCTGTCTACTATATTTTTAATTTATTTTTTTCCCCTGGTACTGTGGATTGAACCCAAGGCTATTGCCCTGGGCTATATCCCCAGGCTCTTTTTATTATTCATTTGAGACAGGATCTTGCTAGTTGCCCAGGCTGTACTTGAACTTGCAGTCTTCCTGCCTCAGCCTCCCAGAGTGCTGGAATTACAGGCCTGCACCCCCATTCTTATAGAAGAGTGCTTGACGAAGCACTTGATGAAGCGCTTTCACGAAGATACAATAGAGAACCTGCTCCTGGAGAAGCAAACGAAATTCTTATGGGTGGATTTTTCAAGCTTCCAAATCTTGATTTCCCTCCTTCACTTAACTTCCTTTTCTTTTATCTGATGAAGAAGCCGGTGTCTTGGACCCACGTCCATTCCCACAGCTTGGACTTCCAAGATGGCAGCCTTTTCTGCTTCTATTTGTAGTAATCAGCGACTGGAACTAAAGACTAGCTCAGACTCAGAGCTTGCTGCGGGGCACCTAGAGGTGCTCTGTGATTTGTTGGGAGGCTCGTAATGGCTGGTTGTCTCTTTCTGGGATGCCGGCAGCTCTGATCGCTCATTACCTCAATTCATTAATCACTGAAGTTACACAATGGTGATTTATGATTTTGCAATTTTTCTCATTCAGTACTTGAGGTATTTACAAGTAGAAAACAGTGATTTCTCATGTTTCTTATTTGGTTACCAGTGACGTAGTTGTGTGTAGGAAGAATGCTGTGTTTGCTTGGTTCCTTCTTACTTACCAGGTTTTAGAATAAGAAAAAAAAATTAATTGGAGTGGCCTGTCTTTTTAATGCCGTTGTAAGCCCACATTGTCACATATATTTCAGGGATGTCAATAGGTTGTAGTTACAATACTTTGTAAAGCTCGATTGGTCAGTTTTGGGTCAGTGGGAATGCCTGTATTTGGCTTCTAGAAGCTCCTTGCATGACCTAGTAGTAGGTAAGGCCCAGGCTCTTCAGTGTGACAGACGTTCTGAACATCTGGTTTAAGTATTCCCGGTTGCGGCTGAGTATCAGGTCTCAGCATGGGTTCTGGGGGACATTCTTTGCTGGCCCTTCGGTGGACAGTCAGCACTGGTGGACGATCCTGAGTGTGTGTGTGTGTGCGTGGGCATACGTGTGCACGTGTGTGTCCACATGTGTGTGCTGGAAATTCTTTGTCCCCTTCTTGTACTAAAAATGTCTCTAAGTTTTTAGTTGTGCCACCTAGTTTCTCTGTGTGTGTTTCTTTTTAATGTGTAGATTTGGAAAGATTTAAAACTTTGCTACCAAAGTGCCATCTTCCTAAAACCCAGGCTACTTACTTTTATCAAAAACTTTATTATAGATACCTTTTTGTCTCTTAATTATTGAGAGTGCTGCTCAGGTTAATCAAGTGTTTGTTTGGCATCGAGTCCCCAGTGTTCCTGAGAATTCCAGAGGACTTCTACCTCTAGGGTCATTCTTGTGGACTCCTTATATGTACATGCAGACTGTGAAGCATAACTTCTCTTTCAGAAAGTAGACCTTTGCTTGAATCTCTGTCTTTTCCAGTTCATTCATTCATTCATTCATTCACTTATTTATTTATTTGCAGTGCTGAGGATAGGATCTCTGCACTACGCTATATCCCCCACCCACTTTTTGGTTTGGGTATTGAGACAGTGTCTCAGTAGGTTACCCATAATGGGCTCAAACCTGCAATCCCCCTGTCTCAGCCTTCCAGAGGGCTGGGACTACAGACCTGCTGTTTGATTTTTTTTTTTTTTTTTTTAATGCTTGATATGCGTCCCATTGACCCTGCCTTTTCTGCTTTCTTCATGTAGGCAGTTAAACATCAGAGAAAGTCAGTGCCGGTATTTCACAAAAGAACTTGCTCTGAGTGTTGGTTTTCATGAATAAGTAGACATGGCCCTGAATGTACGCTTTGTATATTTCTACTGGTCCATCTCCTCCCTCAAAATGAGATTTGGCACCATTGAAAAACTCTTGCCAAGAATGAGCTACAAGCCCTGAAGGTACTTCCCATGAGCTCCGTCCATGCCCACAGTGATTAATACTTTTTATCATAGAGAAGAGTTTTATTCCAGGAAAGATATAAAATCTTGTCTGTAATGGCTGTAACAGTCATTGAACTTTGCAGCTGTAGAAATCAAGATATTTTTTCTTCTTCCTAAGGAAATGATCCAAACCTAGGGTGCCATTCATGAGATTAAAATACAGAAAGTTACCTGTGGGGTATTTCTTATCCTTGGGTGCTGAAGCTCAGTATAATGGAAGGATGTAAGATATCCATCATTTGCAGTCTGCTTGTTTTTGAAACCATGTATCTTTTTAAATGATATCTGTTTATCATCCAGTTCAATAGTTTTCAACCTTGGTTTGGCAGAATTGTCTCAAGGTTTTTGTTTTGTTTTGTTTTGTTTCCTAAATAGCAATGGCCTGGATCCAACCCCAGTATTTTGATTTAATAAGACTGGGCTTGGGCCTGGCTACCCAAGTCCCTCAGGAGCTCAGCCAAGGTCTTTAATGTCTAGCCACACCCTGTCTGGTTAGTTCATAAGCCAGTGACGCTGTTATCAAATTTAGCTGGTTTCCATTAGCACAAATACTGAAACTATTTCCTTTGAAACAGAGTTAAAAAGAAACCAGCACCAACAGCCAAAGCTAAATAATTACATAAATGAATACCAGTCCTCTTGAACCCAGCATCCACACATAAATTTAGCTCAAAGAATAAAACCAATGAAAGTCATGGGGCCAGAACTTGAACTAGGAGCCCACGTGGAGATTAACGTTTTCTTCAGCAGTCTGCTGGCTGAATCGCAGCCTAATTAAATAGTTCAGATTTAGTGAGTTTGCGTTTAAAGTATGAGCACTTCGGAGGATGAGTAAAGCTAAAATGAGTTAGACTCCTTTCTATAAATGGGAAGTTAAATTATCGTAGTAATTTGATTAAATCATTTAAAAATCTCTCAAGCTAAATCACAGCCTTTAAAGAACGGTTTGAAGTCTTAATTGCTGTTTGTGAGCGTGTCTCTGCTCTTTGTTCTTGCGTCTCTTCCCATGACATCCCCCGATGTATCTCCTGCCAGGCAAGGATGGGGAAAGGCAAGGCTCAAGGCCGAAGGCTGGGGAACTGTAGCTGACTTCCACGTGGTTCTAGTGGCACCATGTTGAAAAAAGCCATGTTCTTGGTTGTCCCACTAGGTCGAACCAGGACCAGAGGAGGAAATAAGGAAACAGATTTGGCAAAATATGAAGAAGATATTTCAATTATATGGTTTGGTCCCTTGTAGAGTAAAACACAGAAGTGGAAATGTGTTCATGAGGAGTGTTGTAGAGAACGCGGCTGACAGAGACAGAAATTTCCATGAGGTGGTGATCGTGGAGGTTGATCCCATCCCATTTCTAAAAAAGGAACTACTAAGCTTAGTGTTACATATGTACCAGCATCATTTGATTCAAAGAAAAGCAAGTTTAAGCCTGACGCTGACGCTTAACCACAGTGCCTCCTGACTCATAGGGCCCCTCGGAGACAAAAGGAAGCTCCAAAATGGAAGCTCCATAGATGAAGAATTTATTATTTTTGTTCATTCTTGAGGTCTTGTTGGAAAAATACTGTGTTTAATTGCACTTTCCCTGTGAAGAATGCCATTTCTCTCTTCCTTGTCTGTGTGTTATCTTCTGTTTTCATGCAGAAAGCTCAGCTTAACTCCCAGGATCCATTGTGTGGGTCCACCTCATCCTCATTTCCTGGAGCACGGGGTCCCTAGGACAGTTATGTTACTTAGACAGACGCTTGCCATGATTGTATGGCCATTTCCCACCTCTAATTTTTCTGTCAGGGAATTTTGAAGTGCAAAAGTGGAAAAAAGGAGAGATATATATTATCAAAACACATTATCAACATGGCCATGGCGGTCCCAGTCCCAAACATCACCTGACGTGGCCTCTTAAATTGTACGTGCTCGTTTGTAAGAGAAGACCCTGTGGGAGGTGGGCAGCCTGCTGTGTGGGCAGGAACCCAGCTGAAACCGTCTACAGGGGAGTCCTGGTGTACCCTGGGAATTGTCCTAAGACCACTTCCCACTTTGAAGAACTCTTTTTTCTTTACCAGACAAGGATTGAGTCTTTTTTCCTTCTAAAAAAATTATTTCAGTAAAGGACCTATTTTAATTAATCCCCTCAAAATGCTCCTGACCTTGAACACACTTGTCCCGTCATTCTTGCAACTTTCTGAAGAAGTTGTAGTTCTCAGGAATTGAGCCCTGAGCAGGGAAGACTTGTGAGAGAATTAGATCACAGATGATTCAAAATTCTGTGAAAGAAATATATCGTTACCTGGTAGAAATCACTCCCCTCGCCAGAGATACGGTGAGATAACAAGACATGCAAAAGGAAACAGCAAAACGCAGAGACAGTTACAGAACACGTGACTGGTTCTGTCTGTTGGTCCTGTCTTTCCCAGTCTTCATGCTAAGTGCAGCCACTCCATTTTAAATTACTTCTCTTTTCTTTTCCATGTGATTTGTGTTTGAATTGTATGAAAAATTGGGCTAGCTATATACATCTTAGAGCTCAGCATTCTGAGGGAACGAGAATTATTAAACATGAAGAATCCCCCAAAGACCCCATTATGTGTAATTAACAGATAAACTGTCATCAGAATCAATAAAACGTGCTAAATGATTCAAACTTGTATATAATTAAGTGTCTGTTTTAGCGCTAGAGCTGTAACTTTTATCCCCCTCATCTCACAGTTCTCCCAAGAATAATCCTGGCAACCTTGTTAACCCTGTCTTTGCCAGATGGAATTGGATTTGCAAATTAGTCATTCTGGGGCAAAGTTCACAGTCACAAATGGGAAAAATATTTCACAAGTCAGTAATCTAGAGATACCATTTTATTTTGGCAGAGAAATGGAGTGTAAGGATGTTTTATTGACTTGTTAGCTAGCATATTAAAAATCCTAAAAGAGTATGAATTTATAGTGGTTTCAATACCGTGTGTCCCATCCTGTGTCTTCACTTGGACTTGCTAATGAAGGTTTTGATCCTTCACATTTTTCTTTCCTTTGGGAAACACAGGCATTTTTCAGGCAAGGTCAGTATTTTTCGCTCAGGCAGCACTTAGAAGAATACTTTGAATTTATGGCCTCTTGCAGCTTTTGTTGAATGAATATACGAATTAAAGCAATGAGGGCTGGAGGAATGGCTCAGTGGTTAAGGCATGCGTGCCTAGCAAGCGCTAAGTCAAGCGCTAAGTACCCGAGTTCAATTCCCCAGCGCCAAATAAGCTGGGTGTGGTGGTACATGCCTGTAAGCCCAGCACTTGGGAGGCTGAGGCAGGAGGATTGTCGTGAGTATAAGGCCAGCCTGGGCTCCATCCTGAATTCAGGACCAGCCTGAACTGTGGAGAGAGACCCTGTCTCAAAAAGTAAAAATAAAAATGGAGGCAATGAATAAAAGAGCCCAGACTAGTCAGCTGAAAGCAAATATTTTCTTTTTCACCTGAAAGGAAAAAAAAAAAGAATGTTTTCAGGAATAAATTTTATAATAATTCCCATGTTTTAACCTTGGATTAAAACTTTCTTAGTGAAATTTAGGGGGAAAAAAGTAGATTTGAGAGGTGTGGATGGGTCTTGTTCACAAGCCTGTCAACCCAGCACTCTGGCAGGCTGAGGCAGGAGGATCACAAGTTCAAACCCTGTGGTACCTAGTGACTTAGCAAGGCACTGTCTCAAATAAAAACTGGCATGTAGAGACAGCTCAGGTGAGGCGTGATCTCCAGTCTCAGAGAGAGAGGAGTGGAAGGAACCCAGCTGTGAGCCTCAGGAAGTTCAAGAACACCGTTTGTTACCATCTCACGGAGAAATGCCGCAGGTCTGTGCTTGTCAGGGGGATGGGCTTGCGGTTCTGTTGCCCTGTCCTTGTGGGGTCGCAGCGTGGCTGCGACGTGTCTTGCTGTGCTGCTGGGCCTGCCGTCGTTAACATCTCTAATGTCTGTTCTGCTTCACCGTACAGACTCCATGCACATAGAGGACGTGGAGGCCGTGCAGAAGCTGCAGGACGTGCTGCACGAGGCCCTGCAGGATTACGAGGCGGGCCAGCACATGGAGGACCCGCGCCGGGCCGGCAAGATGCTCATGACGCTGCCGCTGCTGCGGCAGACCTCCACCAAGGCCGTGCAGCACTTTTACAGCATCAAGCTCCAAGGCAAGGTCCCCATGCACAAACTTTTTTTGGAAATGCTGGAGGCCAAGGTCTGACCCCAAGCCCCCCGGGCCTTCCCCTCATGCACGTGGAAAAAGGGAAAAGAAACCCACCCGAGAGGGTTGTGGAAGAAACTTAGAATTTAGTTAAAAACATCAAAACACCCCGCAAAGACTGCGCCCATGTTTTCGCAGCAAAACTATGAAGCAGCTCTCCGATCCCTCCACGTCGCCCTGTTGCGTTCCTACGTCTCCGCCATCTTTTCTCCTTTCTTTCAACTTTCTTCCTCTTTATTTTTTCCTCTTCCCTTCTTCCCCCCTCCCTCCCGTCTTCGCTCACTCTCCTTTCTGCCGTCCTCACCATTCCCTTTCGTTCTCGATGGAACAGCTCCACTCGTAACAGAATATTCCATCCTCCCCCTCCACTCTCCTCTGCTTTTCTTTCATTTTCTTCCTTCTTGGTTCTAGTTCCACGCTTTCTCTCCTGTCCCCCCCACCCCACCCCACCCCCCGCTCTGCTGCTGAACTTTTCCGTGGTCTCTGAGTGGAGCAAGGTGGAAGGCAGCCCTGCCAAAGGATGGAGATCCACAGTATGGATGCCAGTGAACTTGTCGCGAGCCGAGGCGCCCCCAGTGGCCGAGGAATCAAAGAGAACGGACAGACAGACGGACGACGCACTCCATGTCCGGCGCATCGACTGAGCGCAGTATTAGACTTCACGGAGCAGCCTCTCGTTCGACAGCTTAGGTGACGGTCGCATCGGCTGCTGCTTATCATTGCTTTTCCATCTAGGTCAGTTACAGCCATTTGATTCCTTAATTGTTTTTTCAAGTCTTCCAGGTATTTGTTAGTTCAGCTACTACGTAACTTTTTCAGGGAATAGTTTAAGCTTTATTCATTCATGCAATACTAAAGACACATGAGAATACTGCAATGTTGTGCTGGCTTTGTACAATGAGGGACAATGCCGAACTACAAGTGAATCCTGAAGGAAGAATTTTTTAAAAAAAATAAGAACAACAGATGTTTTGTTTCTTCTTACAAATGGAGATTTTTTTGTACCAGCTTTACCACTTTTCAGCCATTTATTAATATGGGAATTTAACTTTCTCAAGCAATAGTTGAAGGGAAAGATGCATATTAACACGGATGCAATTTATGTTGTGTGCCAGTCTGGTCCCAAACATCGACTCGTCACATGAGCTCCACTTGACGTAAACGTTCCCTGACACCAAGGATTAGATTACGCCCGCGGCGGCTCCGGGGTGGTGGCCGGTGGTCACGCTGCACCAGGAAAGGCTGCGGTCTGTAGCGCGAGCACCTCTGTACCTGGGGAAGGCAGTGGCCATATGCTTTCCAGCCGCCGTGGCGGTTAGGAAAGAAGTTCTGCCTGTCTCCCGGTTCCCGACTTTGTCCCACAAGGATCTGTGATCCATATATTTCCAAGGCAATAAGGCAAATGCCAGAATTAAAATGAAACAAAATCATGAAAGACAGCAGACACCTGACCAAATTCTAAAACCTAATCCATTTGAGTTGATTGGTTTAGGAATGTTTGTTTTGGTTCTTTTGTGCTTTGGGGTTCCTGTTCTTTTGTTACCAGTAGATGTGCTTTTCAACCACTGTTGTCATAGCATAAAAGTTAGTCAGGGTCCAGACTGTTAAAAAATTTAAAAAGGTGTGATCTAATGAAGAAATCAGTTAGATGCCCCCGAAATCTACACTCGCCGAATATCCAATGATCAGGAACCTCCATCCGACGCTGTACCATGGACCAGTGCTACTAGCTGCTCCCTGTACTGTGTGAACAGTCCTTACTCTATGTACACAAATGTAATTAAAATTGTAATCCTAACAAACAAAAAAGAAATGTAGTTCAGCTTTTCAATGTTTCATGTTTGCTGTGCTTTTCGGGATTTTATGTTGCAAAGACTGTTGTCCTGTTCTCGTGGTGTTTGGACTCTCGTGGCGTGTGCTTTTTAGACACAGGGTAGAATTAGAGACAGTATTGGATGTACAATTCCTCAGGAGACTACGGTAGTATATTCTATTCCTTACTGGTAATAACATTTTCTTCCTAATAAGAATTAAGAGGTTGAAACTCCAAGCAAGTATTCACTATGAACAGATACACATCAAAATCATAATAATATTTTCAAAACAAGGAATAATTTCTCTAACGGTTTATTATAGAATACCAATGTATAGCTTAGAAATAAAAACTTGGACTATTTCAAGAATATAGATAAGTCTAATTTTTAAATGCTGTATATATAATGGCTTCCACACCATCCTCTCTCAGATGTTATTATTAACTCGCTCCGTGTTGTTGCAGGACTTTTTTGGTGCGGACTCTGTTTCCAAAACTCTTGCTACTTTTGTGTGCTTTAAACAAAATACCTTGGGCTGGTGTCTCATCAACCCAGTGCTAGGAATAACTGTGTATCTATCATTAGCTATATGGGACTCTAGTGTAGATTGTGGTTTCTCAGTAGAGAAGTGACTGTAGTGTGACTCTAGGTAAATCATCATTAACACTTCATTCGGATGGTCAATAACTTGGAATTTATAGCTGTGATAGGCGTTCAGAAATTGGCACATCCCTTGAAAAAGAACAAAAATACAACTCCTGGGACAAGACAAAACAAAACACAAGGTGCTGATTCTCTAAGATTATTTATATCTGTAAGTGTTTAAAAAGATTATTTTCCAGAAAGTTTATGCAGGGCTTAAGTTGCTGCTAGTCACGAGACGATATAGTTAGCAGATACCTACAATATCTAAATACCTATCTTTGTGTTTTGCCTTCCCGCGTCATATTAAAAAGTACACGACACTGTCAGACGCGCCACCCGACCAGAAACGCGCGAGGAGGAGCTAGCTGTTTGCAGAGATTACGAGTTTGAGTTTTCAGTGTAAGTGACGCTCAGCATTACAAGAGACGAAGTAGCTCACAGCAGAGAGAGAGAGAGAGAGAGAGAGAGAGAGGGAGAGAGAGAGAGAGAAAACCCCAAAGGCAGATCTAAAGGAATCGCGCGGGCTTTAGGGTGAATACTCATCCTCGCGGGAGGGAGTTTCTTTGGCAAGGTTACGTAACGTGAGGCGGTGGGACGTGACAAATGACATATGTTTCCGCTCTATGAGTTCAGTTCGGTTTGGCTTCTTTGAGGTTCTTTTTGATTTAGAGCAATATGATTGTGTGACCCCTCCCCCCGCCTCGTGGTCACACTCATGTTCCGATTGTGTGACCCCTCCCCCCGCCTCGTGGTCACACTCATGTTCCGATCGGATCAGATTGTTGCGTTTATCCCACTATTTTGCATTTAAATGATAACATAAAAGATATAAAAAATTTAAAACTGCTATTTTTCTTATAGAAGAGAAAATGGGTGTTGGTGATTGTATTTTAATTATTTAAGCGTCTCTGTTTACCTGCCTAGGAAAACATTTTACAGCAGTCTTATGTGCAAAGATCGTAAATGGACAAAAAAAAATTTAAACTGCTTCTAATAATCCAGGAGTTGCATTATAGCCAGTAGTAAAAATAATAATAATGAATAATAATAATAATAATAATGATAAACCATGTGTATAGCTGTAGATGGCTTCACGTCTGGAAAGCAATCAATTGTATATTTTTGTGATGTGTGTACCATACTGTGTGTTCCAACAAATGTCCATTTGTGTAAATGTATTTATTTTATATTGTATATATTGTTAAATGCAAAAAGGAGATATGATTCTGTAACTCCAATCAGTTCAGATGTGTAACTCAAATTATTATGCCTTTCAGGGTGACCGTAGAGCAATATTAAAGAAGCTTTCACTTTTGACTGCTGTCGCGTCCTGTGTGGTTTTCTTCCTGCAACCGGAGAAGCGCATCAGCCCAGGCCGCCTTCGGTGGCTTCCCCATCAAAGGGTCCCTCCCAGTACCTGCTCCCTAAAAATAAAGCCGGAGGAGGTTGAGTGCGAGCTATCTATGGGCCTGTCAGGATGAATTCCGGGAAGCCAGGAGACATTTTGCATATTTACGAGTATGCAAAGCGTCGCGTTAGGATGCGTCCTGACAGGCCTTTATATAGCTCTTGTTTAGTCTTAAGGCAGCTCCGCACCCCCCTGCGGGACTCCAAATCATCGCCTCTGTGTCAATGTCACAACAGAAAACTTCCCCCTATTTTAAGATCATATGAAAACCGGCTAGAGATACCTATTACTTCCCCCTTTCTGCTGCGAAGCCAGGCGCGGTGTGGTGGCAGGGAGCCCACAGCAGGCTGAGGGCCAGCTCAGTCCTGTGAGCTAAGGCGGCAGCTGCCCCCCAGAACCCCGGAGCTGTCTTGGAATTCCAGAGGGTTAAACAGCGGCGCTGACAGCTCCCAAGTCCTCCTGCCTTCCACACTCGCAGAGGTTACAGCCCTTGCTGCTCGGGGTCAAGTGGCAGCTTCCATGGGGCCTGCCTGGAGCCATCACCAAAGTGCTAATCTGGGCTTCGGTGGCTGCTCAGCCTGGCTGTGTCATTGTGGTGGCCCGCCGCCGTGTTTGTCACCTTTCAGAGGTGGCTGGTTCTCCCGAGAAGGGAGCCGTGACACAAAGGACCACTAAACTGAACTGGTTGGGAGCAGATTAATCTAAGTCACTCTGATGGCCTGCTGGGAAGACAGGGAAAGCTCCCAGGGGGTCTCTTCCTCTTTTAATATCCTTTGAGCGGCACTAGGTCTGCGCAGAATCTGACCTGTTTTACTCTGGGTATTTTCCAAGTACTTGGGTGGAATTCCAGAAACAATGCAAACTACAAATATAAAAACTTACATGTGATCTTCTGAGGTCCTCACTGAACTTGCTTTCAAATGTATGTTAGACAGACTTGGAAAGAAAACTCCAAGGTAGGATTGCGATGCGGTTTCTTTGGTTTGTATATATAGAAGCAAGTACTTTTTCATATTCACTGGTTTGTTTATAAGTGACTCTTTGTTTCTCTTTTTTCTGTCTTCCTTACAGTGTCCCCAAACTTGTCTACATATTGGAACTGTCTGCAAAGTGTCAAAATTTCCTTCACCCTCAAAGACTATGACTTCGCTGGCCTGAGGTCTGGCCAGGACTTTGACACATTTAGAAAAGTCCTCAGGTGATGTTAACGAGAAGACCGCATGGAAACCACTGCATTTAGGGACACAAAATTTGGAGTGTGCATTACAACGAAGTTACCCGGGGACAAAATACCTGTTTACTACTGCAAGAAGTAGAAGCAGCTAAATTAGAAATTCTGGTTTCTCAGCGTGCCTTATATTTTCACAGTTTTGGTTTGGGTGAGAAATATGTTGGTAGCAACAACATAGAACAGAGACACTTTCCTCCTTGGGACTTACTTTGCTTTAAAAACTTATTAACCTGCGAAAGCAAAGGTGTGTGTAAGAAATTTGCTTCTTCCACGGTGGCTCCCGTGGTGGATAGAAATTTCCAGAGTGTAAGAGACAGATCTCAAATACTCACTCATCCCATGCCTTTTGGTTTGGTAGTGGTGGTGGTGGCAGGGGGGTGGTTGGGGGTGGGAGTGAGGCCAGTAGCAAAAGATTGATTGAGCGCTGTGTCTTGTTACGAGGCAACATTAAAAAGAATTTCGAACTCTCCTTCTCCTTTTCCAGGAGTATTTATCTTCTTTTCCATGAAGTTTAAGATCTGAACTGATGTGGCCATCAGAGGCTCAATGTTGCATGTCCATGCCAGTTGGTCCAAGGGCTTGTTATGATGGTAATGACCTAGGGAGCCACGGGCCGGGATGGCCACAATACAATTGCTACCAGCTCACCCGCTGGGAGAAATATTTTATTATTGTCAAATATCCTCCACTGAGATTTGTTTGGCCTCTTCCTATTGAAATTAAATTCCAAGCCAAACTGCATTACTGTTTCTCTGGAGTGTACTTCAGATAAACAACTATCCTCAAAATTTAGGAGTCCAGGCTAGTTCAAATTTGTTTATTAGCAGAAAAATTACAGTAGGTGACACCAAAGCTGCAGGGACATGATGATTACCGTCACGGGAGTGATCTACAAATTGAATTCATGGTCCAAAAGCAAGACCTCCCTTTTTATTACAGATACCAGCTGGATCAGTTAACTGCTTCGTCGACGGTACGACCTTAAGAGGTACGAGTGTGCTGATGAATGTCTATGACTTGTCAGAGTTTGGGACCTGAGAACCTTTGTTACAAGTAAGAAGTGTTTTTTTTTTTTTAATTTAAGATCATAAGCCAAATGGGTGTGTACATGTAAAAAAAAAAAATCAATGTCAGCGTAGTATGTACTGAGGCCCAAACCATGAATGTAGCTACCCCATGAAAATAAAAATCCCTTTTCTAGCAGAGTTTTTAAAAAGAATTAAGAAGAACGTCTTGGGAAGTATATAGAAAGACGGGATAATTTTGCCACAGGCACGATATTGAATTTTCAGCAAAGAATTTGAGACAGCGAATCGTGATGTAACTTTTGTCTCGCGCAATTTTATTACAGGAAAAACAAAATCCCGTTACCTTTTTAAACATCATAGAAGCCTGTGTGTTCCGGAGTGGATTGAACGTGCACAAATGGGTTTTACAACTTGGAAACAAATGGTTGAGAAGGAACCCTGAAAGGGCCCACCCAGAAAATATTTCAGGCTAGCAGGATCCTTCAGCCAACCTCTTCTCACTTCCATCCAATCTGCCAGGCTCAGGCAATTTCCCAGTTTTCCTTTAGGAAGTGATGAACTATGTACTGTTGAAACAAAAATCCTAAGAGACATTTCCCGGTGAGGTCTGTGGCTTTGTAACTGCTGCCACCTTCCCTTAAAACCTGTGATTTCCTGTCATCACAGGTGGGAAAGACTAAAGGTTCATGGGAAAAATGATGCTTCACAGACTTCCATAACGTGCTGAGATTTTTTTCTCTGCAGGAGTGTGATTTTTGCCTTCATCTTCCTTTTGTGAGCAAAGTGCACGGGCCAGTCCTAGTGTATCAACTTTACTCATGCTGATAAATCAAAAAGAAGATACATGGCCTATATATATATATTTTCAGAGTACGTTTTGGAAAAAATATCTCTTTCTCCACCAAAGTCGACATATATCAGTAGTTGCCAGTAGCATCTACCTGGATAATTCTTAAGAAAATTGATGCTCAGACGTGAGAATATTTTTATGCACAGGAAGTTTTGTGAGACATAACCTGTTTTGATATAATATTTGTGGGTGCTAAATTGACTGGAAAAAAATGACAAAGAGAAAAAGGATTACTTGTAAGAAATCTGGGTCTTTTCAATATGGATTCCTGTTGTGGTTCTACCGCTAACCGGACGTCAACATTACTGCTAGCTAAGTCTATTGTGCTTAGATAAATGGGAGTAAATGTACTATCAAAACATTACCAGGACTAAATTAAATGATACCCTGTATCAACTTTTTAAAAAGTGCAATAAATCAAAAATTCAACATTTTTTTTCATCTTTTTAAAAATCTTCTTCTTAGGGTAGGCTAACTAAATAAGCCAGGTGTAGTGGTGCATACCTGTAATCCCAGCAGTCTTGGAGCTTAGGCAGAAGGATTGTAAATTCAAGCCCCGTCAGGGCAATTTAGCAAGAATCTGTCTTAAAATAAACGGGCTAGCTCAGTGTCAAGGCCTTGTGTTCAGTCCCTTGTTACCAACTCACACATACACGGGACACGGAGGAATTTGTGGTCCTGAAGTGTAACTGGTTGTTTTGATGAGGACTTTTTGAATAGACATCACTGAAGGAGTCGAAGAGTCTGTCTGGTGTGGTTGTGTGTGCGGTGCGTTTGGCCAGGAACCAGTCCTGGTCCTCACTGTGTGCTGGGCCTCATGCTAAGTTGTTAGAACGCATTAGGAAAGCTTAGATTCTCAATAGCTTGAGGTAGATACCCTTTTTAAAGAGGACGAAAAAGGAAGCTCGGAGAAGTAATTTGCCCAAGGAACGTGCCATTACTATACAATGCAGCCAAATTTGAATTCAATTTATCTGACTCCTGAGCCTAACGTTTTAACACATCAACCTGGTACTGAGCAAATTTCCTGAACTTGAATAATAAAAAGCTATAGATCATAATTTCCTAATCTGTAGAACACACTATCAAATAAATTCTGTTCATTAGGTTGAGGAATAGTTTCTTCTCTTGACCTATTCATTTTTGCCATGTTTTCTTATAAATCCTTGAGAGGTGTATAACATGAGCTTAGGTATGTTAAGATTTCTAGCATACCAAATGGTGCTATGTAAACTATCTTATGTTCTCTTTTTTCTTTCTTTTATATTTTTTGTTAGTGCTGGTGGTTGAAACCAGGGCATCATCACATGTGCTAGGCAAGTTGTACCCTGCCCCCTTTAATCCTGTTTCTCATTTGCCACTGTAGACTACCACGTCCTGGGAGGAAATGTGCTACATAGTAACCCACTGTATGTCACGTCTTATCCATTCCCCTTCTACTGAACAGAAAGTGTGATTTCAGTTCCTCAATACAAGGGTGCCACAGTCAAAGGCTTTGGATATTTCTTTCAGCACCAGTGTAGTCATTTCCTGGAATATATGTCTGAGGATGGGGTCGTCCGTTCAGATACTTACTTTTCACTGCTGAGGTTATCCGATCGTATTAAGTTTTTTGTCTCTCATGAGCAAGATAATTGGGTTTCCTTTTTCCTCAGCAGAATACAATATTATGTGGCTTTTAACTCTTTCCTAATTTGACTCTTTTGAAGACGGTATGTCACTGATTCACCATATGCTTCTCTCAGTATCTTTTCTGGATCTTGCATTTGTCCCTCCTCTCTGAGGATGTTTATTCAGAACCTTCACTCATCCACTAACTGTTTGGTTTCCTAGCGTCTTGTTTATCTGTGGGCACTCTCCACATACACTAGATATTGATCCGTGCTAGTTTCAGTTTTTGCAAATATCTTCTCCTTGTCTGTCACACAGCTGGTAACTTCGTGAACTAGAATTGGAACCTCTTATGGTGTTCAGAGTTGAAGATCTGTTCTTGCAGTTGGTTACAATTACTCCTACACACCTTCCCCCTTCACCATTAGGTCTTCTTGAATACGCTGGGACTGTTGCAATGTGTATGAGATTCAACTTTGTATCCTCGCCTTTTTGTTTCCCATCCCGGTGTCACGTGCCGTCTCCGTCACACCAAACCGTGACATAGAAAGAAGGTGGCTTCTTGGCTCTGTGGTCTGCTGTGCAGACATTTTTACTGTAGTTCAGTAGTTCGTCTTAGCCTTTGCTGGTGTATGTTCTTCACTTTATCTTATTTTTTTAATCCTTAGTTAGCTGGGAAATTTCTTCTTCTTCTCTTTTTTGCCCAAATTATTCTTTTTATTATTATATATGTGTGAGGCATAAAAATGACATTCAGCTTAAGAAATTGGTGCATCTACAGATCACATCTTGATCATTTTCATTTCAAAGTCTTTAAGTTCTCGGAAATGATTCTTACTCTTGCTGGAATTTTTAATGTGAAAATTAACATTTCCCTGATCAACTGTAATGTATTTTATTTATTTAGGCTTATCTTGTGTTATATCTTTAATAGAGATAGTTTCCATTCCTAGCCATAAAATTTCATGCATTGAATCAATTGCTGAATCCTTTATGGATATGCAGTGATTACAACTTTTATCTTATTACGTTAGCAAGTTGTTTTCTATTGTGAATGTAGGAATGCTCTTTTCATTTTGTATTTGCCCTGAGAGCTTTGATAAATTTCCTGGTTAGTTCTAGTCATAAATTTATAGATCTTCCTAATAACTGATCTCCATTCCCTCTCAATTCAGATTCAAATTTGACTCGTTCATCTCTGAGTTCATCTCTTTCCTTCTATTAAAATTTCATCCTTTGTTTTTTAGCATGGGCAGTTACGAGCAAGTGAGTCACGCCTTTAGTATTTTTCCCTATAAACCATCCTTCCCATATCCACACATTTGTTGGATTCAATCTTTTCTTCCAAGTCATTAAAAGTAAAAGCTTATTTTTTCAAATGGGTTCCTAGAAATTAAGACAGATTCCCATTTCTCTGGCATTTGTAGAGATGTTTTCTATAGATATTTCCTACTACCTTGTTTCAAAGCCACTTCGACATAGTTTCGATTCTTTGCTATGGCAGTCACTCCATCTTCTAAATGCTGATTTTTCCCCCTGTCTGTTCGTTTTGGCTGTATCACCACCACAGAGTTTCAGCAAAGTGTGAAATAAGCACTGACTTCTTAATGTTGGTTGGGTCAATGAGACCAAGCTTGGTGGGGGCTTCACCTTCCATCTGTGAGTTGGTTCTCGTGTCTCACTTTGGGGTCCCACCGAGGACAGTAGTCTCATGAGGACAGCTGAGGCAGAGAAAGAAAGTCCCGAGGCAACACTATCCGGCCTCTTCTTGTCTCATATCTGTTCCCTTCCCGTTGCACCCCTAAAAGCAGATAGCCAAGCTCAAACTCAAAGAACATGGCGGAACACTGTGCAGCTCTGTAAAGATGGGCCACAAACCTAGGCGATGGCAAATAGGTGTAAGGATGAGTCCAGGAATGTCACCATTAACTCAATGCCCTGTAAATACCTTGATAATTTCTGGTTAATATTTAATTTCTTAATAAATGTCCTCAAAATCACAAATTTCACTCTGCTACTTTAGTCGTATATCACAACATCCTGCTGAAGACACACAGGAGTCTTCCTGGCCTTCAGGTCTAGGGATCCTGCAGTGTTCCTAGTCTTGTCCTTTAATCAAAACTTTTTTTGAAAGCATCCTGAGCTATATGTGTACACAGTGGTACATATGAGTCTTAAAATGCTTGTTGTTCCTGATTTCTAATTATATTTTGTTATCTTCAGAGACCATGGTTTGCATGCAGATCATAGAATTCAGTAAAACTTTCTTTGTGACCACATTAATATTCAGCTTCTGAGAAAGTTGCATTTGTACTTAAAAAGAAGATGAACTCTCAGAATGGGTAAGGATCCACTTTTAACATATTGTTAATGTCATTGGTATAAATATTTCATAGATGCTTTTTCCTGCTTGTTGTTAGTTTCTGAGAGAAATATATTAGAACCTCCAGCTGTAATTCTTTATTTCTATGCTGGGCTGTTGGCACTTTATGAGCTTGGGGTCCACATTATTGGTTTTATTATACATTCATTATTATTATGACATTTTAGTTAATTCCTCTTTTTAGCAGTAAATAATTCTCCCATTTAAAACATTTTAAGCACACAAAAGTGCATGATATTTTAATATGAAGTTTCATAAAATTAATACCCATGAAAGTACCAGCCAGGTCAGAAAATTGAGCATTGTTAGCTTAGCAAATATCACCCCTTTGTCCTCACCCAAAGCCACACGTAACCATGATGCACTTTTCCTTCAGGGCGTCAACAACAGAGGAGAAATCTATCGGATTCTGATGCTTGTATTAAAACATCAGGTGTATAACTTGTGAACGAATTCTTTCAATCAAGATTATCTTCTTTTTACTCTGTAGTTCAGGCTGGTCCTGAAAATCACTATGTAACCCTGGCTGGCCTCTAACTCCTAGCAATCCTCCTGCCTCGGCCTCCTGAGTATTGGGATTATAGGCATGCACCTCCACATCTAGCTTATGTGGTGCTGGGGAATTGAACTCAGGGCCTTGTGCTTGCGAGGCCAGTGCAGTAATGCCTGTCTTTAGAAGGAATGGGTCATTTGGGATTTTCTCCAATACAAATGATGTCCTGGAAACTTAAGTACATTCTTATAAGTAAATTGTCTGCACATTTCACCTGGCCTAAATTAGTACCTGCATTTATTAGTGGTCATGCAATTATTAATGCTACCCCCAGAAGGTATCACTGCAGTGTTGTATATTTGGCATAGATTCAATTTCAATAAAAAACCCTACAGTAATCTTGCAAGGTGAATGTATTGGAACATTTCTCTACTGGCATTGTAAGAGAGCTTCTAAATGTCTTAATGTTGTTGCATATTCTGAAAGTTTTATCTTACTGATGACAGCATAGTAGTATTTCATAATGGTTTTTATTATCCCTGAAGGCAAATAGTATTGAGTTCTTTTTTGCACTTTTATTAGCCATTTGGAGATCATTTTTTATGAACTCTCTCTCAAGTCAATTGCCCTTTCACTTTTCAGTTATCTGAATTTATTGATTTAGAGATATCATTAATATATTCTGGATAGGATCTGGTTGCAAGCAAGTAACTTTTTCAACTTTATCGCATGAGTTTTCTGTCCTTGTGGTATCTTGTAATGAGAAAGTCTTAACTTTAGTGTGATCCAAGTGATCACTTTTTTGATAGGGTTAATATTTTAATTCCCTGTTTAAAGGGGAATTTATACCTGACATCCACAACTCAAGAAAGGAAGGATTTCTTTTCTCTCACTGTTTCAGATCATTATAGTCTATACCGGGGCAGCCAGCATGGTGGAAAGTGGGGGGCAGAAGCAGAGAGCTTCCCAGCCTGGCGGACAGGAAGCCAACACAGGGCGGAGGCGGCGGAGCTCTCATTCCAGGTCCCGCTCCAGTGATCCGCTCTTTCTGGACTACATCCCAGTGTTTCTCCCTCCAACCAAACTCCACCTCTCAATAGTGCGTGGGAATTGTGCAGCATTCAAACAAGTGAGGCTTTTGGGGAGCACTTCACATCCGAACCGTAACAAAAAGAATAATCTGCCCTTTCTTTGAGATGATGAAAATACTCTCAAATATGATTTTCTAAAAGTTGTATTGCTTCATCTTTCTGTTTTACATTTTTGAATAACCTGGCATTGGTTTGCTGTGTGGCACCACGTGGAGGCCCTGTCCTCTGTTTGTGCCAATTGCCTCACTCTATTGAAGAGACTGATCTCCTCTTCCAGCTGTATGGCGGGTGTCCCCTTTGCTATGTGAGGATCCGGCTTTCCTTGGTTCCGTCTTTTGTTCTGCTGACCCATTGGTTGTGTGGTTTTGGTGCCAGTTCTCCACGTTCTGAATTCTTTCCCCAAACTCCTTTGTTAAGGCCAGATATCAGAGAATTTCCTTCTTCCTGTTGTTTTTCCTAAATGTATTAACTGCAAAATTTCTGTGTAAAATATAGAAGCGTCTTATTTACATACATACATATATGTGAATATCTTAATTGATTTTGTATATCGTGTAAAGTAAGACTCTAATTTTGCTCTTCTGCTATGGATATCCAGTTATTCCAACATCATTTATGAGGAGTCCTATTTCCTCACTGCACATTGTGGGTAACTTCGTCAAAACCCGTTGTCTAGAAATGTTTATTTCTTTTTCCTTTATTTGGTTTTATTGGTCCTACTGTCTTTTTATACTGTCCAGTGTGAGGCTGTTTTGATTGTTATAACTTTGAGATATACCTTGAAATTCAATAGTGTGGATCCTCCACCTCTTCTCTTTTTGCTCACGATGCTTTGATAATTCAAGCTCTTTGAGGGTTTTTGGTTGACTTTTTTTGTTTCTGTGACAATATCAAGAATTTGATAGGTTGCATTCATTATAGAGACTACTTTGAGCAGTACAAACCTTGTAACCACAGTAATCCTCCCAATCCCCAACCATGGGTATCTTTTTATTTCTTTGTGTCTTCTTCAGTTTCTTGCATTGCTCTTTTACTGTATTCAGTGAATAGTTCTTTCGTCTCCCTTCTTAAATCAAGGATTTTTTTGGTAGCTATTATGAATAGGATTCTTTCCTTAGTTTCTTCTTGTATCTTTTGTTAATGGTAAGTAGGTATGGTGCATGCTACTTTTATATCCTGCTACTTTATAAATTAATTTATTAGTTCTGATAGCTCTTTGGTGGAATCTCTAGTGTCTGTGTATGTAAGAGCTTGTTATCAGCAACCCGGGACAGTTAAGCTTCTGCCTCGCCAACGTTACTGCCATTTATTTCTTTCTCTTGTCTAATTGTTCTGGCTTGAACTCCTAATGCTGTGTTCCAAGACAGGAGTGAGCGTTCTTGTCTTGGCTGGATCTCAGGGGAAACGATTTCGACTTGCCAACTAGGATGATGCTAGTTCTGATTTGGTCTTGTATTGACAAATATTCTTTTCATTTATAATTTCTTTTAGTGTTTTATTTATGAAAAGGTTCCCGATTTTGTCACATGCTTTCAATGTATCTGCTGATTACATGACTCGTGTCTTTCTGTTAATGTGTTTTATCATTTTTGTACATTTATGTGTGTTAAACAATCCTTTCATCCCCAAGATAAGACCCACGTGGTCATGAATGATTCTTTTAATGTCTTGTTGAATTATACTTATTATTATTTTGTTGAAGATCTTTGCATCTATGTTCATTTAAGGTAAAGGCCTTTAAATTTCTTTCCTTATGGCTAGCTTGTCTTTTTCCTCCTTTATCTATATTTTTAACCATATCGGTAAAACACTATTCACAGTTTTCTCATGTTAATCTTTAGTGACTTTTGAGCGTGTAGTGCAGTGGTTGAATTAATTTCTTGAGGCTGTTGTAACACATCACCACAAATTTCACAGCCTAAAGAAAAGTAAATTTATTCTCTTACAGCACTGGAGGCCAGAGTTTTGAAGTCAGTTTTATAAGTTTGATAACGAAGAGACGGCAGTGCCGTGTTCGCTCTGGAAGCTCTTCAGGAATATCGTTCCCTGCCTCTTCCACTTCAGGTGACTATGGCTTTCCCTGGTCCTGTGGCCCGAGCAGTCCACAATTATAAGCCAGTGCCTTCCACTGTCCCTCAGCTCCATCTTTACATGGACATTTTCTCTCTATGCGTAACATCAGCCTCTACATCCCTCTGATGAAGATGCTGTGGTGACAGTTATCAGGACAACTGATATGACCTCCTCATTTCAGGGTAGGAACATCTCATCACATCTGTAAAGATGCTGGTTGAGAATAAGGTCACCCTCACCCCTGGTGATTATTATTCAGCCTTTTTCCTTCCCTTTCTCACTTGCTTCACTATTAACTTGAATACCTTCTTTTTCTTTTTAAACAGCTCTCCAAGGTTTACTCATTTTTAAAGTTTTGCAAAGAACAGATTTTTTTCTCTCCCTCATGATGTGGTTGCTGACGTGCTAATATCTACTCTTACTCTCACCTTCGTTATTTACTCCCTAAAATTTATCTTTGCTTTACCTTGTAACTTCTTAAATTAGACACTTCCTCCTTGATTTCATCCTTCCTTCTTTTCTAGTAAATGCTATGAAATTTCCTCAGAGACAACTTTAGCTGCATTTCCCTTTTTCTCGGTCTCTTTTGTTCTTTCCATGGAGGTCACTATCAGCTATTCTTTTTTCCAAATCATACTTATCTCACATGATTTTGCTTATTATTTACTCCTCCCCATAGGAGGCACATTGTTGAGGAAGCTGGGAGTTTGCCAGCTTTGCTTGTCTCTGGGTAGGATATGTGCCTAGGAAAGTGTGCCTTTGTTAGGAACTGGAAAAGTGTAAATCCAGGAGAGCCCAGTCTGTGCAGGGAGCTGTGGTGCCTAGGAATGACAGGGGGCGAAAAAGCATGGGCCCTGTATTTGTGTGATCCTAGGTTAGAGGCCAGAATGTGTATAGAGTGAAAGATAAGCAGTAGGGTGAGTTATTAGAAACAGAAAAAGTAATAGCGGCAAAGGAGTATAAAATCACGGCTCTCGTTCAGCGCCTGTAAGTTGAAGAAGGCACTCTGAACAAAAAGCGGTTGAACCGAGAAAAACTGGCTGTTAGCATCCCTGAAGAGACCGGAAGGCAGGGAGAGTGAATCAGCCCACATCTTAAGTAAAGCTCCCCGCCAGAGGCGTGCTGCGCGACAACAATTAGCAGTCGACTGTTGCTTTCCCAGTTGTGCATTGGTGGTGTGCAGACCTCACGGGCTCCATGGGCGTTTGCCTTTCTGATGGTTCTTCTGACTCCCAGGAACATCAGCTAACTCCCAAAGCATGGCCCAGACGCCACTATCTTTCCCTGGAAATCACAACCATGAAGTCTCACATGCGACTACTTAGAGCAGCCCTCGCTAGCAGAATGCGCTCGTCCTCTCCTCCTACCCAGCCACTCACATCTCTGTTTTTAATTTTGTGTCACTGAATTTTGTGCTTCCTCGCACAAAATCTACGTGGCACCCCTGCCCACAGCGCATCCCCTGGCCTGTGTCCCAGCGTGGTGCCATCTGGACACGCTCTTGTTTTCCATATGCCAGATGCTTTTTACGGATGGGGACTTGTTCCCATCCCTTTGCCTCCAGCCCTCCTTTTAGTTTAAGGGTCATATTAACTTAACTCAGGTTTAAAAGTAGATAGATTTTGCTTGCAAGTCATTCTGCCCCGTGTGCCTCTGGCAACCCCTCCGAGTGCATGGGGCCAGAGGTTAAAGGACGTGTTCCAGACCAGCTTTGATCAAAGTTTGTTCTAAGTGGCACAGCACAGTTTTTCATGCCAACTTCATATTCCTGTGGCCTTCATCAAAAGGAAATAGGTAAGCATTTAATGACAAGAAAGGCGGATGGGGTCTATAAAAAATTAACAAAATGGGAGAAGGAATGTGTTTCCAGGGGCCCCTCCTGGGATCGCTGAGGTGTCTGCTGTTATCCCCATTTGGAAGTTAGGCTACAGAAAGGGAGAGACGTTGTACAGAAAGCAGGCAAGTGAGCATAACTTTGATCTGCATCTCTCTCTAGTCTTCACCCCCCGGTGCCTCTGAGCATGAAACAATGAGTGAGTAAGGCAAAACGCTGAGACAGGGGGTCACACGTTTGAGCCCAGCCCGATTAACGTAGAGACTTAGCAAAACTGTCTCAAAATCGAAAATTAAAAATGGGCTGGGGATACAGCTTGGTGTCAATACCCCAGTTAGATGTCCCACACCACCGTGAAGAGTGAAAACAAAGCAGTACCAGAGCAAATGATACGAAAATAAAGATAAAAAAATAGCAAATGGTTTGCTTCCTTCATGTTGAGGTTTTATTCGGCAAGAGCAGGAAAGAAAGTGGCTGCTGCCTGTCGCCAGCTGCATTGTGGGGCCTATCTGAGTAGTACAGCGTTCCTATTTTGAAAATGATTTTTATCTCGTTTTAAAGATTAAGCTGCAGTGGTTTAGAATTTTCTTTAAACCCAGTGATGTGCTTGAGCATTGGTGGCCGCTGGACATAAGGACATGGTGTGCAAAGAGGAAAGCCCTGGAAACTGCTCTGCTGGCTCATGGACCGCAAGGGCAGGCGGCAAAAGGCGGAGCTCCGTGTGCCTCCCTAGCTCTTTGCTCCCCAGAAGTGAGACCCAAACCTGGAAGTAAGTGTCCTAAAAGGGACAGGTGATGGGAAAGAACTGAAAGAACTCGTGTCTGCAGTGGCCAGACAGATGACAAGGACTGTCAAAATGATGGGCGTTATCTGTAGGGAGCATTGGATGGGCCTGAGGTCTGAGAAGCTCCCTCGAGAATTATAACTGTAACTGTGCCCCAGTGCTACACCTTTCATCTCTTAGTTCCTTCATCTATAAAACAGAGAAATTGCATTAAGCCATACACACAGTGTCTCCCAGCTATAAAATCATGGGATTTGGGATAAATTGAGGGTGTGCAAAGATAGGTAGTGAGGAGCTATTCACAGCGTCCAAAGAGCACCACCGCCAGGAAAAGCAACTGGCTTAAATACGAGATAAGCACAGCGCCTAGTTAGCTGTGATCATTTCCTTGGGTTTTCGTTTGCTCCCTTGTCTTAGATATCCCAAGATTATGAGTTGCATTGTTTCATGGGGACAATTTCAGTGTAATAGCTGCCGCCTACCTGGTGTTTCTGATGAGTCACATGTTCCATTTGACGTTTTCGGCATTGGTTTTCGCTCAGTCCTCAAGCCCTATGAGGTAGGTGTCAGGATTGTCTGCATTTCCCACCGCCCCCCCGATACTGGGTTTAACCCAGAGCCTTCACACTGAGCTACATCTCTAGTTCATTTTTAAATTTTTATTTTGACACAGGGTTTCACTAAGCCACTGAGTTACCCAGGCTTGGCCCAAACTTTTGATCCTCCTGCACTCAGCCTCCCAGAGGGCTGGGATGGCAGGTCTGGTCCCCCTTGGACCCGCTGTGAGGAGGGGATTGAAGGCTGCAGAGGTGAAATAGCTCGTGTCCTGTTCCCCATGAACGAAGAGGTGGTGGACTTGAGGTTGGGTCCCAGCTCGAGCCTCTGGGGTGGGGCGCTGGCTGCTAACCTGGGCCACTCCCTCTGGTCTGAGGTCAACCCGTTAGGGAGATTCCTTCCTTGAGTTCGTGATCGTGGAATGACGGATAAAATTCCAAGTCCAGTTTTTTTTTTTTTATTCTCTTTCAGATGTTACCGATCAGGAAACAAATATCCAATGTTTACAGAAATAAAAGTTGTGTCCCATTTCCCTGTGTCAGAGTACGTGGAGGGTTTACGTCCTTCCCCGGGACGAGAAGGAAGCGCAGCTGTTTTGCAGGTAATAACAGTTCATTTTATGTCCTATTTTCCTTAACAGTGATTGCTCTTACTTGGAAACTCTCCTGGCATTTTGTAGGCAATAAAAACATAAAAAGAATGTTCTTTGCAGAGAATTTCACAAGGCTGGCCCTGGTTTGTAATCTGGAGTAGAAGCATCTGTAACCTGCATCCAAAGTGGCTTATCAATATGTCCAAAAGGAATGAAAGACCCCGCCTTGGGCCAGTCCTCCCATCCCTGGCGCCTCGCACACCCGTGAGGAAACAGAGCCCAGCCAGTCTGAGAAAATGCCCGGGGAAGGATTTAAGATTTGACATTCTTCTTACAGGCTTGGGGGCTGGTCTACACTAGAGCTCCAAGCCGGGCTCAGGAGGCCGCAGGAGGCATCCTGGCTGCCTCTCCATCGCTCCCGCCTGCTCCCTTGATCTCTAGAAGATCCTGTCTCAAGTGGCCCTCCAGGGGACAAGTCTTATTCTTTGAACCTGTCTGGTTCTTCTTTGCATCTCACAGGGTCTCGCTTTGTATTAATGAATCAATCAGGATTTTTGGACATGAACACTGCTGAATTATTTGCTCTTCTAATTTTGGAAAAAGAAAGTAGGTATTTGAATGTCACTGCTCAATGCGAAGCATCATGCTGGTGCTTTATATAGATGAACTCTGACTCTTACAAGAGTCCCAGGAACCCAGGCGGCAAAGGCTGCGCTTCCCCTGGCCTGTTCCTCCTCTAGGGGCCTTTTCAGTCACTGCCATTGGAGGCACCTGCTGGTCAGCTTCCAGCTTCAGGTGTCCTGCATGTGTGAAAGAGAGGGCCACTCACTGTGCCTCTCTCTCTCTCTCTCTCTCTCTCTCTCTCTCTCTCTCTCTCTCACCACTCATGCACATCTCTCTAGAGTATTTAGAATCAACTCTAGAAGTTCAATTCTTCCTCATTATTCTTTGTTTCTACATGAGGTCTCAGGCCCAAGAAAGACGCTTCTTTTCATTGCCACTTGGAGAAGTAGCGACTCTACCTTTGGGTCAGATAGAGGCACGGTGGAAATTTGGGTAATTTTGTGGTATTATTTTCTTTCATTTCCAGGGACTTGGAGGAAACATTTTGTAAGCGGTCGCTGTGGTCTGGATCGAGAAAGGTCCCTCAGTGCCTCATGTATTTGCAAGGTGATCGCATTGTGGGGGTTAGCTGAATCGAATAGATTACTACATGTGATTTCCTGTGCTGCTTGGAGGCAGGGAGAGACGGGACCATCCCAAAAGTGGAAGGGCATCCATCCTTGCCCCCAGCTTCTTCTCTCTCTGCTTCTTGTTGTTCCTAGACCTATGCCCTCCACCAGGTCCTTCTGCCATTGCCTGTGGAATGGGAATGGACTGAGGCCTTGAACTCAAACTGTGAGCTAAATTCTCTCCTTTGAGTCATGATCTTGGGTATTGTGGCCCCGGGGTGAGAAAGTGACTTAAGACAGTGGCTGATGGTTGATGTTTGTTTTTTGTTTGCTTGTCTCCCAGTGGCAATGGCTGTTCTGTAGATTGAGACGATCTCACGAGCTGTTCCCGTGGACTTCGGACGAGGTCAGCATGTCCACGGGGAACTGGGCGAGCAGGGGGTGTTGTGGTTTGCAGTGACAGTCTTCATTAAAGTGACAACATAAAGGAGCTGGTGGCGCTTGGTTCTGGGGAAGGACCCCTGAGTGAGAAGGATATGAGGCATGAGTATTCAAGCATTTTAAATGTCAGCTGGCAGATCCAGCCTCCAAGGGCAGCATCCTAGAGCGCTGTCAGTCAGCTACTGTGGGTGGAGAGTGCAGTATCTGTTTACTGACCAGGACCCTTGCCACAAGGAATTCCCACAGGGAAGGCACCCGGGAGTCCCAAGTCCCTTCCACACGAGGACCTGGACTCAGGCAGCAGGCAGGCCCAGGGCAGGGTACCGAGATGTTTGCGGAGACACGGGCTGCTGGGAGAAGAACACAGTAGGATCTGAAACTTTGCAGCCCACAACAGTTTTCTGGAAGTGAAATGAACTTTCATTGACTTCTGTGTGAATGGAATGAACACACGTGGAGTACAAGGTTAAGAACTGTGTTCAGCCACGTTAGGGGCAGCTGGGGGTGCGGCACCCCACTCCGCTTTCCAGGGGGTGGGGTGTATTTCCCACTGCCGCAACACGAGGAGAGTTAATACTGTTTACATTCTACATAAGGAGGGTTCATGCTCTTCCTCGGATACATTCTCCAGCACGAAGGGTCATTTATATGATTAAAAACTGACTGAAAGAAGTTAAACAGCCAATGCCGCAAAAGGATCTCGGAAAAACCAGCAGTGGTCCTAAAAGTTCAGTGTCTTTTGTGGGTTTTTGTGGGCGCTCTCTCTCTCTCTCTCTCTCTCGGTTTGGCAGTTTTTTAGATTGTCCTGAAAATACAGCATTTATCGTACTCTGTGTGATTGTGTCCTGCTGGCTACATGGCTCTTCTGATCCTTTTGGTCTCCTAAGACCAAAGTCTTAGCAGTATTTCCTTCAGTCATAACGGGCGTATATTTATAATAGGCAAGTTCAACGTGACGGCACAGAGACCTTTCAGGAAAAGCCAGTCTAGTTTGCATGCTACCTGCATCTTGTGCTACTTACACAGCATCTGTGTATTGGTCTGCCACTGGATAGTAGAGGGAACTGCCACTCCCCTCCAGAGTAGCCACCTGCTGTGAGGAAGACTGTGGTGCAGACTTAGGGCCTGTACTTACCATAATTATAATGACTTGTGGGGAATCCTCATTCCTCAAGGATGCTGGGACTTGAGGAGAAGGGCAAGATGACTGAGATCATGCGCTTTATACATAATAGAATCAAATATTCAACAAAGTCTGTGCAGCTCCAGAGCCATTATTTCTGAGTACTACCTTTCTTTAAGTTGTAAGTTATTTTTTCCCCAAGGGTTATCTTTTTCAGTATGCATTTACAATGTGCCATAGTCGCGTCCAACTGAGAAATCTGTGCACACATCCATTTTGTCAGCATCGCCTTCCCTTTGCTCCCCCTTCCCTACCCTCCCACCTCACTCTCCCTTGTCTCTTCTGCCTTTCCAAAAAATTCACCTCTCCAATTCCTCAACTCTTTTTTGTTTGGCTCTATTTTTTATACTTTGGATTTCTCACACTAGAGAAACCACGTGGTATTTAATCTTCTGAGCATGATTCACTCCACTAAGCATAATGATCTCAAGGTGCATCCGTTCTTCTACAAATGACTCAAATTCATCTTCTTTATGGCAGAGTAGTACTCCATCATGTATAGATGCCACGTTGTCTTTATTCATTTATCTGGTAATGGACATTTCGGCATCTTCCATGATTTAGTTCTATGAGTTCCGTTGCTGTAAATGTGCATCTGTGTTGTGTGATGCTTTCAGATCTTTTGGAGAGATACCCAGAAGAGGTATCACTGGGTCAAGTGGAATCTCTATTTTCAGCTTTTGGGCACCACTGCACCACAATGCATCATATCACCAGTCTTTAATGTACTTGTTCTATTTGGTCTTGGTTATGCACTTCCAATATTTTTTCAAGACCCACTGTGCTGTTACTGAGTGTGTGTGGGCACGGGAAGATGAATCAGCTCAGAAGTTAGCGTATGCTTGTGCAAAGCTGACCTGCTTCTAGAAGACGGGCACGTTGCTGAATTAACCTACAGGTGTTACCTATATAAAGTAGAAAGAGCGAAGCACCTTGGACGCCTCCTCTTTCATTTCCCAAGCAAAAAACTCGAGTCCCAGCACAGCTGGTTGTCAGTCATTAGCCCATCACTTAGCAGGTCGGGCTGCAGACTTTCCCTTCAGTACCAGGGGAGCAGTGATTTGCAGGAAAAGATCTGTCACTCATCCTTGGATTTCTGGCATTCTTTTAAAAATCATGTTTGTTAAACTAAATATGTGTCTTCGGAACCAACGAATGACTAGTCTGTTGTTTTCGCTTGGGACTGTGAGTTTCCTAAATGTTGGACAGGGTCAAACCATGAAGAAGAAAAAAATCCTAGAAGGAACTAATCTTTGCAGATTAATTTGGTTCTTCCAGCCCAGTTTATGAGGCAGCAATCTTGCCTGGTTATTGATTATCAGACAAGACTGCTAATCCCCCTAAGGTCATTAAGTGTACTTAATTAAAGAGCAGTTAGCAAGCTCCCCTTTACTGAAGTAATGTGGCTGTTAAAAGTGATTTGTACTTTACCAATACAGGAGCTATTAATCTGAAGGTCAATTTGTCATTTATATTTTCTCAAACAAATATATTTGGTGGATCAAGTGGGCATTGGCATTTATCGCACACCCTCTTGAGGCACAATATCTGCAGTTGTTTATGAAGAAAGTGTCCGGTTGCCTTACGTAGCAATAAAACAACCATTTCTGGAGGGTTTTTTTTTTTGAGGGGATGCATCACACCCCATTATTTTTGCTTGTCTTTTTTCACTTCTGCCAGTGGTTTTATAGAAAATCATGTGATTTGAAAAAATATGACTATTTCTTTGTAACCTTCTGTGTGCCAAGAAAGAGTTTTGAACAAGAATGAAGGAGACGGGTTAAATTCACAGTAGGGAATTGTCCCTGAGAGTTCTTAAATAATGAAAACCAGCCAAGCAAAATTTCTAGTTGAAAATTGTCAGTTGCTGTGTTTCTGTCTGTGTTCTCCTGGTTCAGTCGTAGGAATATGTGGATGACTGAGGTTCTGACTCCCTCCTGTGTGGGTTACTGGTCTCTATTTGTTCCTGAACTCTTCCAATACCTCCGTACAGAATGGCCTCAGGACTGTACCAGAAGTGTGGTAAGTGTTTGGTGTCATTGTGGCAAGCATACATACCGACTGGCCTGGTGGCCATGGTATAGGCCTGCGGTCCCAGCACTTTGGGACCAAGAGTCAGAAAGAACACAAGTTTGAGCCCAGCCTGGGAACTTTAGCCATTTGATGAGAATTTATCTGGAAACCAAAAATAAGTAAGGGCTGAGGATGTAGCTCAGTGGGAAGACCCTGTGCTCAGTCGTGAGCACTGTACATGATGAGATACTAAGGAATTCTTATAGAAGGAGTCATAAAACAGTGCTGGCTGTCGTGTGTGTGTGTGTGTGTGTGTGTGTGTGTGTGTGGCCAGGGATTGGGCCCAGAACCTTGACATTGAGCTACATCTGCAGCCCACATTTTATTTCTTAATTTTGAAACAGGGTCTCTCCAAGTGGCTGGGATGTCCAGGCTGGGCTTGAACTTGTGCTCCTTCTGCCTCAGCCTCTCGAAGGGCTGAGATTACAGGCCTGTGCCCCTGGGCCCAGCTAGTGCTGGCTTGCTTCATGTCACAGGTGGCTCCTGCAGGGGGCGCTGCCATCCTGCACTCAGCTGGAGCCTTGCAGAAAGGAATGGAGCTCTAAGAGAAGGGACAGCAAGCCTCTCTCTTCTTTCTCTTTCATGGAGGCTTCTCGTCGGCCCACCGCTCAGTGGGGAGATGGATTCACAATGGTGGTGATCTCATTTGGGAACATGTAAGAAAACATCCCATTCCCTGGAGGAATGAAAACACAAGAAACACAGTTTTATTAACGGAAGGTATTTTCAGTCTGTTTCTCCAAATTCCAGTTCAGAAGGCCAGGTCAGGACAAATGGGGAGAGAAAAAAAACGCTGTGGTTTTGTAGTCAACGGTGGGGACACCACATGGAAGCATCGTGTCCTTGCATGACAGAGGAGGAGATCTGTGGCCTCTCCTGACCCTGAGCCCTCTTCACTGACAAGGGCAACTGTCTCTTGCCAGTGGAATCCACCTTCAGAACCCACCCTGTGTGCAAAAGCTAACAAGACGGTGGCTGGTACTGTTCGCATCAAAACCTAGCTACAGTGGCTACCATAAGTCCCTTTTAGCTCTAGGATGCCAGTCTAATGGCTTTAAAATTGTCCATTGATCCCAATTTTGCAACGGGGATAGAGAGTTGGATGTCTTGGGCTAACTATTTGCTTTCCGGTCATATTTGTTCTAGGGTATATACTTAATATTCAGTACTACAGTTCCAGGACGGTGACTTGACAAACCATGGCCCAAGTTAGGAGGCTCTCAGGTGGCTTTCGGTAGGGGATTGAACCTTGGTGTTGGGTCAGGTTGCTAAAGCCTAGGACCTAGAGGTGGAATGTATTGTGGTTTGAATCTGGAATGTTCCTCAAAAATCTCATGCATTTGAATGTTATGGATTATCTATGGAACCATGTGCTATTAGGAGATGGGAGCCTGGTCTGGAGGGGTGGATTATGTGTATGCGGGGGATTTTAGACATGTGGTGGAAGAAAAGCATTGTGGAACATTATAGACTACAGGCATCTGGTGGATTAGGGGCTTAAACCTAGAAGGGGCAAAACTCTGAGGCGGGACCCAGAAGGGACGGATTACCAGGATAAGAGGCGGAAGGGTCCTTGCCACTTCTTTCCTTCTGGGGACTTGAGTTTCTGTTTGTAATATTGTGAGAAGCTGCTTCAACCTCCACCTCCACCGTGTGCTTCTAGTGTTGCCAGCCGCCCATGAATGGACTGTGACTTGAAACTGGGAACTAAAATAAATCTTTCCTCCCTAAGTTGTGGGTGTCTGGTATTGAGTCACAGTGACAAAAGAGTAACAAAGCGATGAGTGTAACAGCAAGTCACATTTATTGAGCTTGTCTGTCCTACCATGCATGACTCCTCTCCTGCAACTCGCAGAGGGGGAGTCCAGGTTACACCTTAGGACATGAGTCTTGGCAAGATTGACCCAGGTAACAGTTCCTCACCACTGTCTGAATTCTTTTAGAAAGAAGTAGCACAGATAAATGAATCCTTGAGTGAGGCAGAAAAATCAAATCATTCCTCTTGAAAATCAGTTTTAAATGTACCATTGCCAGTAATTCCAGCGCTCTGGGAAGCTGAGACAGGAGGATCACAAGTTGAATTCCAACCTGGCCAACTTAGTGACGTAGTGAGAATCTGTCTCAAAATTAAAAATGAAGAAAGAGATCAGGGATGTAGCTCAGCCCTGAGCTTGATCTCTGCTACCACACACGGACAGACAGACAGATGCACAAATGCCACTGACTAATGATTATGATTCTTACAATGAGGGGGGAGCAAGAATTGATTCCTAAGGTCCAGCTGACCAAATCCTAGAGAACAGAATTTGGCTAGGTTTTCGGTAATAGAGAGGCAGGAAGAGCTTACCGTACACTTAACATCTTTGTGGTTTTGAGCATGGAAGCAGCTGGAGTTGCGGGAGCCGCGACTCACCTACGCTGACGCACACCTCAGCTTTCCCACCAACTTTCTCCCCTTTTTCTTTGCTTGTCTTTAACTTTCTCATCCGCGGTCGTGCTCGTCCCCGCCACAGCCACAGCCGTAACCAGGGCATGTCTTTAATATTCCTTCAGCGACTATTAAACTTGATTTAAAAATACATTAATTTAGATATTTTTTCAAGCTGCTTACCAGCTAGCAGTATTTTTAATGTCCTATTTATCTAATACAGTCGCTTGTGCTGTTTTTATAATCAGATAAGGGTCATTAAACCATTTTTGAGATTAAATAGCACAAAACCATTTTTTTCTGTTTATGTGCCCCATTAATATCGGAGCTTATGCTTACCATGGCTTAATGTTTCCATTTAAAAATATCATTTATGTTAATAGAGAAAGGCTCTATTATCTAATTGTGAGGATTATTTCCATTACCTTCTGACATAATCTCTGCAAATATTGGCCTCCATACTTCTCTGAGCTGACAGATTTTTAACCTTGGGCATTTCTTAGGACGTTGTTTAAAATGTTGTTATTTATTCTTCCTAGCAAGGAAGAGGTGTTTATTTTCGGTGTTTCTTTTTACTCAAATGTAATAGGCGCCAAGTTGCTAGTGCTTAGCTTCTTGTTTTTCTACACGTGTTGTTGGGGGCCTCACGCATGGACGAGCTAGTGAGCCTGCTGGCTGTCTCGCCAAGGGACTGGTACAGAGAAAACCGGAAACAGCCCGTGAGTCGCAAGGAGAATCAAGACTTGCACCTCTCCTGCATTCTCCCACTTGATTCACAGTCTTTCAGACTTACCACAAACCAGAGAGAAAATGTCAGCCAGCTCACGTGGCTCTCAGTTGCGCGTATCCACTCCTTTCCATGACTGCGGATCCGCAAATTTCTGCAAAACTTGTTGAGGTTTAGATTTAAAATGTCCCAACAAAGTCTCCTGTGTTTGGAAGGGGATTGGATCACGGGGGCGCTGTGCTCAGCAATGGGCCACCCACTGGTGATTTTATGTGTCGTGAGGAGGTGGGGCCTGGGTGAAGGGATTGATCACCAGAGATGTGACTGGAAAGGTGTTTTCTTGTCCCCAGCTCTCCCATCCTCTCTTGGCTTCCTGGCTGCTGTGACCTGAGCAGCTGTCCTCTCCCTGGCCGTTCTGTCCCTCCCTTTGCCATGGAACCAGCCAACTGTAGACCGAGTCCCCTGGATACTGTAAGTCAAACCAAACCTCCCCTCCTTTAAGCTGTAGATGTTCAGTTTTGTGTCCCAGCCATGGGAAAGTGATGAGGACAAAGCTCCTGTTTCAGATAGGCTCTTCCATCATTGATGTCCCTGATGGTGCCCTAAGTTCCAGTCATTAGCAGAAACTCAGAGTCGTCATTAACTTTATCAACATCCCGTGTAGTGATCAGAGAGGTCTTCCCATGCTGAGATTCTCAAGGTGGCTCCTTGCTCCGCCTTTCTGTTTTGCACCCCCAGTCTTATTAGCATATACATACAATATTCAATGGTTACACTAAAGTTGAGAACTTTGCATACATGTATATTGAGACAACTTCACTCTGCAGACATGGGGTTGCTTTGTGTGCAGTATCCCCCCCTCTTCAGATGTGGCTTCCAGAAGTGGCTCTGCCGATGGGATGACCAACTCTTTGGCTAGTCTCCTTTCTCTGTGACCAGGGCACCCAGGACTTCCTCCTGTGCACATGGCCCCTGCCCACTTTTGACCCCAGCACCCTTGGTGATCAAGACCTCATAATTCGAGGTGTCTCTGGGTAAAGTGGTATCAGTTAAGCCTTCCTAAAGGAGGACGACCCATTGCACACGTTGCCAAGGATGTACATGCCATGGCAAAAGCTCTGCATTTGGATTCAGGAGCCCTGGCTCAAATGTCTACTTTCCCATTTATTCCAGAGGTCACTGGATCTTCCAGACTTGAATATTGTTTCTTAACAAGAGAGCTCCGCATCCCCATTGTATACCAGCATCACGCCTTACAGCTGGAGGAGGTTGGGAAGATTAAGAGATTTAAGTGTATAAAGAAAGTGGCTTATAAGTTGTAAAACACCCTATGAAGTTTAGATGCCAGATTATCCAGCATATGCAAATGTAAACATCTTAGTAGCACTGACCATGTACGAGGAATCAGTTCCCAGTGTGTTACTACATGATGCCTCCTTTCATAGCCCTAATCCTAAAGGCGGTGCTGTGAATACCAGCTGTTTTGCAGGTAGGTAAAGTGACTTGCTTCACAGTTACAATGATGTGAGTGGCTAAGCTGGATCTCTGGATCTTAACTCCAGAGACTGTTCCTAACAAGCATTCCCTGCTGCCTCGGGAATGACAAGATGAAGATGGAGGTGGGAAAAATTATCACAAGAAAACTATGCACCTATCCTCCCTGTGGGTCGGGAAGTTCGCCTTTTCCCCTCAATCTCCTGAACGGATGTTTTTGGTCAAGTAAGGAAAGGGCTCATTGTACAGAAATTTCAAATCCATGTTCTAATGCAGTAGGTCAACAATCTTTATTTCCTCTCCTGTTACCCAAGTTGGTAAGAACAGCTAAATTTAAATAGTAATATAATATTTTCTTTTGACATGAAATATTAATGATGATTTCAAACTCTATTTTCAAGGAAATTATTGGTCGCATCTGTGTCTACAATATCATCTGCTAGCTCCTTCATTCTCACTGTCTTTAATTTAGATAAAATGCATTAGACCTGTATTTGTCTCTCCTCAGATATTCATGACACTCAAAAGGTTGTCTAGTTACACTTGTGCCTGTCACCCCCGGGATGCAAAGAGATGCTACTATTCCCTGGTAAGATGTAAACTTGGTTCAAAATACCACCAGTATTTTCATGGAGCCCCCATCCTTCCGCATGGTAGAATGTGCTTTAGTCACATTCTCGGTCACTTTTTAATATTTATTTATTTATTTATTTATTGAGAGAGGGTCTCACTCTGTAACCCAGGCTGGTCCTGAACTCACTATGGAGTCCAGGCTGGCCTTGGACTCATGGCAATCCTCCTGTCTCAGCCCCCTGAGTGCTGGGATTACAGGTGTGTGCCACCACTCCTGGCTTATGTGGTGCTTAGTGCTTGACTTAGTGCTTGCTAGGCAAGTGCTTTAATCCCTGAGCCATTCCTTCAGCCCCCACTTTTTAATTTAGTTCTAAAGTCCCCTTCTGTAACCTACCCACATGAGAAATGCTTAGTTCCTGGAGCTCACACGGTGTCAGGCCATCATGGAGAAGGCTGCCATGATGGCATCTCCTATGGTGGCCTTGGCATGGCCACTGGTCTTCCATCATCTACTGTGTGGCTTCCTTGACCTGAACTCAATGACATTGTTTACAGGGACCATTATTCAGCTCTTATACAACTGTTTTTTGGACATAAATCTTTTGAGAGAAATTTTAAAAGAAACATCTTGGGACTTCTGTGCTTCTGGAAGCTCAGAGAGTGAAGAAGGGCAGTGTGGTGGGAAAGACGTTGCTCCCCACTTTTTTCCTACTGCCCCTGCCCGACTTCTACTGTGCCTGATGCATTTCAGCAAAGCATTATGGTTCAGCTCCCTTGAAGGACCTTGAGGCCTCTCTACTCTTTCCTCATCAAACTTACGGGGAGACACTTTTGTTTTCTATTTCAACTCAGCTCCATCTTTCTTTCTAGGAAGGGATCATATTTTTCGTGACTTGGGGTTTGGAGATGGGAGGAACCTAATACAAAATTGGTCCCAACATTTGAGTATTCTTACGCATTCGTTGGAAAGGAGGTGTTTCAGCTGGACTGAGCATTTGGAATTGAAAGGCAGGGTGGTCACCAGGTATGTGTGTCCCTAGCTTTGGATGCTCCTAAAATAAGGGGTTAATGGCATCAGAGTCTGTGGGATCACACGTGGGTGTTCCCTCTTCGTCTCATCTTGCTTCATCTGCTTAAATGTTCTTTCTTTTCAGTAAAAGGTAAAGGATTTATACAATCTAAAGGAGGAGACGGTAGAATAGATTTTGTCTTCTTGTCAAAGATGAATGTCAGAGAGGTGTAGTGCAGAGTGTGTGGGTGAGGAGGGGATGGGGGTCTGCCTTTTTTCAGCTTAGTGGAGTTGCGGCTGAGCTTCAGACCACAATAGACCAGCCGCAGATGAACAGTGCAGAATGTTATCAGTCCATTTGCTGCGGGAGCCTTGGCAGGAGTTTGGAGGTGGGGGACTGGGGAGCGGGGAAGACTCTGCATCGGAGAGGATGCTGGGTCCCCTGAGTTACACTGGGAGACCACGGAGACATGTCCTCAAAACCAGATGAATAGTAGCCATAATTAGTGCTCTTTCAAAAAGTGGCCGGTTGAGAATAAGACAGCCACTGCTGATTTGGTCAAAGAGGTCATTTTGTGTATTTACATCTAAAAGTGTAATTAGAGAGGGAATTGCAAAATCCTTAACTGCTGGGGTGAGTTACTCAAAATTTTGCTGGCTTCCTAGGACATGTCAAAGCTACATGTGTGAGAAGGCAGCCTGCCTCTAGCTCTGAACCAGCCCGCACCAGGGTTTCTACTTGGAATGTGCATTTCATTTCTACCTCAGGTCCAATAATAATAACAGTCAGTGTAGTAGTGGCCAAAAAGCAAAACTTTTGCCCTTGTCCTACAAGTTAGGGTAGGTTCAGAGTCATCTGGCATTAGCTTCCCATTGCTGGGCACAATGCTGACACTGACAGACTAAAGGATGGGAGGTTTAACTTTGGTCTCAATTTGGGAAAATTCAGTCCGTGGTTGGCTGCCTACAAGGTGGGAACATCATGGTAAAGCGAGTGGCAGAAGAAAGCTGCTTAGTTCCTGGCAGCTAGGAAGCAAGATGCCAGGGTCCATGGGTAGCACCCAAGGCCATGCCTCCATGACCCACCCGGACACACCCAAGGACCTGCTCTGCTGATCTGCTGGGCATTTCTTAATCCAACAAAGTCAGTATATCAGGATTAATTGTCGCTATTTTTTGTCTCTGCTATCAGAATTAGCTAACTCATTTGACCAAAAAGTTTTCTATCAATGAAGTGGGACTAGAAAATGAATTTTATTGACATTAATGTTTGGTGGTCACTGTGTGCGGGAATTTTACAAAAATGTGAAGAAATAATTAGAAAGCTACAATAGGTCATCTGTCCCTTAGCTTTGACCATATTGTAGCTATGGGATCAAGGTTTATTAACCAAAGGATGTTTCTTAGAGGAATAAAACCTGATTGATAGCTCTAAGGAGCTTTTCCCTTTCTGGGAAGGCCCAGGGATGCTTCTCAGAGAAGATGATATCTACCTTTGGTCTTTAAGTTCAATTAGGACTTTATAATTTGGAGAAGAAAGGAGAAGGCGATTTTAACATGGAGCTCCCCAGAGGCATGAGAGCCCTGAAGCACAAAATGCAGGGCACAGTAAGAGACTCGGGAAGGGAGGGACCCCAGGTGCAACACTGGGAGGAGAGGACGGGGAAGGGTCACGCGGAAGGGAAGGAACGGACTTGGGCTTGACTCTCTGCAGGTCCAAGACAAACATAATACCTGGTTTTAAACAAGGGATGAATGAAATCTGTTGAGTACGTGAATGGGCAGATGAATGAATGGGCAGGTGCGAGGATGAGGCTGTCTTTGTGCGTGGACAGGGAGAGGTACACAACGACTCGGAACAGGATGGTGTTATCAGATCCGTAACTCTTGATGGGATGGAAGAGCTTGAGGGCTGCCACAATGGGGTTGCAGGGTCTGGTAGTTGCTTGGGGCAGTAGGTGTTGTCTGCTGATGGGTTTCTAAGTAGTGCTTTGTTTAAAATAGTTCTGAAAGAGAACTGAAGTTGGATTACTGGACATTGCTAATTCATTGGATATTGGGGGTGGAATGTTGAGAATGATGTAAAAACATGGAGAGACCTGCTGAGGGTTGTTACAACTTAGATCTAAAGTATCCCCTAAGTCTCCTGTGTTTACAAAGTGGTTGGACCATGGAGGTGCTGTGCTAGCTGGTGGATCCATCCACTGATGATTTTATGTGTTGCTAGGAGGTGGGGCCTCGTCGAAGGTGGGTCCCTGGGGCTGTGACCGACATGAGTGTATTCTTGGTCCCCAGTTCCTCTTTTCTCTCTACTTCCTGGCCACTATTACATGAGTAGCTGGCCTCCACCAGCCTCTTCCACGATCGCTTTCCATCTTGGAACCAGCCAGCTAAGGACTTAATCTTCTAAAATCCATGAGCTAAAACTAAGGTCTCCTTTAAGCTGTGGGTATATGGTATTTTTTTTCCCCAGCCATGAGAAAGTGACTAAGACAAAAATATTAGACACCCAGGCTTGTAAGCCACAGGCAAGTCAGGGAGTTCAGGGTGAAGCTTTTGGGCACCCTACGGCTACAGATGCCATGGGAGAAAAAAAGAGTGGTAGTAAAATTTTGAGGATCACCAAAGATGGAGAGATTAGAGGAGGGGCTATGAATAAAAATGCACTGAGAGGAAAACTGCCAAAAGGTAAGAGAAGGTCAGGAGGAAGTGGGGCTGCTGATTTCTTCGTCGTTGCTCCTTAAGACATTTTGAGAAACTTCATTTACTGCAGTCACCTAAGCTGAGTTCTTTTCAGCCACTCTGGATTGTCACAGTGACCACTCATCCTCCTCTGATTGCTAATTTAAGGTGATTGTGCCATTTAACCTATCTTTGTGAAAGTTGAAGATGCAATGGTGCTTTGTGATGGCTGCCAAGAAGCTGCTTCCCAATTCTTTCACGCAGATCTCCTGTATTTACTAACACCCGGTGAAGATTTGACCTCACGTCCTGAGTCTCAAGGAAAAGGCATTGACACAGGCGTGCCGCCAGAATCAGAAGACATCCTGGAAGGACAGCGTGTGGATGTGGGTGAGAACAGAGATTTATTTTCCATAAAGAATGCTGAGGAAGAAGATGAGAGTTGGGGGTGGGGAGGAGGGACACAAACTCTGAGAGATTAGAAAACCTCAAGTGTGCTTTCTTTTTTGACAACTGTTTTCCTACTGAGATTTGTCCGTGGCTCTGAGAAGTGAAGTGAGTCACACGGAGGCCCCATCTGGCATCTGTCCAGTTCCCCCTGGCTGATGCTCACAGTGTCCCTTGCGTCGTCCCCCCAGACCTTTTCCTGGGTGATGGAGTGCTGCACGGAAACCCCGGCACTTCCTGGCACCCAGCACCCATCACTCAGAGCTGCCACCAGCCGGTGACACGTTCAGGACCCCGAAAGCCGTTGCTGCCCCTTCTAGAAAACCAGAGAAAGTGTGGTGAGACAGGGAAGCTAGCTTTTCACAGAATAACAAACACTAATAAAGTCAATGTGATCACAGAAACAAATTAAGGAGAGCAGCATGCTTCCCAACCTCCTACCACACAGATTGGCTTTTACGAACGAGGACCTTGATGTGTATATAAATCTGCCTGCCGCTCACACTGTCAGTGTATTATCCTTTCCCCAGACAATGATAGCTATGTAGATTCTACTACAAGGATAAGCTGAATTTTGAGCTCGTTTATGAAGTGAAAAGTCTGTGTCTGGGTTCCTCCATGACACGCCCTTTCCACTGTATAGTCAATGGTGCTTCTGAGGCTCATTGAAAGGCATGATTTTGCTCATATCTTTACATTGGAACTAGAAATTGCACTCTCCGTAAAGGTAGTGTGCTGAAACACAGAGCAAAAGAGCCTTGGCAGGTCGGGGTCTTTGCTGAACTCTGTGTTTGTTCTGAGTTGCTCTTCCAGAGATCCACTTACTGTAGGGCCCTACTGTACTATGCTGTGAGTTCTCCTGAATACAAGGGCTATGGAAAACGTACAAATTCCAGGCCAAACCCATGAGTTTTTCTTTTTTTCTTCTCTAAAAAGTGAGCAGGTCCTTGAGTAGTCAGGGCAAAAGATATAGATTGGGTGAGAATTACATTCTTCTGTTAAACGATCATTAAACCAGGTGTGTCCAACCAGAGGCCTGTTTTTTTTATATCTTCTTGATTATTTTTAATGCTGTAAAGAAGCACTTTAAAAAGGAAAATTTTTGTGCATATCTATGTACATTAACACACACACACACACACACACACACACACACACACACACACACGTGCTTTTTTTGGTACAGAGTCTCACTCTGTTGTCCAGAGTACAGGCTAGTCCTGAACTCACTATGATGTAGCCTAGGCAGGGCTTGGACTCTTGGCAGTTGTCCTTCCTCAGCCTTCTGAGCACTGGGATTACAAGTGTATGCCACTATGCCCGGCTTATGTGGTGCTGGGGAATTGAACTCAGGCCCTCACACTTGTTAGACAAGCGCTCTAACTGCCGTGCTAGTCCTCCAGCCCTATATTATATATTTTGTATGTGGCCCAAAACGGATCTTCTTCACTAAAAAAACAAAAAAAGGATCAAAAAATGACAGGCTGCAGGTTGGGCATGTTACCCCCCCCCCCCCCCCCCGTTTTGTTACTATCTATATGCAGTATACAGTCGTTACATTGAACTTGAAAATTTTGTGCACATATGTGTTTTGAAGGGCACACTCTTCTTAAATGATCACTTAAGCTTTTGTTGAAGAATCTTTGAACATCTTCTGTGTTGCGGAAGCAGTAAGATAGACCGAAACTATAATAGGAAACGTGTCATTTCTTTGAAGAGTTTTAGAATTCTTAGTTCGCAGTTCCATGGTGGAGATGCCACAGAACATCTATGATATATTTAAGCACATTATTTTATGTATGCCAGACATAACCTTTAAAAGATAATTCATCAGTTAATTTGCTTTTCTTGATTACGTTACCTGGATTTGAAGTAACACACATAAACACAGACAAAAGTAAAAGGAGATCACTAAGGCAGTTGAAAAGAGAGAAGCCATGTACGGTAGAGCCAAAAACAAATACCGAAGATAAGATTGTAGCCAGAAGTGCTTATCTTGGGGGGACCGTGCTCCTGTAGTTCCTGGGCATGGTGAGATGAATCGGTCTGTGAGCTTCCTAGCGCCCAAGGCAAAGAGGGCAACAGAATCATTTACAGGAGTAAAGCACCCTCGAATGGCTGGGCCATGGCTAGGGCTCAGTGGTAAATATTCGACCATGAAAACACTATTTCATTGATGTCATCTATACTCATCATATATTGAGCACTTTGTCTGAGTTACTTTTTCATTGCTGTGGTTCAATACCCAACATGGACAACTTTCGGGAGGAAAGATTTATTTTAGCTCACAGTTCCAGGTAGTCACAGAACGTTCATGGGTGGGTAGTGGGAACGTGGTGGAATCACATGGTGGGGCTGCGGGCAGAGGCAGAGCCAGATCTGGGGCTCTAGAGACAAGAGATCCTCGCAGCACCATGGCAGAACAGAGACTAGCCTGGGGGGAAGCATGGAACCGGCACATGCGTCTCCAGGTCAAGCCCCACTCATCACTCCTTCCAGCCAGGCCCCACCTGTCAAGACTACACAGTATCCATAGGTACATGAGGCTTCTGAGGGACACTCCAGATCCCAACCACAACACACTTGGAGTTCTTCGTTGATTTTCCCAACTTGTGGTAAAGGGCTGGGGAGGGAAGCCTGGAGAGGTGAAGTACCTCGTGCAAGGGTCCAATGTGGTCAGTGCAAAGCTCAGAACAAAGCTCAAAACTGTGGGACTCAGAACCTGACCCTGTTCGTCTGCTATTCCTGCCACACCTCTCACAGTCCGTGTGCCCCAAGACCCATGGGAAAAACCAGGCCATTGAGTCAGGGCAGGTGACATCCTAGAGGCATCTCCAAAATGCCCTGGAGACGGGGACAGAGGAATAGTTGTATGTGCATATGTGAAAGGGGGTAGTGAGTTTATAGAAACATTAGTATAAAGTGTGTTTGGAAGACACAGTGTTTAAAAATGATCACAATAGAAGACACACTGCCATTCACGCCCACCACAGCCCTCCCCCTTGTTTGAATACACTTGTCCTGTTGGTCTGGCCACTTTCGGGTGCAGTCTGAAAGTCCTCTTCCCCCAGTGTCTTTAGTTATGCGGTCTACACTGCCTTGATGCCATGAAAAGATACAAAACATTTACCTCTTATGATCATTTTGTCTTTGAGGAAGAAACAGAAAGCACGGAGTGCCAGATTTGGTGAATGAGGTAGATGAGACACACTGCCACACTTTTCTAAGTCTGCTTTTCTATCGGATGGTATGCGGCAGCAGCATTCACCATGAGCTTTTCATTTGTTTGTTTTTAAAGACAGGGCCTTGCTCTGTAGTCCATCTTCCTTCTGAACTCACTGTGTAGCCCAGGCTGGCCTCAAACACATGGCAATCCTCCTGCCTCAGCCTCCTGAGTGCTGGAATTACAGGTGTGCACCACCATGCCTGGCTTATGTGGCACTGGGGAACTGACCGTAGGGCTTTGTGTTTACTACACTATTTCTGTGACTGATGAGCTACACCCCTGGCCCCTTACTGAGCTTTTCATTCCAGAGCTGCTTCAGAGAAAGTTAAGAACAGTGGAATAGGTGAGTTTGAAAGACAGGGGAATATTTTGAGGGCAATTAATGGCAAGTGTTGTTGTCTTTAATAATCTTTTTGTTAAATTCAAACATTTGCTACCTGTTCTGATTTGGATGTACAGTGTCCCCAAAGCATCGTGTATTTGGATATTTTGGATTAACTGTGAATTTCATGTGCTGCTAGGTAGTGGAGCCTGGTCTGGTCAAGAGGGGTAGATTATGGGTGTGTGGCAGATTACGGGCATGTGGCACATTGCTGGGCATGTGGTCTGAGAGGGCATACGCTCTTGCCCCTGCCTCTTCTGTAGGCCCCTGGTGCCTTCCTCTGGCGATGCCAATGCCGTGAGCAGCTGTTCTCTCTCTTCCACCACTGCCCGCCACCCGTGAATGGACTGAGACCTTCTGAAACTGTGAGCTAAGATGACCTTTCTCTCTTAAGTTGTAGACAGCAGGTATTGCCTTCAGCAACAAAAAAGCATCTAAGGCCGTGTCGACATCGACCACATCTTGTCTGTGCTCGAATGGATCATTTTTAATTTAGACTTTCATCACCTGCTTAGATCGTACCTTATGTGTACTTATCAGTGAAATAATGTGTATTTTCTAGACACCGGCTTTTATGATCCACTCAGATTCCTGTCTGGTTGTTTTCTTCCAGCACGAGGGGCCACACCACCAGGAGTATGCTCCTTCTATTTCCCTTCCTAAATTGTTTAATGACCCAAGAAGGCATGGTGTTAGTTACTAAGATCGGCTCACAAATCTCAGGTCGAAAATAGTCTACAATGTACGTAAAATATTTACACACAATGCTGAAACTTGGTGGCACCTGTCCTGCTTTTTTTTAAATCAATGGACCAAGGATAAATATGTTGTTTCAGAATTGTATTTTAAGGCTGAGAATCTGTACAATGGTATCTTTTTTATGTTTTGCACAAATGCTTTGTGGTGTTACTAAAATATCTTAATTGCTTTCATGGTTGTGTTTAATGAGATCCATTTAAACTATGATGTTATTTAACTTACAGGACGAAATGCCTCTCCCCATCCAAAACCCAAGGGAAAGTTGTTTTATTTGCCTGCGGTGCAGGGTGAACCAGAAAGCTCTGAGTCCCTCTGCTGGTCCCTGGGCTCTGCTGTGTGCTGTGCCCCCAGGGGATCTGAGCTGGGCACTTGTGTCCAGGAGCCTCTGGTCTGGTGTGGAGGCTTAATTGAATACCAGCAGGGGTTTCGACTAGAAGAGATGAGGTGGCCACTCGGGATGGTTACAAGGTCAAGACACAGCCTCAGAGGAAGCGGTGTGTGAGTCACCAGGCATGGGGGAGGTCTGTTCTGGGGAGCAAGTTGCTGAGGAGAGACCTGCTTTCCCGGCAAAACGGAAAGGATAGAATCCATGCAGCTAGAACCCGGATGAGCAGCGAAGCTCTGAGCCACAGCTCTAATTCTTTGCAAAATTTTTCTTTATTTCCATATCTCCCTTTCTTGAATTTGCAGTTCATTAATTAGAAGCAAATAGCAACTAATCCTTCTGAACGCCCAGCCGGCCCGACGCTGTGCAGACAGGGCCCCGGGTCTCGTCTCAGCGCTCTCTTCTGTGACATCAAAACTGCTGTCGTTACTTCACTTTTACATAGGAAGAAACAAAAGTGTGGTGACCTTCCTCAACTTAGGCAGCTACCAACTGCTAGGGGTAGAATTTGAACCCAATGCTTAACCACTAAGTGATCTTATCATTTGTCTATGTCATCTACACTGAACCCGGGAACTTGGCACTGAGATACATCCCCAGCTCACTTTTTATCTAGGGTCGTGCTAAGTTGCTCACCCAGAACTCAAACTTGTGACCTAGGATTACAGGCCTATGCCACTAAGTCTTGGCAACTTAGTGACTTAGTGAGAACCTGTCCAAAATTAAAATAAATAGATAGATCGATAGATAAAAAGGGGTGGGGGATGTGCTCCATGTGAAGGCCCTGGTTTCCTTCCCCACTACGACACAAAAGCACACATGCACGCATGGGCGTGTGCACGCACAGATGTATGCACAGTATGGTTGATAAGCATTGCCTGGTCAGGTGTAGGGCAGGAGGAAGAATCAGGAAGATGGGGGTGGGGGGACAGAGAAGACGCAGCACAGCGTGGAGCCCAGAGCCTGGCTGGGGGAATGGGGCGGAGTGTGTGGAGCACAGCAGGGCAGGGCAGAGAGCAGGCTTGGAGAGGGGGAGGAGGCTATCCAAGCTGCCCTGTGTGCCTTAGGACGGGCTGGGTTCTGTTCCGTAGGTGATGCAGAGGGAGCCACCGCCTTAGCGATAGAAAACATACGAGCAAGGCAGAGAGGCGGGGCACGCATGTGCCTGGGCCTAGGTCTGGTTCTGCTTGTTGGACATGCCCCACTGGTGTTTCTCTGGAAACCGGAAGTCGTGATGGTGCCTTAGGCAGAGTGCGGGTGTGAGGCGTGAATGTGGCACCCAGGGGTTCCTTCTTTTCTTTCTTTCTGCTTTTGTAGTACTGCCATGGACCCCAGGGCCTTCACACTGAGCTGTGTTCTCAGCGCATTTTTGCCTCATTTTGAGACAGGGTCTTGCTAAGTTGCCCAGGCTGGGCTCGAACTTCCCATCTTCCTGCCTCTGTCTCCCAGAGTACGGGACATAGTCCTGGAAGGGGCAATTCTTACTCATCTGGCAAGTATTAGAGACTGAACTGAATGCTAGCTGCTATCATGTGTGTGTTGTATTAACAGAAAGTTGTTCCTGGCTGTGGAGCACAGCTGCTGGAGGCAGAGCGAACACTTGGGAGGTAGTAGAGATATTTAAAGCAAAACCATGAGCCCTGGCTAAGGAAGAGAGGAAGAGGTTTGGGAGAATACGTTTTATGTAGAGCTGAAGATTGTATCGGCCAGTAGGATGTGAAGAGCTCAGAAGCAGGACAGAGGCGGGCTGGAAGCTTCCTGCCCTCAGAGAGGGGTGTGGCTCTGTGATAGGTTGCTTACTTAGTAGTCATGAGGCTGTGGGTTCAATTCCCAGTATCAGAAAAGGAAAAAAAATATTCTTCCTTGAGACATAGAGGAGATAATGGTGCTACTAACAGAGTAGGAACACAGGTCTCAGGGTGGAGTGGAGGGTGGGGAATCGTCTCATTTTGGACATGATGTATTTGAAGGGACAGTGGTCTCCAAGTAGAGAGGTTCTAAAGGGTTCCAAAGAAGGCATGGCTGTGATTCCCCGGGGAACAGTCCTCAGGGCATAGAGGGGGATGTCATGGGGGTCTGAATAACACCTATGAGAATCATCTGGGGCTCCTATTACAAATGCAAATCCCCAGATCCTGCTCAAACACACTGCAGCAAAATCTCTGGCCAGCTGAGCCTGGTGGTAGCGGCACAGGCTTGTAATCTCAGAACTCAAGGAGGCTGTGGCAGGAGAATTACACTTTTAAGACCAGCCCGGGCAATTTAGCAAGACCTTGTCTCAAATAAGCAATAAAAAAGAGGCTGGGATATGGATCAGCACGAGGGCCCTGTGCTCCGTCCCCAGCACAGAAAACAACAACCAAAACGAAACAAGATGAAAACCTGGCACCTGGGTTGCCATTTTGAGCCTCCTTCCTTGGTAACACCTGCGTATAAGAGACTCACGGGCCTCTAAAAAACTTGGGCGTGTCTGATGGTCAGCTGTTCATTAGCATTGCCTCGGGAGCCTGCTGATTGGTTCTGGGATGGGGGGGCGGAGCCTCAGCCTGCTTAAAAAGTGCCCCAGGGTGCTTTGGAGTTACAGATGAGAGCTGCAGGAAGGTCTGCTTGAAGAGGAGAAGGAGCCGGCGTTTGAGAAGGTAGGGGATGGGTCGTGAGCGTCGAAGGGTCTGGAAGCGAGTGGGCAAGGTGTTTTTAAGAGTAGGACCAGTTAAACTTCCTCAAAGGGGGCAGGGGCTGACAGTGGGGTACAAGGGGCGGGTGGGTGGGCGCGCGCTAGGGAGGGTTATTTCAGGGGAGTGGGGGTGGGCACAGAACGGGAGGGAGGACGCGGGGAAGGCTTGGGGACAAGGCATCCAGGCTACTGCCATGGAGCGGGACGCAAGGAGAAACAGGCCTCACTGAGGGCAAGGCAGTCTCTCCAACCACAGGTACGGTTTTTAGAGTGAAATTATTTAAACTTTTGTAACAATAAAAGTTGAACACACACATACACACGAGAGCCTTGGCACTGAGCTATGAATACACTGCTAGTCCATTTTTTAATTTTTATTTAAAGACAGGATCTCCTTAAGTTGCTAAATGGCCTAATTTGGCCTCAAAGCCCAGTTTTGCCATCTTCGTGCTTCACTATCATGGAATGCTGGAATAACAGCTAAAATTTTTCAGACTATTGCAGGCGCAAAGCAGAGACAAACTCTGCAAAGTACAGAGTAGGAAACATTCGGATTTTTAAATGTACAGAAGGCAAAGGCCTTGATTTTTTCCCTGCGAGTCAGACACAAGGAGTGAGGAAGGGGAGTGTTTAGGGAAGGGGGCACTCGGGCTGTGGGTCACCCCTGTTTTCCAGTGCTAAATAGGTACCAATCATTACTGTGGGCTCGGAGAGGCAGAGTCTCCTGTGCCAGGCCCCCTGGGCCACACAGTCATAGAATTCTGGAGGCAGGAATTTTCTCTTTGAGACCCTTCATGGTCCACACACCGAGCTGGCATGAGCTGGGCCTGGTACTGGCAGGTGGAGGAGCAGAAGGGGGAGACCCGGCATTGTTTGAATGCTGCTGAATATGACCGGGCTGCTGTGGGGGCGGGAGAAGATGGCCAGGAGAGCACGGGAGATTGGAGGGAGGACCCGAGATCTGCAGGAGCTCCTGACGGGTCGGGGAGGAAGAGAAGTGGGAAGAGGGGGGACACCAGCCCTCGGGGGCATGCTCGCTTTCACAGTTGGGAGGGGTGAAGATGCTGCCACGGGGCCTTGGCACAGTTAAGAAAGTGCACGGCTGATTATCCAAGGATCGTAGCACAGTGGGACTCAGGCCAGGGCCGTCAGTACCTGAGGTCGTCACTGGGAGGGTGACGGCAAAGCCACAGGGCCTCCGGTGTCCGAAGCTTAACTCTAATTCCTGCCCCGTGTGTGCTAGCTCCACAACACTCCACGGCGTCATTGATCAAGAGGAATTATCACCCACAGGATTTCAATTAATTTTTTTGCAATAAAATAATGCACATCAGGTGTTACAAGTGCATGCTTTTTGCTTCTAGAGCTCTGCAGAACTTCAGCTCTCTGATTTTCCACAGCAGTTCCTTCTTGCTTTAATGAGCCCGAGAAGCCTTCGAGTGGGTGAGTACGAGAGCTGCGCCCGATCAAGGCATAATCAAGGGCTATGAGGAGCAGGCTTGTGTCTTTTTGATTTCAGCTGTTAGAAGCTTCCCTAAAATTGCAATCAAGCTTGGAGTTTCCTTGGCTCAGAGACAGCACAGAGAGAACGCTGCGTCCGTGGCCGGCCAGTGTTCAGCTTTTTTGATTTTATTTCTTATGCTGGAGATCGCACAGGTGCTGTGCACTGAGCCCCAGCCCTCTTTTTTTTTTTTTTGTAATTCAAGGCAGAGTCCTGCTAAGTCTCTAGGCTAGCCTGGAACTTGGTAACTCTTCTGCCTCCCTGGGTACTGGGATTAGAGGTGTGTGCCGCCACCTCAGCTGTCTTCCTTAGCTGTTGACATAAGCTGGTTGTTGCTGAAAGACACCTGTTTCCTGTCTTCACGCAACATTTTGGGGTGTGGGAAACAGCCTGGCACTCTGGGGTAGTGTAGACGATGGGTGTCCTCGGCGAGGGCTCTGCCCCCGCCCTGCCTACTCCTGGCTGCAGCTGCACTCCTTGGCGTGGGGCCTCCCAACAAACAAGCCAACAGGGTGACTGTCTTGGATCCCCTGTGATCATCTCAGGAGGCCCCGGTGCAGCTCTTGTACCCTTTCCATCTTCTGATCCCAAGCCTCTCTGGTTTTATTTCCATCCCTTTCTCAGCATTCCTCCCACGCACACGCCCATCCACATGCCCAGCTGGGGTGCACTGCAGCCCTGCATGTAGTAGAGGTGGGAAGGTTGGGGAGCCCCACCCTTTGCCGTCTCGGGCTCCCAGCCTGCGCACGTGGGACATCGTTATGCCCTGAAGGGCTTTCAGTAGTTAAAGTCATGAGGAGCACTCTGCCCCTCCTCCCCTTTTAGGCCCTGTCTAAGGTTTACTCCTTCCCTGCCTCAGTTTACTTTTTGCTCGAGGTAATAGCTTCTTAGGGAACAAAGGGATGGGAGGGAGACTTAATTTGGTAGACATGCCGTCAATTCACAAGGATCACTTTGTAAATCAGGGGCCTCCGACCCCTAGACAGTGGACCAGTACCACTCAGTGGCCTTGGAGTGACCTGGCCTCTGGGTCAGACGAGCAGTGAGCAAAGAGTGAAGCTCCGTCTCCCACCAGCCTGCTCCTATTAGACTCTAATGCCGTTGCTCATTGACAGGAGGTGGGGCTGCCTCCACCACCACCTTAGAAAGGTCTGCAACTAAATGGGTCCTTGATGTTAAAAGGTTGGGGACCTTTGCCATAAATGGTCCTGTCTGATGTCAGTATACTCTGAACTCTCTCATCTAAGCCAGACCAGCAAAAGAATTGGCAATGAAAATTCTTGACCAAGTGGCCTCTTGATAGAGGCCCGTAGTGACTCGGTGGCTGGGATTCTGCAGATTCGAGCAATGAGTCCCTGGGACTAGCCTGAGGGCTTGGCCGTGCATTTTCTTAGTTTCCGCAAAACTGCAGGATTTCTGCATCTTGAATAGCCAATAAAATTTAAAAAGACTGGAGCATCTTTACAGACATCCTTATCTGCTTTAAAAAAATCTTGCTACTTGCAGCACATTTTTTATTTTTAAAAAGCCCAACAAGATATATTAGACATATTTTAAAAATCAACCCCAAGTGAGTTAAGAACAAAAGGTAACATTGCCTTTTAAAATATACAACATGTTCTGTTGGCCTAATTAATGGCCTGTAATGTAACTGAATATGTGGCTTCAGAGTTCTACTTCAACAAATCTCAGAAGAGAAAACATAACCCTTACATCCTTCTTGCAAAACTTGGAAAAAGCACCTGCCAGGACCCCGTTCACATCGTACCTGTGAGCAACGTCCTCCTAAGGCCCAGGATGAACCTGTTGGGGGGAGGGAGGGGAGATGTTGCATCAAGAAGTGATGGACAGAGAAGCTGGGATGTGGCAGGCCACCACGGGAATGCTGAGTGCTGGGAATGAGAGACTGAGTGCCAGTGGTTCTCAGTTTGTACGTTAGGCAGCAAAAAGTCAGAGGATCTGCGTCACTAGTAGGGATAATTGTAAGCATTCCATCAGGCACTGCATGGCAATCACCACGGGTGAACGTGGAGTGAGGAGAGGGTGCAGTGAGCTCACCTTCCCCTGAAGGTGGACCTAAAAGATCTCGGGTTTCCAGCTGCCTGCCTGTGAATGGACTCTGACCCTCTGAAACTGGGAGGTAAAATCTTTCCTCCCTAAAGTTGTGGATGTCAGGTACCCTGTCTCAGCAATGAAAAAGTAGGTAAGACTTGCTAAGTCCTGGTGGGGAACGCTGGTGTTTATATTCAAGTGTAAAGTCAGGACAAGGAGGGGACAGGAGGATGTGGGTGGCTTAGGATGAGAGAGTCACAAGCTCGTGGAAGTGGCAGGAGACGAGGTCCCGAGCAGCTGCTGTGTGGGTAGCTCCACTTTATTCTTGAATTAGCCACTTGCTTATCTATGGGGCTGAATACCCAACATTACAACTTAAAGGAGGAGAGGTTTACTTGGCTTATGTGGGTTCAGTCCATGGTTGCTTGGCTCCTAAGCAGAGATGCCATGGTGGGCGGACCTGGCAGATGAAAGCTGTTCATTACATGGCAGCCAGGAAGCAGAGAAAGAGAGGAAGAGAGAAGGGAGGACTTGGGGACAAGAATACTAGGCTTTGGGCCACAGCCCCAGTGACCCACCTAGTCTGACCAAGCCCTGCCTCCCAACTGCAGAATCAGCCATGAGCTTGTAAATGGATTGATTGACCCACAGATAAGTGCAGCGTCCCCATGATCAGTTGGCTTTATTTCTCCAGCTTTTGTCCTGGTGAGAATAAGGTTAGCCTCTATGTTAATAAGAATGCATTAGAGGGCTGGAGGAATGGCTCAGAGGTTAAAGCGCTTGAGCAAGCACTAAGTACCCGAGTTCGATTCCCCAGCACCACAGAAGCTGGGTGTGGTGGCACACGCCTGTAATCCCAGCACTCGGGAGGCTGAGACAAGAGGATTGCCCTGAGTCCAAGGCCAGCCTGGGCTCTGAAGTGAAGTCAGGACCAGCCTGGACCACAGAGCGAGACCCTGTCTTAAAATGCATTAGAATGTTGGCTTAAAAAATAGCCTTTTTGAACATAGCCTGTTTCAAATTTGTTTCATCCTCTGTGACCCCCGTAACTTCATTTTTCCCTATGTTGATGATTTTTAAAAGCTTTAAAAGCTGATGAGTGTTCTCATAGTTCTGTATTTTGTATATTTGAAACTGAAGTTAGAGCGTAGGCTGTGGCTGTGCTGAGCCGAGTTCACCCCTAATCATGAGCTGCGTTAGAGATTTGAGTCCTTTGTTGACTTGTGTGTTAATTTAATTCGCCGCTATTAAGTATTGGCTGTGTGTTGCTATTCGGCTGGGTTTGCTAACACCACGTATAATGGTTCTTTAAGTGGCGGATGGCATGGTGAGTCCCGCAGTTCTTCGGAGAGTCCATTTTTTTTCCTCTGTCCTGGGTCTCACTTTGCTTTCGCTCACACTACTTGTTTCTTTCCTATTCCACCCTGCTTTTGACGGGCCGCTTAAAAAAATCAAGTTCTGGTTAACTTCCAGTGTGCAGTCTCACCACTGCTTCCAAAAGGGCTCCTTTACTGTGGTGGTAGTGTCTCGCCACGTTAGGCTACTTCGTAGTACCGTCTCCCTGCAAGCTACAATTCAGATAGAGTATTTATCCAAGTAGAAAGAATTTTACAGCCCCTATAGTGGTACTTTAGGTTAAAATTATAGTCTATTCATTTGCCCTTACATAAAGTGATTCCCTCATTACCAATAACTTGAATCTTATCAAGTGCTCATTCAGAACTCTTTTTTTTTTTCATTTTTTCTCTCCTTCCTCCAGGCTTTTTCTCAAATGGTCTTTTCGAATGCATCCTGTTAATGCTACTCAGGAACAATAGAACTGGAGGTGTCTGACCACACAGCTGCCTGAAGGGCAGCTCTGTGTATCTCAATTAAATGAAGCCTTCCTGAGTAAAATCTTTTTTTTAAAAAAATATATAATGCAACAGGCCAAATTCTTAATTTCAAGAGGTGCTTTCAGAAGTAGCACCCATTCATCAGGAATTATCTGGAGCATGCTGGCCCTTTGCTATGTGATCATCACAACTAATTTTTAGGAGATATGTTTAGAATATATATGAAAATGTCAAATACTAGACTATCCTAAGGTCGTTGCTTTTTCGTGTGGTGCTGGAGATTGAATCCAGGGCTTTTGTTCTGAATACATCTCCAACCCGGTATAATTAAAAAAAAAAAAATCTCAAAAGTTGTCATTAAGGTTGGGCTCAAACTGGTGATTCCCCTGCGTCAATGTTGTGATGACAGGAAATAGGCCATTGTCAGACTGCTGCTTTTAAGGGCAGTCTGTTACTGTGTGAAAATTTAGTGGAATCCATGATATGAATCTTGTTTTTCTTCTGAAACATGAAAATTTGAGGTTTAGCAAATTCCTTACTACCCAAAACTCAGCATCTTCACATATAAAATGATCCTATTAATGAATGACTGTGTTAGACTTTTATATAAATTAGGTGAGATAATTTAAGTACAAGGCTTGACATGTATGATATACTTTGATTTTTTTTTGCATTGCTGCTAGTGCCAAAAAATTGCTCGCTATTCACGTTCCTTAATATTCATAGACGTTGTGACATGTGATAATGAAATATGTCCCTGGCCGTGGAAGGAGTCAGAAAGCTTGCTGATGGGGTCATCAGGGGACACGGGTCTTGGGTTGGACAGTACCAATATTTCGCCCCATCAAATCTGAGCTCTGTATCACTTATTCCACATGTAATTTCCTTTTCTGTAAAATACTTTATTTCTCAAATTGTCTGTCTTTATTACACTGATATTTACCACAAGGATTTGCACGTGTTTTAGCAAGTGTCCTGGAAATGTACTGCGGTTTTCTTTTAGGGTCAAATTCCTTAAGTCCCGCTCTGCTCTTTGAAGCCTTTGTCTTCCGAACCTAATGCTCACGTGACAGGCTTGAGTGTCTCTTTTCTGAGATGCTGGGCACCAGAAGTATTTCAGATTTTGGATTTTTAAGAAGATATATGAAGACATCCAAACAAATGTCTTGAGGATGGGATCCAAGTGTGAACACAAAATTTATTCACATTTCACAAGCACTGGAAGGTGACTTCGTATGCTCTCTGGAGCGCACCTGTCTTTGGCTTGTTTCTGTCTCCTGAGCTCAGGTGAGGAATTTTTAGCTGGGCATCATATTTGTGCTCAGCAACTTTCTGATTTTGCATCATTTCAGAATTTTAATTAGGTATACTTAATCTATGATAAGTCAGGTAAATCTATTACATGGAAAAAGAATTATGGAGACCTTTGAGGATTTAGTAATAGAGCATACACCGGTAGGATCTTCCCTTAATTAGAATCAGAAGGAGCTGGGTGTGTGGTGTGCCACTGTGATGTTAGCACTTTGAGAGGCTGAGGCAGGATTCAGAAGTTCGAGGCCAACCTGGGCCATTTAGGGATTTAACAAGACTTTCTATCAAGTTAAGAAATAGAAAAGGGTGAGGATTTAGTTCCATGTTAAGGCCCTGGGTGTGATCCCCATAAAAAAGAAATATAAATAGCCCCGCCATCCCACCCTAAAGCTCTCGATAGTTGCCTTTTGATCTAAATAAATGTATTTTTGTTCCAACTGTTGCAGCCTTTATGCCATTTGTTTTATTTTAAATGGAGCACTTTTGTGTGTGTGGTAATGGCAACGGAACCCGGGGGCTGCCGAGTTCCCCAGGTCGAGCTTGTGCCTGGGGCTGTCCTGCCTCAGCTGCCCCAAGTGCTGGGACGGCAGTTCTGCAACCCCGTGCCCTGCTTTTCCTGTGAGATCATTTACGCCCTCCTTATTCTTCGGAGTTGTGCGGCACAGTGTGCCACCTTCCTTGCTCGGCTCACCACTTTCTGAGATGGTGCTGACTGCAAAGCATCCTGGGGATCCCATGCACTCTCATTTTGGGTCAGGGGCCACCTCCCTCTGGGAACACTGGTCTCTGTAGAACTTTGACCCTTTAGCACGGCTGACTGCCTGTTGGCTTGAGCTCAGCTGGGAGCCCGGGCTCTGCCTGCCTGCTGTCCCTCCTGACAATGGCATTGTCATTTGTAGCACCCCCACACCCCCTTCCTTCTTGGCCTTATACCTTGCCTGCCTGGCTCTGCAGCTGTTGTCCCGGCCCTCTCAGGCCTAAGCAGCCACACTTGAATTCACCTGCCAGCCCGCGCTGGGGTCCTGCCCGGGAACGACAGGGAAGACCAGGCAAGGATGAGCCGGCCTGCCACATGCTGTCCGGGGTATCGCGTTCTCCCCGCATCCCCAGCCAACCCGAACGACCAGGGCGAAGTCTTTATGCCACAGACAGATACAATCAGTATAACCTGAGGGTGTGCATAATTTAGCAAGTATTACAACGTATGTCCCCGATTTTGAGCAAAATAATAGATTAAAAATGCCAGGACCAAGATATTAGATAAAACTCTGAAGCTCCCAGGATTACTTAAAATATACTTACTAATGCTTTAGGAATGCTCATAAAAATATCAGAAAACCTGGTAATTTCTCCGGGAGAGAACTGGGTTGTGTGTCTCTATGCGTGTCTGTCATATAAGAATGTCTTAGACATGGAGGGCAGCCCTTCTCAGACTCCTTGTCCTCTTCGTGTTCAAATCCCCACCGTTCTCCATTTGTTAAGCCCTCCAACTTTCCAGCACACCAGTGCTTTCCTGCAACCTGGGATTCAGTTCAGCTTTCGGGTCATTCGCTTTGCCTACATCCGGAAGAGCAGCAGGCGTGATCCAGGGAGGGGGGGCTTTCCTTGAGTCTTTCTACCATCCTAAGTAGCCGAGTGACTCTGAGTGGGCCACATGCTTCCTGACTCTGCCTTGCATCACATGTGTTCTGGAAGCACTTGGGTCCCCGTCCAGTTTGTCCAGCCTGTGGTGGTGGTCTAAAACTCCAGAGGCACCCTAGATCAGTGCCTGGGAAATTCTGATGATGGAGAAACATGTGGGGTGTTTTCTCCAAATGCAAGGGTGCCATCACGCTTTACTATTTTACGGTGAATTGCATTAGTGCAGGTGATTCTACTAATGACACAAGTCTGCGCCAAACCCAGCTTTGGCCGGGAAACTTCATCCTAGTGTTTTCTCTTGGGTTCAGTTTTCTTGTGCTACAATGTGGTTTTTTTGTATTTATGTATAATGAGCACAGCTGACCTATTTTTTTGCATTTTCATATAGTGTGTGCGTATATACATATATTATACATATGTATATACATCCCCATATATATACATATGTACATATATATATTCACGTGTGTGTAATGAATATACAAAGATTTTAACATCCTTATAAAATGGAAAATTTTTCTTATTCCATTTTTAGGAGTTTTTATGTGTATGTACCTGTGTGTCTGTGGTGCTGGGCATAGAACGCAGCCTTCATGCAGAGCTATATCCCTAGCCCATTTTTGACTTATCCTACAGGTTCTCACTAAGTTGCCTCAGCTGGGCTCAAACTTGCAACCCGCTTTCCTCGGTCTCCCTGAATATTGTTGGGATTACAGGCTGGCATTACCAGGCCCGGCTCTAGGAGTCTGTCTGTCTTGATCGCTTGCTTTCTTTCTGCTCTGGGTTGCTTTTTTCTAGCATGCATTCTGTAATTAATTTACATCCCTCTCTGTGCCCAATATTTTCCTCGTGGGAAGAAACTTAAAGGCAACCTGCTTATTTAATAAATAGAACTATTCATGTTTAATCTTTATTTCTTTTTTTCTTTGAGATGGGGTTTCACTCTGTAGTCCAGCTGGTCCTGAACTCACTAAGAAGCCCAGGCTGGCCTTGAACTCAAAGCAATCCTCTTGGCTCAGCCTCCCCAGTGCTGAAATTGTAGGCATACGCTACTTTGCCCAGTTTATGCGGTGGTGGGGAATAGAACTACTTTGTAAGTTAAATCACGTTTTGTTTTTTACTGAGATCTCACCTGCATGAGGTAGGTGCACCTGTGCTAGGTGCGTGTGACTCAGCAAACTCTTTCCAGTGGGTCACCTGTGCTGCTGCCACCCATCACATGGGCAGAGCTCAGTCCCTGCGCTCCTGAACAATCCGGATCCCATCTGACCCAGGCCGCAGGAGGCAGCACCATTGTGGCTTCTGTCCTCCAAGACTAACCGGCCATGTTTGAGCATCCTATGAGGGAGACACAGCACACGTCCTTGGTGTCTCCAACTCCCCTCACCGCCGTGTCCGGGAGACCTGCCCAACCTGTTTGCTTATGGCGGCCACTCATTTTTCTTTCATTGTGCTTTGTCACGTCATTGGGCGAAGGTACCACTATTTATTTATGCAACTACAGCTGACGGATGTTGGGGTCGACTCCAATGCTTGCTTGCTTGAATCAGCTCAGACTGGAAATGGTTTGAGGATTTGGTCCAATTTATCTTAAGAATTCCAGTTCACTGTCCTTAAATGATACAACATATTCTTCCATTTGTAATCACACCTCATTTGTAGTCAATGACCCTGTGTTTGAAACTAATATTATACCTCTTTTATTTTTGGCCTTGATTAGTGAGACCAAAGTTTAGTCTGTTTTAATGGTAGTGTGGAAGCACTGCTCTGCAGCTGATGCGTGGAGGATATACCTTGGTTTTGCTTATGAGTGGGAAATTATTGTACTTCTGCTGTTTATTTTTTAGATCAGTTATACCAGAGACAAGCTGGTTTTAAATAACAATTCATGGTTATCCAAAACCTCAAGCATGGGGGCTAGGCCTTGATTTTTTATTTATAGACAGGAGCAATGCCTTGTGTGCTTGAACAGCCATCCTGCCTGGTTTTCCAGAATGAGGAGGGGAACTGGCTGTGGTTGTCTTTTAGAAATACTATTTTCACTTACTCAAAACAAAGACCTTCATGTGCTATTAGGCAGCTAAGAAGCCAGCAATCCCTTCACTTACGTAATTTAATTTAAATCCCTGGTTTGCAAACCCAATATTTAGAGATAATGTCAGATGCTTCTCATAGTCTAAAAAAGCACCTGTTTTCCTTTTTTTTTTTTTTTTTTTTTTGGGGGGGGGGGGGGAGGTGGGCATGTCTTGAGGTAAAAGACAAGTGAAGGCTCAATAGAAACTTCTGCAGATAGGTCAGGCTTCCTGGGCATCAGCTGGTGGTGCAGGCTATCATCCCAGTACTCGGAAGCAAGCCCAGCCCGGGGCAATACAGTGACTTAGCAAGATCCTGCCTCAAAAGCAAATATAAAAACAATGGGATGGAGCTCAAGTTGGTCCTTAAGACCATGGAAAAGTTGAGAATCCCACTTCGGAGTCACATATTGTGTTGCCTGATAGGGGCAGGTGCTTTTGATTAGCAAATGAAATGGGTGGAGGTGCAGGAAGAGGAGGGGCTGAGGGGGAATTACAGGATAAGGTGTACTGCTACTTTAAGATTATGCATGCATGACCCCACCCCGGCCCTCCCCCTGCTGGAGAGACCTGCTGAAAGCCAGGGGAGTTCACTTCCAGGAGGCAGCCCCGGAGAGCCTTGCATCTCAGGTAACCAAGAGCCCACAGTCTGCAGGGCAGGACCCCTCACCTTGCCACTGTGCGGCCTTCCGGCCTGGCCTTCCCTTCTAGCGTCCTGCTGCTCTGGCCTGTTAAGAGTGAACTGGGTGTTAAAGTGGCGTTGCCAGGCAACAAGGGACAGGGGTCCTGGGGAAGTGCCTTTTGTCAAGCTTAGGGGGCAGGTTGCAGCGCAATAAAGAAATGGTAACTCAGCTTATGGATACGATTACTTAGTATTAAGAGTCCATATTTAACCTACAAATAACACAGTCCTGCAAGGGACTCTGGGCACATAATGCTTGCTAAATAGGAAGGCTGAGGACAGCCAGATGGTGTTGAGTTTCTAATCAGCTTTCCTGTGAGCTTAAAGTGGGTTCCCAGGCTGTGATGAGGGGGAAGGCCCACAATGCCTTGCAGCTTTATTTTGGGCATCTGCAGGTTAGCTGTGGGTTACAACCTACAGGTGTGTGTGTGCAGAGGCATTCTAGACGACTCTTGACCTTGTTAAGCAGAGGGAGCCTCTACCCAGGACGAGAGTTAATCAGCTAGTGGGGATCCAGAATTAAGCTGGGGGCGTCCTGTGGACTTCTGAAGTGTAGGATTTGCCCAATATGATCAAGATAGCAGCAAAAGACTGAGCCCTGCGCTCTGAGCATGTCCTTCAAAGTGGTTGCTGGGGGTGGCAGCTGCTCCTTGTTAAGGGGCTCAGTCCTTTGCTTCGAATGAATGGGGGTTTTATCCATTCAACAACTTCTTGCTGACACCTGTGTTTCTGATTCCTAGGTGGCCATGTCTCCCCCACAACCCCCTGGCGGAAGCTGGCCTGGGTCTCAGCCCCGCGTGAATGTGCACCTGCGGTTTGTCTCTGTAGAGGACCATGATGCACCTAGAGACCACAGCTGCTAAGAGTTCGCGGGTGGACGGCACGGGCTTGATTGCTTATTTAGGGTTGCCGCCTTGGGAGAAGAATGCTTTTTTGTAGACATGGCCTGCCGCGGGGTTCTATCCTTGGGCTCCGGCTTCTTGTTTCAGGTCATTGAAACCTTGATCTTGGCCTGGGCTGCGTCAGTGTCGTCCCGGGGGCAGTTCCCGAGGCTGGGGAACGTGGGAGCCTTCAAGAACGTTACCGTGGAGCCCGCGTGGGCCGAGTGCGGCCTCCCGGGCCCGAGCAGTTTTTGTCAGAGCTCTGCGGCTGGGGCAGGCCTTGAGTCGTGCACGCAGCGCGTTTGCATCCAGGACTGCCCTCACCGGTCCTCCACCCCGCCCTACACCGCCCTTCTGTCGGTAGGCCTCAGAGGCTGCATCCCAGCTGACCATCTAGACCTGCACCCCCATTCCTCTACCGACTCTACAAGTTTTATTTTCGGAAAGCGCAGGAACTGCTCTTTTACTTTTCCTTCTCCGAGGCTGGCTGCAGCGTTTACCTTAGCTGTGTGGTTGAAACCGGAGCAAGAAGGTGTCATGTAAGTAGCCCTGTGTAGGGTTCCTAAGACGCCCCGCAGGAAGAGTAGGCGGGTCACTGCGACCTCAAGTTCAAACTCAAAGCTTCATTTTATTTTTCCCAAGAACAGGATTTTTTTTTTTTTTTTTTTTGACTCATGAAAGATGTTCTGTGCTCTGAGTTGAATATCTGAGTCACACCTCCACGTTCCAAGTACTCCCGGAGTTAGGAGGGTTTCATCTTTGAATTAGGTAGGAAATGCGTAGGTGTGTTTGAGAAATTCTGAGCAGAATTCAGATCCCAGCAGAAATGCCCTCAAAAGGAGTTTGGAGTAAGGCTTCCTCACTGCCAGTTTTGTTAAATATAGTCGGTCACTGGTTTTGGTTGTCTGGTATTCCTTCGTTGAGCTGATACTCTAGTCTGTTTCCCCTAAATCGTAAAGAGCCAATCTAGAAGTTGTAATAAGTAGAGTGGTTGTGAGGCTTTTTCTTTTTTTTAAAGGAAGTTCAGAGCTTATCTTTTATCTTCCTTATATATAGACTGGGTTTTTATCCTGTTGACATTGTGAGAATGTTGCCCGGATACCTAAAAACTTGTGAACCAAACCTGAAAAATTGTACCATCCTATGAGCAAGTAGGATTTAAATGTCATTGGTGTTTAGTTTCAATTTGCCCTGTGAGAGTTTACATTTTTCATTTCATTTTAAATTGAGGGAGAAAAATACTGTTATTCTGGTTTTTATGGCTCCTCTAAAAGAAAAAATTCACCCTCTTGCTGGTGAAAAATCTAGTAAATCCAAGCTACTCTGTTTACAAAAAAAAAAAGCAGGATCCGAAGCATAGTAAAAGGTGGGTTATTCATAAAGAGTGCTGGAAAAATATTTTTTCCCAGGCATCCAGGCACCCCTCTGTACCCAATTCCTCTACTGGCATCGTTTTGTATAAATGACACAAAGGAGAATTTATAGAGGTGGCGGCACATGGTTTATGGGCTTGAGAGCTTCTTTCAAGGTCGTGTTCATTCTCAAAACTAAAATACCTAGGGGAATTGGGGGAATTTCGGGGTGTTTGCACTAGATAAGTAAAACAAACAAAACATGGATTATCCAATTATTGTTTATTCAGGAGCAGAACAAATCCAGTTCCTAAATATTTTGCTACCTGCCTTCCTCTCACATTCATTATCTACCAAAGCTAGGATGTTTACAAGCAAACAAAATAGCAAAGAAGATAATCAATAACATATTAAGAAATGCATTTTCAGTAAGCTTGGGGAAATAAGTCTGCATTTGGCAAATACATTCTCGAGTAATGATCGAATTCACACTTGAAGATTTCAACTCAAGAAAAATGAACATGGGCAAACTTCTTAGATTGTTTAAGCCTTGCAGGCAGAGACTAAAGAGAAATCCCTGCCTTCCACACAGAAATGTCCAAGTACTGAGACATTAAAAGGAATTTGCCATAGAACTTATGGAAAAGGTTGGTGTCAACTAAAATTATTTGGCTGAATTAAGTGCAGCACTTCTCATATCATCCCTAACCAAACGCATGTGCAGAATACAGTGGCTAGAGTGTCACTAACACGAGGCTGTTAATGTTCCTCAATCCTGTTCTCACTTCCCAATGCAGGGCAAATGATAGATGCGAGGAGAAGTGATTTGTGAACAAAAAACATTTTGGAAAAGCTTTAAGCATCTTTCGTAGGAAGTCCTGGCCCGGCCGCTTTTACCTTTGCCTCTTGGATACTTGGTAAATCGGCTCATTTTCTGAGGGCTACTCTCTACAATGCCTGCTTCTGTCCGCAGAGTGCTGATGGTCTAAGGGAGGAACCAGGTAGCTGCCTGCTCTTAAGTGGGCAGCCGGTGAGTTAGGTGAGCACAGAGGAAGGGCCCTGATGTCCCCAGGAGCCAGAAGCAGGTTCCAGGGTCAGGAATACCTGTCCAGATGACTGGGCAGAAGGGTAACAGTCAAGTCAAGACAGCCAGGGTCTAAAAGGTGAACCCCTGTGATACATAGGCAGGTGGCTTTTTAAAAATTTGATACTTGGCCTAACATGTGATGTAGAAACTAAAAAATCTCTCTCTTTTTTAAAATCTGATTTTACTGTGTTCTAAGATAGAATGGCCATTTACCTAAGATGGCCACCTTGACAGCTCCTCAGCTGGCCCTGTGGCCCTGGTGGGGTCGACCCTGGCTTGACTTCTGGCCGGTTGGTGATGGGGTAAAGGACAGACACAAGCTGTCCGTCCTCCGTTTCATCATGGGAATTAAGCAGAGCGATTCTGACTGCAGGGCTGACAATTTAGCGCCTTCCATGGGCACTAAATTCTCTTTCCATTAAGAAAGAAAAAAAAAGAATAAAGGATTTGCGCTGGTGACTCGGTGCCCAAGCGGGATGGAGTGTGTTGGGCCACTTCCTATAAAAGAAATAGCAGAGGAACTAATGAGCCATTCAGCTAAATGTTAGTTTTGCAGGGTGCGTCAAGCACTTTAGTTTCCACCGTGAGTCTCTAATGAAGGGTGTGGAGGCTCTGGGAGTATATTGTAAATAAGAATTCTGTTTTTTATTGAAATACAATGAATGGCTTCTTCGTTGGAATAATGCTTGCGGTGAGCAGAAAGCCACCCGGCACTTACTCGTTCACCAATTTTTAGTGAAGTTTGGGGGCTCACTTTGGCACCCCTGTGACTGCACAGTGCCTTCGCACGTCTGCCTGGGTGGGTCCCGACCTTTTCTCTCTCTCCTGGTTGCTTCCCTAGGTGTGTTATAGAAAAGACGGCAGAGGGGCAGATTGTGTTCAAACTCACAATCTCTGAGAAGGAGACCATGTTTTATTACCGCACAGTAAATGGTTTGCAGCCTCCAATAAAAGTAATGACACTGGGGAGAATTCTTGTGAGGAAATGGATTCATCTTAGTGTGCAGGTGAGTAAGATAAAAAATATTTAACATTTGGTTACACATGTGGATCCGTCTTCCTCTCTCTCCTTTAAATGGCATCTACCCACAAAGTCTGCAGTGGCCTCTTGTAGATTTTAGGTCCATGTAAGTGACAGACAACTATGGAATAAAAATATCCCAATGACCAAATGGTGGACCTCTTGACGTATTGCAGGTTGCTCTTCTGGGTGGCTGTTAAAAATTCCCTCAGTGGATTGGAGAGGAGGGGAAAAGGGTGGATGGTTGAAAAGGCGAAGGATTTGTGATTTTGCCATGGTATGTATATGCACAAAATACTTAAGATCAATGTAAACATTGTGTATTGCACTTATACGTATCAATAGAACGGGAAAAAATTCCCACAGAAGCTGAAACATCCTGCTGTTTGAAGGAACAGAATCCTCAGGAAAAGAATTATTTGGTTGGTATGTTTTGTCTAAAAATATTTAGGAAGCTATTTCGTCTCTTGTGCTAAGTTAATGAGTCAGAGCAGTTTCTTTTTCTGATTTCTTTTCTAACAGCTGTCTGTCTCAGATAACATCTGATGATGAAAATAGTATTTAGCTGCTGCATTAAAATGCTGACCTTAGGACTAATGAACTTTACACTGGAGGCTCTCAGAAGGTGCTATGTGATTATTTCAGTTGTCACCCACAGCTCGGATGAGCCTCAGAAACTGAAAGGCTGTGAGATGTCTGGTGTCTGCAGCTCTTGGAACAGAGGCACGGGTTACCCTTTTGCTTCTTTGGGGCGCTGGAGTGGCTCAGTACTCCTTGCAAAGCTGCCCATTTCTTTCCATCTGGAGTTCAAGTCTGTGCCCTCACACGGCTCCCTACCCAGCCCTCCCCAGGGCCATGCAAACCTCACATTTTTTAAGATGTTGCTCACATGCTTGTTGGTGTTGTGACATTTATCCTCAGTTTCTCGTATGTATTTTGTGCTCTGAAATAGTCGGTCAGAGGGTCCTGAGAATTGTCATTTGACTTTGAACTATTATTTCCACCAAGATGGCATTTTCAACAATTTAAATGTATTTTGTGTGCACTGTTGTCTCTGAACATAATTATGAAGTTCTGCTGTGTATTGGCGTGGTGCCTGAGGAGACTTTGGAAGAAAATTTAAATTAGAAATGCGGGAAGGAAGCTGGGGCTGGGTTTAGGAAGTGTTGGTGAGGGAAGAGTCCATCAGCGTGGTGCGCCCTCGGAGCTTGGGGTTAGGAGGCGAGTTTGCCAAGTGCGATTAGCAGTGTTTCCATGCCACCAGTGTCAGAGGGACATACAGGAGTGAGTGCCAGCTGACATGAGGGCCTGTGTGTAGCAGAGGATCCTTTGTCTGCCATCATCCTCTGCCCAGTTGTGCAGCAGCGAACTAATAGGGGATCGTCCCTTGAGTTTCAGAGTTCCCCACTGTGCCTACTAAACGATGCAACAGAGTGGGGTTTTAATGGTGTGGAGATGGGGCTCGGGTGTGACTCGGTGGTGGGAGCTCTTGCCTAGGAAGTGTGATGCCCCAGGTTTGATCCCCAGCACCACAAAACACCTGTGTGTGGTGGCACTCGCCTGGGCTACCGGGTGAGACCATGTATCAAAAGAAATGTTTGTTTAAAAAAATGTGGAAAGAGAAAATTGCACAGAAAAATGCCCCAAAAGATAGGTATGTTGCATATTTTTGTATCAACAATTTAAAAAGTCTTTTTACTTCATCTGTGAAACTGAGTCTGGTTTTAGTAGATGGTAGTAATTTGAAAGCTTTGCAAAGAAAGTTTGAAATCTAACCACAGAGACGTAGCCGTAGCTAAGTTACTCTCCTGGGAGCAAAAAGGCTCTTCGAGTGTCTTTTGAAATCAGCCTTAGCCTTTCAGTACATGTCACATATGAGTCATTTCCTAGTTTAAGCAAAAATTCTTTATAAATCTTTAAATCTTTCCCTTCTTTCAAGAAAAGGCAAAAGTACTTAGGATTTAATGAAACAGTTTTATTTTATAACTGTTTGACTGCCAGGAGAAAACTTACCTTTTTCATTTTAGACATTTATTTTTAACGTTTGCGTAAGTTTTAACTATTCTACCTTGTATATTCAAATGATGGGCCTAATCAGTCACAAAACATTAGAAAAGCATTGCAGGTCAGTCATTGGCAAGAGGTGATTGAAAGATAGGGTGAAAGTTTAAAAATGATTACAGTAAAAACCACGTTGTACCAATCCTTTTCAACATATCCCTCCTGTGTTTGAACACATTGGTCCCGTTAATTTTCATCACTGAAGCAATTCTGGAAGTCCCGTTTCCTGAGTGTCCTTATAAGGTTAAGTATGGTAAATGCCACTGCTGAGTGTCCCTTGAGTGAAAGGCAGGCTTATAAAAACATGGTTGTGTGTCCTGTCCTTACTCTGGCATCTGGCATGGTGAGATTTCTGACTCTTCCTCAAAGTCAAATGACCACGAAAGGAAAATATTTGAGTTGGTTAAAAATATGGAGACACCCACGTTCGCATAACCCAAGATACTTCTAGAGCTATTTCAGAAAGTGACAAGGTTGGTGGGGTGTGTTCAAAGTCGAGAGAATTTCAAGGTGTCTTTTACTATCATAATTTTTTAAAAAAAATGCTCACTACGTGATCACTCTTTCATTCTTTATATTCATCCGAGGCTCATTGAGTGTTACCAGGGGAAACTTGCCTGAGGACTTCCTGGATTCATCCACATGAAAAAGAGTAATTATTCATTCTATTAGAGGTCTGCTGAGGGTCCATTCACATTGGAGAGCAATCAGATGATCTCTGAGATGTGCAATGTGTCAGAATCCAAGTTCTATTTGATAAGGAAGGCCTTCATTCTTTAAAAGCTTTTCCTAAGAAATAATGGAAAAGGACAGAAACTAGGAGCTGGAAAATGAAACTCGGGTCAGGGTTTGCACTCTGCAGTCTTGAGAAATCCGCTCGACTGGCTTTCCCCACTTACGAAACGAGAAGAGTAAATTCTCTGAGCCCCATGAGGTCTCTGTGAGTTCCATGCAAGCGTGTGGGTGGAGTGTGTCATGAGGTGTGGTTGATTGAAGGAGGAAAGCTGTTGAGACCCACAGGTTATCTAGAGAGTGACAGCCAGTGGCAGCTACTGGTGACACTTGTGTGCTTTTTTGTGCCTTCCCATCTGCCTCGTTTTTATACAACACAGTTCCGGGAGGATTTTGTGGTCAGGATACAGATTCTTGTAGCTTGTTGCTCTTCCATTGTGTAATTGCCAATAATGTTTACAGGGCAAAATTAATCTCAGGTGTCACTTACTCTTGTATTGTGGTGTAATGAGCCCGAACTCTAATTTTGGGTTCAGGGATGTCTCTCCTGCAAGCCATAATATAGAACTCATGCTTTATAATCTCATTTAGTGTGAAGTTTCCAATTGCAAGGCCATACTTGATGCATGTACCTACCTTCATGTCTTCTACTTGTGCAATTTAGTGAATTTAGTATGTTTCCATGTTTATGCCTCTCTCCATGGAATGGCTTCAAAGCCAGAATTTAGCTTACAAAGACCTGGTGCTATAAAATGAATCTGTGGACTTAACCTTATACCTTACCTCAGATAGCTCACTTAGTTTCAGCTTTCCATCAATAAAATTAAAATTCTAATTTCCCAACATCAGGAATGAAGAGTGGTCTTAAATGATTAAATCCCTAAGGCAAAAAGGATCCTAGAAAGAGCCAGATTTACTAAAAATCGGAGATCGTATTTCCTAAACAAGAGAAAAATGTCCAATATGTTACAGCCATGGCCCTAACAGCATTTATTCCAAAACTAGCATTTTGAAGCAGAAACTTGTTGGAAAATGATGAGTTTTTAAATTAATATTCATTCAGGGACTGGAATCTGACATGATTGCCAATTTAAATTTCACTTTGGGGTTTAATATATTGGCTATTTCAAATTATGCCAAGCTGAAATTCGTTATGTCATATTTTTTATACTAAAACAGGAAAAAGATCAATTTGTACTTTTTACTGTCAAATGGGGAACACTGGTAATAGCAGGTTTTTAAAAGAGTAGTTTTGACATTGGATCAGCACATACGGTAGTTATTGAGAGAGCTTTCTTTTTTAAGTTTTAAAATATGTAAAATAATTTTATTTCAGGTTTTGTTACAGGTTAAAAGGTAAGACAAGGAGGCCATATACTTATTTGCATATTATGTAAAAGAAAATTTAGTGCTTCCTATGGTAATAGTCTGCATCTTGAAGCAGCTTCACATATTTTATAGGACAAATACTATCAAGAAATCTCAGTGTAGCCAACCTTCTGGTAACTATGCTGCATTGGAGTTACGACAACTCCCATGACTGGAAACTGAAAAAATGTTGTAATATTGAAACCACAGGAAATGACTTAGCAATGAATTGTTCTCATTTTCTGCATTGTTGTGATGATTCCTTGATCTGTAGACAAGACGTGAGTCCCAGTTGTGCTCAGCTACCACAGTCTGAGGAAGGGCATTTCCATCTGATGATAGCGAAAGAGAAAGAGTATTGGTAAGTAAAGTTTTAGGGATCGATAGGCAGAGGATAGAAGTTTCCAAATCATAGCTTGTTCATGAAGGATGTGCTTTTGATTTATGTATTCAATCTAAAAACAGAAAACTATTGATAGTTTTTGAGAAAAGGAAAATGCAATTTAAAAACATTTGTTAGAATGGACAAACCAAGCCTGTCAATTACTGTCTCGAACGGAAGCCCTTGCACACACGCTTAATAAGGGTGTCTCCATGTCTCTATTGATTGCAGAGACAGAATCTCCATACCAGGGTTTTCCTCACCCTGCTCAGAAAGCTCTGCGTCTTGGGGTTTGCACAGGTGCACTAAGCCCACTGAGAGAATCTCAACAGTACTATTCCTTTAATAATCCCTGTTACTTTTACCTGTAACTCTGCCTATGTGTGTGTGATGGGAGCGTATGTAAGGAACACTGTTTATTCGTGCATAACTGTCTAGCCATCTTGAGTATCACCTAATTTAGTTGAATCATTTTGGGCAATTCAGGGCTAAGTCAAAATCAAGAGACTCAATGAGATGTACGCAAAACTGTCACTTAGAAATGACGTCCAGAGCCCGACGGGTGGGTACCCCATCACGCATCTTGTGTATTTGCCTAATTTTCAAATGCTGATAATAATTTTGTGGCATTAGCTTCTATTATTCCTATCTCAGGGAGGAGAACAAATGAATCTTTGGAAGTTAAAATTACCTGCCTGAATTTGCAGACTTAAATTTCTCTGACCTTAAACTAAATCTAACAAATTGCCACAAACCTAGGTTACTGTAAAGACCTAAATAATTGGTGTTTTGCCAAGTTCTGTAATAACCACTGAAACACACACACAGGAAACACCCATATAAACTGAAAGTAAATAGTTGTCATATAAACATAATTTTTGTACATGAGCATATTTTATACATATTTGTAATGTATTTAGGATGCCTCGTGTGGTCACATAATGCATCCAGTAGTTAAACTCAATTTTGTAACTTATCCTTTTCTACTACCCGTGATATAAATGCAAAGTAGAATGTATAATTTGTGTAAGTTCTGCTATCATCATATTTCTATGATCTACTACAGTCAGTCAGACCACAACAGCTTACCCCTTTGTTATGTAGAAGAGTGGACTCTTCCTACTTGATTATGGAGGAGAAAACCATTTAAAGTATTCTCTGCATTTTTGGTATGTAACTTCAAAATACAGAATTTAGTCAGAGGGCAGTAGTGTTAATTCTTGATGTTAGTTAAGAATAACGCAGTCTAGGCAACATTGTGTGCAGCTCCTCAAAGTGTTAGCCTACTCATTAAAGATGATAACAGCAATCTGGGCAGTACAGATTGGAAACAAACAGGAACTTAACTTACATCAAGAACTTGAAGATAAACGGACACCATGTGGTGAAGAAGCCACATTCTGGCCTGAGAGTCTCTGCAGGGAAGGACCTTATCTACTCCTGGGAGGAAGTGACAATCAAATCATCATGCCAGTGGAAATAAAATTATAACTGTGGTAAGAGTTACGGGCTCATGGAAGACTTATTGAATCAATTCCCGAGGGTCTAGGAAGGCTTTTTTAGAGACTATTTTAAATATGTTTATTAGTTTTCTAGGCCTGCCCTAAAAAAGATGATTGCTAATTTTGTGGCTTAAAGTAGCAGGCATTTACTGTCATGGCACTGGAAGCCAGAAGTCTGAAACAAGGTGTCGGCAAAGCCACATTCCTCCTCAGACCTAGGACCCATGCGTTTCCTTGGCCCTGGGAGCTGCGGGTGTGTTGTGTCAATGCTAGGCATTCCTCAGCTGGCAGATGCTTTGCTCCACCCCCTGCCTAGAGCACACCATGGCCGTGTCCATCCCTGATGTACCTGGGTTCGCTCATCTGGGACATACATCACACTGGACTAGGGACCACTGCAGTCAAGTATGATTCAACTTGATTACTTCCAAAAGAGCATGGCATGGTCTGGCTTTATGAGGGTGTGAAAGCGGAAAGCATCTCAGTAGAAACTGGTCCTTTGCTGGGGTGGTGATACCTGGTTTCTGGATGGCTCAGCGAGTGCAGCTCCTAGTCCGCCATGCAAACACCAGTGCAAACGACTGGTGCTGTACGATGTGCAGTGTTGCTCAAGGTCGGGGTGTTTGGTAGGTCATGTGTATAATTTATTTGTTTGCAGAACTGGTTATTTTGTCTAGGGCTCTTTGCACTGAACTATACCTCTAGTCTTTTCTTATGTTTTCATTTTGAGACGGGGTCTTGCTAAGTTGCCCAGGCTGACCTTGAACTTTGGATCCTCTTGGCTTCAGTCTTCCAGAGTGCTGGGATTACAGGTGTGTGCCACCATACCTGACTGGTATTTTTTTTTTTGGGGGGGGAAGACTTGTTATATTTTTAGTTTACAGTGGGTTTAAAGAAAAGTAATTCTGGTATAAGTTAAGCACTGTCTGTATTTCCAAATAATGCCGTGTTAAAAAGGACATAATTCAGCAAAGAGCAATATGGATTCAAAAGAATGCATAGGATTCAAGTAGACAATAAAAGACCAGTTCATAAATGCACAGAAAAAAGTGCCAATGATGTTTTGTAAAGAGAATAGATTGGATGTGAAGACTTCAAGGGCCAGTGTGGCTGGTGTGGCAGGCGCATAAAATCTAGTGTGAAGTGACCCATCACCAGTGGAGACCATGTTAGAGCTCTGGTGGTAGCATGTAAGGATTTCTTAACAGACCCCATGGAGAGGGAGGTGGAAGAAGGGACAGATGGAGGGGAAGGAAAGAGGGATATGTATGGTGAACAGGTTATGTTTTGGTAAAAACCACAATGGCTGCAGAGAGGGAGAACAGGTTACCTGGAGACAAGGCCACACCTGTTCAGTGAAGCTTGCATGCCCGCTGTGTGGCTCCCAAAGGCACCTGTCAGAAGACTGAGAATTGGTCCCCGTGGACAGTGGTTTAGGAATGAACATGACAGGCCCTGTGAATGGGAGCCTCGTAGAACTTCAGGTGAAGGCAGTTGTTCATACATCGCAGCTTCCAGGCTTACGTGATTTTGCATAGATGTGGGTTTCCTTTTCCTGAATAGGGGCACTTGGAGAGAATTTGAGTTTCGGATCTATTGCATCAGTGAACCAGACCTAGTTCGCAGCAGAAAATGTCAACTATAGAGATCATTAGCATTGCTTTCCATTAGGAGCCTATGTTTGTGAAACATAATTACATTCATCTCGGGGGACTGGTGCACGTGTATCACATCTTAGCCCTGACCAACATTCTGATGGCCACGCCCATTTCACTTTCATTGGTCTGAAGTGGTAGACAGTGAGACAGTCTTTTTGCCTTGATGAACTAAGACATGTGTAGTGCCACCACCACGGTGAAAATTCAGTATGAGAGAGAATCGCCTTGAACCCGATTTGGCTAGGTCAGGAAGGATGAATGAAGGGGGTGGGATGTCAATTGACTACTGGGGGATAAGCTGGCTTTTTGGTTGGCAGAGAAGGGGAAGGGTGGAAGAGGGGAATGGCACGAGGCAGATGAAACCAGTGGAAGTTGTCACCAGAACAGAGATGGAGTAACTCAAACACATATGGTGGGTGCTAGACAAAGGCTGGAGAGATGATTTCAGAAGGTTACAAAGATGTGTGCAGTGTTTGTTTGGGTTTTTTTTCAACAGATGCTTTTTACTTCTAATGTATTTCACAATTTTCATGAAATTTTTGACCCACTGCTATGCCTAGATGCAGTATATGCACATCCAAAGTTTTGGTTAGCTAATGTGTATAAAGAGAACATCCGATGCCACAGCCTTGTGTCTCTCTTTTACACATCTTAATGTTATCAGTCCAGTATTTTCTAACAAAAAATTTAAGTCCAATGAAGCCTTTCCTATAGAAACATGTTCAGGAACAACAGCAAGCCATGAATAAATTAACATTTAACCTCAGCAACTGGTATTCACAGACAGATTTAACGATTAACTTATTTCTGCTAAGAAGGGATGGACTCTCATTCAACAGCTATAAAATGTACTGTTTATAAAAAGGAAAATATGTACAAATGTGACAGCCTGCATTTATTCCACACACTAGTAAAATCGAAAATTGCTATAAGAAGAGCATTTTCCCAATGGCCACTTAGTTTTTAAACAATCTCTAGTCTGGAAAATGCCACTATGGTAATTCTGTCAAATTTGTAATGGCTAAAATTTGATGGTAGTGCTTTTTAAAACCTGTATTACCTAATGGAATTGTCATTTGTATTACGGCATTTTCACCTAAAAGCCGAGTGTAATCAGACTGAGATTATTTTTGCTTTTTTTGAGAGTATCATCTTTGTGCCCGAAGGGCTAACTGATGCCTTCAGTTGTACATGAGCGATCCCCACTACAGTCGGAGAAAAGTACGTGTGGATGACCTAGGGCGGAACTTGGCTTATCGCACGTATCACTCGGCAATGGAATGGAGAAGATGGCTTTATTCAACCATCGACTTGAATGGTTTTATTTTCCCACACTATCTCTGTGGTATTTCTCTCTCTCAAATGCAGCGTTCAAAAGTGTTCCGTGTACCTGTATCGTCACACACCCATATTAAGGCCGCATATTCAAGACATCGGCTTATGCGTCTTACCAAGGCCAAGAAAATTAAGAAAACTTTGCAGACGATGGGAGGCTTTCGTAGGTTAGCCAATTTTCCAATCTAATGACAGCAGTCTGAAATATTGACACTTATAATAATAAGTTCTCATGTTAGAGCAATTATATTTGGCTTTGTGAAGATGTAACAGTGAAATAAGCCTGATAAAATTAACCCATGTGGTTTAGGAGGAGAGAAATAACTAGATCATTTGTGCTTGTCCTTAGAGGTACCTGTGTTTAGGTTGGAGAGGGAGGAATGAAGGGAGGGAGAGAAGGATGGAAGTCATGTGACCTGGGCAGGGGGTATTTTAATGTGGCAGAAGTGACCAAAAAAGTTTAGATTGTAGAAATAGGACATGCATTTTTAAAGTTTCTTCTTCTTTTTAAAAAATTTCTGGGATATTAACCTCTTGTGTTTGTCGAGTTATTTGGCCATCATGTAACTTTTGAGAATTTACAGAGAATGTCTGAATTTAGTGCTTGCATTGAACGTGAGGTACACAGGAAAGGACAAAGGAAGGAGCCAGAAGAAGGATGCAGTTGCTTGGGAACACACGTGGGCACAGCCCGGGAGTGTTAGAGCAAAATTCCCTAAGCATCCGCGAGAATCCCACAGCAAGGAGGCTTTTATAAGCAAATGTAAGACCCCAGACATTTTGAAAAAGTAGGCACTGAGCCTAGACAGTTCAAGCATCGTGTTTTTTTGAATTTTCAAATTTAATTATTATTTTAATTGCCTGTGTACGGAGTACAAAGTGATAATTCAACACCTTTGTGCAACATATAGTGATCAAATCAACATAGTTAACATTTCCATCCCTTTAATCAGTTTAAAACAGTTTCTGGCGAATGCATAATAATTGTACATATTTATGAGCCACAGTGTGGTATTTCAGAATATGGAGACAGTATGTACGGATCAGATCAGAGTCATTACCATTCTGTCATCAAATCACATTAAATTTGGAGACTTCAAGCTCTTCTAGTTCATGAAATACGCGGGAGTTATTGTCAGCTATAATCACCCCGCTGTGCTATTATCACCCTAGAACTTGTCACTTCCGTCTGTATTTGGGCACCAAACTCCCTCTGTTCCTCCTTCCCCCGCCCTACAAGCCTGCCGTCACCATGATCCTACACTCAGACTGTTGAGTACACACATGAGCAGAAACAGCTGGTATTTGTCTTTGTACTTCTGATTTATTTTGCTTGGCAAAACGTCTTCCAGCTACGTACTTTATGCCACAGATGATAGGACATCATTCTTTTTTATGGCTGAGTAATATTTTTGTGTCTGAATATTACATTTTCCCCCCTCATCTGTTGGTGGGCATCCAGGTTGACTTCATGTCTTAGTGTGACCACTACATCAGTGAGCGTGGTTGTGCAGCTATCCTTCTGATTTGCTGGTTTTATTTGCTTTACATGTACGGCCAGAAAGAGAGCTGGCCCTACAGTCTTATTTCTTGTTTTTTTTGAAGGACTTGGACGCTTCTGTATGGTGGCTGCACTAATTTACATTCCCACTCAGAGCTAAGGGTTCTCTTTGTGCCACATCCCGGCCCTGTTAATTACACATGGTTTGCACTTTTGATGAAAGCCATTGTAACTGCGGTGGGGTGGGGTGGTACTGCATGGTAATCTCCATTAGTATTTACCAGCTGATTAATGATATTTAGCATCTTTTAAATGAATTTTTTGGCCTTATGAATTTCTTCTTTTGAGTATTGTCTGTTCCTACTACTTGTCCTTTGTAAATTGGACTGTTCAATTTATTACTGTTATTGGGATTTTGGGTTCCTTGTATATATTGGCTGTTATTCATTTGTGTGACACTTTGCAGAAATGTTTTTCATTGTACAGGTGGCTCCTTGATTCCACTGACTCTCTTGCTATGCACAAGCTTCTTAGCTTGTGTCTCCCAAGAGACTTAGAACTGATGAAAAAATCTAATAAAGTTGTAAGATACTAAATCAAAATATAAAAATTAGTGTGCTGGAGGACTAGCACAGCAGTGAGGAGAGGGCTTGCTTAGCAGGCACAAGGCCCTGAGTTTGATGTCCCAGCACACATAATGCAGGAATTACATCTGTAAATCCCAGCACTCAAGAGGCTGAGGCAGAAAGACTGTCATGAGTTCAAGGTTAGCTTGGGCTACAAAGTGGGTTTAGGACCAGTCAGGACAACAACAGTGACTTTATCAGTCCTGACCAGTCAGGATAACAGTGATTTTATCTCAAAAGAGTGATGTCCTGACCAGTCAGGGCAACAGAGTGATTTTATCTGATAAAATCAGCCTTTTTCATGCACAATAATATTGCTGAGAAGGAAATCACGAAGCAAATTCCATTTAGAATAGTTACAAAAATAAAACCTATAAATCATTTTAATCAGAAAACTTAATTAAAAAGTTATGAAGTTATAATTAGCATTTTAAAGTCTGATGAAAGAAATTGAAGACAACACAAACAATTGGAAACATCCTCTATGTTCATGGATTAGAACACTTCAAATTGTGAAATGTCCATACTACTCAAAGTAATATATAGATTCAGTCCTACTGCCTGACTTTAAACCATACAACAAAGTTGTAGTTATCAAAACAGCTTAGTACTGGCATGAAAACACACAGCCCAACAGAAAAAGCGTGTTCTGGAAGAACTGTGTGTATTTAGAGCCACTGATTTTTAAAAAAAGGGTTGACAACAAGGACAGCTTCTTTGGTAAGTGGTGCTGGGTGTTCACATGCAGAAAAGTCAAAGTTGATGCCTCGTACTGTGTACAAAAATCAACTCAGACTGGCTCAAAAAATCTAAAGGTGTGATCTAAAACTCTGAAGCTACTAGAAAAAAGCATAGACCAATGTCAGGCATCATAAACAAGGATTTTGGGGGACACAACTAAAGGCAACAAAAGCAAAGATAGCTAGATTGCATACTTTTATTGAGGCATGATTGCTGTGCAAAAGTCTGTACGCATTGAACATAACTAACTTGATGAATTCATCGATCCCCATGTATCCAAGAAACACCCACCCCAGTCCATGCCATCAACCTGTGCATTTTTTAATTTTGCAGGCACTAGCATATATCTTTCTCGGTCACACCTCTTGACCCAAACCCTGCCTCCTAGCATAGGGAGTCATCCATGGAAGAATCGAATCCACAGTTAGTTGTTGCACCCCAAGATCCAGTCACCTTCAAAAGCATGGAACTTTAGGAACATTATAGGTTTAAACCATTCGCATTTTGTGTCAGAATTAAAAGGCAGGCTAAAATCATTTTTGGATTGGCAGCTAGGAGTGGCTGCTTGCAGACGTTTCATTTGCCCAAGTAAGATGAATTCTCTAGAAGCAGACTTGATGCGAGGTCAGCATGTAAATTGGCATCAGTGTGTCAACACCTCAGCCAGTTTACCGGACCATGCACTGTCCAAGGAACAGAAATTGCTAATCTTTCCTATTAAACATAGAGGTGGACCTTAGGGAAATAAATCAGAGTGAGTGAGTGTGTGTGTGTGTGTTTATTTCGTTGCCATTGATTCGGGCAGGTATGTCTTTCTAAAGGAACTTTAGGTGGACCCTGAAGACTAGCCTCTCCTTAAGTTGCCGTGACCACCATCTTAGTTGACATCTGATTTGGTTTGTGAGTGACAGAATGTAAATTCTTTGTGATGCAAAAGTGGTTGTTGTCATTATTTGCAAATCGCCCAGGTAGGAAGGTGGTGTGTGTGTATGTGTTACGGCTTGCAGTGTGATATTCATTTGTAACATGGGTAGCTGGCTCATGTAGTGATTAAAATTATAAGCAATGCTTGGTCATGGTTCAAACAAGCACCGAGAAAAAAAATTCTATTAATTAGTGAGAGCTTATCCGAATTAGCATCTTTAATTATGAGCTGTTGTTAATTTTTGTTGCAACCTATTAGATAGACTGTCCTAAATCATTAACCCTGAGCAGTAGCAGTAGGTGACTCAGTTTTTAAACGTCGGTGGAAGTTCCCACAGGAAATGCACACAAACAGATAGACGTTTCAGATACCGCCAAATGCATCCAGAAAATTGAGACAGGTGTACTCTAAATAAAAACATCTTAACTTTGCTGATGGAGCGCACCTTCAGACATGAAAATCCAGGATTGTGCCTCTAGTGAAGGATAGCTTTGAGTCAAGATTTTCTTGGACTTATTTTTGTATGATTTCTGTTTCCTAAAGTCCTATTACATGTTCTGTTTGTTGCTACTGCAAACTGTTTCTTAACCTGGTTCGATCTTATTTAACAAAAATTGAGACAAGGTGGTGTTTTTACTTGGTATTGAAAATGGTGTCAGATCTAATGGTATTTGTGTATAAAATTGTGTAATAGGTGAAAAGTAAAATGCCTAGGCGCTTTCTTGAGCTGTGATTCAGATGTGTTTAGATTTTTATTTGCATATAGCAATTCTCCCTTATCCGTAGGGAATGTCTTCTAGGTGTTTGCCTAAAGTGAAGGGTAGTACAAAACCCTTTACATAATATCGTTTTTCCAATTCATGTATATCTACTAGGATAAAATTTAATTTATAAATTAGGTGCAGTAAATGTCTATGAGTAGTCATTGGTTTTTAAATTATAAAATAGAACAAATATGATAAACTGTGATAAAATTGTCACCATTACTATTCTTGCTCGTTAGTGTCATTTAGAAAAATAAAAGTTAGCTGAATGCTAATACTGTAATAATCTGCTACCCAAAGCGGCCACTGGTTGACTAACAGCCTAGTATAGATGGAACAGGTAGGCAGGGCATAGGGGTGACACCCAGGCCAAATGGGCTGGGACAGTACCAGATGTCATCATGCCACTCAGAACAGCGTGCAACTTGAAACCTATTATTTATTTTTGGGATTTTCTATTTCATAATTTTAGACTGAATTAACTTCTCGGGCTCTGGGTTTCTCAGTTTGTATGGTGCTAACCTTTGGTTTGGGTTGCATTTTGGTTTGGGGGAATTTTGCTTTGCATTGTAGGATGTTCACAGGGTCTTTGTCTTTACCAACTAGATTCCAGTAGCTGACTTCTTAGGTCCCTATCTGCCTTCATCCCCTCCTTCCTCTGCAGTCCATACGTGTCAGCAGATGTTGTCTGATCTCCCTCAACTCACCCTTGGTTGAATATAACATCTTAAGTGTATCAACTTTGGATTTTCTTTTATCATTTTTATAGTCAAAAATTTTTAATGTGAGGCATAAATTGTGATGCTAGCCCTGTTAAAGAAAAGGCCTGGTGTTAAGGTTAACTATATTTAGCTGAGAGAAGTTGTGAAATACAAAATCAGAAAAATGGAGCCAAGAAAGGAATTTTCCAGTGGTTGCTGCAAGTACAAAGCGTCACCCGTGAAGATTCAAGCATCACCTGAGGGCACATGTGTGAAGCTTCACATGGCACCACAGAAATACAAATTATTTCTGTACAGCAAATTAAAGAAATCTAAGAATCTGAATTGATGACATTAGTTTTAAGGAGAGTAAAGTTCAAAATCAAAATGTAATTTTGAGTCTGAACACTAAGGTTGTAAAGCTGACTCATGTTCAGTTTTATATTTTGGTTTAAAACTAGTATGCTAGTTTAAACAATTAGATAATTTCTATTTGAAGAAAATGCATAGGACTGTAAACATCAGAAATACTGTACTGAAGAGAAGTAGTTTTGGTTATATGAAACAAAGGATTTCACTAAAGTATTGATTTGCAAAGGAGAACAGTGTTGTAGAGTTTCAGAGTTTCTTGCAAACGGTTGGAAACAGGTCAACAGCTTCAGGGAGGAAGGGTTTATTTTAGCTCACAGTTTCAGAAGATCTCAGTCCATTCTTAGCAACGGGCAATGAGGGAAGCTCATGGCGGAGGTCCAGCTAGAGGCGAAGCGTTCACCCCAAGCAGTCAGGAAACAGAATAAAGGAGAAAGGGTGGAGCTAGCATAGAGCCTTCCAGGTCCTGCCCCAGTGGTCCAGCCCTTCCGGGTCATCCTCCGGTGTTCTGCCCCTTCTGACCAGGCCCCGCCTCTTAACAGCACATGGCTTCATGAGTACTCCACAGCACCCAGGTACATGAGACTCCTGGGGGACAGTCCAGATCCAAACCATGACTGTGTCTTGTGGTTGGATGTATGATCCAGATAGGAGCTTCAAATGCCTGGACTCTCCATTTGGGCCTTGTTGTGGGTTGAGTGTGGTTTGTCCTCCAGGATTTCGTGTTGTGTAATCTTGGTTCAGGTGAGAAAGCTTTTTTTTCCTGCCTGTTCTACTCAGCCTCAGGTATTTTGCGGTTACAACAGAAAACTAATTTAGGCCTTAGGTTGATATACACAATTTGCCAAATTGTCAATCGAGAAACATTTGTGGTGAAAGTTTCCATGAAAAAATCTATGAAGATTTTCCATTCTTCTTAAGACTTTTAAAGGCTAGATAAAAATCACGATTACAAATTTACATAGTGCTTTTAGCCTTGATAAATTTTTAGTTAAAAATTCACCCAAAGTGAAATGTCTTCCCGTGTTTCCGAGTGCAGTTCTGTTCCTTTTGGCCAGAGGGTACTGTTGTGTCACCCTGTCTGGTCACCCCATAGCGGTTCTCTAACCTGAAGCTCTAACTTTGTGCTCGTCTCCATTTCCATCTCCCATTGCCCACGCCCCATCGAGCACTGGTCTGATTTTTTTCTTAAGAGTTTAATTACTAGATTTATGATATGTATATGAGTAAAAGCTGCTAAACTTCTTCTCCAGTGTGGTGGTTCTCTCTGTGTCTCCTCAGCACAATGTGAGGTTTGAGTCTCCTTGCGTGTTTGCTAGCTGTGGATGGCTGCTGGAACATCCAGCCGCTCTGGGAGGTGTTTGATGGTGACACCCTGTGGCTCTGGTCCACGTTGTTCTGACCACAGGTGATGCTAAGCATCCGCTCGGCCTCCTGTTTGCTTCTGTGTGTCTTTTCAGTGAAGCGTTTGCTCAGGTCTTCTCACTGGTGCGGGGAAGACTCTGCTGATGTGTTTATTATGGGGTTCCAGTGGCTCTTTAGACATTTGTTGTAAATTTTTGTTTATCAAGATAACTCTTGTTCAGATATTCTTGCAGTTCGGGGCTCATCTCTCAACACTGTTTTTCCAAATCAGAAATTCTCAGTTCTCTAGGTGTTGGCTACTCTCTACAATCCGTCTGCTTTAGTTCACTTTGTAGGACCTCAGGTAGCTGTCTTTGTGATTTTCAGGGAAGACAGGTTATCCCGGGCTGAAGCCGGAGATGCCTCGGAAGGCCGGTAACATTAACGTTCCAGCATCGCCCACGTTTGTGAATGTTCCTTTTGGTGTATTCATAATGTGATCGCCATCTCCTGTGGGAGTAAAGGACAGCATCCAGAACTAAATGATTTTGTAAGTTGACAAATAATGGAAAGCTACGTAGGAGATGGGCTGGGACCTAAAACACCTGGACCAGCTCAGCCCTTAAGGTGGTAAATAGTCCTTGGTGGGTTCTGAATACAAACCCTGACTGGCACTTGTGTCACCTGTGTGCCTTAAGTAAGACTTTTTTTTTTTTCTTACATGCTCTTTGTAGTATTTTTGGAACTTCTTTGACTTTTTGAAATTTAAATATTTGACTTTTAAAAGTTTAAATATTTGAATATAGAAAACTCTATTAATAGGTTGCCAAAGAATTCTATTTTTTTCCTTTTTTAACTGTTAGGGGAAGGGTCATTTTGTTTTGTATTTGCTGGTGACACAAGAGTAGCAGAAGTGAGGAGGCGCACAGGGCACCTCATGTCAGATTCCTTGTAGAAGCTAGGAGTGGCCCGTGTTTCTTCTGTTGATATCACGTAAGTTAAAAGAACATTGAAGACACTTCCTTGTAACCAGATCCAATCTTCTGGTCCAAAGCTCTATGCCTTGATAATTGTAAAAGACAATAATATCGACTGCACATGGGCAATATTTTTAAAGACATCTCAAGTTATGGGCGATAACAAGTCCATGGTGTGTGTGTCTTCAAGAGAATACCCATAGGAGAAAAAGACATGCCAGCGAGATGTTGGGTAGACATTTTTGGAAAGTAATTTTTGAATAAAATAATATTTTTTTAAAAATAGAAGTTTTTGAGGCCGTAATTTCAAATATTTAGAAAACAAGGAAAATATAAACTTAAACCCCTAATAATTTTGCTCTAATATTAACAATTCCTAGTGGGTTTTGCACAGGCAAAATTTTATTTAGTTTCCTTTTTATTAACATTACATCTGAGTTTATATTCATGTAGCTTCATAGTTTTGGGGCTCAATCTGTAGTCCAGGCTTGTCCTGAGCTCACTATGTAGTCCAGACTGGCCTCTAACATATGGAATCACCTGTCTCGGCCTCCAGAGTGCTAGGATTACAGGTGTGCATCACCACGCCCACTTAAATTGTGCTGGGAATTGAACCCCAGGCCTTGCGCTTGCTAGGCAAGTGCTCTAAACCACTGTGCTATTTCTCCCGGGAAGTAAAACAGAGATTCCAAGAGGAAACCAAAAGGTTGCTGGAAAAGGGACTGGTGTAAGAGTTCAGGAAGCTGCCACACCCTAGAGTCATTTTCTTTAAAAAACAGAAATCATAATGTAGGAAGTTATATAGTCTTACATTTAGTAAAGATTTATCCTTAGCTGCATGATTTGCCTCAGACTGTAAACTCACTGAGGGACAAGGGCATTTGCATAACACTGAAGAATTCAATGATGAATCTCCCCATTGATGTCTGTTGGTTCATACCGAGTTAAGGGTTCACATTGTATGAAGTCCCCTAGGAAGAAATGCAGAGAAGAGGTACAGGTGACCGAGGGCCTTTAACCTAGGCCAGTCAAGCGTCACAAGCAGTTTGGGACGCAATACACATCTTTTGTTTCTTCGTTAAAAACATGCTGGGAAAAGACACAGAAAGTTTGTTCAGTAGGGCTTTGAGACCTGGGACAAAGCCGTGAGCATGGGTATCATCAGCTCGGAGGTCACCGTGCCTGGGAACGACTCGGCTCTTGTCTCTTAACCTTCCTCACCCTGGTTCTCTTGTTGGGAAAATGCAGCGCTTATGCAAACTCCACGTGTGTCAGAAAATACCTGCCAGGCATTGTTTCAAACTGACCCTCTGGAATTTTTTTTTTTTTTCATGCATGCCTGGTTATTTATTAAGACGTACTGGGGGCAAGTCTCAAATGGGGGAAAAAAAAGAGACAGATCTGTACAGTGAAGGAGGGAGGTTAAGTAGAATGCAAGGGAAACTCTTCTCCTAATCCGGGAGGACTTTGCCTGTCAATCAAATCCATATTCATTATTTCCTTTCCAGATTCGTACTAGTTGGTTAGCTGAACGAGTTGGCAGGTGTTTGAGCAAGGGGAGGGGCTGGGGGGGGTCTCTGGCCGGTTGATGACTGACTGACCAATTTCCAAGGATGCTACAAGGGATCATAAAGTTCCGTTCCGCGTGGATTTGGATGATAGTTGCATCTATATTTAAAGCCTCTGTCACGGAAGCTCTCCTGGTGTTGTCAGACTGTCTTTGGGCTGGATGAGCCGCAACTTCTTGCAATTGAATGTCAATAAGACCAAAGCAATTTTGGTTGATTCACAGCGTCAGCTTAAGCGTATTCACTCGCACAGATTACGTTTGACAGATAGTTACCTTCGGCTGAACTCTGTGGTTAGAAGCTTGGGCGTACTCTGACAGTGAGCTTGCAGTTGATGCCTGATGTTTATTTCATATCCTGTTCTCACCTTTCCTAATACCACGTGTGTAAATCTATATTTAAATGTATTCACGACTGATGCTCCCGTCAGTCCACTTGTTATCTCTGGACAAAAGGCTGTAATGACTCAATTGCTAATCACTTGCCATCTCCACTCTTAATTTCACTATATCCAAGGAGGAATGATTAACTTTAGGGAGTCTTTTTCATGAGCGATTATAGCACCCCGATGCGGGAACATGCTGAAGTTGGGGGGAGGAGGCAGGAAACTTTGGCCTCTCTAGTAAACTTAAAATCTTCCCAATTTGGCCCGTGATTATAAATACCAAGGAAATAAATCCACATTCATTTGCTATATCATGAGTCTTTAGTATCGATTACTTAGCTCTGTCAATTTTCTTCACAGTTTTCGATGTAGATGTGTTCATTTCAAGAATAGTCTTTTGAGATGAATGTAATTTTAAGTAGCACGTTCTAAAAATGTTTGAATTGCATGGTTGAGTGCATATAAGTTGGTACATTATGCAGTTTTTAAGGCAGTGCTATTTTTGAGTATCTGACTGGGGAAGGTAAGAGTTGGGTTTTATGTCCATAAAGAGGTCCGGTTCTGGTGTGAGTTCATTTCTCCTTGTGGTGTCATAGGCTCGACTTTTTAAGAGTGTTAAATCCATTGTGAGGCTAGTTGAGAAATTTCAGAATTCTGTAATCTAAAGGTCTGAGCCAAAGCCTCCTGCTTTATAGAAACACCACAGCATCTGGTAAGGTGAGTGCTGGTTTTGTTTACATTAGCCCGGAAGTAGCTTTGACATTGTGATTTGAAAGCCATCAGGTTACACTCAGTCATTTTCATCTTTGCCCAGAATCTCTGATTGTAAGATATCAAACGATTCAAATGATGTTGTGCATTTCACACAGGAGGAAAACTCCTGCTGAAGTAGGGAAAAGATTTTTCAGCATTATTTTCTGTACCTTTCCCTGGCATTCCTTGTCTCTTTTAGTCTTTTGAAACTGACAATCCATTTTTAAATTTCTCTCTTTTACTGACAGTCAGTAAATGTACTGACAGTTGAGAGGCAAGATGGAAATGAAGTCCCTATTATTTTGTCCAGCTGATACCCAAGCATTAGTAAAAATGCTCAGTTATAGCTTAAAATAAAAACGAAATGGTTTCCAGTGGTGCTAAAGGGAAGGTAGATAGAAACACTGTTCTCTGTAAATAAAAATGTGTTGGAGGCAAGATTGCAATCCATTTGGAACTACCATACTTCCATACTTCCCCCACTAGGATGTGATTGAGATTTGCACTTCTTGTAGCTATAAATTTTTCCAGTATGTAAATTTTTTCTTAGAAATTAATGGCAAGTATCTAAGTAAAGCATGCAGGTTAAGAAGTCAATGAACTATCTATTTAAGAATTTGTTCCTACTACGATATAAGGCAGAAGATTAAAATTACTTTAGTATAACTTCTAAAATCCTTGTTAATAAATTGATGCCTTGAAGAAATGCAATGTGAGGGGGGCTAAGTGGAGAATTATCTTCAATGAATAGAATTACGTTGGGATTCTTCTATCAGAGAAGAACTAATTCCTCCCTTTCTTTGCAAAATGATTTTTGATTTCTTTGCATTGTACATGATAGTGACGTTTTAAAAACATAAGATATACAGAAATGTTTCTTTACTCTCTACACAGCTTCAAACGATTTTTTTCACCATTAAACTTTTTTGTCCTGATATTACTGTTATATACACTAAGAATCAGTAAACTGGGAAGACATAGGATTTATAGTGTTTTACACTGAATCATGAAACTGTAACCTAATCAATTTCATCTAAAATATTTTTTCTTTCTATTTAGATATTGAAGGGATGGGATCCGTAGTACCTTTTAATAGATTTTTTATTTTTTTAGGATAACATAGGATTTCTTTTTTGAGTATGAATGAACTACAGATTCAACAATGCACTAATAATACACAACTTGGAAATTTGTGCCCCTATATGTCCTGTTTGACCACTTGTGCCCTCCCTCCCCACCTTTCCGGCCCCTTCACCCTCCCTTTCTCGGTGCTTCTCTCTCTTGGCCACCTGTCTTCCCTCCTCCTCCTCCTCCTCCGCTTAAGTTAGGATCTTTTAATCTGTGTATCTATGGCCACCTCTCTGTTCTATTCTGTTCCTGCCTTCGCTTTCACGGTCTTGCATTTCCACAATATATGTAGCTCTGAGGAAATTGGAGAAGGTGAGAACAGATTTACCTTTAAGTGAGATGGTTGCCATGTCCTTGAGCTGCTTGAAGAGCCTCTGTCGGGGTCCAGGGAGACCTGCCTGGTCTGAGGCTGAGCTATGGCAGTGATGTCAGCCCCATGGAGGTCACTGATACACTGCCCAATTCCACACAGACGAGTATAGCACCGACCTTTCTCCAATGGCCATCGCTAATTTTTTCATCTGTTGACTGACAACAAGGCCCCGAGCAAGTGCCTCATGAAGTAGGTAGATAAAGTTTTTTATTTTTTATTTTTGGCCAAAGTGCCAGGTTGTCTTTATAGCTCTGTTACAATAAAAATTCTTTAAGAAAAATCTCTTGAGAAAAATCACTTGGAGTCCCTGTAGGTTGCCAGCTTCAAAAGCAACAGCATCTGCCTGCTGTGAACAGCAGCAACCACGACACAGCATCGCTGTGTGCCGTGAGTGGGTGTCCAGCGAAAGAGCCTGTTGTAGGAGAACCCCACACACTGCTTTGGAGTGAGTGCCCGGGGGAGAGGGGCATGAAAACATTGTCAATTTATAGAGAGAAGTGTCCTTTCTCACATTTGTGTTGTTGCTGCCTCATTTTGGAGACAACTTTTGAACATACTCATCGTACATGAAAATTAGATTTTTTTTTAAAGACAAAGCAAGGCCTGTAATCAGACTTACTGAGTTAAATTTATGGAAGACTTCTAACTTTAAATAACGCAAGTAAGTGACCCAGGGCAGAAGGCAGCCAAGTGCTGGACAAGGGCTTTTCTCTCTCTCCGATAATGCTATTCAGGAAAAAGCCAGTTTCTGCGTGACACGTGCTTAATTCTCAGCAGGTTAGGACCAGGGGAAGGGAGAGGGTCAAGAGAGCCTGACGCCCTTCAAGTGGACACGAGGTATAATTCCCACACCAGGGCTTTGCTTCATACCTAATGCGGACAGTGTTAGGCCGGAGGAAGGCGGGGAGGACTGAAGGCATGTGGAGTTGTCTTTTCAGGTTAAATGTTAAAATAAGGTCCTTTATTTCTGTCTCTGGTGGCACAGGGCATTAAAGATCCTGTGACACATTTTGGAAATGGTGCTATAAAATAGGTTTTGACATTTGAGACTCTGCAGAGGGTAGGATTGAGTACTTAATGGATTCCGTTTGCCCGCTGAAGTCACTGTGGTGCCAACAGCGACCTCATTTGTTTGGAAAGCATTTTAGCCTACCTGGGGACAACGTGCTTTATTGAATTCTATACTCACAATTTACATGTCTGGTAACTAGCAAATATGCAACATCTAAAGAACATTATCTAACTGTGACAGCATTGGTCTTGGGTAGTTTAAGTTGAACAATGCATGCAAAAAATTGATCTCTACTGAAGGCTTTTGCGTCAGGTCAGCTGCACCCTACTCCATTGTGAGGAGGGGAAATGGAAGTTAAATGGGAAAAAATGGATTTTGTGATTTGCTTTCATTGTCCAAATGTCATTCTCATCGAAGCCCATTACTCTGTAGGGCGGGAAACCAATGGAAGTATTGCGACACATCTGTAACTGCTTTGTTTTGGAACCAATTTCTTTATCAAGCAGATTTTGGCTTTATAAGCATTTTTAATGTTCTTTTTACATTTTTGTCTTTTCCTATTGCTTTCGTAGAAGTGTACAGTTTGCACATTGTAGATTTTATTTTGCATCGTTTTCTCCTTTATACCAAGTAGATCATATGCTTAAAAGCAAAATTCCTCTTAGTTTACTTCAAAAATCCATCAGGATCTGTTAGAATTTCCAAGGTGTATGATAAATTCTTGGAGTTTGAAAAATCAGATGGAAGAGTGCTTAGGCTGCTTTCAAAAAAAAAAAGAAAGAAAAGCTTGTACACAGTCATGGGTTCCTGCGCTTTTTAATAACTTCTGATCTCGGTGTGTAATCCATAATTTCTGTGCCATTTAGTATATCCAGTTGTGCATAAGACACTGCATAGAAGTTTTACACGTGATGAATTCAGTTAAGTAGAATCTTGGTTCGAAGAAATTCAGTGGTGAGAGAGAGAGCACAGGAACACGAGAGTCTTGTCGTTTATGAAATCATGTGGATGAGTTGCTCAGGGTCAGATGTGGCCTCTTTTTGATGAGAGTTTTGCTTCGTGAATGATAAAGAATTTAACTGCGATGTAAGGATTGAAAATGTTTTATGGGCAGGAGACAGGAAGAAAGGATTCCAATTGGAAGCAGAATGTCAAGAGTTGTAAAGTTTAGAATGTGTGTTGGGTAGTTGGGAAAGTGACTGGCCAGGTTGGCCTTGAGTACTTCACAAGGTCACGGTGAGGTGAGCATGTGAAGGGACTGAGGACCAGAGGGTGAAATCTTGAGTACACTTGGCATTGCGGTTCCATAATCAAAGAGAAATTTGGACAAAGTTTTACTGGAAGGAGTGGTCTCTGTCGCCATTGCTATTGTTGGGACACTGATAGTCACAACGTAAAGCAGGGTAGGCTTTATTGACCCATGAGTTCCTTTATTGACCCATTAGTTTGTGTTTGGCAGGTTCCAAGGCAGGAATGTCATGTCAGAAGGGCACGACGGAGGGAAGGTGCTTAGTTTTGATGGTCAGAAAGAAGAGTCGGGGAATAGTGCCAGAGAGAAAGGGGCCAGGTACCATACATAGTATCCGAGGTCCTCCCTCCATGAACCGTGCAGACACACCAGAAGTGTGCTTTAATAATCCCCGTAGCAGCTTCCATGCCAGTTGAGTTGATGATCGACTTTAACCACCACAATCATTGCACGATCTCAGGAAGAGTGTTCTGTTAAATGTTGACACTGAAATTGGTTTGGCTCTGTGTGGCAGCACAGAGCCACTCCTTCACCCTGAAGTAGTTCCAGTGGGATTGTGGGACAGAGAGTCATGCAGGCTCCCATAACCCTGCCCCCCCGGGACACCCCATCAAGGTGCCTTCAGTTATGTGGCTTCTTCCTTAGTCTTAGGCTGTCATGTTTCTATCCTGCATTTCTTTCATTTTTTCCTCTGTCTGGAGCAGTATTTCTGTTCTTCAGGAATGTGTAAACAGGCTCCTTGCACTATAATTTCTGCCCCTCTGTCTCTCACTCTGAGTGCTGGCCTCACCCAAGTGTCGATTGTCTCCCTACCCATCCCCCTCTTTTTTCCAAGAGCGAGAGGAGGCTGCTCCGTCTCCCTTCGTGTGCTCCTTGCTGGATGTAGCAGGAAGGCAGAGATCACATCCTCTCTGTTTTACTGTGTATTAGGAAAACAAAAAACATGTTGAAAGCTTGTGCTCGCTCGGCCTATACCTTTCTTCAACACCTGCCCTTTCTCTACTTCTGCCACCTTGGACAGCACTCCTATCACTTCCCAGGATGCAAAGAAAATATTCACTTATTATTCATGGTGCTTCTCTGTATTATTATCATCTGATGGTCAAGGACCAAATATGCCTGCCTGCTTTCTTTCTATCTTTCTTCCTTCCTTCCTTTTTTCTTTCTTCTTTATTTTTGTACCACCCTATTCTTCCACTGTAAAATCCCTCCCTCTGATGACATACTCATCCCAAATAATTTTTGGGTCTGGGTGATCACCGTGCATCCCCTAGGCGCTTAGCTCTACTGAGTCCTGTCTAGATTCACCTCCTTCACGTCTTACCAAGGTCACAAGGAACATGGCGTCAGTGGATTTCACACCCTTTCTTTTAATTTTATTTAGACTCCACACTCTTAAGCATCCATTCTCAGAATGTTCACGTGAGCGCCTTCTTTCCTGTGTGTATGTGTAAAGTGCTGAATACGGAAGAAGAGCAGGTGTGTGGTGTGAGGCCACTGGTCCCCCAAGCAAGCAGAGGGTAAATTTCTGAGGGGGCTTGGTTGATTCAAAATGCATGCGCGTTTGGGTGTGGAGGAAAGAATGGCTTTCAGAAAATGTGGACAAATGCAGACTTCTAGCTAAAGTGAACCACGGTGACTTTTCCTCAATTTTCTTCTTAATTCGGGGAATTACGTTTTTTATTTTCCCCAATAATTTGGTAATTTCTTACTCTTGCTTATGCATGTCCAGTACCAGTCTTACATATTTCTCTTCTGAGTAATACCTGCATGTTATTTTTTCCTTTTTAGTGAAGGAGTTTGCATTTCCCCACTAAATTCTAGAGATTTTAGGCTACAGATTGTGTCTATAGAGTGCTGTTCCCTTTAGAGCAGAGGATTCGCGTCTGACTGTGGTTAATTCCCAGTAAGTGACTGGATGATGCATCATGGAGCATTGGGATAGAGTTGCAAGTGGGCAGATGCTCCTGCGAGGACACAGGTGGGAGTGTGGATGGGTGAGAGAAGTAGTGGGAGCAAACTGAAGAGAAAAGCCAGGTGGACTGAATCTCACTACAAATGGGGAGATTTGAGAACCCATCAGGATGGTCCCAGAGTCTTGAAGGAACTTCTTCACCATGTGGCTTGCAATTTGCAGCTAGAGAGAGGCGTTTCCCTTTCCCTTCGCCTGTGCACATTGCGATGGATTTCTGATTGTCCCCTGCCTATTTTTTTTTTTGTCCAGTGTTTTTGTTGACTTACCTCAAGAACAAAGTTCATTGTGGTAGCTGCTCTCTTTCTAAAAAAAAAATGGAATTACCTCTTTCGTTTGCTTAAGGAAGTTCTTCTCACCATTTCTCGTCTCCTAGACAAACTCTCTCTCAAGATCCAAGTTTGTGAGGCTGTAGCTTATTACCCTTCTGTGTGCCATGGATCGACCCACGCTGGTTTCGGAGTCCCTTAAAACTGCACTTCGTGGTCTCCTCCCATGTTCTCCAGGTTGTCATCCCAGGCTTCTGCTTTGCAAACCTCCTCCTTCCCCTCCTCTCTGTCCCTGTTTCTTTTCTGTACATTTTTCTATGACCAATGCAAGAACCTCTTCCTTCATCGGAGTGCGCTGGCTGCCTCTCAACTTTTCCACTTTTTCTTCCTCCTCCTCCTCCTTGCTTGCATGACATTCATGACATAGGGAGATTTTATTACATTGGCGTGTTAACTGGGAGATTTTGCGTGATGTCAAGTTTTGAATTTACCGAAGGTAAATGCTTTTAGTCTTTCATACCCAACATTTAGAAAAAAAAAAATATCTGTTGGCATGGTGATGTTTAATCGAAGTAAATATGTAAATGGAGAAAAGTTGAGTGATTTTGATGAAAGATGAGGACAATGAGAAGAAATGACACCTGAGGGATGGCTAGCTTGCGGTATTTCCTGAGACATAGATGACGTTCACAACTTCACTCAAGTTTCTGTAGACTTTTTTCCTTCCTGAGAAAGGCTGTCTTTCCCGTCAGTGACTGCCTCACTAAGTCTCTTCCAGCACTGCTGGTGGCAGATTCTGACACTGTTTTCTCTGGTTACATTTCTTAGAAGCTGTGAAGAAGCCAGCGGTTCTGTTCTCCCTGTCAAATTTTCATTTCCTTTCCATGCTACAGAGTATCACTCAGTTTCTTCTCTGAGGTCTCTGGGTTTTAAATACACACAGTTTTTTAAAAAAACCTGTTTATAGGAAGTAAAAAACAAAAACTCACAAACACAGGCCTTCTTTCAGATTTTCTGAAAACAGGTTTCTTCTGTTCTGAACATTGTTGGTCTCTTGGATTGAGCACGATTCTGGCTTGGTCTTCAGGCTGCTGCTGGGAATATTGCTGTTTCTTAGAAATAAGAGGGAGAGATTGTAACATTCATGGACAGTTTGATCAACTTGGAAGGAGATGTTCTTTAAAAATCTGTGCTCCCGGTGACCTTCTGTTTAGCTAGAGCAGATCACCGCCCCCGCCCAACTCCTTCCCAGCCTCTGTCCTCTTGTGTTTTGGTTTATTGCTCAGTGGCTTTGGCTCCAACTTCTGATTTATAATTCACCTTCAATTTAGATTTGCTTGATAGACGGCTTTACTTGCAGATCATTAATGAAAACCTGAAACACAACTGGAATCAATGCTTCCCATTATTATTTAATGTGTCTTGTTTTTAAATACCATTGTCCAAACTCAAACTCATATAAAATATCATTTCAAGTGAGTTTGAGTATTTACACATATGTGACTCTGTGGTTCAATTATGTGTCTTCAATCCCTTTGCCATATGTTATGATGAGTTTATCCACTAATTTTTTCCCCAAAGCTCTGCTTAGAGCATTAGCAGTGTGGCCCCAGGGGAGGGAAATAGAATTTGTTTGATTGAATTCTCAAGATTTTCAGTTATTTTCTTTCCTTAGAGAAAAATAGCAGCTTTCCAGTTTTCGGGTCAATGGGTACCATGGCTGGATTCTGACAGAATGACCCCTTCTCCCCCTCTGAGTGTCCAGTTTCTCTGAGGAATCTCTGTGATAGCTGTCAACAACTTGCTGGCATCTAGCTGGGCTGATGGCATGAATGGTTTAGACGCTGACTCCTAATGTTACGAAGTCCTCATAGTCAAAAGAGATTTTTGAGGAAGCGCCCAGTGTGGGATACAATACTTAACAGTGATGGCAGTCAGTTCTTAGTTTGTTCATTGGGTCCTTTGACTATTCGCTGTTTTTGTTTTTGTTTTTTTCCGGATAAAGAGGTTTGCAGATTTAACCTGATTGGATATTAGCAGCCAATCTGAAAAGTTACTATTGTGAATATAAAACACAGTACCATTATGATCCTTCTTTTACAGGAGTTCATGAAAATAGAGCCAATGAAATGAGACAGGCAAAGGAAATGACAGCCTGAGTAGATACAGAGGGAGAAGTTGTGGCAGGGAAGAGCACGGAATTGTGGGTTCTGTAGGCATAGAGCTGGCAGACTTCATGGGAAAGAGGACGGGGTGACGGCCAGGTGCATGAATTGCAAACAGCACTTGAATCCACAGTGAGCCTTGGGTGTGGGGTTCTTGGTCATGAAAAATTTTTACATCTTGAGTTTTAGGGATAATTTTGCTGGATACAACAACTTAGGTTGACACTTGCTGTCTTTTTGAAGCTGGAAAGATCTTGCTCTCGGCACTCCTATCCTTTAAAGTTTGCCTTGAGAAATCTGCAGCAATTCAAATAGGTTTGCCTTGGTAGAATAATGCCTATTTTTCTCTTGGTGCTTTTAATATCTTTTCTTTGTTTTATTTCTGAGGTTTTGATTAGGATGTGTCATGGTGAGTCTTATTGCTGGTTGAGGTTATTTGGTGTTCTATAAGCTTCTTGTACTTGAAAACTATTTTCTAGATTAGGGAAATTTTCTTGCACTATTTCAGTGAATAAATTCTTTACACCCTGGGTGTTATCTTCTTTTCTTTCACACCCATAATTCTAAAATTGGCTCTCTTTGAATCATCCATCAGCTGTTGTATTCAGCTACTTTGCTCCTTTTTAATTTTGGGGTCATGCCTACTTATAGTATTTCTGCAACCTTGTCTACAAGGTCTGAAATTCTGTCCTCACAATATTCAAGTAAGGATCTCCTGATTTCACATTTTTTTTATATCCTGAGTATTATCTAGATTTTTTTCATATTTTCTGCTTCTGTCAAAATGTTCCTTCATATCTTGCATTCTCCTATTTAACTCAGCCAATTTTTTATTTGTGGCTTGAGTACGCTCAGTGAGCTTTTTTGTCCATAGGATCACTATTTGATTAGAAAGTTTCTCTTTAAGCCCTCTGATTAAAGCTTGGATTTCTTTGAGAATATCTTGGTTGAACTGGTTGTTAGACTCATTTATTTGCTTTTTGACTTCCTTTTCTATGAGTTTCACTATTTCAGGGCCCATGACATTCGTTTGTGGGGTCTCAGGCATCTCTGTGGGTGTCCTGTTCCCTTGTCGTCTTCCCATGTTTCTGTTGTTGAGGAACTTCATTTTAAAAGCCTATCTGAGAGGTTTCTTTGAATGGCTATGACAGTGTTTGGGGAGCTGTGATTACTCTGAGTTCTGTGCTGGGAATAGACAGCGAGGGTGAACTTCACAGTGTGATGGCCTCTGGGGTGTCTTGTTCACCCCTGGCCCCTTCAGCAAAGCTCTCCTGCCTGTCCTGACTTTCCTCTTCTGAAGGTGGGGCTCCCCACCCTTGGAGGTGCTCCCACTACACTGAACCATTCAGGAGTTCAGTGGCCTTTTTTCCCTCTCTGTTACTGCCTCTTCTGCCGGTTTCTTTCTAGGCCTTGCTTAAGAATGACCCCAAAACCTCTGGTGTTCTCTTCTGAGCTTTCTTTTACTCCAGTGAGTTCAGTCCCAAGCGCTCTCTTTTTTTAATGGTTCCTGCTTACACCATTGCCCATTACACAGCTGCCAAGCACTGCTTCTTGTCTGGGCTCCAGGAGGCCTTTTCAATGGGAGCTCACACTGCATTTGTAGTACGCACTACCTGCAGGTTCATTTTTCAGAGGCTAGGGCTGCCAGCTGCTGACAGTTCCCACCTCTCCCAGATCATGACTACCTCAATCTGAGATTCTGGCCTCCAGGCTTTCCTTTGTCTGTGGCCTGTGGGTGCCAGCAGCTCAGGGACGCACCCAGAAAGCTGCTGGTTCTTCTCCACTTCCTCCTCAGGATTTCTGACCTTACCGTGTTCTCCTATCACTTGTTGGAGTGCTCCTTCCTCTCCTACCTCCGCCAGATACTCCAGACTCCACACAGCCTGTGTGCAGATACCTGCATTTCCAGCCATTTGCACTTGGCCTGGGGCAGCTCCCTAGGCTGCTGCTTTTTTCCTCTGCTTCTGATATTTTTCAGGATTTTCAATCTCCTCTAAACCTCCTCTCAATTGGTGGGGTGCTCCTCACTATCCTAGTTATAATGAACAGGTTTTTTTTTTTTTTTTTTTGGTAAGTTCTCTACTTCTTAATTGGGTCCATGAGGAGATATTGCACAGCTCTGTTACTTGGCTGCCATCTTGACCAGAAGTCCCTGGCCATAAGTCGTGTGTGAATATTGACAGATGAGTGTGGAAGGGAAAAATAAAAGCCTAAACGTGTAAGCAACAGATACAGAAAAAGGAGTGCCCAAGGAATTAAGAGAGGCTAATGTGTTAGGAAGTTACTGGGTGATGATTTAGGCCTGGGTGGGTGTTAATGGCCCCCTCAGGTGATTAGAGTCAAACTGGGATCTGAAGGAGGGTGAAGACTCAGCTAATCTCGTGTTGCTTAATCCCTGCAAGTACGTGCATACAGAGAAGTTCCTGAAATGCTGGGATCTCGACTTCAATTGAATAGTTTTAAGTTCAAATTCAAAGGTGAATTTGTGGAAGGTATAGGTAAGCTACCCCCTAATTATATTTACTAAGGTTATACTAATTTATAAACAGCAGTGAAATAGGCCAATGATGAGCATTAAGTGAGACAATGGAGAGTGTGATTTTTTTTTTTTTGCCTTAGCTGTTACCACCCCGTTAATCCTCATCTTCCCTTTTAATTGTTTCACCCTTTAATGCGCACCTCCATTCTCTGTTTGCTCTCTTTAACAATGTGCTGAAAGCAGGTATAAGCTCATTATTTGTCTTTTTAATGAGCAAAACCAACGCACAAATGTTTCTCATACCAAGTGTTTTATCGGGGTCCTCACACCTCGGGGACCTGTCAACCTTTGGCAGAAGAGGCTAATCTAGGCTTTGCAAAGGCACAAGAGCGACTCCAAACACTCAGCCCCACCAGACTGGGAGATTTTTTTTTAGCTTGTTTACCACTTCTGTTTACCTGGAGAAAAATGGCTTGGAAAGAAATAGGTAAGCACTGGACTGAAAACATATATGTTACAGAAAGGAACAATGCTCTCTTCAGATGCTCCATACTAGCATAGCAATCCGCTGCATTGTGAAGTTCTTTATATGATAAGGAAAACATTCATGTATTCATTTTCCCAAATTGACGACAGGATCTGATTTTTTTTATATAGTTTTGAAGGAAATCAAAGATAAGACTTTGCTGTGTATTCCTCGTTTGACTCATAAATGCTTACTGTTGTGCTACAGTTCGTGTATCTTCGCGTTAAAAGAATGACTACTATCTGGACTCATACATATATGGAAACACAGAAATATATAAAATATGAATAATTATATTTGCACAAACATATGTTTGTTTTGTTTTGGTCCAAATCAACTTAAGTGTATATGCTGCTCCATTCTTGATTGAAAAACCTATTAGATAATTATGATATCACCAGCCTCAGGACACAGTGCTCCTCACCACGGGCTGCTGTGACGACCTCTTTCTCAGCTGTGCAGTAGCTTTAACAATGAAGCCATGGACATCAGATTTTATGATCCATCTCTCTGAAGGAGGTTAAAGACATTCATTTTTTTCCTTTGGCTTCAAATGACTTCTGCATTTAGTTTGGGAGACACAGACACATTTTAAATAAATTCTTCTCAGCACTGTCTTTGGAGTGAAAAATGTATCTGAGAGAAGGACACAAAAACTTGAGATCAGACCTGGTGGAAAAGCAAGCATCTTCGGCACATAGGGTTAATATATTTGTTGATTATTTGATGGGTTATTTCATCTGCATTTAAGATTTCAGAAGGTGCAGCTCATGCATCATAGGACTGATGTTTTCCTTTATTTTATTTCAGTGGCAAATTCTTTCTACCTCCAAATTTCCACCTCTAAATTGCTGCTCAGGACCTGTAAGTTAGAAATGGGATGTGGCATGAAGTTCAGCTTTTGGGTTTTACCAAGGAATGATTTTCTCTGTAGCTACAGTTGTAGGACTTGACTAGTGACCTTTCTGACTTTGGGTTGTCAGGAAGTTTGCATCTCTGGGCAAAGTTTTGTTTGGCTTAGCCCCTGGAAGTGGAGACAGAAACCCAGCATCCTCCATGCCCGGTCTGCTCTTTCAGGTGGGATCTGACCTCACGTAGGCAGCATGAGCACGCCTGTCTAAAGAGATTTTTAAAAAAATCTGGAAGAGACTTGGGAGAAAGATGAGAAAGATGTTTTTAAATTTAACACGTGAAAGGCTTCATTTGCCAAAAGAATATTAAAAGTATAAGGTTTGATGGATAGAACGCCTACTCTATTGTGTGTCAAAAAGAACTGTTGGAGTCTACCATTGAAATGAGAGCCAACAAAAATCTTCAAAACAAAAAACCAAGCAAACAAGTGCAGGCTGGGATTTTCACATCCAGTGAAGGCTTGGACTCACTTAACTGTTTTCTCATAGTTTTGATTCCTGAGTTTTTCTCCTGTCCTGCGTTTACTTATTTTGACTTGCTGCTAGTCTCAGATTCACCAGCTGTGGTTAGATGAAGCGCCGTTTATGCTGTGAGGGTTAAATTAGTGCCCAGAGGTGGCGGTTACTTGCTGCTAGTCTGACTGAGCACAGCGGAGCCGAAGGAAACCAAGCAAAACCTGCTCTTACGGACTTGATGGTCTAGGAGGAGACAGGACTCCAAGCACCTACAGCTCAGTACGTTGGGCGTGAGTGGGATGGGTCAGCTGTTAGGGAAGGAATTAGTAAGAGCTGCACGATTATAGGTTCCGTCGAGGCAGTTAAGAGAGAGTTTGTTAAAATGAAGCTTGAGGAAGTGGGTTCCAGATTGAGGAGATCTAAGGATCATGGCAGTAAAACATGAATTGGGGAAGGGAGCATGTTGGCCAAAATGGCCTCCTAGGATAAGATGGTAGGCATGGGTCAATGGCCATGTCCTGATTGTAATGACAGTATTGCGTTTGTGGTGGAAAATGCTGTTTTTCAATTAGCAAATACGCACTGCAGGTTTTAGAGGTTATGGGTCAGTATGTCAGAATCTTAATTTCAAATGGTTCAGAAAAATTTTTTGTGTATTATCCTTGTAACGTTTTGGTAGTTCTGAAGTATGTGGTTCTCTAAATACTAATGCCAACAGACTACTAATTGAGCAATGTTATGGATAGAATTAACAAAAAGAAAGTAGACAGAGGAAGCATAGGCTGTTCATTGGAGAAGTACTTCTGTGTGTAAGAGAGACCAGAGGAAGAATTTGGGGAAAGACCCGCGGTGGTTTTTCTGCTTCTCAAATTTGCCCCTAGTACTTTAATCATACTTAAAATTTCACTGCATTTACCACCTTGCATTGAAAGTATTCTTTTATACTTCGAGTTCCATTACAGATTGCAAATGACTTGAAGGAAAGACTTCTCTATGTCCTTCTGTGCACCACCACACTTAGCATATCACAGTGAGGTCATTAAATAGTCAACACAATCACTTTCAAAACAGCTATCAGTTTTTAGCAAAAGGCACAATGAACAGTTTTCTCCAGGAACATGGAAGAAGATAAACATGAGTTGTTAACTTTTGAGGACAAAAATTGTTACATAGTATATAAAAAATAACTTCTGGTTTATGGGGTCATAAAATACTGAGAAGCTTTAATCTAAAGGTTTTTACAGCTAATTGTGATCATCTTTTAGAAATCATCTGTTCTCTGTGGATGAGATACACGCGGTATGTGATGGCTGGAGAGGGTGACAGGGATGAAATAAGGTGATTGCCTTACATGAAAAGCATTCTGGGAAGTGGAGTTGTGCATGAAAGTTTGCTAGGTAGGATCTACAGAAAATATGCCAGATCTGATCCCAAATTCTAGGGGAGGGTTGTCATAAATTAGAGCATCAGCAGGTTTTTAAATTTTATTTTATTTTTTTTTGTGTGTGTGTTTATGTATGTTCACATACACACATGTGTTACTAGCTTTTCTGGCAGTAGTGAGAGAAAGGTACAATGTAATATTTGGGAGGAAGCGTCAGGGAAGCTTACCTTCCCATCCAGATAGAGTAGAGAAAATGGCTTGCTCTGGGAGACAGGGATCTTCACAGCAGCAAGGCAGAACTGAGACCAGCATGGGCGACGATTGGCCAGAAATCCAAGTGAGGACAGCAAAGTTGAGTGTCCTCCGGAGAATTGAGCACAGGAGTAGGTGGGGGTGAAGGGGAAAGAGAGGACACAGGGCAGGGGTACGTACAGGAAAGAAAAGAAAAAAACTTTTGAGTTCGTGGAAATACAAAGCAAAGCAAAAAATCTTTGAGGTAGATTCCTGTCTTCATTACATTTTTATCACGGTGACTAAATCCCTGACATCCACAACTTGGGGAGGAAAGATCTATTGTACGTTACGGTTGCAGAATCTTGGTCTGTTCATAAGTAGGTGGGTAGAATATGATGGGATCACATGGGGGCCTGCAGCTAGAGCCAGAGCTGGAGCCGGTGCTCTGGGAGACGGGAGATCCTCACAGCAACATGGCAGAACTGAGACCAGTCTGGGAGGAAGGGTGGAGCCAGCACGCGTACCTCCAGGTCAAGCCCCAAGCATTTGCCCCTTCCAGCCAGGCCCCACCTCCCAACACTACACAGTGTCTACAGGTACATGTGGCTTCTGGGGGACCCTCCAGATGCAAAGCCTGACAGTATCTGTCTGTCAATTCATTTTCATATGCCTTGCCTACAGTCAAAACAAATGAAGACCTAAGCTCTTAGTGAACCGAACGTATAGTGGGCATGCACGCGTTCCACACATTGCAGATATTTCTAGCTTAAATGCCTGTCTTCCAAATCCAGTTTGTCTGAATAGTAGCCTCAAGTCCCAATTTCATAATGTTTGCATAAATACAGCCTAAGAGAGAGTATTGAAATGGAGAGGAATATTTAATGACATAAAAACCTATGTTAGTAAGCAAGGCCATGCTGAAAAGTACACGAGGAATTCTTGTAGGGTGTGTCCTGCCCATTAGGAAACAGTGCCTTTTCTTTATTGCACAGGATTATATAAAATACTGTCGTCTTGGTGGTTTTATCTTGGGGCATCAATTAGTCAATCAATGAGCGTTTATTGAGTTTCTGCGCAACATGTAAGGCATGCTCATCAAATTTGCAAATGTCATAAATCTTGGAAGGACGGTGAATGCGCTTGGTGACAGACATAGCATCCAAAAGGATTCTGACGGCCTGGAGCAGTGGGCTGAATCGAACAAGATTAAATATCCCATGGGTAAATAAAGATTCCCACCTTTGGGTCCATGAAGCCGGCGATACGTGTGCATGAGGGAGATATGTAGTTTAGAAGTGATGTGGTTGAAATAACCACGACACACTTAGTAGCTTAGTGATCAGTCAGCTCTAGTTAATTCATTTAGATTTTGTGGTACTGGAGATCAAGACGAGGACCTTCACATCCCCATCTTGTGGGTTTTTTTTTGTTGTTGTTGTTTTTTTCATATGTCTCTACAGTCAGGGTCTCACTAATTCACCCAGGCCGAGCTTGAGTATGAGAGCTTCCTGCGTCAGCCTTCTACAGTTCTAGGATTTCCTGTGTGTGCCTCCAGGTCTGGCTTCTGCTAAATTTATCTGTCTTTAACGCATGCCGTCATTGTCAAAAACCTAGCAAGCACGTTTCAGTGGGATTAAGGTGCTAACTCTATTTCACCAACTTGAGAGATCAGCATCTGTGGAAGTCCCGGAATCTGGAGAAACACCTTGTACAGGAAGAGATAAGAGGCAGTGCCATGCTGACACCATCGTGGAGACAGGGCTCACCTGTCTCGATGGAGGCATGGGAGAGGAATGGCACCTGTCTTTTATAGCACATGGATTAGGGATTGGATTGGTTTCGTGAGTTCTAAGTAGTTAGAGCTGGGCCTTAGGAAGTTATAAGAGAGTTTTTCAGTTCGGTCATGTACAACAATAAAGGCTCTTCTGAGATGAAAGGGTTCCCGGAGGCGTCACAGGGATACACTGGAATAGTTGAGTGTCCGTATCCTCATTTGCGGGGTGGGATAACAGCAGTGTAGATCAGCAAAGACAGGAGGAAGCTATTTAAAATGTCAGCTCACTGCTGGGCATAGGGTGAGTGGTCACAGGATACGGGAGATGTTACCCTTATTGTGAGCATGTTGACCGAGCCTGGATCGTCACTGGAGAGGGACGCAGTGCCTGAGTCCAATAAATTACATGGCTCTTGCTCCCACATGCTAACTCTATTTAATTGGCTAATTAAAATTGGCAGTTTCAAACGGGCTGTGGAACCAATCAACCTTCTATATGACCTTGAATAATTTTTGTTTTTAATCCTCTGTGATCCAGTTTATCTTTTAAAATGGAGATAATAGCACAACTGTCTTGGTTTTGCTGTAAAGATAAAACATGAATACACATAAAAGATTTTAGAAGAAAGCCCGATGTACTAAATTTTCAGTAAATGTTAACTACTTTTATAACGCTGAAGTGGCTGTCCAAGGATTATTGGAGAAGATAGGACTTAAGATGTAGGTTTAAAAAAAAGTAGTTTAGGTAAGTGCCCAAATGGAAATGGCTTGACTATATCATGGTGACAGTGTTAAATATTGTGTGATCACCAGAGGGTGAGGAGACGTTACCAGTTAGGCTGGAGGTTGGCTGAGCTTAGAAATAAAACTGGATATGCTGAAGGAAGAGCTCAGAAGACCTCAGGTTTAGGGCCGTAAGCTGCTGGGGGCAGGGTGACAGGGGACTGTTGACATATGTAGATAATCTTAGGGATTTGCAGGATGAACTGTCTTGTGCTTCAAAATTACAGGTAGGATGGTGGGAACATTTTTTTTTTTTTTGCAAATTCTTGTTTTACATTCAAATAGAAATTTCTATTTCCGGGAAATTTCTATTTCAGAAAGTCTGAGACTTTTTTTTTCCATAAAAATTTCCCTCTGGTTCTCATCACAGTGATTTTCTTCCTGCTTGAGTCTTGTCACATTGAAAGTGACATTCTTTCTTTTGGGACCACTTGGCATTATCTTCCGGGGGCGAGTTTGAGCTCAAGATGTGTTGGCACAGCACCTGACGTTGAATAGGTTAGGAAGGCATGCCTCAGAATATTTAAAACAGGTTCACTTTGAAATGAGAGCTGTGAAATGACCAGGACTGGTATTTTGGGGAGGCCTTTTAGCGGGTTCTGAGAAGGGAGGTTCTACAGAGAATATCCAACCGTAAGTTAGGCACTACGCCAGTGACCTAAGATGCCTTCTGGGCGCCGCCTATAGAAAGACAATCCTTGTTGACTGTGTTAAATTCACTGCTTGAATGTAAAATAATGATTATAATGTGTAGTGATTCAAACACTAGTGCATTCAAATTATTCTGTCAGTACTTGAAGCAATCTCCTAAGAGAGATGATGTTTCTTCTGGGTCTGCCTCCTAGAGCCGTTGTGGGGTATGGGATCCTGGTATATGGAGTTCAGTTTGAATGAGAAGAATATAGGTGACAGGAAAGGCATTTGGCCCAGAAGGAAGTCATCACAGGTACCCCACCTGTGACTCTCCAGCCAGAGTTAGGGGCTCCTTTCTGTTGCTGGTGGCCAGCAGGAGCAGAACAGGAACGCTGAACACCTGGAAACAGATGAACGTGGACTGTTACTGGTGTCTGGGTGGACTTGATTCTATTTTCTTGTAACGGCTCAGCTGTCATGTGCCTCCTGTGTCCTTTGGTTCATACTCTCCAGTAATTGTGGATGAGACTGGGAGGCCAGTCTCTGTTCCTTTCTTATGCTCAAAGCAATGAGTTAAAGATTACCTAGGGGGACACTCATTTTTCCGTGAATATGCCTAACATAGAATGAATAACTCCCAGGGAATGAAGGCTTGAGAGTGACCTGCTGGTCTGTGCTCATCTGTGTCTTCTGTCCAGAGTGGTTTTGGATCTCTTAGGAAAGGGATTGAAAGACATTTGTATGACTACTGCTGGTTTGACCAGCTTGCTCATTTGTGGCCTGTCAATAATTATGCACAAGCTACTTCAGTCCTCCAAGGGCTGGGGACAGAAGTATGTAGGTAGTTCGCGTTGGCAGCTGCTTTCCTCTTCACAAATTTCATTGCAGATATTCCCATTCCCCTCAAAAACTGGCAAGGGGCTTGTCAAAATGAGTCATTGCAGAAGGCCACTGTGGTCCGCACGGTGTCTGTGCATCAGGGCCCAGATCAGAATTGTAAAGTAGTTAGGAGAATCTGGGAACATAAAACATGGTGCAGAAAACCGAAGACGATTTCATCTTATTTATAGGAAGGTGGTGGGTAGGGGAGGGGCCAATGGAAGAGAGCGGCTTGGGATCCTCGTGAATCATTTTTAAGTACCCACCAAGTGAGAACAGCCCCTGGAATTCACTGCAAGTGACACTGAATTCTTCTCCTAAGCAAATATGTGATGAGTTGATAAAGAGAGAGGGAGAGAGAGAGAAGGCCCTGAACTCTTGACTACTGATATAATACGATGAATACAGAAAATCAAAACCCATGCCTTCTATCTGACTCAGAATAAAGGTACACTTAAACTTGTAAAAGACAACATTTTTATTTGAATGATATGACGGAACTGTCACAAGAGTGTTACCTGCTATAAAGAAAGCCTAAGAATTATTACCTTTATTAGACCAGTGACACTGAGCTTTAGCCATACATTTCTAACTTCTGTCCCTCTACAGAGACAATTTTCTTTTCTTAAATAAACTGTCATGCTAGTGTTAATATATGGTCGCCTCTCTCATGCTCTGAGAATACTGCTGATATAAAACATGTATATGTTAGATTGGTAATAGTATCTTTAGTGTAGCTGACGAGAACAAATGTGTTTCCCTCATGGCTGTGCTAATGTGATAAAGGAAAATTGGCTGTTCATCAGCTTTCGGCTGGGTAAAGACAGTAGAGATGGAACCACATTCTTTTTTATGCATTAATACCACCGAGAACTTTTCACTAGTTATATTTCATGTGCCTGCATGTTGCACAGAGATGTTGTAAAACATGAGATAATGCTACAAATAACAAAGTAGAAAAGCCTGTATCTTTTATAATGATAACAGTCAAACACCAAATGACAGTAACAGGCTGTAAAAAATGGGGTGAAAAAAAAACCCAGCCCTACAACCGAGCAGAGCGAAGTAGGTCCAGGCCCACAGAGACTTGGTATATGATTTTAGGTCTGTGAAAGCTTTGTTTTTTAAATGAAATTAGTTGCAACCCTGGGTCGGTGACTTGAAGGAAGAAGGTCTGAGGAAAGTGGGAGATGGCAGGGCAGGGACAGGGAGGAGAAATTAGAGCTGAGATATATACACGCCCATTTTCCAAGTTGAAGGCCAAGATCACGTATCACAAATGTGCTGAAAAAAAATAATTATGGGAAAAAATATTAATTCATTAAAAAAATAAAACAAGTTCAGCTGAAAGGAGGGTGGCTCGAATGGAGAAAGACTAGGTTGGGTAAATTTATAAAATCAAAATAAAGAGTCTTGACATTAACTCCCAAGTATTTTAATCAGCTTGGGGTTGGTGGGAATTTTTGAGAATTGTTAAGACAGTAGTTCACACAGTGATTTAAAGATGTCTGAGAACACACTTCCATCTCTATGAAGATTGCAATTCCATTTTTTTAACAGAAAAGCTTCTGCATTGAAGTTGAAAGGGCTTGAACAGAAAGATGATTTGTAGAGACTAAAGGTGACATCAAAAAAGCTGACGGCATCTTTCAGGATTATATGCAACCAGCACAGATTTAGTGTAGATTGGATCTATAAAGTATTGTGCATAAAACTGTGGTTGAATCAATTATTCAGGGATTACGTCACACAAACAAAAGTTGTGTAATTTTCTTTGGTGTAATCCAGGGACCACACTCCCACCCATAGGTCGTGTCTGTTTAGCCACCTATTTTTGTAAATACAGTTTCATTGGAATGCAGCCAGGCTTGTCTGCTTAACTATTATCCGTAGTTGTTGTACACATTACAGCATCAGAGTTGAGTAGTTCTATACAGGAACCATTAGTTCCGGAAAAACCCTAAGTTATTTGGCTTGCAAAGAAAAAACAATTCTTCGATCATTTACAAAAAAACATTTGCTGACCCTGAATGTGAGCAGGTATTGCTAGCTTGCCTGACTGATTAGCTTAGAGTGAGACCAGCAAGTGTTTACGCCCTTCTGCATTGGGAAGGTATATTTCAAACTCACCAATTGGTTATTGACATCTAAGAGTATCTGTGAGAAGTGTTTTGTCCTAATAACTGAAATTGAAATTGAATTATGTCTCCATATAACAACATGTCATTGGTATACCTGGTTTTGAATATTTCTCTGTTGTGCTAACATCACTTTATTTCCTAATGGCCATCACAAATTTAATTAGAATTAAAGAAGTAACGTACCCTCAAAAACATAGGAAGGCACAGTGATCAGAGCTACTACGTCTACGGGACCACTATGTCCACCTTGAGTTAGGCTGGAAGATGCTATCAAAGCCTAAAACCACACAGCGCAGATTTATAAACACAGATATCATGGAGCTAAAACTGCTGACAACTTCTGACATTATTATAAAATAAAATTTTTATGTGTTTAAAATAATGGTGATCATTTCTTGCAGGTGCACGAGACAAAAATCAACTTCTTTCTCAATGGCTTGGAGGAGGACGACACAGCTTTTGATGCTATAACTCTCAGTGGTTTCATTGTAGATTTTGCTTCGAGTACTCTACAAATAGGACAGAGTCTAAATGGTAAGATAACTGATTTCAGAATGCTATATATTTTTATCCAATTATATTGTTCCTAAAAATTCACCAAAGAAATAATATTTTAAAATGTTTAGGTATATTCATTTTCTAAGGCCTCTGGGACAAATTACCATCAAGCAGATGGTGGCTTTATGCAATAGACATAAATGCTCTTTGAGTTTTGGAGGATAGGAGCCTGAAGTCAAGAGCTTGGCAGGGTTGGTTCACCCTGGAGGCTCGGAGGGGGGAACTCACGCCTGGCCTCTCTCTTGGTGCTGGCATGTGATGGCAGGATAGCTTTGAAGATAGATCTTCTCTGTATCAATGTGGAAAGAGAGAGAGATGCAATAAATTGTTTTCCTTTCCTTTTGGTTTGGATTTGAATATGTGGCACTGTTAATAAAAACAGTGTTAGAAACTGAGAACTAATAGAAACATGTCGTAAACTGAATCTATGGTGTTTGTTTTCTAGCATTTAACAATAAACTATATAATTTGATAGGTAATGTATCCTAGGCACAGAAAGGAGCAGAAGCTGAATGGGAATTATCTAGAACTCTGTAGTACGATGGTCTTTAGAACATCAGCCTTACTACACTAACACAATACCTGCTTCTTGTAAGAAAATCCAAACAATATGGAACTGTATATAATAGAAAATATTTTCTGTATTTCCACATTAGGAAACAGTATAACTTTTAAACTACAGATAGAGATGTGTTACAAATACTTTTTTTCCAAAAGTAGTTATAACATATATGTTTTCTCTGAGCCCTCTCAAAAGGGAATCCTTCCTCTTCAGATGTGACAAAACTCACTTTATGCCAGTGTACCTTCCAGTGTAGCTATACCTCGTCATTGAAAATGGCGCTGCAACATGATTTTAGGTGTTTCCATGGTGGACAATTAGAGTAATACTTCAAAATTATTAAGCAGTTACTTGAAACAAAACGCTAACTATACATGTTTATATATGTATGCCTGTGTATATAGCTGTGTTTCCAGCTGTTTAGAACACACACACACGTATTTGCCAGATTACACACTTCCTGAACTCCCCATACTTTGTACCAGTCTGCCCCAGTTCATGTTTGGTCTCCCACTTAAAAGCTGGAAAAGCTTACTGCTGTCTCTGACAGTTACTCGAACTTTAAGATGATGATGCCAATACCTCATGGTGCCGTTGTGAGGGTAAAATGAGGCAACATCATAGAAAATATTACTATTTTCTTCAAGCATCTGTCATGCAGTGGAGTTTGGCCAAATGCAAAAATAAAAAAAATGACAACACTTAGCACTGTGCCCTGCATGTACTAAACCTCTTGGTAACTTGTACTACTATTAATATTGTTGTGATTATTTTCCTAAGATAAATCCGTGGGCATTAGATTGCTGGGTTGAAGTAGGTGGTCATTTTATTTTGAATACACAGTACAAAGATTAGGATATAACCACGGACTACCTCCGGGGAGATCGCAAACATCTACAGTCTCATGTATAACTGTGAGCAAGTTCCTGTTTTTCTAAACTCAAACCTTCCAGGTTTCCACTTTGCCCTACCTTGCCATTCTTCTCAATGAGGAATGTTGCTGGATGCCAAAAATTTCTTGACATTTAATAAGTTTAACTTTCTTCCCATCTTGACCACGTGCGTTTCATTTGTCAATCTATATTTATACTCTGTAATTCCTTATGAACAAAAGATCACTAATGTTTAGAATATCATGTTACATGTGTTTTTTGGTCCAGCTTTTAAGATGGTCTGTTAAATTTGTGGTACAGACACTTGAAAATATTATTTGAAGCATATAAGCAAAGCAAATTATGCTACAGGGTAGTATATACGTTATTAAGGGTGTTGGCTTGGTGGCGTTTGAGAACTGTGTGCACCTGTGTAATTCTCCCTAGACGACGTTATAGACCGTCGCTGGTATCTCAAAGAGTCGCTCTGGCTTAGGACCCAGTCTAACGGCACCCGTGGGTGCCTGGTGTGTGTGGATGTGTCATTGGCTTTAGAAAACCCTGTTGAAAGCTTTCCCTTGGGGCCTCTTCCATCAGGCAGTTCGTGCCTTCCGGCGATCTCAGCCTCCCAGCCCACGCATGGGCCTGCCAGGTACTGCCGTGGCCTGCTACTTGAGTGCACGCACGGTGTGTTGGCTGTGATGAGCGATACTGTGATCCTTTTCTCGCATTTGTTTGCCGTCAAGATGGGCCATTTTATAAACTAGCTATTCTACCTTTCTTGCCAATTTTTAATTGGATAGTTTATCTTGTTCTTATTAATTTATAAAAGGTCCTCAATTTTTTGAATGAGTCATTTGTGGACAAAAAACATTGTCTTCCAACTTATTTCATTGTTACTGAGTCTTTGAACAGAATAGCCTTATTTTAATAAAACCCACCTTGCTGGCTTTTCTCTAAGATGAATCCTTTTTACATCATTTAGAATATTTTAGTAAACCCTGGTGTCACAAAGACCGTCTTTCATACTTTATTGTTACCATTTTATCTTTCAAATTTAGATCTCAGCTCTGACTGGGATAGACAATTGTTTATTAATTGAGGCAGGGCCAAGCAGTTTTTGTTTCCTCGTGTAAATATTTAATTAACATATAGGTCAAACAGAATACTCCCAAACAGATGATCGTTTCTCCCACCTTATAGCAGTACTTTTGTCCTAAACTAGATGCCTCTACATGAGAACAGGTTTTTCTCTTTCTCTCCATTTCAGTGACTCATCTATCATCTCTATTCAAGCCAAAACGTTTAATTTACATCATTGTAACTTCACATATGTCCTGATTTCCAGTATCATTCCCCCAGCTTTTTTCTTCTTTCAAGAGAATCTTGGCTTTCATTTGAGTTTTAGAAGCTGTGTTTCAATGGCCACAACAACTCTACTAAGATGTAAATCATTAATTTTTGAGGGAAATGTACATTCGTAGCAAATCTTCCAATCCACGAACATAATGATTTCCTTCATTTCAGCAACATTTTTAGTTTTCTGTATAAATGTCTTATATTTGTTAGACTTATTCCTAAGTCTTTATTGATGATTTATTTTTTTGAAAAAAAGTTCTTTTTTAAGGCAGGTTTAAAATCCCAGAAAAACTGAGTGGAAAGAGTTTTGTCATACTTTCTGTCCTCGTGTGAACAGTTAACCCATGTAATGGTTTGGATCTGGAGGGTCCCTCAAAAGACTCAGGTATATATTTAGATGTTATGGACCTGGGTAGCTTATTTCTCAGCACTGATGAAGTGGCCTTTTATAGATGTACCACTGGGTGTGTGTCCATACACCGACCGAGGGATGTCTTGACTGCTTCTGAGTTTAGGCAATTATGAATTAAACTGCTATAAGACATCTGCACGCAGGTTTTTGCATGAATGTGTTTCTCCAGCTCCTTCAGCAAATTAACATGGAGTCCAATTACTGGGTCAAATGGTGAGATATGCCAAAAAATGCTAAATTTTCTTCAAATGTGACCACAATATTCGAAAAACTCGTTTCATGGATATGCTAAAATTGTGCATATGAATGAGGCATATATGTACATATGTATACATAACATAATGTGTAAATGAATGTATTTGTTACTTATTTCTTGTTTGGAACAGAATACAGCATTGCAACATAAGGAAGAAAAGTTTGTTTTTTTTAGCTCACGGTTTCTGAAGGTCTCAGTCCATTCATGGGGGTTGGCATCAGAGAGAGCCAAGTGCGACAACTGTCAACCACACAACTTCTTCCTCCCTTAGTTCCAGCTCGCAGTTGGGCCCGCACACCCAGTGTGGGTGCCCCTCCTTCACTTCCTGGCTTATAATCAATCACCCGCCCCTAGATCTCTGTTCCAGGCATCCTCAGTCTCAGCGAGTTGACACTGTCTCTTCAGGTACGCCCCGAGCATCCGACTTTCCGTCCAGGCCCCACCTCCCAACAATACCCGGTTCCAGAGTTGCCCCACTGCAGTCTGGTGTGTGAGGCTTTTGGGAGGTACTCCAGATCCAAACCATAATAATCAGGTTAAACATTTTCACTGCTCCTCCCTTTTCTTATTTTCTGCTGTAGTACAGGGGATTGAGCCCAAGCCTTGCACGGAACTGTATCGTCAGCCTATATTTTTTATTTGATTTTGTTTTGATTTTGAGATTATGGTCTCAGTAAGTCACTAAGTTGTCCAGGCTGGGCTCAAACTTGTGGTCCTCCTGCAGCGACTGTACTGAGCCTCTGTCCCCTGGGGCACCGTGTCTCTATCTAACCATGACCTAGTAGCCATCGGCCCCTTCCCTGTCTGACCTCCGCCCCCACACTGCTCTCCTGGGCCTCTAGCAGACATGGTTTCACTTTTGATTTCTATGAGATAATTTTTTTTAGGTTCCACATAAGAGCAAAAAACTTGCAGTCTTGTTTTTCTGTATTTGATTTGTTCCAGTTGGCTAGCATAATGGTCACTGGTTCCGTCCGTGTTGCCACAAATGACAGGATTTCTTTCTTTTTGCTGGCTGAAGAGTGTTCCATTGTGCACACGGACCACATCTTCCTTACCCGTTTGTCAGTTGCTGGACATCAGATTGTTGTTTTGTTGTGACCAGTCCTACAAAGGACGCAAGGACTTCCTTTGTGTGTGTTTGACAGAATTCAGTGGCTTTCCATATGTACTGGGTTTGGGATTTCCGGCTCATAGGGTAGATCCCTTTGTCATGTTTCGAGGACTGTCCACATTGTTTTCCATAATGGCTGTCCTGACTTCGTGACCCGCCAGCAGCATGCGAGGGGCCCCTTTTCTCCACGTCTTTGCCAGCTTTGGTTATCTTTGGGCATTTGCGAACACTCCTCCTTCCCCATTCTTCAGTTTCAGTTGTCTTGGTGATGGTTGAACCTCTTTTTCGTGAACTTGCCAGTTCTGCGTCTTCTCTTGAGACCTGTCTACTTGATTTATTGCTCGTCTTTTCATCAGGTAGTCTTCGCTTTTGCTACTGAGTTTGTGCTCATCCCCATAGACTCTGTGTATCAACCCCTTGTCAGATGTGCACTTTGCAAATGTTCCCTCTCGATTTGCAGTTGTCTGTGCTCCGCTGACATTCTCCTTTGCTAGTGAGAACCTTGTCAGTTTCAGTAGTCCCCTTTGTTTTCATTTTTGTCTGTGTCCTGTGCTTTGGGGTGTTGTTAAAAATCTTGCACCTTTTCACACCTCCTGAAATGTTTCCCTGCATTTTCTCCTGGTATTCTCGTAGCTTTAAATCTCAGCTTTCAGTATTTGATCCATTTTGAGTTGATTTTTGTTCCTGGCGATAGAGAGGGGTCTAGCTTTTTCCTGCTTAGGCTCATCCAATCTTTCCAACACCATTTATTAAAAAGACTACTTTTCAAATAATTGACATTCTTTGGCATCTTTGCCTAAAATCCATTGACTGTAGATGCGTAGGTTTACCTCAAGGCTGTCTGCTATGTTGCCTTTGTCTGTGTGTCCGGTTTTATGCCAGTGATATGCTGTTTTGATTACTACGGCTTTGTAGTATGCTCTGGAACCAGGAAGCATAACGCTTTCTGCTTTGTTCTCTTTTCGTTTAAGATGGCTTTGGGCGTGCGTGCGCGTGTGTGTTTGTGTGTGTGTGTGTGTGTGTGTGTGTGTGTGTGTGCGCGCAGTTGCACGTGAACTTGAGAATTGTTTTTTTTCTAATCCTGTGAAGAATGACATTGGTATCGGATAGAAGCTGCATTGAATTTATAAATCACTTTGGGTACTGCTAAACAATATTGGTTCTTCCAATCCATGAGCAACAACTTTTTCTACTTTTTTGTGTCTTTTAAAAATTTATTTCATAAATGTTTTATAATTTTCATTGTAGAGATCTTGCAGTAGTTTGGTTACGTTTATTCCTAGGATTTTATTTTTGTGGCTGTTGTAAATGAAATTGCTTTCTTGAGTTCCACTTCAGGTGGTTTGCTGTTGACATGTACAGTACTACTGCTTATTGTATGTTGATTGTTTATTGTATGTGTGTTGATTTGTATGCAAACGTGCTAAATTTATGTATTAGTTCTAACAACTTTGGGTGGAATCTTTGAGGACTGCTGTATAGAAGAAAATGCCATCTACAGATGGTGACAATTTGACTCTCCCTTTCCCAACTTAAATGTTCCTTCTTTGTCCAGCTAATTGCCCCAGCTAGAAGTTACAACTCTGTGCTGAATGATGGGGAAGGTGGGATCTGGACCTCACAAAGGTTTCAACTTTTCCAGTTCGGTGTGATGTTAGCTATTGACTTACTCAACATGACCTTTGCTGAGGAACCTTCGTCATGTGGCTAATTTATCATTTTTATCTTGAACAGATGCCAGATATTTTTATAGGGTTTTTTTTTTTGGTATCCACTGAGGTGACCATAAGGTTTTTGTTCTGTTGAATCGATCACATACAGAGTGTCACAAGGGTCATCATGAGTATGGAAAACACTAAAATATAAAATGTAAAATCACATTAAAATTTGCTTGCTCAGAGTTGCCATGATATTTAAAGTAAAACTAGTACTGTGGAAACATGTAGGCACCAGGTTCAATAGATGAGTGTCCCAAGAGTTGCTGTGCATAGGAAAAATTAAACTTTGGGGAGCCAAAGGTTTAACATTGATGTACATATGTAGTATGCATGTTGTGTATACTGATTTACATATATTCAAACATTTTTCCATCACAAGAGGGGTCCCGCACTATTGATTATTTGAAATAGTATTTTTAACATGCTATTGGATGTGGTTTCCAAATATCCTGTTGAGTGTTCAGACATCTTTGTTCATGAAGGATATTAATCACTTCTTTTCTTGTTGTGTCTTTGTTTTTAGGACAAAGGCAGTGCTGTCCTCATTGAATGTGTTTGCAAGCACTATTTTGCTTTTATCTTCTGAAATCTGAGGAGAATTTATATTCATTCTTGTTTATTTAAATATTTGGTAGAGTTCAGCAGTAAAGCCATCTTTTTGGTCAGAAGCTTTTTATTATTGATTTAGTGTTGTTCTTTGAGGGTTTGTTCCGGTGTTTTGTTTATGTTTCATTCTCGGTAAGAGGTACGTGTCTGGGAATTTATCAATGCTTTGAAAGTACCAAATCTATTGGCAGGTGGCTGTTCATATGATGCGTAATGATCTTTTGGATTTCTGTGTGGTCAGTTATAGTCACTCTCTTCTATTCTGATTTTATTTTATTCTTCTTCGCCTGTGCTTAGTCTAAGAATTAGATGATTTCAGAGTGGGCGAACGGTGTTGCATGCCGCAAGGCATGACTGAGACTTCCTGTTGACTCATAATTCAGCCTGTGATGGTTTCAGTGTTCTGAATTTTGTCCTATTTTTCCCCCCCATGTAATTGTGCTTAGTATTGTTTTTGAACTTTATTTTCTAATTTTGTTACTGTTATATAAACATTTAATCAGTGACCTTGTGAAATTCAATATTCAGTTGAGTAGTTACATAATTCTATCATTTGTGCACAACAGGAACACAAATGTTTTAAAATATTTGCAATAAAAGAGCAAAATAGACAGGGATTTTTTTCCTCTTGACATTGATGCATAATGTCTTCATTGCTATTGATTTTGAAATAATAGAGAACTTTAGTTTTCTTCTGTGACATGAGTTATTTAAACTCATGTACAATTCAAAAGAAAATATTTTTGATATTCAAGATACATTGAAAATATTGCGATTAGATTTCCAGATTCTGGTGTTAAGCAAGCCAGGGATTGGATCCAGTCAGTTGTCTTCCTTAGATTAAAAACATTTATTCTCTTTCCCTTCCTGGTGTCTGGTCCACCAAACGCTGTTTTAATACATCACACGTGAGACTTGTAAGAATTGTGGGAGACGAAGCTTGTTTAGGCATTTTGATTGTCATCTAGTAAACACGCGGTGATCGACAACTACTCCTGACCACCGTGGATGTTCATTTTCTTATTGTATGTAACACAATGACATAGAAACAATCTTTCTCCATGATTCTTATAAGAATCAAAATTGAAAGCGTCTATAAAAGACTTTATGTGTATATTCTCACATCAAACTTAAACTTACACAATGAAACAATGATTTAAGGCACCTATGTATTTAGAAACTTAGTTTCGGTAATTAGCATATTGAAGAATTGTGTGTACTCTGCGAGTAGAACTTTCAAATAACACATTAAATCTTATGAGCCTTATTTCAATATCGAATCCCCATTAGTACTTCTAAAAATGTTTTATTGCACCACACGTTACCAGAAGTGCTTGCTGGAGCCATAAATTAGTTCATTTTGCGTGGCAGGATTAAAATGACTTGATTCTGTTCTTTAGCCAGGTACTAAGTGTTGGCAGAAGACAGACAAAAGGACATTCACTGGGGGAGAAGACATTGTTTATTTTTAAATGATGTAAAAATAAATGTTAGTCCTCATTGGAAACTATGTAATTGGGAAAGATGATTGGAAATATTATTGAGTTTTCATTGCAGTTTCCTTCTTTACGTTCTGGGTATCTAAGAGCTGCGGGAGAAAAAGGATGTTTTCAAATAATTTTTGTCTTCATCAAGTTCCAGGTACGGTTGTATCTGCTGTATCTTTTCTCTAATTAGAGATGGCACCTAGACTGGCTCATTACTTCTGCCTAATGAGCCAGGCTCCATGCCACCTCTCTAATCAGAAAAGAGAGAGGTACAGAATGTTTTCTTGGACTTATTATTAATCATTCTCTCTCTCTCATCTTTCTCAGGCTCCCTTTTTTAAATCAAAAAATTAAGTCACTGCCTTCTGTATTTTTGACCATATCCAACATGGTTTTATGTCTATGGAGTCATTGTGCAAGGGAGGTAGCCATGAGCTAAATTAAAGGTTCTATCAGGCAGCACCACCCTCCTTGTCCCTGCTGGACTCCCCTCAAAAACAGGCATACTGAACAAGCGGCTAATCAGGTTGTCTGAGCAACCAGAAGTTGAGTCTTTCCAGGTGACCGCTGGCTCCTCCGGAAAGAGAGGTTTTCTTAGAGTCTTACATCTGTCTGCCTAGAATCTCACTCTGGAGTGATTATTCCCGATAGAACTTCTCTTTCTGTGTGGCATGGCTTTGCCTCTTTTAGGAAATTATTCAATGGATTAGAAGAATGATTTTCCTGGGGACTTCATCTATACATATTAATGGTATAATCTGATTTGGTCAGGCTGACTTTTAAATATAAAAATAGGAACCCCTTAGACTGTCCGTGGCGACCAATTAGAATGTTTTCTTCCAGTTGTAGATTTATTTTGATGCCTCCAATTGAGATGATAACCTTGGGGAGCTGGAGGAACGGATCTACTTTTAGGAGGTGTCATAATGTTATGTGGTCCAGACTGTAATAGCCCTCCAAGTTCTTATTTAAAATTACTGAACCAAATGAATTGCGACTTGTCTGAGATTATTTCTGAACTTGTTTACGAACAGAGTGCCAGCTTCCCATTAGAGGCGAGAGTCTCTGCATTATGTGTTTAGTAGACACGTGGAGCCCTTTCTTAGGAAGGTCATCGGTCAGGAAGGAATCAATGAACATTTGCTGAGTAGCTGCGAAAGTGCACACAAGGGAAGGAAAGGATAGATCCTTGAACGTAACACTAACTTGTCTTCAGTTCGGAGTTTGCTGCTTTGGATGCATTTCATCTCGTCTGATTGTCCTTGATTCTGGAGCTGGACTTTAACCTGTGTGCTAGAGATCAAACCCAGGGCCTCTGCGTGTGCTAGGTGGACACTCTTCCGCTCAGTTGTACCCTCCGCTCCTGGAGTGCAACTCCTCACTTTTGCCTGCAGTTTTGTTCATTCTCATTCTCATTCTCTCTCTCTTTCTCTCTGTCTCTCTCTCTGTCTCCCTCCCTCTCTCTCTGTCTCCCTCCCTCTCCCTCTCCTCCTCTCTCCCCCTCTCTATCTCTCTCCTTTCTCTCTCTCTCTCTCTCTCTCTCTCTCTCATATCCTGGGTATTGAGCCCAGGACCTTCACACTGAGCTACATCCCCAGCCTTTGTTACTTTGCATTTTCACACAGCAGCTTGCTAATTTGCTTTGGTGCCCGGGCTGTGCTTGAACTTGTAATCTTCCTGCTTCAGCCTCCCAGAGTGCTGGAATGATAGGTTGGTGCTGCCACGTCCTGGCATGGCCACATTTCTAACCTCAGGCACCTATAGAACACTCCTTTCCTTTAATTCAGCTGAGGTTAGGTTGGCATTTTTTTGAGGGAACATTTCTCATTGGAGTCAGATAAAAAGAGAAGAAAAAAGCCAGTGTAAAAGTAAGCCAGGTGAATGGAGACCAGAGATGTAGCTTAGTGGTAGAGCACGTGCTTAGCCTGCAAGAGGCTGTGGGTTCAATCTCCAGCCCTGCAAAAGAGAATACAGATAAATGGGAGGACAAGTAAATGCAACAATAGCTTGCACACTCCAGACGGATTGTTTTGAAGACAAAGTCGGCGTCAGGTCAATTCATGAGGGTTACTTAGCAACATGACCAGGACAATTGGCCAGTTATTTTCTAACAGAGTTGCTAAATGTGGGTTTCACAGCCATGCTAAATAAATAAAAAAAAAAACATTGGTGAATTAAAGTGTGAACATGAACACATAAGATTGTGCAGGACAGTAAAGGCCAGCACCTCCGTGCCCTTGGCATGTTGAAGATTTTCAGTAGCGTGATACCTCTTCCAGAAATGCGGAAAAATCACGGAAGCATTCCATCTAATAAACTGAGAAATTAAAATTCAAACAGTGCTCATCATTCTGTTCTTGGCTTGATGAAAGATGAAAAGGAGACGATAATGGCACTGGAAGGAGCTCGGGGTGAACAGGCAGGCTGGCCATGCTCAAGACGGCGACAGGTGCTGCTTCCGGGAGCCCTACTTCCGGGACTGCATCCTGAGAAGGTAATTAGACAAGGACTCAATAATGGACTCCGATGTTCATTGTAGAATTATTTAAAGTAGCAAATGACTGGAAATAAACTTTATTTTTCTGTGAAGCTGGGGATTGATTCAAGACCTTCAACCTTTGTTTTGGTTTGATTTTTTGCAACAGGATTTGCTAATTCTCTTAAGTTGCCCAGGCAGGGCTCAAAATTCTGACCCACCTGGCCCAGGCTTCCAGAGTGCTGGGATTATAGGCCTGTGACACTGGGCCTGGCTAGTTTAAAACTTTAAAAGGGAATTAATTAAATATGTATAATTCATATCTAAAATCAAATAGTGTTTACCATTAGAAAGAAAGAAGTATGTGTATTTGTAAAGGTAGGTCAATTGGTTTACATGTGGTATATCATAAAATTCTGTGGAATCTACATATTAATGTATTATAAACATACATATTACTTAAAAATCTAGAACATCACCCAAGGGTAACTCAGGGTAACATTTATAATATTAATCTCTATGAGTAGAATTATAAGTATCTGACTTTCAAAATTTTTGTATCAGTTATTTTTGGCAAATGATACTATAGGAGAAATTAAAATATTTTCTAATTTTGGACAAATTAAAAATGGAAACATTTCACATATTACGTTTATTCTATATATGAAACTGGTATCGTACCAGAGAGGCCCAGTTTATATAGGAAAGGGTAGATGGGTACTTTGCCTATTAAAATTCTGTGCCAGCTTGTAGGTTGAGGAGAATCAAATTTGGGCTGCACCCTTAGCTCGTGCCACATACAAGTTCTTATCGCCCTGATAATTAGTATCTAAGAAGCAAAGTGTAAGATTTAAAATCAGACTGACTTGGGGTCGAATCCCAGCTCTGTTTCTTAAAAGCCAAGTGACTTTGGCGAAGCATTTAACTTCTCAATCCAATTTCCTAATTTGTTTCCTCATTTGTAAGATGTGTTTTATATACATCCCTTTCTGGGCGATTGCACAGCTTATAAATAACGTATGCCTGCTTCTTGTCAGGTGTTTAATGGAATTTTGTTTGCTTAAGTATTATTGTTGTCAATTCACATATTGCTTAAATTTAATGACTTTGTGAATCTTAAGTATTTTGAGGTAATAGTCATAAGCCCTATCTAGTTTTTTTGGCTCAAAATCAAAATTTGCCTAGACGTGGAGAAAATATTTCAGTTGAGAGCAATGACATAATGACTTGTGAAAGTGTGATGTCTTGTCTAGGTGAACCATGGAATAGCCCCCACCCCCCTCCTCAAGATCAGCCCTTTCTGTTCTTCTTTGCTGTTAGCTGCAAACTGTGGTTCAACCTGCTATTATTATCTGTGGCCTGAAAGACCAGGCTCAGTCGGCTAAAACATTTCTCAGTCTTCATGTCAGACTTTCCCAAACCTCAGGCTGGTGTGTACATCGTAATACTCACGATCTCTGTCCGAGTGCTCATTTTGTATTCTCAAATTTAAACTATTTTTCTGAGTGGAACTTTTTTTTTTAAAGACCTCTCACTGTGCCCTAAATTAGTCATGGCCTCTACTTCGTGGCCGTTCCATAGACTTCCACATCTCAGTTGAAAGAAGTCATATTTTTCCATTACTACAGAGGAAACAAGGTTGGCCTTACCATCTGTCCTTCTCATATTCAGTATCTTATGTGTCTAAAAAAAAAGAAAACTCCGTGGATTTTACCTTCCATGTATATTAAGATTTGATTCCTTCTTGCCAAATCCCCCTGGTCGAAGCTCTGGGGCCCGCCTTGCCGGACATCTGCATGGCTCTGTGACTACTTCCTTCTGGGCTCACCTTCTTGTTCTTACAGTTGCTGCCAGATTCTTTTATTATATATGAGTCAAATAGATGGTTTTTCTCCTCCAAAAACTCGACTGTTTGCCCATTTCCCCAGTGTGAATGTCACCAGTCCTCCAGTGGCTGACAAGACCTGAATAATCTACCTGCGATTTCTTCTCTGGTTTGATTTCTTAGCAGTGCTGTCTTCGTGTGGCCCAGTCTGGTCTTGAGCATGAGAGGTACATTTCCGTTCTGGGGCTTTCCTCCCACTGGCTATTTCTTCCTCCACTCCTGGGTGAGGTGACACCCTCGCAGGTGACAGACCTATTCCAAGATGAGGCTCATTCTTCCTTCCCAATTCTGGTCCTCATAATGCTGCTGTGTATTTTTTCTCCACAGCTCTTCCCAGTTTAAATAGTTTGCTTATTTTTGTGGGGTGTGCCTGTTTTCCCCTGTAGCTCGTGAGTTTGATGAAGGGAGGTGTTGGCCTGTCTGTGCTGCTGTCTGAGAATCATGGAGGCAGAATCAGCGAGGGCATTATGGTATGCAGATTTTCTCATGAATAAGTGGGTGGAAGTAATGTGGCTGCAGATCCTTTCTTGTTTAAATCAGTTCATCAGTCCTACTTCTGTGACAATACCCAGCACTGATTGCTCATGAACCAGACTGGAGAACGAAACGTGTGCGCAAGAGGTTGGACAGATACTGGGATTAGAGGATGACGAGACTGAGGATACTTTCCACGTGTATAAAAATAGAGAAATAAGGACGTTGTCTGTGTGTTACATGTGTGCAGGGGTGTGTGTGTGTGTGTGTGTGTGAACAAAAGAGGAAGGGAGGAATGCCGGGAGAGAGTAAGTTTAGGAAAATGAACCTTAACGATCTACTTCCATTAGTAAGGAGATACCCAAGTGGAAGTGGCGAAGATCATTCGGTACAGAGAACTTGTATTGAGGGTTGACTGAAGACATAATGCTATGAAATTAAGACTGGTCTTCACGGAAGTTGGCTTTCAATCCCTAGGAGCGTGTGCAATTCTGGAAGGAGAGAATGTAAGGAAAAAAAGTACCGAGGTACAGATAGGTTGGGGAAGGTAGCACAGGAGGAGGGTGCGCCTGGGAGGGTCCCTCGGGCACGGAAGGGTCCGGGTGTTAGAAGGAAAGAAAACATCAAGAAGTCCTCCCAGTGTTGACCAGTAGAACGTCAGGGAAAATGAAAAATTATAAAACTGATAGCTGCTGGTGGAATGGCCGCCAAGGAGGGACTTCACTATCGTAGGGTGGTAGAGAGGGACTGTTGACAATCTAAAATGAGACTAAATAAGGCGGGATGGGTGTGTGTGAGTGTTGAACAGAAGGTGGGCTCTGAAGACAAGGAAAGAATTGGGGGAAGTACCTGCAATGGGAACTTGCATTTTCTTGTATTTATTTACCATCATGGGATACCTTATCGCTGCCTGCTCATCCTTGAAAATAATGTTTCCACTGATCGCAGCTGTGAATTCTGGAAGTGTATTTTCAGCTTTTCTCAATTTAAGTATTTTTAATAATATGCATATTATGTAACTGTTTGTAGTAATGTATTATAGATGGATTATATATGAATGTCTGCATTTTTATTGTTGGCAATACTGGTTTCACTTGGACATTTCCTACTTATGATTCATTGGCAGGCAGAAAATATTTATCGTTCACTATTAATGTCTGAAAACATCAACAATAACAAAATCTGAAAACCCGTTGCAATTTTGGGGTCATGATGCACTTAGTGTAATAAATTATAAGAACATTCCTCTGGCTCTCCGTCCTGGGGGATCATATTTTGAAGTTCGAAATTTTTATCATTTGTTTTTAATTTGTCAAAAGCCAATGTTCTTTTTAGTGTTTCCCTGAAATAAGTGGAGATGAGATAATTAACTTGACCCCATCCTGCGAGATTTTACTTTCAACTCGAATTCTTGGTAGACAGGTTGGAAAGCCATTACCACTGTCTTGGTTGGCTGGATCCAGATTTGTCTTCAGTGTACCAAATCGAGAGTGTATTTCTTAAAAATCTAGTGATGCTTTTTGTTGAAGCAGTCAGTCTTTCAAGCTTTGTTATTTTGAACACCAACAATTCAGTTTGAAATCATGGTAGTTTTTTTTCTTTCTGAAATTAACTACAAATTATCTTTTTTTTGAAACTTGTAGAAGAATATCTCTGAAGACACCTATGTCAATTACCTTAAATTCGATTTTAACTATAAAACCATTTTTACCTATAAAAATAAAGCTCATCTTCACTTGTTGCTGTTTTTTTTTTTTTTTTTTTGGCTTAACAATTATGATAAACCCTTTCCCTCAAATCAGTGGCTCTTCCAAGTAATGGACATTTATGGCTTTGATATTTCAAAAAGTTCTTAATTTCCAATAATTCGTCAAAATCTTTCTCTAACCCGTGTTTATATTTTATGTGTTTAATACTTTTATTTTGAGGTTGAACCATATGCAATTGCCTTTTGTGTATTAAAATGACCAACCATTATCTATTGCAAGTAGTTCAAACTAGTATAGATCTCTAAATAATGTATGTGATTGTATTTCTGTCACTACATTGATATTAGTAGTTTCTTATACGTATTTTCTTTCCTTCTTTTCTTCCCTCCATTCCTCCCTCCCTCCCTTCTTTCTTTCTTTCCTTCCTAAAGCAAGCAATGACTTATTGAATAAAACAAGAAAGGCTCTTGGATGAGAAGGCAGGAGGGGGCCCAAGTAGGTGTCCCTCTTACATGTATCTTCTAGTACATTTCCAAATTGTCATTTTTTTTTGTAAAAATTGTCTTTGAGAATTCTTTATTTTGACATGAAGATGATTTGTTTTAGCTGGTTTTTAAATATTCCATTTTTAAGGAAAGGTGTGGATTGCTCTTTTCTATTTTAATAGTTTTGGTTTTCTGATACAATTTTTAAAAATTCTCCGGTTGATAGTTTGCAGGTGTGCAGTTGTGAGCGTGCTTTAGTAAAGGACACAGAGAGGCTCCCACAACGCACCCATCTTCCTTCCACCGAATCCCTCTGTCTTTGCCAGGCTGTCCCCTGATGCTGTCGGACACCTCTCCATTCCTACCAGCATTCGGGGACCTGCTTACATGCATCCTGGTCAACTCGCTAGGTTTTCAAACATTAATTCTCCCTTTTCACCTGAATCATGAGTATGAATAGCTCTCCTAGTTTTGTACTATTGTCGTTAATAACTACGAGGTTTTGGGAAGCTGCTGTTTGGGCTACCAACATTTTTTTCCTGAGCTGCTCTAGTCTGGCTCTGAAAATTTCCATTGCCTTATCTTTTTATTTATTTGGAGAGTTATGTTTATTATCTCAACTTTAAATGTCTCGCCCATTTATGTTGACTGCAAAGATATTCCCTTGAGTGGCTTTGCTTTTCAACTTTTTATAGTTCAGTTTTATGACTTAGGAGTTTTGAATTTTAATGTTGCCAAATATCTGTATAAAACCACTTCGTTTGGTTCATATAATTTTATATCGTAAGAAAGGCTTTTTTGTCCTGATAGTATAGATATGGTCTACTATTTTTACCTGAAATTAATTTGTGTGACATATGAGGTAGAAATTTATTTTGAACTGACCTTTATTGGTACATATCGGTCCCATTGATTTTTTATTGAATATTCGCAATTTCCTCACTGATTTTTAAAGCCACCTAGACCTTGCCTTAAGCTCAGTTTATGATAGTGTGTTTAACATTTTGCTTCGGAGGTCAAATTGCCTAACTTCTTACTAACGCGATCACATGTATGTTTTCCTATCTTACCATGTGAGTTGTTTCTTCTCATTCTTTCATAGGATGATTATTTTTTCTTCATGACCAATTTTATGTGTTATTCTTCCAGAAGAATTTTAGGATCAACTTTCATGAGAATCCTTACTGCATTTTATTTTATTCTCCCCCCCCCCCCCCATATTATTGATATGTTTAAGTGAAAAATTTCAGGTTTACAATGAAGTTGAGCATTTTGTGCACATACGTATCTTGTCCAGGACTTTCCCGCTCTCCTTTTGTCCCTCCTCCTACCCATCCCTCCATTCCTCCCCACCCTAGCCCCCTGGTTCACTTTGTTTTTCACTTTAAGTTCCATGAGATAGTTGCGATCTGGGACTGTCATATCAGAGAGGCCATTCGATGTTTCACCTTCTGCTTCTGACTCACTTCACTAAACATGATGGTCTCAAGTTTCTTCCATTTGCCTGCAAAAGCCTCCACGCTGTTGGACTTTATAGATGCATAGTATTCCAGTGTGTATAAATACCACAGTTTGTGTATCCATTGGTCTGTTGATGGGTATTTTGGTGACTTCCATATTTTAGCTATTGTTAGTTGTGCTGCTATGAACGTGGGTATACACGTACCTCTGTTATGTGTTGTTTTGGCCTCTTTTGGATATATTCCCAGGAGGGGTGTCGCTGGATTGAAGGAGATATTTATTCCTTACTGAATTTTAAAAATTGAATTAAAATTATATAGAAGTTTAGAAGCATTAATCTTTTTATGCTGAATTTCCTCATTCGTAATCACAATGCAGCCTTTTTATTTAGGGCTTATATGTACTTGAGTACATCCCTGCATAAAAATTACTCATACATTTTGCTATATTTTGTTTATTCCTGGACATCTCAAGATTTTGATGTTATTATGAATAATGATATTTTGTGAAACTGTATTTGGTATTTGGTATTTATTTGATGTTATAAAGCAATTATGGGTTTTGTTCATCTTTCTGGCCACTGTCACAGGTTTAGCACTTGTTAATCCTGAGTTTTGACTACAGACTCGTTTCTGTTTTCCATGTAGAAAAGCTTGTCATCCGCAAATAAGGTATTTATAGTATTCGGATTCTTATTTCAGTTGCTTTCTTTGTCTGCTAATGATACTGAGAATACACTTTTGAAAAGGAGCATCGCGCTCTCGTCATTTTTAAAGATTTTCTTATCTTCCAACAGTTTGATTTTAGTGTATGGGAGTGCACACCTCCGATTCACCCGACACTTGGAGTTCGCCGAGGTTCTCGAATGTGTAGACTTACAATTTTCATGAAATTTGGAGAATTTCAATAATTTCTTTAAAATTTTTTCTATTCCGTTATCTCTCCTCCATGAGACCTCTTCTACTTTTCTTGGTATCCTTGATATCCCACAAATCTCTTAGTGTTTTTCAGCATTTTGTTTTCAACAGTACTTCTCAGATTGAATAAGTGAACTTGGCCTGAATTCTAGTTCACGTACTCTGCTGCTCTTTAATTCTCTAGTGAATTTTTCATTTTTTTCATTTTATGTTTATTTTCTCTTATTCTGATTGTAGTGTGTCGAGGCTACTTTTGAGTTTCTGAGAGGAGAGTGATTATAGGGAAAGTTAAAGCGTGAACAGAATCTGTTGTTCTTACCAATATTCAAATTTAAGAATAATCACTTCTTACACTATTGCAAGACTTTGGCTTATTACCAGCGTCCTGAGAAAGTTGGTCTGATGCTCCCCACTAGCATGAGCATCGGTTTTACGATGGAGGAAGTTTCCAGTTGCTTCCTTGCCATTCCTTACCTGCTGCACTGTGATATCTGTTCACCTACGAATACTAGCGTGCCTCATTAGATTTACTAATAGTGTTTCATGTTTTGGTTGCTAATCTCTGTCGTGCTCAAAAGTTTAAATTTCTGTTGATGTATTTCATGTGTGGAAACTGCATCGATGTTTACATATTGAACTTATATGCTAAATGTATTTACTGGTTTTAGTATCTTTTGCATAAATACATTGGCATTTTCTAAGTAGGTAATCCTTTGAGTGCTCTAACATATTCAAAAGAATTTACTCTTACTCATCTGTTTTTACCCTGGTATACATGTTGTGTGTATATGTGTCTGCGTATATATCTGCATATACACATGTGTATAATAAGATTGTCTTGCTTACAGTTTTCCCACAGTTGAGCCCTCTTCAGTCGCCACCTGTTATAATGTAGAACCATTCCTCTTCTGCCATTACCTGTCTGTCTTCTGACTAGACGACTGTGAGGTTTTTCCTGTATGAGTCATGTCTAATTCTTAGACTAATTTATACAATTTACACCCTTCTTTTCCATACAAATATTTTTCAAGGAGGAATCTCTTTATGGAATGCTCCTTCCAAGGAGTATTGTAAAAAAAAAAAAAAAAATTGGCAACTAGCAAAAGCAGGAGTAAAACCCATCCCTGTGACCGTGTCCTTGAAGCATTTTACGGCACTGTCCCCTCCCCCCAAATCGTAACTCTCTTGTTTGGGATGGATGACTCACATTGACTCTAGGTCTTCAGAAAACTTCCTCTAATTATTTAAAAAAGAAATTCTTTAACTCTGAATCCTCTAGCAGCCGCAGAGATTGTCTGATCGTACACTCCAAAATTTAAAGCTGAGATGGTTTTTAAAGGTTATAAAACCCAGCCCTTTTATTTTATAGATGATAAAATAGATTTCATTATCCCGCTGCAGCACAGCTTCCCTCTCACTATTATTAGAATACAGAAAGTGAAGTTTGAGTTACCAGTGCTCCAAGGTGCACCTCCGCCCCTCACACCCTGGCGTGACTGCCATCTTCTGTCAGCTGGGTGACTGCAGCTGACTCTCACCTCTTCCCTGCTTCCACAGTGCCCCTCTCCACTCTTGTCCTAGCATTTTTGGGACAACTTGAGGTCACATTGCCCCTGTTCTCCCCTCCCCGCCCCACACACTGGCTTCTCATTTTACTAGGTTATTTATTTACCATGTTCATCTTGAATTTAAGCTGCATAAAAGCAAGAGTGTTTCCTTGTTGTTAACTGATGCATCTGTGGCGGCCATCAAAGTGTCCGGCACATAAGAGACTCCCAATAAGTACTTGTGACTGTATGAGTACATATAAGAATGAAGTCACCCTGACGTGGAAAGCCTTGGCTTAGGCTCTGACGAAAGCTCCGTTGTTCATCGCTTTTGCTCTCGTTCAGTGACCACAGGCCTTCCAAAAGCACGCGTGATGATCCCCTGTTTGTTATGAGCTTGTTGCTTGAGATAAAACATTTCCCCACCATCCCTAAATAAAACATTTCAGGCCATCTTTTATACTGAGAAAAGAAGCTGGATAGCCCCGACTCCAGGTTTAAAAAATTTAATTTTTTTCTCCTTAATAACTCCTGATGAGAAGAAAAATAAGAAATGGTGACCGCACCGTGTCTTGTGACTGCAATCACAAAATGCCTCTCATTGGGTGGCTTAAGGTAATGCAGATTTATTTTATAATATATCTGGAGACGGGAAGCTCCACCTCAGTGTATTCGCAGCCGTGTTCCCTCTGGACACTGTGGAGGACCCTTCGTTGGTGCTCACTGACTTTTGGTGTGAGACTTCTATGTGTCTCTGTCTTCATATGACGTTTTCATCTTTTCACATCTCCGTAAAGGACAGCCATCGTCTTGGTTGGGGCGTTCCTCTTTTCTGGGCTCCATGCTCACAGTCTAAATAGAGTCCTATCCGTGAATTCGTAACTGGAGGCTAAGACTTAACATTTTTTAGAACGACACAACTGAGCCATAGAACAATGAATTTCTTGAAGGATAAGCATGCCTGGAGCGTGACAGGAGTCTGTCTTTTGTTCCGTCCATCACTGTTGCCGCATAGGTGTCTTTTTCTTGCTCAGCTGTGGTGTGGCCCTTGCCTACAATACAGTCACCACTGCACTTGTTTCAGATCTCTCTCTTTTCCTTTCCACAGTGTTTCTTCATATTCTGCTCTTTGGATGCATTCTGCCTGGAACCTCTGTCGTAGACACCTCCAGTCAGGTGACACCTCCCCGGTTGTCTGGGGAATCCACCTAACTTGCAGCCTTCTGCCAACGCACAGCTGGTCACCTCTGCTGGTTGCAGATGGTTCTCAAGTTTTCTCTTGAGGATTGATGTATTTTTTCTCGTTCAGCGTCCTCACTCTTCGCAAATCTTCATCACCCTGTAAATCTGCTTCGCAACTCTCTCGCCCTCTCTGCTTTCTTTTCCCCTTTTCCCAACATTCTGAAGTATTTATTGAATGATTTATCTGGTGCTGGGACCTTGGCTCTGAGCTTGGGATAGACCTGTGAATGAGACCGCTTACTGCTTTGTGGGTCTTGCCAGGGAAGCTTATTTAATAAGCTTATTTAATATACTTTCCTATTTGATGAGTAAGACAGAGAAGCCAGTAGCTGTGTGTAAAATAGAGAAAGGGCATCACGTGGTGCTACAGTGGCTCACAGGAGCCATGGTGGGCCTCAGGAAGGTTCTCACAGGACTTGGTTCCAAGCTGCGATAAGGAAGGCTAGGGTGAGGCAGGAAGCTTTGAAGAAGAGGCAAACTCAATTGCAAAGATTTAGGGCTAAGAGGGCGGGGCAGCTGTGGGGCGTTGAAAGTCTAGTCTGCGGAGCTGCAGCGTGGCGCGTGAGGATGCCAGGAGGTGGAGTGCTGGGTGTGGTGTGGCGAAGTGAGGGGAGGGGTCCAGGAGGCCAGCCGCTTCCTCCCTTCTGGCCCGCAGTGATTACCTCACAGTGGAAGCTCCCTTTGTACAATGATTCCCTCAGCTTGTCCTCGCTCCTCTTCCCCAAGCAAAATCACGTAAGGACATCTGACCCACTTGTGTCTACGTGCGTTCTTCCCATCTCTCCTTGTATTGCTAACAATAGTGCAAAGTATGAGCAAAATATATGCTAGGTGTTGAAATTATAAACAACTTTATCCCAGTAAAGGCCACATTGCCATCAGTGCCCTGGAAATTACTTCCTGTCACGTCAAACGTGCTTATCCCACTGCCATTGGCACTTTGTGAAGCAGTTCTGGCAGTCCTCTGCTGTGTCTGTGGTTGTGTTGTCTTGGCGGCCGAGATGTCCTGAATCAGTTAAAAACTCTGACCTTTCGTGGGTCATTTTGACGTTGGTAATGACCCAGAAATCACACAGTGTCAAATCTTATGACTAGCGTAGATGAGGATACTCCACCAATTTTTTTATGAGCTTGCATTTCTGTTGGATTCTACTCAACACCAGCATTCACTGTATTTTTGGTCACACCTTATAAGGACATTTGAGAGAGAGAGGACTTTCAGAAGTGCTTCAGAGAAGGGCAAGCGCTAGGGGTATGTTCAGAGCGAGGTGGTACTTTGAGGGGAATTAATCACAACGTGTCTTTTACTTTAAGAAAGCTTTTTTTAAAAATTTAAACATTAATTGTATATTTTGATCCTTGCTTGTGTCTCCTTCCTTATAACCACCTCTTTCCAGCTTGGCTTCTGATCTTGGATTCAGGTCAGTGTCCCAGAAACCACGTTGCTTGGAAGGCTAAGTCACTGGATATACAGTTTACCATGTCTCTCTTACTCCATTTAGCTAATACAAATTTTGAAACCATCCATGTTAGAAATCACTTTATAGAATTTTAGTAGACTTGAATTTTGTTCTCATCCCTTAGAGGAAGGGTTATTTACACTGGCCCCTATTTTCTGGTTTTAGACATGTAAGAGATCTACATACTGTAAAGTCAGAGCAGGAAGCTGATGAGAACATCCCCTTCCTGTGGGCCTCAGCGGTTGGGTGCGTGGAAGATTGACCAAGAAGAGACAGACAGAGCTAGCCTGTGAATAAGGTTTAGGAAACTATCCATTGAAAATCTTCATAGTCATGAAGAATATTCATATATAAAAATACTGTTGGTTGCTTTCTTCAAGATACCTCTTAAATATAACTGGATGGATTAATGTAGCCATATTCACGTGCTGACATGAGCTCTCTGTGCTCCAGGCCCTGCTACTTTGATCTCTTGGCCCCTTGTGCTTCTAAAACTGTCACGTGGGACTGTTGCGTGTGCAAGCTGTCCTCACCACCTCCCCCCTTTTTTTACCTCAGCCCAGTGTTGGGCCCATCTAGCTGCCCCCAAGTCTGCACGTATCAGCAGCAAAGCAGAACATTCTTTAACCCCACCCCTCCTACTCTGCCATGACCGTGGAAACCGGAGCCATTGGTAAATCAGCCATTACCCTAAATGTAATCATAAGATGCTGAGTTATTGATTTAGTACTATATACTAGGAATCTTCCTATTTTTGTATCCCCAGGACCCAAATTCTTGCCAGAATTTAACCTTTTATCAAGTTTTTTCTCTTCATTAAAAACATACAAAATAGATGCTATTTTTTGCAATTTTTTTTGGTGTTTACTCTCTCAAAGTTGATCTGTGTTAGTAGATCCAAGTTAATACCTGCTAGACAAATTAATAACAATATCATGAGATTAAGGTGATTATGTCTTGAAAAGGCCTCTAAGACAGTGTGGAATGGTCTTTGAATCTGGCTATCTTAGAAGAATTCTCACAAATGATGACATTTTGAGATGAAATTGAATGCTGTTCAAATGTGTAACTCAGAATCCACAAGTAGATCGTCAGTTTACCTTTTTTTTTTGTGATGGTGGTGGGGGACTTTCTAGACCAGGCGTGTATCTGAGTTTAAAGAGGATCCAAACAGACATTTTGGCCTTGGGAGCTAGAACCAGTAGAATATGAGAGCAGACATTCTTCCTTTTGTCAGGGAAAGTACTCTGGAAACTGCAAATGGAAACAGATGACAATGAAATTAAGGGTGGATGAGATGATAGATAGGTTTATAAATGAGAGAGAAATTTGATTTGGGAAGAAAGGCCATGAATTAGGTCAGTCGATAAGCTGGCCACAGTGCTCCCTTTGCCTTCCATGTTCCATGGAGATAAATATGATTATTCCTGTTACGCATGCGGAATTAGGAAATGGCTATCGATCTTTAAGAGTTCGACATAACAGTGATCTCAATGGAGCTTAAAGCCCTGCAGCTGTAAAGGAATATCACCCCGGTATTTCTCCACCTCTACCTGGCAAACTGAGGCGCCTCATGTGCTCCATATGTGTGTTTTGCAGGGTTGGAGCAGTTTGTGGGAAGGATGCAAGATTTCCGATTATACGAAGAGACACTTACAAACAGGTAAGAAATGCAGTGTTGCAAATCTCAGGAAGCACGAGGATAAACGCTCAGTTCACTTCAGTCGGAACACCACCAGGACAGCAGTGTTTCCCAGCATTTGACACCACCACCTCATGAAGGGTTACAGGGTTTGCTTTGGCACAGCTCATGGCTGCCATTGACCAGAGCTATTCTATGGTAATTCCTCATAACATGAAGTCAACGAAATGCTTTACACCCTATTTTCTTTCAGAAAACTTGATTTGTAAATATTTTGTAGAGTTTGGGATACATTAGCTTAAACGTGATGTTGAAGTAGTTTCTAATCCTCAACCAGAGATTTTAGATTTGTTTTCTTGAATTGGCAATTACCAGAGAATGGAGTGGGAATGAGTGTTCTGCTACATGAGGAAGTCTCAAGACACTGAGCTATTAGACTTGGAGACAAAGAAGAATGAATATTTGAGGTGTTGTTATATGTTTTTCTATTTCCAGGCAATAAAGAGGTACACAGCCTTGGGCTAGCTTTCATGAAATATCACCTCATCTTGAGCGTTGGTGGTGATCTTTAGGGGGCTTCCTGAAGGCACATAGTTATCCCGTTCTGTTCAGAGATGTGTGAGTGGAATTCTACTAAAATGTTTTCCCCCAGCTTACCATCTGATGATACACTTGTATATTGCTGTGTGGATGAGCCAATCCCATATGGGGTCCATCTTCTACTATGGGACACACGGTGTCCATCCTATAACACAGGACATATGGCACCCATCCTCTAACATGGGAACACGAGGTGCCCATCCCCTAACACAGAAACACAGGATGATGGAGGCTGACTGCCCCTAGTCTTACTGTGCCCCGGGATCACTTTGTCTAATAGACCAAAGAGCAGTACTGTAGCAGCTCCTTGGGGGTGAAGCTTTTCTTGGGAAGACGGGGAGGATTTCTTAATGAATAATGACTTCAGGTCTCATTCAAAACCTAGTATCAATCGAGAAATACCAAGGAGATTTTAAAAAGGTGTCATTTGATGATGTGGTTGAAGGAAAGGAAATGCTGCACGACCCCCCACCCCCGCCAACCCCTAGGTTTCTCAGGGAGGAGACCCGGAGTCTCTGGATGGCCTTGGGTTGCAGACAGTGCCTACCTGTAGTGACTGGAAGGGTGTGATGCGAAGGAAAGCCTATAAATAGAATGACTAATTCCGATCTAGGACAGGTACATTGCCCTTAATGGAAAAATTAAATCTATCTGCCTGGACTTGGCGTTCTTCTCTGGCTTTTGGCAGCTGCTATGTGATCTGAAGCCACTGAAACATTTCAGGGTGCCAGAATCTATTCAGATGAGTCACAGGAAGCCATTGACAAATGGCCTTGGCCTCAGTCCCTTCGCCTAAAACAGAAGCAGACAGAGGAATATTTGCCGTCTTATTTTCACTCTTTCCCATGGAAGCCCCTCGTATAAGCCTCATTACTGTTGATGTATTGTTACACTCAGTCGTTCTAACAAGCTGGCTATCAATAGAGGACAATCTTCTATTATAAGTAGGTACAGGGAAATACGACAATTAATACCTTAGTGATCATACAAGGGCTTATATATGCTTCTTAATAGGAAAAGGTGACACAGAATTTACTGCTTTTCACACTCAGCTTATGACAATGAGGATGTGTCTTTATTTGGCTCAGAGTGACTGTCATGTTGTATTTAGACAAATATTAAAACAAGCCATTTCACACTGACCCACAAAGAGGGTGATACTCGTTTCTTCCCCTGGTTCAAACGGCTCGTCCTATTACAGTGTCTGTCCCTGAAGTCTCCCCTTGGCTTCCCCAGAGAGATCCAGGAAGTCTTCTCAGGAGATCTGCCCCACTTGCACAGCCAGTCCCAGTGCCGCTGCCCCGGCAGCCATCCTCGGGTCCCACCCCGGGCACAGCGGTACTGCATCCCCAATGGCGTGGAAGACAAGACCAACACCAGAGTGCTACGCCTGCACCCCGAAGCGCACCCTCTGTCTTATGTCAACGATGATGACGTTGGCACCTCGTGGGTGTCACACGTGTTCACAGACGTTACCCAGCTGAATCGGGGAGTGACAATCTCAGTGGATCTGGGCAATGGGCAGTACCAGGTAAGCAGAAGCAGTGGGGTGCCCATCACTTATTTTGCCAGGGATGCTGTGATGAGTTACTACCAGCTTCATGCCCTAAAATGCCAGGAATGTGTTTTCTCAGAGTTCTGAAGACTAAAGTCAAGATGGCGGCAGATCTGCCTTTTCTCCACAATCTCTCATTTTTTTTTTCTTGCCTCTTGGAGCTTCTGGTGATAGCTGGTGTCACGTGGCTTATTTCAGTTTCAAATCTACATTCTGCTAGTGATTTTTATTATGTTCTTTTAAAAATTTTTGAGTATTTTTAACCTTTCATCTTTACTAATGACCATGGGGTTAATGCTCTTTGAACTTGTCTGTATTGCAGAATTAATATTAATTTTCACTTCAATTTATGACCACCTTGAAAAGAGGAGGTAGTCTGCATTTAGGTAACATGCTGCTTTTACCCCAGGTCTGTGATGTTTCTGGCTGCTCAATAAACACTTTATAAAGGTCTACCCCAGGAAGTGAGCCAGGGTGTTTGATCGAAGCATTGCTTGGTCTGACTTTTATTGACATGTCAGACTTCAACTCTAATAATCAGCTTCTCTGTTTCAGGTATTTTATATTATCATTCAGTTCTTTAGTCCACAACCAACAGCAATAAGGATTCAAAGGAAGAAGGAAGACAGCTCGGATTGGGAGGATTGGCAATATTTTGCTAGAAATTGCAGTGTTTTTGGAATGGAAAACAATGGGGATTTGGAAAACCCTGATTCTGTCAACTGTCTTCAGCTTCCCAAGTATGAACATGTTGAACACACATGTGTTTATGGACTGATGCCTTAATCATAGACCATAGCTCATCCAGGCCACTAGGGACCTCCCTGTACCTGTGGCATTCTTCACACAGACTCCCCTAAATCTCCTCTCTGATTTGAGTTTTAAACCATATCCACATTTCTTATAAAATAAATTTGAGTGTCTTTTGTTTATAATCTCAGTTATGTTTCTCAATCATATTTTCAGATTATTTAGCCAATTACCTACATTAATACAGTTTTGTTCCCAAGGAATTATTTAGTACATGGATGGTTTGCTGTGTTGGTCCTATATTAGCTGCCTAGGAATTATATGGGCTAAATTTGTTTTCCCAGAATAAGGAATAGAAGCTTTTACTGTTATTAGAGTAATGTCTCAAATATGTGATTTCTCAGGGCTGGAGGAATAGCAAAGGGGTTAGAGCACTTGCACAGCAAGCACAAGGCTAACGTCAGTTCCCCAGAACCACGTAAGTTGGCCGTGGAGGCACACACCTCCCAGCAACTGAGAGGCTGAGGCAGGAAGATTGCTTTGAGTTCTAGGCCAGCCTGGCCTATATAATGAGTTGAGAACCAGCCTGGACTACAGAGAGAGAGAGAAAGAGAGAGATCCTGTCTCAAAAACACTTTGTGATTTCTTTTTGGTCAAATGTATGGACATTTATGCTATCAGATTTCCTTCACCAACAGTTACACTGCATATTCCCACGGGAATGTCACGGTCAACCTTCTCACACCCGGCCTGAAACCTCGTCCTGGTTACCATGACTTCTACAATATCCCGTCTCTTCAAGAATTTGTAAAAGCCACCCAGATAAGGCTTCATTTCCATGGACAGTACTACGCTACAGAGATGGCTGCTGGCCTTGGCCACAGATACTACTCAGTGGGCGAAGTCATCATCACCGGGAGGTAGGGCTCATTACCAAGCCATCACATGACTGTGGTTTTCACTCTGCAACTGATTTTCCATGAACTTTTTATTCTGGTTATAAAATACAGAGTCTGGGGTACACATTGTGAAGTGATTTTCTATTCTAAGATTTTGTTTTATGGGGGGAAGATTTGCATGTCAGTCTTATCTGCATAGTATGTAACCCCATTGTAATGTCAATGTTCAAAAGCTGTTTGCTTTAGAAGTTAGGGTATTTTGAGGATTGAAGGGATGGCTTGGGCAGAACACTTGCCTAGTGTGAGCTTGGGTTCTGGCTATCTTGAACACCACAAAAATAGTTATAATACTCTAAAATAGTCTGAGATGTTTATCATGTATTTGTATATTTACTTGGTTTGCTATGGAATTTACTTGTCGAATATTTTTGGAGGCAAAAAGGAGAAGCTCCAATTGGGAGGACAACTGTAGCATAAGTCACTTGAGAAGCATGAAGCAAGCTTGTTCTGCTGGGTTCAGACTTCATGGGGGATACTTTTGTCCCCTAGAGAAAAGATCTGCTGTGGCCTTGATAGCCTATAAATGTCTGACCATAACTGAGAGCATAGCCCGGTTGTACCAAGCTAGACAGCATCCTGACTAATCTGGAAATGTGCACAGAGAACATGACTGGACCGAGTTGTTTTGGGAAGTGACATGCTTATGAATAAGGCACTTCCTTAAAAAAAAGATTTGAATTCCAACATGCAAGCTTTGTTAGACAATTAATGAAAAAGCCTTAATACTAAATCATCAGATTTAGAAAAGTGTACAAAATAGAAATTCACCAGCTTTATTCTATAGTTAATTCTGAACCTCATGCTCTTCTGAGATCAGGTGCATTCAGGGTGCTATGGCTACGGACATGAACCTCACGTTCTCACAGTACATGGCATAGTTTTGGAAGATGCCTTTCCTTGGCGATTTTGCCCATAGCTGGAACAGCTGTTCAAAACCCCACCTCCCTTCCTGGGCGGCTTGGGAAGATGGTTGCATTGTGGAGCAGTTTGGCTGTGAGGGAAGTGTGTCCAGTGCTTACTTCAGGATTAATTGAAGATTTTCTCAAATAACCACAACATTAAGAGAATCTGAGTTTCATGTGAGTTACGTATGCTCAGCTTCCTTGTCGACGGAGCGTGATAGACATTTTCAGATCTCCCTAGCAGATCTACGGGGGATGTGCTGTCTCTTAGGAGTCATATGATGCTCATCTTCACAGGTGTCAATGTCATGGTCATGCCGATAGTTGTGACACAACGAGCCAGCCATACCAGTGTCTCTGCTCGCGGGAAAGCGCCACAGAAGGACTTCACGTGAGTTCTGTTTACAGCATGAAAATCAAAAATAAATAAAGTGTGGGTGTAAGGGCTAGAAACTTAATGCTGGTCTCATTTCTGGGTGTGCATAAAAATAAACCTGTCAGTTATTTCAGAAACAATTTTACTAGAGAAAACTAAAATCTGTCAGTAAGTTAAAAAATTACAAGTAAGCTCAGAGAAATTAAAGCTGTGCTGAGGGCTGGAGGAAATGCACAGAGGTTAAAGTACATGCCTAGCAAGCACCACGTAAGTCACGCAGCACCGGCAATCCTAGCACTCAGGAGGCTGAGGCAGAGAATTGCTGTGAGTTTGAAGCCAACCTGGGCTACATACTGAGTTCAGGATCAGCCTGCTCTATAGAGGAGATCCTATCTCAAAAAGATTAAATTAAACTCTAAGCTTTTCTTTTCCTTTCCTTTCTTGATTTTTACCAGCATGACAATATTATATAAAATAATGTTTCAGCTATTTTGGATAGCTTGACACTAACTTTCAAAACATTGTTTGATTTCTTCATCTAAAAGATATCTCCATAAAAGCATACATCAAAATTAGTCATTAGATGCAGGGCAGTCTTTATGTCTTTGAGACAGTCAAGAGTAATTCATGGCTAGCATTAGCAGTTCTATATAATTAATTTGAAACTCTGCCTTAAGATGAGCTATGTCTCTTTAATTTGACCATGATGGTCAAGGGAAGTCTCAGAGAGGTGAGGTAGAAATTAATATGTCTTTAGACATAACAGGTAAGTGAAAAAGAATTTAAAAATCTGAGAGCCATTAGTTGATAAAAATTGTCTGGCAAGAATTTTAACAATAGCAAAGTAGAAGAGAATTCAGCAGCAGTAGATCAAGTCAGTAATGCGAGAGGGTGTGGGATGTCCTCGGGGCCTGGGAGAGCCAGCAAACAGCTGCACGTTTTTAAGGGAAGCAAAGTATAGCCCCGTGGCCTGGAATGTACAAAAATTAGCCTGGCTTTAGCACTCAAATGCCGGTGTAATCATCTATTAAGGTAAAAAGGAGAAGACTGTTTATGATCCCCAAATGAAAGGCCTTGTATAAGGTAAACAAATGAATTACAAATGGAAATAAATGTATTTGGAACCAGGAGGGGAGTTAATGATGTCTTCTGTCACCTCAAGCCCTAAGTTGCTGAATGATGTAGGCACTAGCACCTGTGATGCGGTGACGGGGGGATTGGCTGAGGGTGAAGAGGTGATCTGCTGATACACAAAGGGCACTTAAAATACTAGGAAGTCACAACACAATAAAACCGGGAAACTTAGGAATGAGTAATTTAGAACAGAGGAAAAGATAACATGCAATGAAAGCCTGAAAGGTCACCCAAGCTCAGTTCTAATCAGAAACGTGTAGATGACTATAACATGTTTTTAATCAAATTAGCCGCGAGTTTAACTATGAGTAACCTGGAGGACTTGTGAGAAGAACATCACCTTGACAGGACTGCCGATTGTCACGATGTTTTTAGAGCATGATTTGACCATGTCTCTTAAAATTCGAGTTGCAAATACATTGAACTATGTTACACAGTTGCTGTCACTCCAAAGCAATTCTCCCATAGCAAGTGCGTGCCATGGTTGTGTTTGTAGCCTTTCTGCTGCATAATAAACATGGCCTGGCCCGTATGTCAGTGTATCTTAGCTTTCAACAGTCACACTTTCTCCTAGACTCAATGGGGCTTGTGACTGTCCTACCTGCCACACCTTGCCCTGTGCTTGTGTCTCGGCTGAACAGCTCACTTCTTTGTGTAGTTTGTTTGGGGGATACTAGAGGACCTCCATTAACAAGACTCGTGTGTCAAGTCCTTGGCAAGCTGCTTTTCATTTTTCTGAGGGTCTTAATCTGATGTAATTCGCCTTTGACTCTTCGTTCATGTGTGTAGTGGGCAATTCAGACTTCCCTTGCGTATTTACAAGTGCTGCTATTCCTCAACTTCAACTAAGACTTGGTTTGGCTAGAGTCTCCTGTTGTAGTTTGAGTATGAAATGTCCTCCAAAAGTCTCCGTGTTTGGAAGGTGATTGAGTCCTGAGGATTCATACCTTGATTTCCTGTGCTGTTGAGAAGAACACGCTAGCTCTGCTCTCTTCTTCCCGGCATCCTGTCTCACCGTCATGCTGTAAAGAGCTTTTCTGTAGCGAGACTTCCAACAAGCCCTTCCACCATCACCATCCACTCATAAATGGACCGAGGCCTTCTGGAGCTATGAGCTACCATAAACTTTCCCTTTCTGAAGTTGTGGGTGTTGGGTATTACGTCCCAGAAATGAAAAGGTAAGTAAGACACCCAAAGCTTTCATACTCCCTTTGAATTTATTTTCCTGACCAAACTTTATGCTGATGTTCATTTTACTTATGTAATTAAATCTCTATTACTAGACAATGATTGCTTATAAAGAAGACATATTTTACATTGTTTTGGATTTCAAGTGTCTTTTGTCTTTGAATTTGGCTTCATTAGCATATCATGAAAATTTTAAAATGTTCTTAAAAGGACTAATTGAATACGTTTGATTGTATTGTTACAAACAAAAAAATTGATTTCACTTAACCTGTTCACCATTCAGCCATAACTGTGTATTTGCATTTTTGCCTCTCTCATTTATTTTACATTTTCAGGTTAAAGGCTGAGCCCGGTGGTGCAGGGCTATGAGCTTAGTGCTCTTGGAGGCTGAGACAGATTCTAAATTCAAGCCCCATCTGGACAACTCGGAGAACCTCAATCTCAAAGTCAAAAATGGAAAATGGGCTGGAGATGTGGCTCAGTGCGAAGGCCCTGGGCTTGCTCTCCATTACCATAAAAATAAATAATAAATAATTGACAAGTGCTCTTTATTTTCTTTCTCCTAGTGTTTTTGTGTGATCCTTCAACATGAGCACTTTCTCTCTTTCCTTGTAATCAGCGATTTCTTTTATTACTTTTGTTCTTCCTTCAAAAACTGCTGAAAAACCTGATTGTATAGCCTCGTAGCAAGTGCGTGTAGTCTGTGTGGAAGCCACAAGCGGCACTGACTCATTGTTTCTTGGGATAACAGTAGCTAATGCTCTTACGCTGTCGTTTTAACTTCCTTCCTGTTGACTGGTAGGTGTCAGGCCCCCCCTCTGCTGTCCCTCCCCTCAGCCTTCCTCTTGATATCTTCTCCTGAGTTACTTTTCTCTCTCTTCGATCGCTCACAGTTGAAGTGTTTGATGTTTTATGATTCCTGAGTGATTTCATGCTTCTCCTTAAAAATAGGCATTAAATGAGCCAAGGCTCGTGATTGGTTTCAGAAGTCAAGATGAGATTTTCAGACTTGGTCTCAGGTGGTGACTGTTGGATTAGGAACTCGTGAACTAATTAACTATAATTTGAGTTGAGGATATATTTTAATGCTTTCTATTTAGATGTTAAGTATCTATTGCAAACAGAAATGAAAAAGTAGACTTGTGTTATTATACTTCTTGACAGATTTTGATAATCCATGGTTTCAGCTACAAATAGAAAGTAACAAACACAATTTGCTTAGCAAAGTTTGGCAAATATAGCCAAAGAGAAAAAAGTCAATAGACTGTTAAGGTGAGTGATGTCTCAGTTCCATGGTATTTTCAACAATGTGTTAAAAATGATTTTATAATGTTATTCATAAGCATGGCCTTCCCGTTTTGTTATCACTCTTAAGTATTTTAATATATGCAATGACTTCTGTGTCAGAAAAGAGTTGCCTTACAATTGTCTGAAAATACACTTATGAAAGTACTTTTCATGTTGCTCTACTTTTTAAAATAACACATTTTTAAGATAAGACATTCATTTCCTATCAGAAACCATGTTCTTTTTAAAGTCCTGGATGTAACCCAGGAAGGAATGTCTTCAATTCACGGGATTATGCCAACCATTAATAATATTAGTCAATAAACAGAGCTTTTGTGGATTAAACGGCAGCCACTTGGCAAACAGATGAAAATGGGTGCTTGAGACTCTGCCAGGCCCTGGCAATTGTCTTTTCCATGGAAAGGTTTTTTAGGGGAAGTGGATGAATGGGAATGAATGACTGGAGAGGAAGGAGCTGAATAGTGAATTCACAAGGTGGTGAATTTGTGAATCTGATGGCTTTTCTATGCGACACGCTCCTCAGTTGTTCATATATTTATCTCACAAACTGGTGGCCCAAAAGTGGGTACAGTATGTATATGATATTGTCATTTGTTTTTCAGTAGGTTTTGCTTAAAAAATTTACTGCATTTTCTATATCACCGAATCCCTCTCACGGCAACAACCGGGTGGCTCAGGGTAGCAGTGACTCTACTTACAGCAGTGTCGTGCTTTGAATTGTTACCACATTCACCATTGTCTATAGCCTCTGTCTTAGTTCTTTTTTTGTTGCTGGCACAGAATAGCCAACATCCATAAGTTAAACGGTTCAGAGATTTACTTTAGTTAACAGTTTCAGAAGGTCTCAGTAGGTCTCAGTCTGTTAATGGGTGGGCAGCTGGGAAATGGTGGAATCATGTGGCAGGGTTGGAGCTGGGTTCTGGGCCAGAAACAGAGATCCTCAGGGCACTGTAGAACAGAACCAAGCCTTGGAGCCAGGCTCCACCTCCCAAAAAGTTCACAGTATCCATAGGCACATGAGGCTTTTGGGGGATACTCCAGATCCAAAAGATGACGGCTTTATAACTGGGAACTTTGCTCCAGTTATTATATGGTCCTGGGAAACAACTTACTGATAGATTGAGGAACTAGTTGAGCACGTGACTGATCTTTCTAGGTATAGCAAGATCAGTTAGAGCTCTACACATGGTTAACTTGTGTTTTACCTCTATAAAAACAAAAACAATAGCAACTCAAGAAAAGTTATTACCAAAGACCCTGCTGATCCTGAATTGAACTTTAAAGGACATTAAACTTTTTTCCTAATTATTTCTTTCCATTCTCTATCCCTGAGATATCTCCATCAGGGAGGCTCAGTGACTATCTGAAGTAATATTTGCTTAGAAACTGTGACACCTTTTGGTATTGTATTGGCAATTAAGGCTTTGACTTTAATGTATGAGGCATACCATGAAAATAATGGTGCTTTTTCATCAATAGAGAATACTTGGGGGTACTCGTTATATTCCTTCCCAAGAATGACGGAAGCAGTGAAAGATTAATTTCCTGGACCCATTTTTAGATTGATCTAGGGCAAAATACATCCAAAGGACTAGGTAGTATTCATTAACTTTCAACCAGAGTTAAAGATTCCAAAATAGAATTCAGGATTACATGGCATTGAGCTTGCATAAATCATTACACCAGTCACAAAGAAGAAACACATATATTTCTCAATGATTAATTTCTCCAAACAAATAATCATTGTTGCTGGCACAGGTGCTTTTTGGTATTTTTTTAAATAAAAACTTTTATGTCGAGATAAGATTAGATTTCATAAGCAGTTATAAAAACTAGTGCAGAGATTTTTGTGCACTTTTTCCCAATTGGGGCCGTGATAGCATCTTACAAAACAAGTGTTTTTGTTAATTGATTCTTCTGACAAGTGAGGGGTATATATAAGGCGCCCCCATGTGAGTCTGGTGAGTTTTGACGTACGTACAAGTGTGTTCAGTTTGTATGCAATAGAATGTAGACTGCGTCCCCTCTCTCCCAATGTTTTCTTGTGACCCTTTGGTGTTTCCCCTAACCCCAGTTCTAGGAAACCATCCCTCTATTTCTGTCACTACAGATTACTCTTGACCTTTCATTTTCTCACTGCTTGCCCAATTAGCTTTATCGCAATAAAATGTCTCTAGTCTATTGGGTTGGAAAGCCCATTGTAACCATCCAAGTATATTTGGGGCTCACAGGAGCAGAGTACAACCCAGGAACTGGAAGTTTAATCTCACGTGGTACCTGATATGACTGTGTAGCAGCAAAACACTTTCTCCTTCTCTTATCCTTTATTTTATTATTTTTTTTTTTTTTGAGACAAGGTCTTGCTCTGTAGCCCGGGCTGATCTCTGAAGCCCAGGCTGGCCTTGGACTCATGGCAGTCCTTCTGCCTCAGCCTCTCAAGTGCTGGGATTACAGGTGTGTGCCACCACACCCAGCTTATGTCTTGCTGGGGAGTCGTACTCAGGGACTTAGCCCTTGACTTAGCGTTTGCGAGGCAAGTACTTTAACTACTGAGCCATTTCTCAAGTGCCCTATCCTCTTTTCTTATCCAGACATTTTCTTATCTGTTTTTTGGGCTCATATATTCATAGAAGTTTGCTTTAAAGAGTGTTTTCAGGTGGAAGTTGCCTTCTTAGGCATTTTCATTTGATAGCTGTGTTCTAGCCAAGAGTGATGCAACGATCAGCCCTCCACGCGGTGGCACTTTGCTGGCTACTTAGCTATTCTTCCATCATTTTGTGACATCATTACTTGCAAGGGTAGCCAAGTCTGCACAGAGCAATTTATTAGTGACCGTGAATACTTCTCTTTTTGGCTCTAATTTGTGACCCTTTTATAACATTAATTGTGGATCTTATGAATAAGCTACAATCAAACGATCCATATGCATTTTTGTTAATGTTATAAGTAAGGGAGCCAGCTTGAAACATTTTGATGTAATAAGCTTCCCTACTATTCACTAATTTGAATTATTCCAACATAACACACTACCGTGGTTCCTGTATAAATGAATATTTCCTGTAATTTTGGAAACTAGTTCCTTTGGAGCACAGAAGACTCAAGTATGACTTACCAAGACTCATTTGCACTCTGTTTATGTTATGCATCAGGCTTTACCGCTATTTGCTGTTTTGTGCTCAGAGAGAGATTGTACTGTATCATCGTATACTTTAATGTTTTCAATGTGAATGAATTAGTGTATTTTTCTTTAACCCGCATTCAGGCTGTGCATGTCATGGAACCTATTTCATGAACCCTTAGTGAGCCAAGGTCAGGAATTTGATTTCCTCTCTGATGCAGGGTGACACTAGTCGTCTTTGGAGAATACCTTGCTCTAGTAGTTCTCCTGAGGTAGGAGTGGACATAAATACCTTTCAACCGAAAGCAAGAAATGAGCATCGGGAGAAATTAACACAGCCTCTGAAGATACTAGTAGAGATAAGAGGGAATGTAAAACAGAAAAATAATATTTGAAGGAGGTAAGGCTAAAGAGTTTCCTGGTGTTGAAGGGGGACACGAATCCCAAGTATTCTGAGACAAAGAAATACACCTGTTGGGGCAGCAAACTGCACCCGACGGTCACCAAAGACAAAGAGTAGATCCTGGAAGCAGTCAGAGGGGAAGATGCACTAGAAGGCCCGCATTTGTGAGAAGCTCGTGATACTGTTTCTCAACAGCCAAGGTCAAAGCTGGAGGGCGTGGAGCTGTGGCTGGGAAGAGCACAGAGGAAACAGCAAACACAGTTGCAGTTTAATATCAATTAAAAACAGGAGAGGGAATACGTCGCTAGCTAAACAAGTGTTTATCAGTACGGCTACCAGTAGGCTCTGCAAAAACATCCAAAGGATAAATTTCATAAAGATTTATGTTCCCAGGAAAATGTAAAAAGACATTGTGTGCTAATAAATGAGTAACTCTGTAGGTGAATACAGCTAAACACTTACATAATAAAGTTGCGCATCAGGAAAAATGCAAAAACAAGACACCATTCAGTGAGCATTAAAATGATCTTAAGAAAAAGGAATAAAATCGGCTTCAGTGTGACTCAGCTGCCTCATCTAGATGTGAGGGAGGATTGCTGAGAAGGAAGTGAAGTCCACGGGCTTGGGATTATCCACGGCTGACACTGAAGGTTTAGTGTGTGCCTCCTCTGACATCTCATCACCGACCACGGATGTGCTACTTACCAGAGTTCCTTTTACCTCATATGTCCTATTCAGCTTTTATCAAAAATACCTGTATGAAAAGGCAAAAAGCACACTTTGAAGAGGCAGAGGATCCTGGGATCAAGTATCAGACTTGCAGGTTGTCGGAATTAATCTGACCAGAAACTTAACTATGATTTAGTTAAAGGCAACGTCTCATGGTTTGGATTTGGAAAATCCAAGAGCCTCATGTATTGAATGCTGTGAAGTATCTATGGAACCATGTAGGGGTGGATCCTTGGGGCTTGACCCTGAGGGGGCAGGATGCTGAAACACAATCTGTAAGGATATTCCCACCTGCACCTTTCCTCTCTGACTTGGCCTCCTGTCCACCATCCGACAAACATCTTGCCTCAGGCTCCTCCACAGTGCCAGGCACCTGTGAAGGGACTGAGATCTTCTGAAACTTAATCTTCCCTTCCATATGCTGTGGATGTCAGGAATTCTGTACAAGCAATGAAAAAAGGCAAACATGCAAGAAGGAAGGATAATATAAGCAGAAAGATGAAAATGTTAAGGAAAAGAAATGTGTTGTAGTTAAGTTTGATGGAATCCATCTTATTGGTTTGCGAGCTTCCTGGGGGAATATATAAAGCATGCTTCTGGGTATGTCTGAGTGCATCATAGAGTGGTGCGTTGGCTGCTCTGTCTTTAGCCCCTTCCTCTCTGGCACTGTCCCCTTGCTGGTTTGGCAGCCACTGAACTAAGCATCCCTGCTCTGTCATGCCCTTCCACCATGACTCTTGCTTTGTCCTAGCTGACCTTGGACTGAATCTCCTGACACCATGAGGCAAACCTCACCTATGAGAAAATACGCATCCTTATCAGTATAACACAGGGAATTTGAGTATTTCTCATGAATTAGTCCATAATGCTGCTCCCCCCAGAGATACAATTCGTAATGACAATGCGCTATAGATATTAAATGGGCTTTCAGTATATGAATGTATCAAGTCATCCCAATATTATGCAAACTAGTCAAGAAAAATAAAGAGGAAAATCTGCAGCTAATTTTATGAGGCTTTTATTAATCCAATAAAATTTTATTGAGACCTCATCTGCTAAGTGCCAGTTCCATACTTATGAACAAGGTACAACTCTCCCTGTTCTGGAGCAACTGACATTCTTTCAGCTTGGTGGCAGGAATGTGGTGTGAAAAAGAAGCAAATGAGTGTTAGATGGATAGTATTTGAAGGTTTTATCTAGAGGCATGAATTGGGAGCTTGGTTTGGTCCCCAGCCCCTAAAGGCGTGGGCGGCTATTTTGGAACTTGCCGTCGAAAGTGTTGACGCCAGGGAACCAAATCAGATGAGGATAGCACACACACAAAATCATCAGGCCGTCTTGTAAACCTAAGTCTAAAAATGTTCAAGCAATAGCAAGCCAGACCTACAATGTCTAAAAACAGCGGTGTGGAGAAACCAAGTTGGGTTTCTGTCAAGAATGCAAATATAATTTAATTATCAAATGTCTTCATGTAAGTCATCACACTTGCATACAAAGGAAGAATAGATCATTTGAGTAGATTCAGGAAGCACAGGTGATAAAAATGGAATCATCTGGGTAAATGTTTTCAGCACACTCTGAAAGACTTAGCCTGAGAAAATGCATGTTCACATTCACAGGAGTAGCAGAGCATGTGATAGTGGACCTGTTTAATTTTTCCATTACATGAGAAGTTAGACCAGCGTGAGCAGCAGGTGATGGTCGTAGCCAGCTCAATATGATCAGAAAAAATTTTAAAGAGTTCTAAAGGAAGAAACTGAACTGTCATTGTCTGATGACAGGATGATTGAGTCAGCAGCTGCAAGAAGAATGTAAGCAAATTATTTAATACTCAGTGCAATTGCCTGTTATATACATAAGTGATAATTAGTTTCTAATAACATGTTAGTATAATCAGAACTTGTTTGAGAAGAACTACAGATGATAGTAGAAACTTCACCGAAAGATGATCATGGACCAAACACTGCTAAAATATTTAAAAGGGCTCAGTTGTTGAAGAGCTACTTTGTTAATATGGGAGAAGATTTACTGTCACAAAGATGTCAATTATCTCTAATGTAAATACAGTTCTAATCAAAATGTGGACACCTTTTTCCTGTAACTCTGCAAGCAAGTTCTAATAATTAAAAAATCAAAAATTACAGATACAAATTTAAAGATCATAAAGAGGCGGCTATTGCTCTATTGGCTGTCTTCTATAGAAGATATATTTAAGATAATACTTCAGGCAAAGAAGTAACCAATACCCTGAAGGTGACACTTTAAATCTGTAGGCAAACAATGGAATGCTTAATAGTTGTAGAAAAGTTACTTTCTCATGGGAAAATTGGGACTCATGTGTACCTTAACAATCCATTTCTAGCAAAATATAAATTTTATAAAGTGTCAGTTTCCACCGAAGATACAGTGTGTCTGTCTTTGTGAGTTCTGGATACAGGAAGAATAAATTCTCCAGGACAACCACTGGTAGAGGTGGCAACATTCAAATGTGAAGCTTCAGCAGGGTGCCATGTGCTGCTTGCCTGAGATCTCAGCACTTGAGAGGCCAAGGCAAGAAGATTGCCATGAGGTCAAGGCCAGCCTGGATTGCACAGTGAGTCCAGGACCATCTTGGATTATTGAGTGAGAATTTGTCTCTCTCTCTCTCTCTCTCTCTCTCTCTCTCTCTCTCTCTCTCTCTCTATATATATATATATATATATATATATATATATATATACACACACACACAAAACTTTTATCTAGGCATGCAGTTGTGATCTCACGTACTCTGTAAAGACTGGGAGGGTGGTGAGTTGGAGGCCTGCGTGGGCAACTCATCAAGACACCGTCTCTTGAAAAATAACTTTTTGATCAACAAGTCACTATAGGATAAAAAAAGCTACAGATAAGCAGTCAGTATTAACACAGCGCATGTGCTTGACAAAGTAACTTTAAGAATATTAATTGAACAGTAGAGAAAAAGAAATGGGCAGGCAAGTCATTACAGCTGTCAGCCACGATAACTCATGTGATCAATGTAAATATGAAAACACTTGCGGCTTTATTAGCTATTGGTAAACTAAAATTATGCAATGTTTTCCTACCATCAAGCTAGCAAACGTTGAGTAGCCTGATTGTTCCAGGTGCTGGAGACTGGGGATTCCTACACCGCCGTAGGCAGGCAATGTGCTGCAGCTGTGGGAAGCCACAGCACCGGTTTTGACTAATAGAGCTGTTGCTTCCATGTGGCCTGTCTTGTCATGGGGCATAGACCCTGACACTCAGCCTGAAGGAGAAGAAACTCATTTTAGCTGAGTGTCAGAGGTCTCAGTCCGTGCTTGGTTGGCCAGTTCCGACACAAAAATGACATTGAGGGGGAAGCTGTTCTCCTATAGCATCTGGGAAGCAGAGATAGAAGGGGCAGAACTGGGGCCAAGAGTATACCTCCCAGAGGCCCCACCGTTCATCCAGCACATGGAGCCACCAGTGGATGAATCCACCGAGGAGTGTGGCACCCCCACAATCCATTCGCCTTGCCCGTGAGATTACAGGGGGCGCTTTAGATGTAAACCCCACCCCAATCAGACTCCTCAGTCAGGACCACAGAATACTTAGGAGATGCCTCCACAGTGCACTATTTATGTAAAATATAAAATAGAAGAACAGTATCACGTTACTAAGTGGTACGTGAAGTTTAAGTACCAACAAGTGATTGTGCATGAATATTATAAATTGGAATTATCTTGGCAAAAGGGAATTTGTAGCCCTGGTAAATGAAATTCCATTCTTTTATGTTTCAGATACTTGTGTTTATGTCAAATATTACAATATTCCTAAAATAAAAAGTATAACAATCTACCAGGAATATAAATCTATGGTAATTGTTTGACTGCTAAAAGCAGTCTTGAGTTTTGGTGTGGAATAAACATTACTAAATTCATGATTTCTGTGTATATTTATAGTTGTGCTGTAAAGATTGATCATTTGGTAGCTTTGCTCATTCAACAGATATTTATTAAATGCCTTCCATTTGTGGGACATTATGCTAGAGTACAGCCATTATGTCTTGATTACAGATGCAAGTATTTGAAAATATTGAAGGACCTTCATTTGTGAAATTCAAAAAAAAAAAAAGATTCCCTGGCAGACACTAATTACTGTAATGAATAGCGATGACTTTAGTACAAACAAATGATTCTGGTGAACAATTAGCAATTAATGCATAATTTAAATATCATAGACATTTTGAAGTCTAAAAAGAAAAATTTAAATGAAGCAATGATAATGAAAGGAATTTTATTTGCTGATGTTATATTCAAGTCTAGTAGTAGCAAAAAGTTTCCAGTAAAAATGGCTTTGTATTCAGATGGAAATTCAAAGGCCTTTTATGTCAGCTAAGTTGAGGGATCCTTAAACATGAAAGGACAGAAATCATTATGTTCTTAAAAATATAAATCCATCTTTGTAGGATTCTAGTGTTTTGATGAGTTTCACATATAAAGAATACATTAATGTGATGGGTCTGTTTTTTCTCATTGAGTGTAACCAGGCCTGGTGGCACAGGCCTGTCATATTACTCTGGGCGGTTGAGGCAGTAGGATCACAAGTTTGAGCCCAGCTTGGGAAATTTCGCCACTTAACCATAATGTGTCTCAAAAATAAAAAGGCTGGGTATATAGCTCCATTCAAAAGTTTTGAGTTCAATGCCCAGTAATACAAAAAATAGAAACAAAAATACAGTATAAGTTATCCTACACAAATGTGAGCTTTAATATCAGGCTGTATTTTCTGGATAGGTTAGGTTGTCATGGATGCAATGGGATGGAATTGCTTTGGCCACGCTTCTAGCCACAGACTTGAGTAGACCTTGATCACCCAACTCTGGCCTCTTAGGAACCTATTGTGTTCACATATGTCCTATTTGGAGTTCGGAAAAAGTCCTATAAGTCAGAGGAAGGAGGGACAAAGAGGGCCCAGCTGACCGAAGGGAAGGATTATCATTTGCAAGAGACAGGTCCTATTTGTAATTAACTAGGTCTGCGTGGCCTCTCCTGTGGTAGTTCCTTCCCACTCAGCTGTTAGCACGGACAGGCTTGTATGCACCAGGCATGCAATCATAAATTTATGCTTATATTCACATGGAATACCAGTTGTATTTATATAAAGACAATATGTAGACTGAAATATTGACATCATTCTGCCTACAGCTAGACTTTTCCAAATGTAGACTCTGTTTCACATACTAAAATTTGTTTCATGGATAATTTCTAATACATTTTACTCTGCCCAATAGTGACAGACGAGGCGTGACTTGGATTGGACAGTTTCTCAAGGCAGCGACCACATATTCCCAGGTGAATGCCAGATGGGCCAAATACATGAAGTGTTCATGAATGTGGTATTGTCACCAGTGTCTGATCACTGGCGGTAGTTATTAATGGCATAACTTCAGTACTTACAGCACAGGAAAAATGCTGTCCCTGTGGACACTTAGTAAGAGTTTCTAGGAAGGAGATGATTACCAGGGAAGAAATATGTTCTTAAAGGATAAATATATCATTTTTTATCTTCTCCATGGCAATGGATGCTACTTGTTTCAGATTGCTAATTGAAATTACATGGTGATCAGAGATAACTCACAGGTAAAATAATGTATTTACCTCTAGATTTTACTAATCAATTAGAACTCTCTCTGTTAAGAGATCTCAGAATGCTAGAAGGATTCCGAATGTTCTCAGCAGAAGGGACTCAAAAAATGCTTAAAGGGGGAGGTACATTTAACTTGACTAACGTTATCGAGCATACACATGTACTACGCCATTTCTTAGTACCCTGTCAATATATAACAAATTTATTTCTATATATCAATTGAAAAAAGGTACAATCCTATAATCATAAATGCAGTCTATGGAGTCATTTGCCAGTGCAATCTTCATGTATGTTTCTGTTTTACTTTGCACTACTCTGTGCTAATTCAACACAGGTTGTCCGTAGGAGATGGTAAAATAAAAGCAGTTAGCATTTCCATTTCCCTGAAAATTTAAACTTTTTTTGATTAACAGCACTTGTACATTTTTATGGGTTACAGTGTGACATTTCAGTATCTGTGTACAATTTGTAATAACAAAATCGGGGTCATGAACATTTTCATGTCCTCATCCTTACTTTGTGTTTGGAGCTCAGGAGCCCTTCTCCTAATTATCATAAAATATGCAGTAGGCTGTTGTGAATTATAGCTAGCCAGGTGCTGTAGAAAAACAGAGCCTGGTGCCTGTTACCCATCCTCCTCCTACCTGCTCTCCAGACTGTTGTTTCTAGAATCTAGCAATCGGTCACTGTTATACATTTGATCAACTGTTTGAAAACATCTACATTTATCTGACCTACTTCTATCAGATATGTTTACATATATGTATGCGTGTATTAATAGGTTGATCACTTCCCATGTGCAAAGGCACAGAGCCACTGCACAGTTTCTCTCTGTAGTTGGAACTTGATCAATGCTCCTCCTCCCCCAAATCTATTATTGATCCTAAATTAACACTTTTATCAAACATCTTAATGGTCATTGCGTTAGAGCTACCTAGCAAGATTTCTACTGGAAAAGTTACATGAAAGCACTCAAGTTTTTATTTTATGAGGCTGATCTCTGCCTCTAGCAGACAAAGGACTTTACAATGAACCAGCCCCATTTGAATTACAATTGATCTGCTCCATCCAAAGGAAAGAGAAGCTCTGCACCTGGAAACAATCACTATTATTAGAGATTTAGGCTCTTGTAATTTCCAACATGTGTGGCTGGATTCTGTGCTTGAGAAAGGGAAAAAAAAATCTCTAGACTTTTAGAGTGTCCTTAACTGGTATAGGCTGCGTGGGAATAGTTTAACAAATTACTTCTTTTACTTAAGAATTACCACTACCCTGACGTCTCAGCAGGGAACAATTTCTAAGGTCTTGCATATACACAGGAGTCCTTCCCCCACTTCCCACGCAGACAAGAACTGCGTGGAAGTCTCTGGGTTTTCCAGCCAGGAGTGGGTGAATACCTCCACGTGGGGTCCTTTCTCTGCATAGGCTGTTGGAAATAGCTGGTTGCTAATAATGCTCTAAGCCTGGCACCCATAATTCTTAGCTGTTTATAGTGCACTGAAAGTATCACGTGGATAAAGTATTGGTGCATATTTTATGTTGAAGGTAGATAAATGATTTTCTCCTTTTTGGTTGCATGATACTTTACTCAGTTACTGAGTCGTATGTCAACTCAATAAATAGTAATTGAGCAACTATAATGTCCTATGCATTATATTGGAATTCATTAAATCAATAAAATCTGGGTCTTCAAGAAGCTCCGTGTATGGAAATGATCAATAAATGAACTGTCATAATATAGCAATTTCAATGACTTAAAATATAGACCCAAAACTGTTTTCCCTAGGAAAGGCTAATAACACAAGGCCACGCCTGCTGTGGGCCTTTGTGCACCTCACCTTTTCTCCCATGTGGCACTTAGTAGGCTTGGGGGGGGGGTGAAGGATTATTTTGTCCCTTGGTGTGACTGAGGAGTCATCATTTTCCAGATAGAACTTTTAAAATAACTGGAAAAAATTTCCACACTTCCGTGTGCCTCAAGAACGATTTCTTGACTTTTCTCTTTGTCTATAAATGTTGAAGGCGGTGTTTGTTTCTGGTGACTCATGGTCACATTTATGAACTTTAGCTTTTGAATGACCTGAGTTTGTTGGTCACAAGAGTGCCTGTGTGCCCACAGCAGGATGCCCTCCTCCCTGACACCCAGCTTTCCCATGCGTCCTGTGTCTCTCTCTTTTGCTCAGAGCCTCGTCATAGATGTGTGAGATGTTGAGTCAGTGATGGAATAGGTGAGTTGCTTCTCTGCTTAAATTATATTCCATTGTCCTTTATCTAAAATGTTGTACTTTGTAAATTTGTAGGTTTTAAGGTGTCATTGATCAAGGTGATGGGAGTAAGCCTGATTTAAAAACCTTGGGACTTGTGGGCTGGCCCTGAAATGCTCTCTCTGCTAGTCTGTAATAGTTCCAAAAGGACACTGTGTTTGTGCAGAATAGACATGTCCTTGTGCATTATTAGTATATAGTGAAAGAAATTACATCTTTTTTATAGATTCAATGATGATTCTACAGTATTCTCACTTGAACATGCCTGAGTGTTTGCCTGCAACGTAATAGAGATGATTAGTAGCCTTCCTCCCAGGGGGAGCAGTTAAATGAACCAATGACAAAAGTCCTGGACCCTGGCACAGCCATCGTTGAGTCTTATGACTTGAGCATCATAAGGTGGACACATGGCAGGTGGAAGAGAGGTCCAGTTATCACGGAAGAAGCTAAAACACAATTAATGGCCACAAAATGGTCAAGTAAGAATTGAAGTTAAAACCATTAAATAGAAAATCTTTTCCCCAGGAGCTGCGTAAAATATATACCTATTTTTATACTTTAAATGAAACCTTCAAATACTTGAAAAGAGAGATGAAATTTTACAAAACTGACCCAATATATATGCCAGTTATTATTTCTTCCATTTTCTTAGCATTCTCCATCTATTTTCTGAAAGGATTTGTGAAGAATCATAATTTTGAGCCAAAGTTTAATAGTTTTATGAAACTCTATAATCAAAGAATAGACTACAAAGTAGTCCTCGTCTTTTATCTGTCTTTTAAACAATAAAAAATGATAGTAGTGCAGCATTGTCCTAGGATCAAAGGCCAAACCCAATGTCACTGAGGCATTTAGTTTTGTATGTTTTTAATAAAATGTTAAAGCAGAAACTTAGGCAGTCATCCTTCAAAATCTCTTTCTGCATATTAGTCTCACTTAAAAAATTTACATCTTTTATAACTTACACTTTTGACTGGTCATTGAACTTTTTCGGACTACATTGTACTTGGAAAAAATAATGTGTATTTTCTCTGTGTCTGAAACTTAAACTGCTAAAATTTTCTTAGCTTCATGAAACATCACATGCAAACGATCTCTGATCTCCTTGTAGCTGCATTTTGTTTGTCCTCAATTATTAAACATATATCAGCAATAAATGTACAGCATAAAAAACAAGTTATAAGGCGTAGAATTCATCTGTAACCCTACCGGAAATATATCACCGTGACAAATACTCGAAGCTTATGTAATTGCAGAACCTATGTTAATCTTTTTTCCCTATTTTATTGATATGTGTAAGTGCAAAATTTAAGGTTTACAACGAAGTTGAGCATTTTGTGCACCTAGGTATCTTGTCAAGGTGACGAGGACTTTCCCGCTCTCCTTTTGTCCCTCCCCCCTACCCTCCTCTCCCCCCCCCCCCCCCCCCCCCCCCCCCCCCCCCCCGTTTCACTTTGTTTTTCATTTTATGTTCCATAGGAATTGTGATCTGGGTCTCTCATATCAGAGAGACCATTTGGTGTTTCACCTTCTGCTTCTGACTCACTGCACTAAGCATGATGTTCTCAAGTTTCTTCCATTTGCCTGTAAAAGCCTCCACGCTGCTGGACTTTATAGATGCATCGTATTCCATTGTGTATGAATGCCACAGTTTGTGTATCCATTGGTCTGTTGATGTTAATCTTATTGCAAATGAATCGATGTCTCTTATCTGTCTTCTTATAGTTGCACATCTCTACCTTGGTAAATTCACTTTTATCTAGAAAATACGAGTATTCTCTGTGCCCATTATTTTAAATAGGTTTGAAAACTCAGACTGTTTTAGGGAAATGCATTGACAAATATTAGGATTGTATTTCCTTTAAGATATATGAATTTTTAACAGTTTCCTACTCTGGGGCATTTAATTTATTTTCTTCACTATTATAAGCACTTTATCATCAAAACTCTTTGGAGTAGTCTTAAAAACTTACTTTCCTGATTTTTGGGATATGCGGTTCTGCATAGGAATGGATAAACTGCTCTTCTATGAGTAGTGTCTGCAGTGATCCTACTTACAAAATCTGTTGCTGTGATATAATAATTTTTAAAAAGTATCACACTCAGAGTTGTAAAATAGTAACTGTGCATGTTGCTTTAGAAAACATAACAGAATCCTCACACTCCTTCAAGTTCTTGTATTCTTTACAAAAGGAAGGCCAACCATTTCCGGCAGCACGTTGTTGGCAGGACCGACTGCACTTCATTAACTGTGTGGCAAGGTTTCTCTTTGATTTTAAATATTGAGAACAGGATTGACTTAGTACTTTTGTTTTCACGACTTTCGCTTATGGTAAAGCTTTCTGATAGTGGATCTTAGGTTTTCTATAATAATCGATTCTCCCGAGAGGATATTTTAAAGATTATAACCAAAAAGCCAAGATAATATTTTCATAAAATACCAGAGAAGGCTTTTGGCTGGGTTTGCTGCAGTAATTCATGTCAGCAACATCCCAAATTTGAACAGCGAGAAGTCGTTCTCTTTGTAGAGAGAAACTGCATCTGTAACCAGGATGACAGGCCCACTGGTTCCAAACCGATACTCCCACTCACCTGTGTGAGCACACCTCGAAAAGTAAAAGCACCATCAAGTGAACACACTTTTCAACAAGCATATTTTAAAGTTAAAAAGAAAAGTAGGCCTTTGTCTTGGAGTGAAACTGTGGTTTTGGCCAAGGTTTTCTAAAGGAATAGAGTTTTGCCAATATTGGAACCGAGGATAACTGCATGGCTAATTGGCCTGGTGAAGAGAACCTAACAAGTTCGTTTCTGTCCTTCAAATCTAAGAAATCAGAGGTGATTTTTAGTCCAGTGTTACATTTATCCAACTGAAGTCTGTCTCCTCATACAAGCAGTTGTAGCACCCTAATGGTGTCTGATGTCTCAGCGGAAGTGGGTGTCAACTTCCTCTGTGGCTTTACCCGTTGAAGATACAATTCCTCAGGACCAGATTTTGCTCATGAATCCCCTCTTGCTCCAGTCTGTAGGCCCCTTCCTCTAAAGCCGACCACGGCCAGTGCATGCATGACCACACAGTCTCTTACCGATGGCTCTAGACAGTATATTGCACAAAGACATTTGTTTGTACTGCTGGTGCTGCTCCAACCTGACATCACTTCAGCCAAATTCTCTTTCTGCTCTTTCCTCCCGCCTTATCTGATCACTTTAAGACATTGAGTGTGTAACATCTGGCAGGCTTTGTTTGGAACACTGTTTAATTGTTATCCTCATCCTGAGATTATTTTGGATGATTGACACATATTGAGTTGTCCTCTTGTTAGAGATCGCGATCCGAAGGCGTGAAGTGGACTGAGTTCCACCCGTCCAGTGACGTTGCTCAGGTCACGTGACATCCTTCACCGCCGCTTGTGAATGCAGTAATCACGCAGTAGGCACTGTTCACTGTGCACCAACTACGTGGCAGGCAATCCAGGGGCTGCTATTCTTTGTTTGCTTTGCTTTGTGGTACTGGGGATTGAGTCCAGGGCCTTCACATTGAGCTACATTCCCAGCTCATTTTTCGCTTTGAAGTTTGAGACAGTCTCAGTAAGTCACAGAATTGCCCAGGCTGAGCTCGAACGTGCAATTCTTCTGCCTCAACTGCCCACAGTGCTAGGATTACGGTTGTACGCAAAAGGCTTGGCTAAGTTCTTCTTTTTTTCTTTTTAGAACAAAATTATGAGATTGGTATTATTATTCCATATTGCTGGATACAAAAAAGTCCCAAGAAGTACAAATAATTATATAAGCGCATGAGAAAAGTAAGTCGAAGGCGTGGAAATCAAATGTGAATTGCTATGTAACCTAAGGCCTAGAGAATTTAATGAAATAGCTCATTTAAATATTTTATTATATAATGCAGATATTTGTGAGTTCTAGTTTGATATTTCAAAGAATGTATATGATTTATAATAACCAGATGAAATGAATTGCCTTTGTTGTCTTTTGGGAACATTTAAAATCCTCTTTACTAAGCGTTTGAGTTGTCCAATGGGTCATTGCTGAGCATATCACCTTACTGTGTTAGCGACAGGTGTTTTTCTTCCAGGCTGCACACCTGTGTCCACTAGCTCTCCACACTGTTTCTCTTCTGCTCATCTTAGCAGTGTTTTGTTACCACTAGTCCTCTCCCATTCAGTCACCTTCTCAGCTGTCACTTATGTGTTAGCTTTCTGATGTGACAGACACGAGAATGACAAGACGAAAGATTTCCCTTGGCTCATGGCTTTGGAGGTTGCAGTCCATGGTTGGGTGGCTTCGTTGTTTTAGGCCTGGGGAAAGAGAGCAGCAGAAGAAAACTACCAACCATAGAGTGGCCAGAGAGCTCAGAAAGAAGGAAAGAACTCAACAGTCTCTGCTGGGCACTTCCTCCTCCTCCTCCTCCTCTATTTGTTCTCTCTGGCCTCCTGTCTTACTGGATGGCGCCATGACCCTCAGGGTGGGTTTCCCAGCTCCATTTGCTGTCCTACGTGCCAGTCTCTGGAACCACCCTCACACACATGCCCGGAAGTGCACTTTCCTCATTTCCTAGGTGTTTCTCAATCTCAGCAAGTTGTCAATCAAAATTAACCACCACTACCTCTAAGCGAGAGCTGTTGACATTTGTCATCTTCTGTCTGACGTGTTCTACTTACCACGGTGTCTGCTAGTTGCAGCCACAATGCTGTAAAGGCCTTTATACTTTTTATGGCTGAGTACAATTCTGTGGTTTTGCATGCCCTGGTATCTTCATTCTGCTTTTGATGGGAAGTAACTCACCTGAGGTGCTTTCTGTAGTGTCTGATGCATTGAGAGTTCCATACATATTGTGTTACTTTTCATGGTGACCTTTTTATAGTTAGGAACTGATGGCACCAGGAGTTGAATTAAGCTATCTGACTTCCAGTCTGTCCCTAACTCTAACTTTTGATTCCATGAAATAAATTTTAATTTACACGTGTTATTGCTAGTGAGAGAAAGATTAAAGAGGTCAATTACCATACTTTCTCTTTTTTTTTGTTTTTGGCCGAAGACTTGTAGTTGACAATATTCTAATGGTCTCTTCTGCGAGATGACTTTGATTCTGTGGCTGTAAGTGGTTAACTGCAAATCGTCTCATCACAGCCAGTTATAGAGACTATCTGCAAGTGTCATGTTTTGGGGCATTTTGCTCATTTTTGTCCCTTGTCTCAATTCTTTCAAGAACAGCTTTCTCTGGACTTTAACTACCATCATCAGATGTTATTTTCTTTCTACAGCTTAGCAGTTGTCTGTTAGACTCCTGCTGTGTGGTGAACCGGTAGTATAAAGGTCAGCTTGCATTTCTCAGAAGAGATGTGCAAGTAAACAATCATGTCAGTGCCAAGTGACCACAGTGAGGTCAAGACATTATAGATGGCCCAACCTTTGGGCTATGGACCGTTGCCAGTCTGTGGCTTTGGAACGACAGGGCCACGGGGACAGGTGGGCAAAGCTTCATCCCCATCCGCACCTCCTATTAGGTTCTAATGCCTCTGCTGGTCTCACAAGAGGCGGAGCTTCACTCTTCTGGTCCCTGTGAGAATGTGCTTCAAACCAGTCCCTGGTGTCAGATTTTGGGGATCACTGTAGAGCCCCAAGGGATAAGAGGGGGAACTGCCTCAGCCCCAAATGTTAGAAATGGTGTTAGGGAAAAGAGTATGCAGCACTCCAGAAAGAATTGATTATGAACTTTTAAATTGAACATAATAAAGGGGATTTTTTAAACCAGTTGTTAGAATGTATCTAATGTGAAAATTATGAGCTAATTATGTTAAACATGAAGCCATAAAATTCATTCATTTTTGGTATTCTTTGTTATTCTCCTGTGTTAAGGAAATGTCACTTTTTTGTGTAGAAATTTCAGAATATTCATAGAGTGATACAATGGGCAAGTCTTTTTTTTCTCTTTCCTTTGAAAAAGTACTAAAGGGAGAAATTGCCTAGCTATGAACTGATGGGGATGAGTAAATATTGGCAAAAAATAGTTTGTTCCAATAATGATTATGAAATGTGTCAAACTTCTCTAAAATATTAAATATTTCTTACAGAACATCAGAGAAGGAAATGACCTCTGTAGATCCAATATCAAAATAGTTGTTAACATTGTTAAAATGCAAAGCAAAAGGCCATTTTTATGGATAGTGGGGAGCCATTATTTTACACGGTTTGGCTCTCCTGATTCATAATTTAATAATTTAATCGAATGCTGGCCCATGCTGAATACTTGGGGAAGTCACATTAAGGACTTCACAGCAAAGGATGTGTGAGAAAAATCATTTTCAGAGATCCTGGTGTTTAGTTTTTTAATTGTATATCTAACCTTGAATTTATCTTACTTTCCATGAAATAAGGTTGGACAAAATGTATTTGTTTGCATGTGTACAGAATGAGAATTTTCTGAGCATTCAGATATTAAAATTTTATTTCTTAAAGTTAATATGTATACGAACGCATGACTTTGAATGTCAGTGCCTTTTGTCAAATATGGATATGTGCATGTATACATTGATTACTCAGTAAAATTTTAGTCTACTTATTTTGATGACTTTATAAGATCATGGAGCAGTCTCATTTATGAGTATAAAATCAGAAGTCCTAAATAATTTAGTTTTGTATTACTTACCACTAATAATACTGAATTAATTTTAAAGATGCCAATGCAGATTCCAAGGCATGTATTAGCTTACTATAAGACTTATAAGCTCAATAGGGCAACTAATCAAATCAAAACTTGCAATAAAATTTAAGAGTATTTCTTTTTAAAAAATAACTATATCTCTGATGTTTTACAATATATATTTTTTCTCAAGGTAACAAAATGTATCTACTTAAAATCAGTAGTTAACATTATTATAAAAGCTGTAACATTAGGGACATTTCCAGTAAAGTCAGAAAGAATGGCAAATATTCCTATCTCAATAGTATGTCTTAATAATTGACTGTTGTGCAGAAAATCTCACCCAATAAAGCAGAAGGTTAATATAAACATATAAAAATTATAAACTAAATTTTATTGTTGTATGCACAAAGATTTTTTACATCTATTACGATCTTTAAAATCGATAAGAAAAAATGAATATGTGAAAAAGAATGGACTTTTCTAAAAATAGAATTTGACATAACGAGAACTGGGTGAAAAATATTTGGCTTTCCTGGTAGCCAAGGAATTATGCGATAAAACAATGATCAACATCTTTTCTAAAGTCAAAACAGTGGAGAGGTAGTCATAATCTTAAATATGATAAGAATGCAAAAATATGCAGCTCTTAGGTATTGCTAGCGGGAGAGTAAGTTTAATTTTTCTATTAGGAATTTGAACATACTTAGCAAGAAATTTTAAAGATGATTTTCTGCTTCCTTTGTCTTACGCTACGTAAACAAGCAGACTTGCAGGCTCTCCAATCCGCAAATTACAGTGTGAGTAACGGGCATATGTTTTTATCTGTTACCAATCACATCCCTCCTTTCAAAGCCCACTCACCAGTGATTGGTCACCCCTCATCCCTCAGTCTCTTCTTTGTGGACAGGGAAGCCTCTGGGGTTGCTGCTTCCTGGTCAGCGATAAATTGCTCATGTGACCCATTACCAACATGGACTCTCAAAAAGGCAAGAGAAAAAAAGTACCCTGAAGAACATAAATACTGGAAATGAATTTCAGGCTCAATAAAAAGGGAATTATAATAAAGTTAATTGCTGTGGCCCTGTGACAAACTAGGTATGTAGCTGTAGTAACTCAGTAAAGGCGAACTTAGCTGAGGACACTGGTACAACGGACAGGGTGGCGAGATCTGAGGAGAGGGGTGTCCGCACTCGGAAGGTCACCTTAGAGGAATTTTCAGAGATGGGAATGGTGGAAGCTGGCCCAAAGTTGGGAATGTGCCTGACCCTTCAGCAGGTGCAGGAAACATGCCTGTTTCTTGCGGTGGCGTGTGGGTGTTAGGTGGGTAATTGTATGGCAGGTACCATTGGTGAGACTTTTCAAAACAGCCTCACTCTCCAAGTTTGTAATGTTTGAAATTATGGATTATTAATATAGATTTTTGACTCTCCATTTCCCTTTGCAGAAATAAGTGAGTGTACACAATTCTTAGTGTTTTCATAGTTTTGTTTCTGAGCCCTGGGCCTTCACAGTGAGCGATGGCCCCAGCCCGTTTTTATTGTCGATTCTGAGACAAGGTGTCAGCGAGTGACTCAGTCGCCCAGATGGGTCTCACACTTGCAGTCCTTCTGCCTCAGCCTACCAGAGTGCTGGGATAACAGGCCTACATCACCTGGCCTGGATTCAGCAAGTTTTCAAAGGTCACGGGATGATGATAACTTATGCTCCTTTAAAAAAATTTTTTTTTTATAAAGTCTTTCCCAAAATAAAGTGGTCACGGCTTTTAATGCATGCATATTAGCTTTGGATATGAGAAGGACTTGTTTATAAAAATAAGAAAACATTGCAGCTCTGTGTTCACCGTTTGCATACGCCTTTGTCGTGCTAGTGTGACCGCTGCCTGCCCCTTTATAACGACAAGCCCTTCCGCCAAGGGAATCAAGCACACGCCTTCCACTGTAAGCCTTGCCGGTGCCACGGCCATTCCAGGAGCTGCCACTACAACGCGTCGGTGGACCCGTTTCCCTCGGAGCACGGACGAGGTGGCGGAGGCGTCTGTGACAGCTGTCAGCATCACACCACAGGTGACTAGCATACAGCAGAGGCTACCGGGGCTTCTCAGGCCTGTGTGTTTCTGTCTCCAGAGCTCATTATTTACTGAGTCCTTTTAAAGAACGTGCTTTCACATGGACATGTCTGAAGATCAGAGCTGGTTCATTGCATCTTCCTAAGTAAATTTCTATATGGTTTTTAGAAATAGTGCTCTGGTTCAGGGGTCTCGAACTCTAGAACACTGGTTGGTGTGTGGGCTGCCAGGAACTCGGCTGCAGCAGCCAAGCATGCAGAACTTCCTGTGCTCTTAGGTCTGCTCTTAGTTTCCACCATGACTGCCTGAGCTCTGCCTTTCTGTCCTGTCAACAGCGGCATTAGGTTCTCGTGGAAGCCCAAACCCTATTGAGAAGGCTCTAGGTCGCATGCTCCTTGGGGGGATCTAATGCCCGATGTGAGGTGGACCTGAGGCACCAACACCAGCCCCCCTACTATTGATCCGTGGAAAAAACTGTCTTACAAAAGAACTGGTCTCTGGTGCCAAAACTGATTAAAGACCACCGATAAAAAGTCCACACCGCCTGGCCACACTCAGTGTTTGGACAAATCAAGAATATTTACTTTGAAACAAAATAAGTCTCCTTGTACTATTTTCATCTTTTGTAAGTCCGGTTCCTCACGTGAGGCTCCTTCATTCTCCAGCATTGGGCACAAAAGCCGGTGATCTTGGAGCATCCTTTCTGAACATGAATTACAGTCAGAGGTCCTTTTCTAAAACCATGGAGCAATTTGAGTAGTATTTAAGTCCACTATTTTATGAAGGACAATATATGAAAAGCAGAAGCAAGCAGCACCTGAATTTATGAAGTATAATGGCCCAAGTCTGATGGCTCTGATAACCTAAATGACCCGAGAACCTGGGGTAGGCCTGGGGGTGACAGTGGTGAGAAGAGGAACCAGGAGGGAAGCCAGGGGCAGAGGAGTGAAGGCCCCGAACCCCGGGGTTGAGGGAGGCATGCGCATGATCCCAGCACCTGGGTGGCAGGGTGGCAGAGAGAGCAAGAGCGCAGGTTGCACTAAGCACAGGCTGGCAACTTAATGAACATGATCATTTTTGCATTTTTAAAAGACCCAGTTGGCTGTAGAGTGAAGAATGGATTGCAAAATTTAAGAATGATTTGAAAAAGTGAGTTACTAGGAGGCTGTGATCGCCCAGGTGAGAAATAACATGGAAGTACTTTTAAGTTTATGTACATAAACACAGATGTATCCAAGGGATATTTAGGTTGGAGAAGTGGGAGCCCTGAGTAAGCTGTAGGTCAGAGGAGGAGGAGGAGAAGTCAAAATAGACCCCTGACCCCGTCAACTTGAGCCGGCGGGTTGCCCCAAGCACTAGCCATGGAGTCAGGAGCTACAGGAGGATCGAGCTGGCTGCGGGCAGGGTGGGAGAATTCTCGTTTAGACATTGTATGCATCCAAGAGACAGGAGAAGCCTTTCTGGTAGGTTACTGGAATCCCAGTTCTAAAATCCCTTCATTCCAGGAAAGCCTTTCCTGATTCCTCTGAAAAGATCAAAATTGTCCCATACCTGAGTGGGTACCATAGGTTATAGCATTTGTTCCTCTTATTATATAATTAAGATCATCTGACCCACTAGGCTGAGGTGGGCTCTGGGAGAGAGGTACAGTGAATAGCAAACATGCTGTTCCTTATTTCATTCCTGGGTACGGTTACAGTGTCTGGTACCCCGTGATCACCTAGGAAATATGCATTGCATGGTAAGTAAAATCAATTTCTACACCAGAGATACAGATTGGGATTTGTCAGCACAAATAAATGGAAATATTCTAGCCATATAAGTTCATGTAATTTCTAATTAACCCATAGCCGGTCTCCGTGAGACAGAGTCCTCACTTGGTTGCTTTGCTGATCTCATGTTTTTCAGCAGTGTATATTCAGAAAGCTCCAGGTATAAAGGGAGGAGCAATAGGTTTGAATTTTGTTTCTGCTTGTTTCAGAAGTTTTTAATAGGACTCATTCACTTTAGAAACTTCTTAGTGTGTAGGGATTTTTCTTAAAACAGCAAGGGGAAATTCCAATTGATCATTGTAAACTCTAGGAATTCTTTGCTACATCAAGTATGTCAGGCTATTCTGACATGTAAGATGAAAACTATCTGATACACCTAAAATAACAGGTTTCTCCTTTGATATTTGAAATGAAAAATGGTGACCATTAACAGAAGGATTTGCTTTTCATGATATTAGTGGTAGAATAATGAATTGTACCGAGAATATATTCTACTTTCACAACATTCCATTTTGGGGAATTATTTTTAATATTTCTGGGTTGCTACTAGCTTCCAACTATTTTGGATCACCCCCTACAGAGGTCGAAATTTCTGCTGTTTGATTTAAATGAAGAGAAGGCCCTAGAAATCTTAAAGAATGCACGGGCACCAAAAAGCAAAGCCTTTTTGAAGTGTGGTGTTTTATAACAGATGGAAGTTTAATGAAGTAAAGCCCAGTTTGTAACAGGTTCACTGTGTCATGTACTTCGGGTCACTACACTGGCAGGTAGGGACGAAAGGTGCCTTAAAATAGACGTGCTGAAAATGATGGAATTCTCTCGAAGGAATATTGTCTTTAATTTTGAATTATGCTGCCGATTTTAATGAATTGAAGTCACAACGCATAACCTTTCCTGACGCAGGAAGAAACTGTGAGCTGTGTGAGGATTACTTTTTCCGGCGATTTGGCGTAGATCCTTCAGCCATAGATGTCTGCACACCCTGTGATTGCGATGGAGCTGGCACTAGGGACGGGAGCCTCCTATGCAATCAGGTGAGGTCTCCTCCGTGGCACAAATGAGCTTACGAGGTGGCTTTCCCTGGGAACAGAAGGCCTGATCTATCAGGAAGTCTCTGGGAGTTTGCATTTCAAGGAGATTCTGGCTATCATGGGGGACCCCGGGCAGCCTTTGTGTGAGCATGACATCATACCTTGCTGGTTGGCTCTTCCTGCTAAGAAAGGTACACTTTAATTTCACAATTGTCAAGAGGTATTGAAGGATGGGCGTTCCATGTAAACTGAAGTACAGAGAGTGTTTTAGAATTATTGGTGAAGCAATATTAACAAATTGGGACAGCTTTATTTGAGATTCCACGGAAGACCTTATAGCAAGGGTCACTTATATGAAGATGCAAATGATGATGACCTTGCTTGTGGATTTCCTGTCCTGACTTACTTATCTCTTCAATCAAAAGTGCTGTGTTAGTTACTATTTTGTTGCTGTGACTCCACACCTGACACCCACAAATTTAGGGAAGGAGAGGTTAATTTTAGCTCACAGTTTCAGAAGGTCACAGTCCATTCAGGGGCGTCCAGCAGCAATGGAAGTACACGGCAGAGGCAGAGGTGGGGGCAGCTTCTCACGACATCACTCATAGAAAGCCAAGCCAAGGCGAGTTGAGACTAGTCCTCCAAGGAAGGCAGGAAGCAGCTTATCTGTCCTTCCAGGTCTCATCCCAGTGATCAGCCCCTCCTGGATCCAGGTGTGGAAGGTGTGGGAAATCCACACTACATGCCTGTGATCCAATTTACACACTAATAATCCAATCTACATGCCTGTAATCCACCCCTCCAGACTAGACCCCAGTCTCCCAACAGCACATGGTTCCATAGACAATCTATAACATTCAAATACATGAGACTTTGGGGGGACATTCCAGATCTAAACCACAACAGTGCAATTTTTTTGAATGAAAATGTCCTCATATATCACAGGTGCTGGTGTTGGACATTAAGTGCAGAACCTAATTGATGTGGATTCATAATTCCTATCTCAAGCAAAAGAGAAGTTTCTTATTTATTCATTCAACAGTTTCAGATATATACTCAAAAATATGTTATTTACCATCGCTACTAATTTTACAAAATATTGCATTTCAAAGTGGTGTTTTTATATACACATGTGTCGTATTTCAGTCATGTCAACATTCCTCTTGTCTTCCTTCAACCTTCTCCTGAATCATCTACTTTCCTTTCTCTTGTGTAATAATAATCTTGCTTCAGTTCGCATACATTTTTAATCCATGTATTAGGGAAAATGTGATAATGTTGCCTTTCTGAATCTGGCTGATTTCATTTAACGTGTGATGTCTGGTTCCATTCATTCTCCTAATTACATACGTTTTTTTTTCTCTTTTATGACTAAGTATTGCATTGTGTATGTACACTACATTATCTTTATCCATTCCTCTATTAACCTCTGAGGTTGTTTCCATCTTGGCTATTGTGAATTGTACTGCGTTGAAGAGGGACACGATTGTCCCTACAGTGGGCTGACTTTCACACCTTTGTGTACGTATCAATAAGTGGTATAATTGGGTCATATGGAAGGTCTGTTTTAGAACAAAAGACAAACATAAACCGGGACAAAATATGGACTTAAATGCCTTCAGTGTAATCATTGTATGTTAATGATAAGACATCATATGCTTCATTGAAAGGCTGGAGAGTTAAAGAATAATTAACAAAGCCAATTTCTACTACTTTCATTTTGTGCTATTTAAGGGCCTGTTTCCTCAGAAAGTCACTGTATATTTTCTGCATACTGATTAGTTAAGTCCGAATCCATCTGTGTATAGCTCATCTTTACATATTTGCTGTGAATTTTCAACACAGATGTTACTCAAGTCTGAACTCAAATATTGATGAATTTCTAAAGTATCTTCACTGACCCTGGGACTGTTCAACGAGTGCTACCCTGGGTATAAATCACAGTTTCTCTCATTTTATGAGTTGTCTTTTAATTCTGTTGATTCTTTCCTTTTTGTGGAAAAGTTTTGTGGTTGGATACAATTCCATCTGTCTATTTTTAATTTTGAGGTGCTATGTAAAAGTTACTGTCTACACTGAAGTCCTGAAGTGCTTCCCATCTTTTGTCCTGTAGCAGTTTTAGGGGTTCAGGTGTTACACTCAGATATTTCATCCTTTTGAGGTTGATATATTTTTATGTATGGCGATATAAAAGATCTAGTCTTACCGAAGAGACTATCTTTTCTCTAGTGTATATGCTTTATGCCTGTGTCGAAAATCAGTTTACTGAATGAATGTGGATTTCTGAGTTTCAGTTTTCCATTCTCTTGATTGGCCTATTTCTGTGCCAGTATCAAGCTCCTCTGGGTCCTATAGCTTTATGGCATGTCTCATTGTTAGGTTGGGTGCTGCTTCCAGCTTTGCTATTCTTGGTCAAGGTCATTTTGGCTTTTCTGGATTTTTGTAGATTTAGATCAATTCCTGGGTACTTTAGATTTTCTACAAAGCAAGTCATTTTGATAGACACTGTATTGAATAGTTGAAGTGCCTTGTGTAGTAGAGTCATTTTAACAATATTCTTCTAATCCATGAACGTGGGATATTCTTCCTATGTGTGAATATCTTTAATTTCTTTCATCAGTGTTTTTATGATTTTCACTCTAGAGGTCTTTCACTTCCTCGGATAAATTTATTTCAAAATGTTTTGTTTTAGTAGCTATTGTGGATTGGATTGCTTTGTTAATTTGTTTTTCAGCAAGCTCATTATTGGTGAATGAAAATACTATTTTTTGCATATTTACTTCCTACAACCTTACTGAGTTTGCTTGTAAGTCCCGACAACTTTCTGGTGGTGTGTTTTAGTAGCACTTCTTTCAGTACTTTGAATGAATTATCTCACCTTCTTCTCATCTATAAGGTCGTTGCTGCTAAATATGTGATAAATCTGATGTGTATTATCTACATGTAATTAATGCTTTTCTCTTGATGTTTTTCAAATTTTGCCTTTGCTGCTTTAGGTTGACTTTTGACTATCATATCCCTTGGTAAAGGCCTATTTTGGTTGAATCTAGCTAGAGTCCTTTGAGCTTCTTGTATCTAATCATTCAGATATTTGAAGATTTGGGAAGTAGTGGCTATTACTCATGAAATTGATTTTCAATGATTTTACCCCTTTACCTTTTAGATTTACCATGATGTGAATCGTTGTTCTGTTAATATTGTCCCATAAGGCTCATGAGCTATCACCATTCTTTTATTTTTTCTTCATCTGAGTCAATGCAAAAGATCTCATATTCAGAAATTCATTCTTCTCTTTTTTCTAGTCTGTTGTAGACACTCTTTATTTTATTTTTATATTATTGTTTGTATCTTTTAACCCTAAGATGTTTGATTGTTTTTTCATAATTTCTATCTCATTGGTGAGTTTTTTGTACATATCCTGATTTTTAAAATATTGTATTGCTTATATTATCATATATTAGCAGCATTATTTTAAATTCTTTTTTCAGACTTTTAATATATTTCCTTCAAGTTGGGATATGTATCTGACATTTACTGTTTTCCTTTGAAGGTGTCACAATATTTGGTTCCAATGTTGGTGTCTTCACATCTGGTGTAATGCTTGTATCTTCCCAATTGGTGGAGCAGCTTTGTAGGAAAATGTATTGTTCAGGTGGGATGTAAGAAGCCAGTTGGGTAAATGCTTAGGTTGTATTTTAAAGACGCTCAGATAAGTGTAATTACTGTGTGATTTCTTCAATTTTGATTTATTTCAGTAGTATCTTTAGGTGCTGGCATACTACGGTGGTCCTTGAAAATTGTTGTTACAAGGCTGCAGTGAACATAGGCTTACAAATGAGTGTGTTCTCAGGATGCACAGAGCTGAACACAGCTAGCTCCAGGGCTTACGGTAGCATCTGTCTCAGCCTTAGCGATGTGGGATATTGAGAGAACTATACCAAATTCCCGGAGGCAACACAGGGATGACAAGGACCTATAGCATCAGCAGACATAGCCCCTGAGCCAGAGAATATGGAAGATCTTCCCAAGACCTCAGGATGAATGTGGAAGTTGCCTGGGCCCGTGTCAGCAGCAGCCACGGTTCTAAAGCTGCAGCGTGGCTTAGACCTTCTCTAGGTCTCACAGGACTTAGCACAAACACTGACACGTGTGGCCCTGGTAACCTCACTTTTGAGCTTGTGTCACACAGAGGGGACTTTTTAGAACCCATGGTGTAAAGTGCAAGTCACATTGGAACATGCAGTGCTGTTAGCTACATACATGGCATTGTAGGACCCATAACTTTTCCCAGGCTATGACACCAGTAAGTAACTTGGAAAAGAGCAACTATGGGAAGTCAGTGCAATTTTAGAACTTAAAAATGCAGTAACCAAAATGAGAAGTTCAACAAGTGGGCTGAATGAATGAGAAGGCTAAGGAGACGGGGCAGATTGAGCCCTGAATAGGAAAGGATCAACAAAGTTGGAGATAGAATGATGCATACTAATTAATGTAAGCAGTGTAAGCTTGGCACCCTGACCGTGTCACCTACGGGGGAAAAAAATGGAACTATCAAATGCAAAAGCTCACACCATAAAACCTAGAAGACAATGGCTTTTTAGATAAGACACGTAAACCATAAAGAAAAAAAAGAAACAGTGGGTCAGTTAGACCCTCATAAAACTAAAAACATTTATGTTTTCGATTCAGAAAGAGAGTTAAAAACCCGAAGGCGTGGGAGAAAGTTTCCAAAGCATATACAAAGAATGTTCTAACATATAGTGAATGCTTAAATGAGAAAATTTTTATTACACAAAAGATTGTATTTTCATGAGCTCCCCTGAGATGGTTCCTCCTTACTTCAAATGAACTTATCCTTCCCACTGTCCGAAGTGGTTCTTGTTTTTGTGCGCTGAATACAAACTGTGGCGAATGTTGCAGCTGAGTTTTAACCGATGGAAAAGCAGGTGCGTGGAAGTGTGGCACTGCGCTCTTATCCACCTCGCTTCACCAGATCTAGCACTGTGTGTCTCCTGCTTCTTCCCCCAAAGCAAAATAACCATGAAAAGTAAACAATTTTGAGTAGATTCAGGACACAGAGACAGACATAAGCCATGACACTGCAAGGAAAGACCCTCCTCTGTGATAAGCTCCTGTTTAGTGTAGGTTAAGCATTCTTATAACTCTAATAAAAATGCAGATAACCCAATTAAAATGAATAAAAAAGTCTGAAGAGATAATTCTTCAAGACAGATACTTAAATGACTTACAAGCACAGAAGATGCTTGATTTCATTAGCCATCAGGGAGATGCAAATCAAGCCACAGTGAGAGGCACCTCACACGCGCTTGGGTGGCTGTCACTGTGAGGACAGCCAGCAGGGATGGGGGCCCGGAGGTTGCAGGAGCTCCTGCAGAATGTTGAGGTGTGCACCCACACTGGAAGATAGCCTGGGAGTCCACAACGCATTCAGCACAGAGCGACCATATGGCCGAGGCATCTCACTCCTCAGTACGCAGCCAAGCAAAATAGGAACATATGTCTTCGTAAGATCTTATTGGTGAATATCACAGCTACATTATGACTAAGAGTCAAAATGCGGAAACTCTAAATATCCACCAGCTGATGAATGGATAAATAAAACACCACACAATGGAACGTTGTTCAACAGAAAATACACATGCCAGTATGAACTGATGCCTTAGAAAGGAAAGGGAAGAGGAGAAAGCTTTTATCTTTTCAAAATGTTTCTTGTGTTATTTTTTTCACGTGCAAACAACTAGCGTAGATGTGTGACACACATGCTTTAAAATGTTTGTTTTAAAAATGTTTTCCTTAGAGTCTTTGTATCTTTCCAAGTTTTCTCCGTTGATAATGTTTATAGTCAGAAGAATTTTCATTAACTCTGTTATTTAGTCCAAGAAAGCTGATTGAGAATATGGCTGTAACCAAACATGGCAGGAAGATTTTGTGAATTTAAAATCGCTGCTTTGTCTCTGTCTATACTGCATTCATACAGTACCTTCACTTTTATTAATTTTTTATACTCTAAGTTCTAAGAAAAAGTATATGGATTATTATTGGTGCTTGAGGAAGTGTCGAGTATCTGTTTCCTCAATCGTCTTAGGAAGGGCTTCTCTAGTGTTTACGGTCATTTTCAATGAGATTACAGAATAGACACTAAAAAAGTTGTCAACAATGTCAGAATCATAAACTACAAAATTGAACTCAAGGACATTTTTAAAATTCATGCACTTGCAACCCTTAATAATATTAGGGAGCATACAAGGAAATTAGGCAGACATTCAAGTCTCATTGTGTTATAATAACTTCGGAAGCCAGCCAGCCCCAAGTGGCCTGTGCCACCCCGGTGTGTGCTCTGTGTTCTGGAAGGGAACTTTCCCTTTGGCACTTGGCATTTGGAACTCGATCCAATCTCATAAGCCATGGCGTGTTTGCCTTACTCCTCTGTAAGAAATATTATGATTCTTCCTTGTGTGAATGCCAAGATCTTGGGAATGGCATGAACTAATGCTCTGAGTCACTGGATCCTAAAAATACTTGTGCCAAAGTCAAGACAGAGAGCACACTGAAGCTTAATAATAATATTTGGATTAAGAGGAGAGAGGAAACGGAGAGTGATTGGCATTGTTGCTGAGGAGTCCCTAATTTAGAGACCCTGGCTCCCAGGGTTGCCGTGGGGGTTAAGAGCTCTACCCACATCCTTGTACACGGGGCTGCATTTGTGTGTTTTTTCCCCTGTTTGTGATGCTGTTACCCCTTTTTCTTTTATTTCCTGAAACAAGAGCTTGGAGTATTTTCATTATAACCAGAAGGAATGCCTGGGGCAGAATGATGGTCATTCCCTGCGCTGTGGACAAGACTTCATCTATCTCATGATGATCGGTCAGGCTTGGCTAGCATTGAGGTCTCTATCACGGTGCTCTGGAATGCCACCACGGTGCCTTCTTGGTTTCCTGAGCGTGTGAGTGAACTGATGTGTGTCCTCTATTTGGGGCTGGTATTTTCCTTCCCTCAGAGGCGTGATTTAAATCCACATGGACTGCACAGAGCTCCAGGCCTGGATGATACTTTATGCTTTGATCTACCTGGGGAAGAAACTTTGAACTGTCACCTGGAGTCCATATAGCTTCATGTCACTGTGCTCCTGTGTCAGGTCTACCCCGCTCCTCCTCAGGCCCTGCCCCTGGGCTCCATAGAGGCTGCTGATGAGGTGGGGCGGGTTCGCTGAGAGCCCCTAGCGTGTGTGCCGATGCGTGTAGTAGACACTTGGGAAGTGTTGCTTGGTGTTGACCTATCTCGCTTCTTGTGCTGTGTTCTTGCTTGTAGCCGAAGTAGCTCTGAGAGTTCCATGGTGACAGAGCGCATATGGCCAGCATAGGGCATCTCAGACATGTAGCATGACTGTGAAGATGCCAGCTGTGTTTGTCACAAGCAGATTCTGGCTCAGGAAATCTGAGGAGAGAACTGAGCTCTACTTTTGAGAAAGTTCCCAGATGATAATGGCCTTTGCCGATGGACCATAGACCACTGTTTTAATAACCAAGGAGTCTGAGTGCTGTGTGTGCACAGATGGAGGAAACTCTGCCTGTGTGGGCTGCAGGGAGGTGTGTGTGTGTTCACTTACACACACACACAGGGAGTGTATGCAATTACACGCACATGTACACACTAGGCCATATGTGCGTTCAGCTGCCCTGTCCTTTGGATCACTTCTTAAAGCCAAATGCTTTTCATAGTTTTCCACATCACAGAGCCTTTGTTAAATTTGGGACAAATTATACCCTAAGCTATGTCCTCAGTATTAGCGGGTCAAACCTAAGTTTTGAAATAATTGAAATAGAAAATAAAGGCATAGAAAAGTTGGTTCAAAACTGAAGAGAGAGCTGTACGTGTCTAAAAAGAGACAAGAGTGGCTGGTTGTAATTCTCAATACAGCATCAACAGACCGCTGTCAGGGCGCCAAAACAGGGTGAATGATTCAGAGACACAAAAGGTAGATTAAGCAAAAAGACTGGCATTGGCGTGAATTAGATGGAACAGAAAGGCATCAATGAAGGAAATATTTGCTGGTCTGGCCCACGGAAGATGGGGTCTGAGGGAATAGAGACCTGACTCATGAGAACTGATTGTTCTACTAGGGCGATAATTCTCAAGAACATATTAAATACCTGGACAGGATGTGTGTCCTCCACGTAACGCACTGTTTCCTACAGTACACCAGTGCTTTTGTGTCCCCTCCGAACTAGGTTTTTGTCACTGGTTACCGCGGGATGTCCAGAAAGCACCAGGTGAATTTCCGGAAATGTATTTCTTCATGTTTTTATGACAAATAGAAGGGAAAGACGCAAGGCAGGTCCTCTCACCTACAAGGAGTGGGGTCAGTGGAGATGGCCGTGCGCATTGGGAGGGTGAAGGTAAGAGAGCGGGGTTTCGCCTGAGCTTACGTAGCGATGAGGAGGTCTGTGCACAAGCTGCATGGTCTCCAGAAAACGAGCCGAGAAACAGCTGGATAGCAGAGGGGCAGAGACGATGGGCACAGTGGTCCTGGAACGCCAATGAGAACAGAAGGCTCTAGTGCATCCGAGGCAGATGAAAGATTAGTATCAAGAGCGCTGTTCACCAAAGTGCCTGGGACTGAGGTAGACGGAGTGCACAGGGAAGGGAGGGTCACAGCCTCGGCTTCACTTGAGCTCCATACGTGGGCGCATCTGGTGTCTTACTGGGGACTGGTTTACCCCAAGGGCCCAGTAATAGAAACCTGGCCGAATAATCATGCCTCAGGCATTTTAGGCTGGATTCTGTAGCGATGTTAATGACAGTGGCTATAGGTGGTGACTGGATGTTAGAAAAATCGATTTAAATTAATGGTAAAAGAGGTCCATCTCATTCTTACTGCTACTTGCTGGGACAAGCTAACAGCTACAATGACTAGCACTGAAGTAGTAACTGCAATAAGCTATAGAGAAGTGTGTTTCTTACTCACGTAACTCCTTCCCTCAGGCTGCTGTGCTCCTTGGTGCCTGGTGGTCTCCCCACCATGTGACAGTTCAGGGGCGCAGGCTCTTTCGGTATCCTGGCCCTGCTGTCTTCTAGTGAAGGAAAAGACAATGTAGACAAACAGCTCCTCCGAGAAGCATGCATCTCCTCTCCTCTGAGCCCACTGGTGACAGCTGGGCACGCGGCTAAACTGGCTCTAGGGAGTTCTGGGAACAAGTCGTCCCTGGCTGGGTAGCCCTGCCCAGGGTAGACGTGTCCTGGGAGATGCAGAATGGTCTCACGTCTTTCTGCCTCTGCTCAGTTCCCATGAACGAAAAGTGGCTCAAGAGTGGGAGCGTGTTCTTTTCTCTTCTATACACCAAGCCCAGTGGCTTCTGGTACCTTGAGAACACAGCACCTCCTCCATGCCCTGGGGTTGCCCGGCCACACCTACTGGTGCCAGCGCCTGCTGGGGTAGCCTCCACAGCAGTGACCAAGGCCCCTGTGGAGACACGTATCAGAGCAACAGAGATGAGCAAGAGAGTAGGAGGAGGAGGGGAGAGAAACGGCAAGGGGAACCGTCTTGTTTGTGGGTACACATGACGCAGGGCTTGGAGGACAGGCAAATGAGAAGACAACCAGGGCCCCAGACCCTGTGTTCCCAGAGGAGGGAGATGGGGAAGAAGTGAACCATAACGAAAGACAGTTGCACACAATATGCTTCCAGTTCATAGATTTGAAGATAATTTCAAACTTCGAGTATTTTGAGGGTTTTATCAGAAGCGGCTACTGCAGACTGTTTAGGTTTTTCGGCGGGGAGTGGTGTCTAAGTTACTTTTTCATCGCTGGGACAGAATACCCAATATGTACAACTTTAGGGAGGAAAGATTTATTTCAGCTTACGGTTTCAGAAAGTCACAGTCCATTCATGAATGGGTGGCCGGAAAATGGTGAAATCACACGGTGAGGCCACAGCTAGAGCCAGAAGTAGAGATGGTGCTCCCGACACAGAGACCCTCACAGTGTGGCAGAACTGAGACTAGCCTGGGAGGAAGGGTGAAGCCGGAACATGCCCTTCCAGGTCAGGTCCCACGCATCTGCCCCTTCCAGCCAGGTCCCACATCCCACCTGTGCCCAGTATCCATAGGTACATGAGGTTCTTGGGGGACACTCCTGATGCAAACCCTGACAGGGAGTTATAATTAAAAGATGCAAACATTGTGCATTTGGCTAGGTATGCAGGTAATAGTTGGTATAGAAAGTTTGTTTAATATATTTATCATTATATCATAGTGACCCCTGGTAGATTTTTTAAATATAATATTGGCTTTTTCAAGAACAGAATACAGTCACCTGGCCTTGTCCCTGGCCTGGTAAATGAATGTGCTGATTCTTCTGAGGGACACGTGCACCCCAGAATCCAGGGAGATCCAGGGATGGTTAGGAGGCTCTCCAGGGGTTAGGGCGTGGCTCTGCTCCTGGTGGCGACGGCCACGATCTACCCACTTGCTTTGTGTCCTACATAGGAGTGTGACATTGGAAAGTGCCTAAGACAGACTGGCGCGTTGGGAAAATGTGTGAGGGAGAACCCAGACTGTCAGAGTCTCGTCTGTCCCATTTGTTTGGTACGTGCCATGTGCAGAGAATGACACAGCCACTTAAGTCAATTAGTTCTGTCCCTACCAGAGTTGGAAAAGATATTAATTTATCCTCATATGCATGTATATGCATCAAGGACACTGAATCTCAAGAAAATTATGTAACTACTCTAAGATGATACAACACAAGTAATAACGAAGTGGGGGAAAACAGGAAGCTTGTGTCATTTATTTTCAAAGCCCAAGTTCAACTTGAGGTCAGAGGTACGGAGGTCTGACCTCCGCGTGAGGTCCCAAGGCGACACCCGGTGCCTTGCCCTTAAGTAGACCCTGCAGCACATGGTCAAGCTGGATATTTACTTGTACTGTTCTAAAGTAACAAGGAAATATACCCAGTTGTTTATTCAGACATCCAGTCTTATTCATTGTACACACCACACTAATAGCCTCATATTTTAATCCCAAGTACTTGAGAAATAACAGTGACAAACTGGAAAGGGCTCAGTTCTCAGAGATTTGGTTGATTCTGAAGACTCTTAGCTCCTGTTGCTGGTACAGAGTGTCCGAGAGCCTCTGTTTATAGGGAGGAGAGGTACGTTGTGGCTGGCAGTTTCAGCTGTTTCATTGTCACTCAGCACCATCGCGTCTGGGCCCGTGGCAAGGCAGGATATCGTGGTAGAGTGAGGCTGCTCACTTCATGATGGCCAGGAAGGGCAGTGGAGGGAGGGACAGAGAAAGGAGGGGAGAGGGAGGAAACGGGAGTGAGATTAGAAAGAGGAGAAGGAGGGGACAGACAGGGGGAGAGAAAGAGGCAAGAGTGAGGTCTGGCTCCCAGTAGCCCCAATGTGCTCCCAGTGATGGGTCTCCCACAACTTGGCCCACCATGCTGCCCCTCACACCCCCACTGTCCCCTAAGTTGTGAATGCACGAATGACTACTCAGGAGGTTAGAGTCCTAATGAGCTTCGTGCTTGCAGAAGGCCACGCCTGAGTGCTGTTGTACTGCGTGTCCACACTTTTATCACGTGAGTGTTGGGGGTCATTCAAGGCCCAACCTTTAACAGAGTTAACGCATGCACCTTGACACTTAACGTAAGGAGTCACTTTATTGCCGTACACATACCTGGAAATCTGAATATTCTTAAGGGCATTTTTCAAACTCTTGTTTCATTTATTTGCTTATTATTGCTGGTGGACACCTTTCTCTCTCGATATATTTGAAGCTTGCGTTTGCATGGCTTCAACTAACCCCAGAGCAAATACGCACTATCCTCTACGAGTTCGTAGTGATTTTTATCACCTTTACTGTAACAGAACAAAAAGATTGCTCAGCCAAGTGAGTGAACATTCTTCAAAGTGTATTTATACGCATTAATGAGACACATGGAAAAATACACTTATTCACTCGGGAAATGCATGCTACGGTGCACGTAAGATCTTTCAGTTTAATAAAGTCAAAACAGCATCTTGCTAATAACCCCTACATTAACTTTGCAGCAAATTACAGTAAGAACACACTGCCTGGTTGTGCCACTCTGGTGGCATTTATGAAATGCTCTAATGTCATTATAATGACACGGGGTAGATGGATCTTTTACAAGTTACAGCTTAAAAATCTCTGAGCTTAACAGACCTAAACCAGCAACAACAACAAAAAAAGATGATGCAATATGAAATTATACCCCTTCGGAGGACTCGAAGGTCTGTAATTACATTAGTTCTTCTAAAAACCATTCAAGTACGTAAGCGCTGCTGGGAATAGCAGTATGCGGGGAACCTCTGCGCAGGCTTTCCGTCTTGAGGGTTCAGAAGACGTGCAGAATGTCTTCCCATCTTCCTCTGGTCTCGCGGGAGCGGCTGCGGGACTGAACCTTTCTGCCGGGCCCTTAGAGAGCGCGGTGCGGAAGTTCAAAAGGCTGCTTCTCAGAAAGGCTTTCCTGAGGGGGAAGCGGGTCGTGCAACACAGCTGCCTGACAAATGACAGGCCCCGCAGAATGGGACAGAAAAGCCTTCTTGGTTTCACACCAGCATAGAAAGTTTTCTTCTCAAATGAATATTTTCGACAGCTGAGCAAGATGATAAACAGCATCGTCACAAAACACTTACATGGAAACCAGCGTGATGGTGTACGTTATTCACCCGGCGTTCTCCAATCTGTGACATCTGTATGTGGCAGGACCTCCTGCGATTTCCTTCATTTATTTCCGAAGTGGGGGGAGGACCTTCAGAAGGTGGCCTCTTGCAGGAAGGTGGGCTTTTCTTCTCCAGAGATGCAGAGGCTTACGAAGAGAGACCATGGCATCTCTCCTGGGAAGAAGCCACAATCCCCGCGGCCCACATCTGGGCGGAGCAAACCCCTCGGTGGGGTTTTTCACTTGTGAGCTTCAGTGGCGATGGAAAGGATTAGGTGTTTCACAAAGGCTTTCTTGCAAAAGGAGTTGCTGAAGCAGGCTCTTTCCACGGTGCGCATTCACAGGCCTAGCAGTTGTAAATACAGACTGAAAAGAAAGATGGCGTCTTCGGCGCTCAGTGGTGGACTTGCCTCTAATAGGCTGATTGCGTGACCCAGCGTGAAGGGAGCAGGAGACTGAGTGCCCGGGCATTGGCTGACTTCAGAAAAAGCAGTGAGTGCTTCAAGTAGCCCAGTGCCAGCTCCCCAGTGCTAGTGTTCCCAAGAAGCGCCAGTGGGCATTTGGAAAATGAGGACGTTCAAAAATGTTTCCTTGATTAGGTCTCCGATATATGGTTGTGAACAACCAGAGGACTGAACTTCTGGATACACGAAACACGCCAAATATGGATGTATATGCTCAGATTATTGCATTATTTCAAGATGTCTCATATACTTCACTTGGACTTTAAAAAAAACTATGAATTATGATACTGTTTTGTTGAATGGAAAACAGTTCCAGGATAAATAATCTCTAAAGGCTATTCTAAGAGTTTTAACTAACTCCTTACCAAATGTGAATTGAAATTGAGATTTCTGTCATTTCTACAGTACTTGAGAACATCTCGTAAACATATTGAGTGACAAAACAGGCTTGAACAATACATTTAGTCACCGAACAAATATGGGGTGTGACAATGTGCCGGGCAGTAGGCTAGATAAAATGTCTAGGAAAGAAAATGAATAAATAATCAGCTATTAAATCTAACCATCCCAAAAAGTGTCATACACTAGGATTATTTTTAATCCAATTATGTGAGGATTTTACTTTTTCGCCATTGATGAACACCCCCTAACTTCAGAATTTCTACTATCACAAGTTCTGTGCATCCCTCTCAAGTGTGATACCCCAGCGTGGGGTTCTGCTGTGGAAGTGGGCCTTGGCCAGTCATTTGTGAGGGCTGGTGGGAAGAGACTACACTGGTTTCCTCAGGTCCCGTTGTAGAGCTCTTGCAGTTGCCGGCTGTCAGACCAGCAAGGCTCACTCCTAATTTCAGTGGCCTGTTCTCAGATTGAGCCACTGTGGTTTACTCCAGTTTTCAAGTCTCAGAAAAGTTAGGGTTCCCTCCAGTTCTGTCCCCTGTCTCTCCTACAGGCACTGACACCATGCAGGTCTTGTGAGTGTTAGAGGTTTGTTCCCACCTGCTGCTTTTTGGGAGCTTTGATGATAACAGGTCACTTCGTATTGTTATGAGGGGTGTTCATGTTTTGGGGGGGGGGTGTTGCTGTCCCATTCTGTGTTTGTACATTGTCGTTTAGGGAGAGCTAGCAACTTTGTAGTCACAGAACTAGTGGTTACGGTTTGAGAATGGTATGTGTGTGTCTCCCAAAGACTCATACGCTGGAAACTTGGCTCCAGTGAGGTGGTGCTAAGAGGTGGTGGCACATTTAGGAGTGGAGCTCAATGGAAGTCAGTACTGGCCTTTCCCCTTGCTCTGGCTTCCTGTTCGGCCCTGTGACCTCTTCTGATTGGATGTGCTTCTTCTGTTGTGTTGCTTTCTCTCACAGAGTGAGAGAGAGAGAGAGCGCGAGCGAGCACATACACAAGCAAAGTACAAAGTAAGTAGAAAGCAGGAGATGATAAAAATTTAGTAAAATAGTAAATTGGACCAAAAGTAGTGACAATGATCAAATTCAACAGTTTATTCTTTGAAAAGATTGATACAATTGATGAACTGATGAATAAAAAGGCAATGCATAAATTACCAACACCAGAAAATTTTCAAAAGGGTCTTGAACATTCCTGAAACGTTCAAAGGATAGTGAACTTGGGAGCAGCTCTGCAAGCACGTTTTCTGCATGCAGTGGACAGAGTGATGCAAAATACACAGAGAAGAACAGCAATACAGACCTGAGAGGAAACCAATTCTGTGCAGCTCCCTGTAGACTAAAGACAATGAAATTCATAATGCAAAACCTGCTGCCAAGGAGGACGTCAGATCCAGGTAACTTCTTTGGGGGATGTTCCCATAACACGCAGAAAGAAATTATGGCTCACATAAATTCTGCCAGAAAACCAAGGCCAAGGCGCAGATGTTTCCCAGCTCATTTTGTGAAAGCTAATTCTTATCCCATAACCTGATAGAGCACTAAGGGAAAGCACACGTGGAAATTCCATCAGAATGTGCTGTTGATGATCTCCCAGCAATCAGTGGAGAGAATCCTGACGGCTGCAAAAGGCTGGTGCATTGATGGCTGGTGGGCACCTATCATTACTGTTATCAAAGTCACATTACTGTTTGAAAATCCATTGACAGTTAATGTATGTAATAAGCCACATACACCGAATTGAAGAGAATCTCATTGGCAATCATTTCAGTAGATATGAAGAAGCTTCTTGGGGTGGGGACATTCAAAACACTTTCATGAAAAATACTCTGCTTACTAGGAATAGACGTCTTCAAGTTGAAGAATATATGCAAAGAACTCAGAGCCCACGGGGTGCTCATTTGTTCTTGATGTCCGTAAGATCAAGAACAAAGAGTCTTTACTCTTAGAACTTCTATTTAAAATTATGACAAAGGTCTAAGAGCAAAATGAAGAAAGAAGAGGTCATGAGGAAGAAGTAAAGCTGTTGTTATTTGCTGAGAACGAGATGCCGAATGGGCAGGAAAAGTGTACGTTGCTGGGTTCTCAGGCCTGTGCTGTCACTGTCCTCCAGCCACGTCCTCCACACAACCAGTCAAAGCTGGCTTCTTAGCTAAGTAAGAACAATGCGTGCACTCTACAAAAGTACCTGTGAGACAAATCCCAGAGCAGCATTTTCAGCGAGGTTGCTGCCACCCAGTTCTACTCATATAAACTCTAGAAACATCGCTGAGGGAGGAGTAGTTAGATGTTGTGAGGCTAGAGAGTCATGCACTCACATCGTGGAACCTAGACCTTGTTGCTGAAGCTGTTGGGAGCTATTGACTACCTCCGTGTGTGGGAGTGACCTAATAGTCTGTAACGGGGGGAGAGAGCTGGAGCAGTCCATATGAGAGAGGGACTGTCCCTCTAACATTAGTTAGCAGTTTTGTACGTGGTAGTTATAAAATCTATTTTATTATTGGTGTTCTTTATTATAAGCACATCCACTTGTCTTCATCTGAGGTATTCTACCATCACCACTGTCCCTCCAGAATGTCACACAAGTGCCGTATCAGGGTTGGGCTGGATGAAAATCAATCTGCTAGCTGTGGATTAGGTGGCGTAGGAGAGTGGAGCAGCCACACAGAAGTCATTCTGTGGATAGTGGCCAGATAATGACAACGGATAAAGGAAGGGGTGGTGGAAGCCGGGGGGTGGGGGGTTGCCAGGTGCTTAAAAATGTCACAGGTGCATTTCAGGTGGGGGCCTGTGGCCACACATCTGTTGAGTGGTAACTTGAATGTGTGAAGTCTCCAACAAGACTGGGGTGAAAATTTTCTACAAGAAAATCCTGACGGTCTCTATAAAGGGAAGGAGTATTCTGAAAAATGCATTCGTTTGTTAAACTCTTTTTGTCCTAACTTATATATAGTTTTCCAACAAACCCTCTAAATCCATTTTAACTTTGAGAGGAGGCTTCTTGGTTTTAAGTTTTTGAGTTTGCTTTTCAAATTCTGAGTTCACTTGACAACATCACCATTACCTCACGGGCTTTCAGTGAGATCTGTGAGAAGCTACGATCCACAGGACGTTAGGTTTTCCTTAACTACTCGCCAAGTGAGTGTGTCAGAATCTACACACTAATGTTTGTGTTATCTGAAAGGATAACATGATGTAGTGGCGAACAACACATCAAGCACTGTGTTTGCTGTGTTCATTTAGTTAATCATGAAATCGCGCTCTATGTTTTCTTTATGGAATACGTTTTCTCTCTCCTCTCTTTGTCCCTGTCTCTCGCTTCCTCCCTGTCTCTCATGCACACCCCAGAAATCCTGTGTGAATTATGTGATGCCTGGACCTCACCCTGGTAGAGTCGTGTTTGCGAAAGGAGAAGGCACTAGCACGACAAACACGGGAGTTTCTTCTGTTCTTCCATCACTAGCATCCTTGCCAAATGCAGTGTGATGATAGCCACCAAGCTTTTGTCACTAAAAATTGTTGGTCAGATTTATGACAACAGGGTGTGCTGTGCAACCTGGGACACCAGACTTTTTCTGTGTGGTCTGAAGGCAGAGGTGCCTGGGAGTGGTTACAAGGTGATATGTAGCAGCCGTTGGTGGGTATCAAAGCTCTTCTGAAACAGTCACCAGTTAACAGCTGGCCTGCTTGGCTATTGCTTCCATTGTGCTTTCAGCCCTTGACAGGTATAGGCCATGACCTTGACCTTCCTTGGGTCTACTTCTCTCCCTGTTGCTCTTGCATAGCTTTGGAAGTACGAAACACCTATCCTTTAGTAAGTCACTTATTCTTTCTCAGGTTTCTTTCTTTTTTTTTTTTTTTCCTGAACGAAGAGGACTTTGCATTGCCACAGATGGCAAAACCTCAACCCTCAGAGTCCTAAATTGATGTGGCTCGGGAATTAGGAACAAATCATGAGCAATATAGGTAAAAATAACTTGTTTCCTAATGTAAGTGCTGTGGAGAAAATCGGACAGGTGAAAGGATTCAGGAGAACCATTTTAAGAAGCAAATTTTAATCTAGATATAGCTAGGATTTTTTGTTGAAAAGGTGGGGTTGATTAGAGACTTGGAGGAGAGGGGGTTAATCATGAAGGAATCTAGAGGGAGGGACCCAGGCGTGTGATGCTAAGGACTGAGGGTGTGTGTGTCCCTGATGCGTTCATGGAGCAGAAATGAGACCGTGGGGCTGCAGTCACAGCAGAAGCGATAGGAGGACCCAGTCCTTGGGGTCCTTGTGCAGGTGTCTTGTCTTTCTACTTGGCAGGAGTCAGCCACTTGCATTGAGCAAATTGAAAGAGTTTGCTGTCAATCCTTTGATGAGCTTTCTTGCTCACAGCGTCTTTGGTACCAGTGTGAAAATGTGCAGACTGGTAGTGCCACCTCATCTGTGCCAGGGACTTACTGTGAGCAGCGATTGTGCTCAGCACTTGGAGGTGAATGATCTCCATTGATTCCAGCAGCAGATCTCGGAGGTTGATACTGTTTTGCTCACCTAACAGAGACTTAGGCCAAGTTCAGTTGCTCAGGCTGTGGCGTATCTGGTAATTATGGCACAGAATCCGAGGTATCTGGGCATTCACGCTCTGTAGTCCAGGAAACACCAGTAACGAGTTGGTTCAGTTTGGGGGCATGATAGCATGGGCTGCTGGGAGACAGGGCTGTAGTCAAGGAGTCTTGGCTTCCATGTGGACCAGAGCGCTTTCTTCCCTTTTGCTCTTTGGAAAGTGAGTTTATTTTCCTATAGGAAATTGAGCACTTCACAGGACTGTTTGTAAATGGGAGACACGTGCTGCCACTTTCCTATTGCTTTTCCCCTCCTCTCCTGCCCTCCCCTCTCCTCCCCATTTCTTAAGCCAAAAGCTATGCTGGCCTCTTTGAGTTCCCTCGTAGTACCCCAGATAATCCGTCAGAAAAATCAGGATTCTATCTCCAGAGACATTCATAATCTTTCCCTCATGGTCAATTTGATATTTATTTTGCTTCTTTCTGTTTAGTTTTCTATCAGTGATAAATTTCTCTTCCCTATGCTCATATTCCTGCCACTGCCTATCTGTGAGTGATTTATGTATATTGATACACGTGCCATAAGTGTACCTCGGAGCCCTTGCAGGCCTCGTCTGTCTGCGCATCCCCAGAATGTTCTGTCGTTCTGGTCTGGTGCTGAGCGCAGCGTCTCTGCGCTGCCTGCCCTGCTGTCGGGCTAGGACTTCGCACATGGTGTCCTCATGCCCCGGTCCCCTGCCTTTTCTGCTCTGGTTCCTTTGTTTAGTTACTGTAGCCATGTTAGTAGCTTCTAGAGGAAAGAAGGGATGTCTGAGTAACATTGATTTTTTATTCTTGAGGAATTTTCTCCCCTAATATTTTTTCTGTTTCTGCAAATCTTATCTGCTGGTATCTTGTTTTCCACTTTTCTTTTTAATGTCACATTATCATTTTTATTAATATGTATTTGCAATAGCTAATAATTACATTGAACTTAAAGAGTTGGTGCATTCACATTTCTCTCTCTCTCTCTCTCTTTCTCTTTCTCTCTCTCTTGACACAGGGTCTGGCTCTGTAGCCCAGGCTGGTCCTGAGTTCACTGGTGTAGCCTAGGCTCAAGCCAGTCCTCCTGCTGCAGCCTCTCAAGTGCTGGGATTACAGGCATGAGCCACCACGCCCAGCTTTATGTGGTGCTGGGGAACTGAACTCGGGGCCTTGCAGGGAGCGCTTTGCCGCTATGCCATTCCTCCAGACCCACATTTCTCATCTGGATTGTTTTTCCTTCCCTCCTCCCTTTGCAGCCTCTACCCCTCCCCCCACCCTCCTTACCCCACATCCCTCCTCCCTCCCCACAAGATCTATCATTTTTAATTAATTTTGAAGAATTTCCCAGCTTTCTCTTTTAATTCTTTGTGAATTTTTTGGCCTATTTTTATTATTTAAGAGTTCCTTCATCATTCACTTTTTAAAATTAAGTTCTTTTCTCTTACATGTTTTTACATTGGCCACGTTTTTTCCCGGTGACGGCGAGGCACGTCCTGCTCATTTCCGGCTGACGGCCTCCGCTGTGCGCCCTGCCTGCACCAGGCCGTTTTCGTCTTCCGTCTCGCGTGGTGACTGTTTCTGCTCCTCCTGGTTTGGAATTCCCGTCTCGGCCTTTCATTTGGGAAGTGCGGCCCAGATGTCTGCTGCCTGTTTGCTCTCCGTCCCACCGTGCAGTGGCACAACGTGGCTCAAGTGATAGTCGTTCTTGTGCTTTGGAGCAGCAAGAGATCTTTGCCTTTCCGGGTCGGACGCGTAGTGATCATCAGCGGGAGTCTGATCTCTGCAGCCTTTCCCTGCCAGTTGCCTCTTCATGGAGAACCAGCCCAGCCGCTGGCTTCCTAGAAGTTGTGCTGGGGAGAGGGGATCCTGGAGCAACGGGGGCGGGGCCTCTCACCTGTTTCTCCATCCTCCTCTTTCAGCCTGCCGTCTGTTACTACTCATGAGCTGTTGGTGATTTAATATAATGGGGCTGGATAGTTTTGTTTTACTTTTCTGGCAGTAACTTGGATGTCGTTGTGAAGGAGGGGCTAGCTTGGCTAGCTGTGGGGCGGGAATACTGAGGATGGGACCTGCACCTGTGCTGTCTGTGTAGGACCCCTCCTAACTCATGATTTCCAGCCCTGGCGTGGTGGGTATTTTGAGCTGCATAAGCTGCTCTGAGGCCCTGCTGTATACCTGGTGGGGGCTCTGCAGCATCCCTGGCCTCTACCCACTGGGTGCTGGCAGGGCCCCACCCCAAAGGGGGGCCAGCAGGAAGGTCTCCAGGATGGAAGTCCTCCGACACAGAGCTGTTCCCACCAGGAACCAGTGCACTAGCGTCAGGCTTGTGTTCTGTTTCTTCTTCAATGCTTCGCCGTCTCTGCCTTAAATCTTTTGAGCGCTCTGCAGGAAAATGCAGTCCTCTTAACTGAGGAATCCAGTTCAACTGACACCTGTTTTGTTGCTTTTATGGTTAAAGAATGCTATATTTCTTGCAGTTTTTTGCCTTTAAGATCTGTGCTGAGAATTACTTCACTGTCTTTTTTACTGGTCTCATTAGGCTTCAAAAATTTCCTTGAATTTAGTGAGATGATACTAGAAAAAAGAACTAGGCCCAAATTTAGTATAGGTTTTCCTAAAAATATTATTTTTGAGTGTACATATTTAAATGTATATATTGTAAACAGTGCCCAACTTTAGTGCCTGAGCCAGAAAAGAGCTCAATATTGTAATTTTTAAAAATTCCCTCCACCCTGTTATTTCTCATGGATATTTTTTTCTTAATCTTATTAATTCCTGAATGAACCACTTAATGCTTTGCTAGAAAGCATGCACATGGCTTACCATTATTTCCATCTCCTGGGCCATGTCTTTCTCATGGCTAGCTGTATGCCTCAGGATCAGGTTGACTATGGCTAAAAAAATATCAGTGAATTTGAAGTCATTATAATACAGGCCTACTCAACATCAAATATGAAATAATTTGGAAACATGGAGATAGTTTATGTGATCTGTGGGACAACGTTAAAAGGCTAGTGTGTTCTTGGAGTCTTGGGGGAAAGGTTGACTGCTATGGGACCAGAAAAAAAAATCAACAAAATAAGGGCTAGGAACTTCCAGAACTTGTATATGTGAACCATAAGCCAGAAACTCTAGGAGTTCAAGAAAGCCCAAAGATAGAATAATTTCGAAGAAAGTTGCGGGTAGTCGTGCTGTGATTGGATCATTCACACTGTGGCCGCCCTACCAGGTGCCAGATGTAATGTGGGTCTCTACAAACAGAGAAAGGGCTCCAGAGCCCTGACTACACTAGAGTTGTCTGATCGTGTAGTTCTAAAGGTGACCCACAAGTTAAACAGTAACTTCGCCATAGTAAAGGAATTACGATGTTGTGAAAGGAAGGGTGATAGGACAGAAGAAAAGGAGTTACAGAGCTGTAAAGTTCTTACTCTGTGTGTAAAGCACTGTCTCCCTTCAGAGTAGAATGCGGGGATACGTAGAAGAAACCACTAGGGTGATAACAAGACAGAGTTGTGTGCAATTCACCAACAGAGTAACATGCAAAAACACAAAATAATGAAATAGCAGGCACCAGAGGAGGAGGAGGGATGTAAACGAGGTAGGACAAGGAGAACAGAGAGACTGGAAGGCTGTAAACCTGCGCCTCCCCTCGGTTGTCATGCTAAAGCTGTGTCTCCCAAATACTCTACTTCCAGGTCAAAAGTCTGAAGATTAGATTTAAAAAGTAAGACTTTACAAATTGACTGTGTGGAATATATAGGAAATATATTCCAAGTAAATGTATAAATTGTAAGCTGGGCCTAGCGTATATGCCTTTGGTCCCAGCACTCTAGCCCCAGCACTCAGGGTAGCTAAGACAGGAGGATTCTGTGTTGGAGGCCAGCATCAACTACACAGTGACTTCAAGGCTGGCCCAGAGCCCGGTGAGGCCCTGTCTATCTCAGAAAGCAGAAAAGATCAATCAATCAGTTGAGCGATCGATCTATCTTCCTGTCTACTTACCTGTATTATTATGTAGGATAAAAAGGCCAGTTTATTGGTGGTACATGCTGGTATTTTACATTCCTGCACCAAGCAGTAGAGATTCAAGATCTACAAAGCAAACATTGATAGAAGGGAGAGAAGAAAAGAATGTCCAGTTTTAGGGAAAAAAATGAACCTCTCTCAATAATTATATTCATTTGAAAAAATAAGAGATCCTTCTTAGAATTGAAAGGAGAGATGGAAGAATACATATTATAGGTAAAAATTCAATACCAACTCTAATTAATTATTATTATTATTGTTTTGAGCAAGAGTTCTTCCTGTTGTCAGAGTCAGGACACTGCAGGGCAGCCCTCCCAGGAGACGAGAAAATTTCAGAACAAAAGAAGCAGATGTAGAATCAGGGAAACCAAAACATTAGCAATAGATGCCCATTTCTTATAAACTTGAGGAGCTTTTTGTCCTTGACTGGTGTGGAATTAGAGTTACAGACAGTTTTATCTAGATTCCAAGGGGCAGGGAGGATCCAGCCGATACAGGTAACACTTGTAAATAAAAATGTAACAAATCTGTAAAGGTTTTAGCGCAGAAAACATTGATCTCTCTATGCATTTTTAAAAACTCTTGCTTGGTCTTAATGTTTGAGAATCTCCTTCACACACAGGGCATGGATGTAATTTTATTTGGCAGAAATCAAGGTGTAAGGTGCACTCCATCCTTTAAGTTGCTGGCTGTTTGGAGAACAAAGTTAATACACAGAAAGCATCAGGAGAGCTGCCCAAGTTGAGGATGACGTAGCTGAAGGCTTAGAAGTGTGTGAGCAGATTCCCTGGACAGTGTCTTATATACACTCACCAATAAAGCTTAAATATTGAATGGTTTCTCTAAAATGACAAACCCGGAACACCGGCATGTCATAGAATCAAATGGGGGAAGGGTAATGGGAGTTAGGGTGGAGGTGGAGAATGTGAGAGGGTCACAAAGGGGAAAGGGAAGGATTTGCAATTTTGACGCGATGTATATGTGCACAAAAGACTCAAGTTTGATGTGAAAATTATGGATTGCATGCAAACATATTACTAAAATAGAAAAAATACAAATGTAAAAATAAATGCTGCCTAATTTTGCAAGGAAAAGCAGCTTTCTCTCTTGGGTCATTGGCTGGCTTCTACGGGGCTGAATGAGAGTGGGGTCGCAGAATGCCAGTGGACCCCTGTTCGTCTTCCATCCCATGTGGCCTGCGATACATCCTGTCTGTGTAGAAAGCTCGTGTATTTTTAAACTCTATTTCTTAGATTATTCTACACGAGTTATGTTATTTTATCCCTAAAAAGAAAGACTCTAGTGAGTTCCTGTTTTTCAAGTAAGGAAAAATGAGGCAGTGATCATTTTTTTTTCCCCCAGAAAAAGTCTTTCATTTGGAATCCCTTCTCCAGACACTTATACTGGAGTCCTAATCTCGTGTGGCTTTTAACGTTCTTGAAAGTAGATACAAATTAAATTGCATCTTTCCCCATGGAAATTCTGTCCCTCTAGGATAACCCTGCCTCCGATCACGAGGCACTGGGCTTTGTCCAAGTGAAAGGAAATCAGGGAGAGAAGTGCCCTGGAGATTCGATGTCTGTATCTGCATCTCTGCGTTAAAATCCTGAGTTAATATTGAGTTCCTCGTGTTTATTCTGTATGTCCCATACCCACGACGCTCTAGGAAAAGCTCCCGCTGTGCCCAGTGTGAGGCTCTGTGTGCGTGCAACTGAGGAGGACTTTATAGCTTATGTATTTTCATTTTTCTTAACACAGTGGCTTGAAAGAAAACGTACTAGGCAATTCAGCTGTCTAAAATGCTCTCGTAACCATGTTCTGTACATCTACCAAAATACAAACTTAATTACTTAATAGGAAACAAGGCTATAACTGCATGGGAAATACACTGAAATATTTTGAAAAGGGGAACTGGGTTAAAAAGGTTGGTGTCAATAAGTACAAATAACTTTGTGTTTTTAATTCCTTGATGGGATGGTATTATTATGTAGCAAAATCCTGCCTTCTATTTCTGTTGGGAATTAAGCGGGTTTGGACCACCAGGACAGTAAGTGAGCCCGTAACAGAGAAGAGAGGTGGTAAGAAGAGGCTAAGTCAGCTGTGGACCCTGCTGTCTTCTGCCTCTGTGTGCCTGTATTTTGCTTTAGTTTGCACAGCATTTATTTTCCCATTTCTCTTTTAGCTATATGCTATAGCTTTCCTCCGAATTTATTTTCATTCATTTCTATATTTTGACCTAACCCAAGCTTCCCATGTTTTGTGTCAGGAGGAAAACATACCTTATCACCTTGTCTATTTAAGATTTCAAGCTTTTCCCGCCTACCTCCCCGCTGCCATGTAACTAATGAGCAAATTCTCTAAAAATAGATACGTTCATCGTTCTACAAAATATTGTATCTCCCCTAGATTGGAGGCCAGTGTAATTGTAAGAGACACGTGTCTGGCAGACGGTGCAGCCGGTGCCAACCTGGATTCTACAGTCTCCGGGAGCTGGATCCTGACGGCTGCCGTCCCTGTGACTGCAATACCTCAGGGACTGTGGATGGAGACGTTGCCTGTCACCCAAATTCAGGCCAGTGCAAGTGCAAAGCGAACGTTATTGGTATGTGTAATGCAGAAATTCACGGTCACATCTCTATTACCATCTGGAATAAAAATTCTCTATTTGATTTCTCAACTAAAGAGTAAAGCTGAATTCCCTGCTCAAGATGGGCTGGGGAAAAAAAAAAACAATTTGGGTAAAATTAACTGTCTAAAAATGATTAAATTAATAGTTCTATCAAACTAGAGCTTGACGCTTGGTTTAATCAACCCCTTAGAAGTTTCTTTATTCTGCAGATACATTAGTTCACATGGTCCCATAGTAATAAGTCATAGAAAAATATAATTTTCTTGCTGCATAGATGTTTCTTTTAGAAAATTAGCACTTTTTCAAAATGTTTTACTCTTAATGAGTTCTAAGCAAACCATTTCCCTGCTAGTTTCCTTAATAGACCAAAATAAATGGAGTTTTTCAAAATACTCTGTGCTACAGGGTCCTTTGTGATAAATCTTTCCATTTTTTTTCTATTATACTTCTTTGAACTGTTCCTGTGAAATGCAAAATGAGTCAACATCATTCCACAGATCATGTGTATTGCTAAGGTTAGTTATAAACGGCCACATAATTTTAATTTTGTAATTCAGTACCAAGCTGATTATAATAAACAGCTACCTTTGGTGTTATGTATCATTTTTTTTTATACAAGGCGTGCATTTTTGTTTGTTACTCCCACAGGTATTTTTTCAGAAATTAGATTTGATTATAGCAATTTATTACATCGAACATTTTTGAGGGGGAACCATCGCCACATAAGGACAAAATTTATCAAGTGCCCAAAGTGTACGATGTACATAATGCACTTTGAAATTTTGATATATGAGAATATTAGGAGAGGAAAGTTTTCTGATGAAATGAGTCCAGTATTGTAACTGAATGTGTCTTGGGTTGTACAAGAAGTTTAGAAAGGACCTTTGTCATTCAAGACACCAAGTCGTCCAGGATTTTTCTCACAGTGACCTGAGCTTACCAATAATAAAAAGCCCCTGCAGGGAACATATGCACAGGTGTGCGCGCGCGCACTCGCGTGCACACACACACACACACACACACAATACATCTGCATAGATGCACGTAACCTATCATTCTAAGTAACATTTTTATTTCTGTGATACGCTTCATCTATTTATCTTTCAAAAATATAGATATGCATATATCATGTTTCCTAAGCCAGAGAGACAAACATTTCAATTTAAGAAAAACTAAACCATATATTTGTAGGAAAATGAATGAGTCTTGAGTCTATAATGCTAAGAGAAATAAAGCAGACACAGAAGGCTAAATGGTGCATGGTTTCTGTTCTGTGAGAAACCTGAAATATGAATAAAGATCAAAAAAAGAGACAGAAGGGATAGGTAGCAGAAAGACAGACTTTGTGGTGATGGGAAAGGGACCTCGGGGCCTGGGGAGATGGGAGGTGGGAAGGAGCAGGCGCGGTAGCAGTGATTACCATGTACTGTAGGTGTACCGGTTCCCAAGAATGGATGACATTATTATGGATTGCAAACATAATCTAATAAAATATTTAAAAGAAAACAATATAAACAGTCCGTGTGGTGCCCCACAGGCTCTCTCTGGCTTAAAGAAGACATAAAAATGCTTATCATGATTTAGGTATAGTTCCTTCAAATTTAACTGCAACGTTTTAGACAGAAATTACTAACTTGTAAAGAGAAACCCAGGTTTGTCTGTGTCAGGTGTGGTTCAGAGTGAGTTCAGGGACCTCTGAATTCCCTCTGTAGGCACCTTGGTACTTTAGTGTGAAGTCCATCTTAAATTCAAGATGTAACAATGCAAGTGAGACCTTTAAAGACGATGCCGTGGTTCCTTTGCGGTACCAACAGAATCTTCCTTGCGATGATTAGATTACAACACTTAAGAAAGGAAAACATGGACACATACTGAGCGTTGGTTACGACTTCCCTGCCTGCTACCTGTGTCAGTGGCTGTATAAGGTTGTTTTCAATAGGAAAACACCAATATTTTATGAAGTCTAGGATGTCATTGCCCAAGTGTCATTATTATTTCTAAAATTACTTCTGCAAATGCATTACTTTTATTAAAATATGATTTACACACACACACATATCCATATTTTAATGGGATTAGCAAGTAATCTGTTTGGTATTTTGATGTTAATCAGAAAAGTCAAAAATCTGGAAAATACCACAGTATGTTGTGTATGCTTCAGGAAGCAAACTTAGAGTTAACAAAACTGTTAAATCTTACTAATGATTCTATCACCAGTAAAATACATTAGCACCAATAATTTCCTTAAAGTAGGTCATTCATCTGGAATAAAAAGGCAGAAGACTGTGAATGAAATGCCAAGCGTGCTGACTCGCCTGTGCTCACTTGTTAACACCGAACGCGATGCCCCGTAGGCCTTGCCGAATATCGTTAGGAATAGATTACCTGTCAGGAATATGTATGGCATATTCAAATAAGCGCTGCGCATATTTTTAAAACTGATATGATATGAATCCATGTAGACCAATTTTAATAGTTCAAAATGAGTCATAATTCTTGTTAACAATACAGTTATTTTTAAAATTTGCAGCAATCGTGGTCCTTTTTTATTTTCCTTATTGAAATTAAATGATATGCCTTAGGTGGCTCATCCATCATTGTTAAAGAACCTGCCTTCCATGTGGAGTTCTGGAATTTTTAGCCACATCTATACACACACATCAGGCATTTTTCTCCCCGGGGTAGCAAAGCTTTGCAGCATAGGCGTTCCAGAGTATGTTTCGAGTCTTTATTTCAGAGCTCATTTTTTATTGCATTTGTAGTTTGAAATAAATGTTTTCATTGATCCAGCCCCACATGGTTATTTAAATTCTAGATTTGTGGTGACTCTCTCAAGGAAGTACTTTTGCGCCTGCCCATTGACTGTTGCAGTATTTTTTTTTTAACACCTTTGCCTTGTTACACTCTATTTGAGACTTACCGGGGTGGTCAGAGATTTAAGTTTAGGAGACAAAATATGTTTCTCTGTGGTAAAATGGATAGGGGGACCCTTCTCCTTGGGACTGGAAGGGGCAGGATTGACTCAGGCCTTCCGAGGGATCTGGTCTGAGTCACGACAAGCCGTGGGGTGCTTGGCGAGCCAGGGAGAGCACAACTTACTTTACCCAAAGCTGATAAACACAGGAGAGCACAAATGGATTCAAATGAAAATAGCTCTGGAGAGCTTCATTCACACCCATGACTTAAGTGTGCGATACTCAGAAATCACTGTGCATGTTCTTCCCATAAAAATAGTTACCAGCTTCCCATTTCTTTTGCCTTGGCCTCAGCTTTATTAAAGTATGACTGAAAATAAAAGCTGTCTGTATTTATAATGCACAGCACAGTGGTCTGAGTTGTGTGTGTGTGCGTGTACACATTGCACAATCACATCAGTTAGCTGGGTTATATACATATCATCTCCCATACTTATGTTTCTGTAGAGAGAAGATTAAAACCTTATCTGTTCTCAGGTGCACAATGTACAATTTTTACCTGGAGCCACTGTGCTGTACAGTAGATCTCTAGAATTTATTGATCCTGAGTGAAACACTGTACCCAGATTGACAGCTTATTAAATGTCTTTAGGAAGTTCTGATTTCTACAAAAACCACTAAAGCTGTAACGTACAGTTCTATACTGTGTGTGTGTGTGTGTGTGCGCGCACGGGCGTGCGTGTGCACCTGTGGTATTGGGCACTGAACCCAAAGTCTTCATGCTGAGCTGCACCCCAACCCAGTTTTTATTTTTGATTTTGAGATAGGGCCTAGCTAAATTGCTGGGCACGATTTGGGACCCTCCTGCCTCTGCCTCCCGGAGTACGGGGGTAGTAGCTGAGCATCCCTGGGCCTGGTTAATGCTTCGGAGTGAACATGTTTTGATAAAATGGTTTTAATATTTGTGGAAAAGGGGAGTGGCCACGAGATGCGTAACACGAACATTTGTATTGGACACTCTTTTCATAAAGAAGCAGTTCATCAGGTTGTGTAAAGCACGCTGCATAGAGTTGGGTAGGAGAGCTGAGAGCAGCAGTGCTGTAGGAAGGACTGTGCCCAGATGACCGCCCTCTGTCCCTCACTGCTAACAACCCACCCCTGCTTTGTGTCTGCAGTAGGTTGTTAGGGCTCCGGCAGCCCTGCCCCTTCTCACCTCTTTAAATGTCTTTTATCCACAGGGCGCAAGTGTGACCACTGCAATTTTGGATTTAAACTTCTCCAAAGTTTTAACAATGACGGATGTGAATCCTGCCAGTGTAACCCTCATGGGTCAGTGAACAAAATCTGTGATCCTTTTTCCGGGCAGTGTGAGTGTAAAAAGGAAGCCACGGGACTTCGGTGTGACGCGTGCCGAGAGAACTTCTATGGGTTGGACGCCAGTGGCTGCACGGCCTGCGAGTGCCACCCAGCCGGGTCCCTCCCAGGGAGCGTGTGTGATGCTCGGACCGGGCAGTGCCGCTGCAAGCCCGACGTGGGCGGGAGGCGGTGTGATGCCTGTTCTGAGGGGCATTTCCGCCTGCAGCAGAAGAGCTCCTTCCTCTGCCTGCCTTGTCGCTGTTCCGCGGCTGGGACGATAAATGGCTCTCTGCTGTGTGACAATTCAACAGGACAGTGTCCTTGCAAATTAGGGATAACCGGGCGGCAGTGCAATCAGTGTGAACCTCACAGGTACAATTTGACCATGGGCGATTTTCAAGGCTGCCAGATGTGTGATTGTGACTCCTCGGGGACTTTACCTGGGTCTTTGTGTGACCCCATCAGTGGCCAGTGCCAATGTTTACCTCATCGGCAAGGAAGGAGGTGTGATCAGTGTCAGCCAGGTAAGAGACAGCTACGTTTCCGTGTTCTGAGCACAAGGACTTTCCCTTGGTCACCTTCCAGCAAGCAGCACCACTGTTTGTGGTTTGGAGTTCCTAAAAAAATATTATGTTCGGTGTTGCTGTTGTATCTACATCGTTATTCAGTACAGGCGAATTGTTTGGTCTGTGTTGCTTTTCATGGGATGAGGCATGTCAAAGGAGTCCCAGCCATTAGACTTAATGCCGCGGTTGGGGCCTAACTTCTCAACTGGAAATAAACCTCCTTTCAACTATTAAAAAGAAACTGATCTGATAGAGTAAAGAATGCCAGGCCTGGTGGTGTGAGCCTGTATTCCCGGCATTCTGGGAGGCTGAGGCAGAAGGATTGCAAGTTTGAGGCCAGCCTGGGTAAGTCAGGCGCTTAGTAAAACCCTGTCTCACAATCCAAACCATAAAAATGAGCTGGGGATGTGGCATGGTGAAGAGGCCTTGGGGTGCATCCCCACCATGAAGAAAAAAGTCAAAGTAAAGCAAGAATCAATATAACAATACTTCCTCTCTCCCTCCCTGTCTCAGCCTGCCAAGACCTGGGATGATAGGCATGTGCCAACCCACCGAGCTATAAGAACAAGTTATCTTTTCTTAAAAAAAGGAAAATGATTTATTATCTATATAATTATTTAAATAATAATCTGGTTCTTTGAACAAAAGTGGTCTCATGTTTTTACTTTAAAGGCTACCTTCACTTTCAGACTGATTCTTCCAGTTAACACTTATTTAACATTTTGGTGCCCTAAGATAATATTTTTCTGTTTTTGAAATATTTTATGTTTTAGGCTATCTTCAGTTTTAGAAGTAAGATACCCAGTTGCCTGCATAGTCAAATAACCATGACTTCTACATCCTTCATTTTAAGAGAAGTAGCAAAATCAGAAGGCCTAATGCCATCTCCTCTGGAGTAATTGTCTTTCATTAAAATGAAGAGCTTCAATCTGGTATTAATTGTACATTAAATATGTGCCGCTTATTAAAGACACCTTTTCTAATGATAAATGTGGGTAAGACTCTGAGGTCACCCCAACCAACCTCTGCTCCATTCGGTCCTTTCAGCGAGAGCCTTAGTGGCTCTCCAAGGTGTTCTTACACCTTCCAAAGAGCTTGGTGATGGACAGAAACTCGTAGCAGTCCTGACTCTGCTTTGCTGGCTGACTTTTGTGCCATGTAGAAATAGCCATCCATGGTTTAATCAAATATCAAAGGACTACAGACACAGGCTTTTCCTAGTCTCCACAGCGCTAGGCCTGGCTCTGTCAGGTCCTCCCCTGGATGAAGAGCCGTCTCCATCTCTCTTTCTCTTGTTCTCCTCTTCCTTTGCGGTTCCTGTTGTGATCACCTCTGTTTCCTTGACTATGTGCGGATTTCCCTCCCAAGTCTTGTCTCTTTCCTGGCTGTCCAGCACGGCTCTCTGAAGCACTCCTATAGTGAAGGCCAGGAAAGACACGGTCTTGCTACCCCAGGACTCCCTAGATGGGTTTTCCTCTGTTTATCACGTGAGTGCAATCTGGTTCAACCTTCAGGAATTTTTTCTTGTGGTCCCCGTCTACATAGCCAGTCTGGTTTTCTTGTATTTCCTGACTCCTGATTCTTCATAGAGGACAGCAGCCACCTCCCTCGTGCTGCCTGTGGCATCTGCTGTCCTGATTTCCATCTATCTTAAAGCTTCTGTTCATTTCTTTGCTTATTCCATGGGTAGCCTAGTTTTTGGATATGGGATGTTCTTCCTATAGCCAAGGGCTGGGACATGGGCCAGTTTATTTCTTAAGATATTAGCAATGGAAAGCTGTCCAGCCATCATTTTTCAGTGTTGTTTTTGTGCCTTCTGAAAAAGTTTTTCTATTCAAAATTCTACCTATAATTTTGTCCTTCAGTTTTGACCCATCACTAACTGCTCCACCCTCAGCACTTTTGTTTTTTAAGAGATGCCTGTGCTTAAACCTGTAGAAGAGTTGAACATGATGCTCTTTTGAAAATGCACCTAGCCTTCTCTTCTCTTCATGCTATCATTTGACTTTAAAGAGAAGTTCATGATTAAATAGTAACCATACACAACTTATTGCAAATATTGACGTAAATATTTTTCTTTTTTTCCCCTCTACAAGTCATGTAGACTTGTAGATGGAATCAGGTACTTGAGAGGAGGAAGTATTCCTTTGTGAATGTGTACATTTTTATCATGTATTCATCAATATTGTAAAAAGAATGAAATCATGTCACTGACAACAACATAGATCTGGAGAGAATTACATGAAGTGAAATCAGACAGGCACAGGAAGACAAGTACTGTATGATTTCATTCCTATGTTGAATGTAAAAGTTGTTGATGTCATAGAAAGTTAGAGTGGAGCCATGGTGACCAAAGGGTGGGCACCTGCAGGGAAGGGAGAGGGGCTGACCAATGGCACTGCGTTACAGTTAGATGGTAGCAAATCATTCTGGCACTCTGGGCACAGGAGGGGAGAGAGCAGTGACACGCTGTGTATTTTAAAGAGCTAGAAGAAAATAGTCTTAACGTCTATACCATAAACAAGTGTTAAATCTTTGAAGAGATATACTTAGCCTAGTTTTTGACATCACATTGTATAGACATGTATCAAAACATACTATCTTATAAATATGTATCATTTTCACATTTCGGTTAGCAATTTGTAATTTAAAATGTGAAAATATATTTAGCCGGAAAAGGAGTAAGTTCATGACAAATAATGATAGTACTTCTGTGTATTAAAGAATTTGGTAACACATAACAAAGCATTTAATGGAAAGTCATTGAGTCTGAAAGTGAGATGACTTGGACCTTCATGTCTGCCATGTGCTGGCTTCCTCAAGACAGTTGTCCACTCCAAAGCAAGTGACTCCACGTTTCCTTTCAGATGTCCATTTCCAGCCAGTGGCAAGCATCATTAGCTCTAAGGCAGAGCTTAGGTGGTGCTCATGGGAGTTCTGCCCACATCCTCTAGTCGGAACTACTTTGCATGCCCATCCCTAGCTGCAAGAGAGGCGGGCACGTAGACTTCTACCTGAACATCCATGTCTTTGTTAAAACCTTGGGCAAGCCTGTGTGGTGGTGTATCCCTATAATGCCTGCACTTGGGAGGAGGATTGCTATGTGTTTGAGATCACCCTGAGGTACATAGTGAGTTTGGAACCAGCCTGGAAGGCAGAGCAAAACCCTGTCTCAAAAACAAACAAAAAATAAAAAACCAAGACCTTGAGTCCTCTGATATGGTAAGGCTTAAGAATAAAACATTGCTACTTGACTGTTAAAAGTCTTGGCTGTGATTCAGAATGCTCCGTGCTTACAAAATTGGTGGGAAGAACTCCTGCCTGGGTGCTTCTAGTGATGGTGAGTTTGGTACTTAATGGATAGCTGTGATTACCAGTAAGAATTTATAAACTAGTTAAAACTACTGTGTCCAACAAGCTATGATAATCACATTCAAGCTTTTCGTAACTGTTGTCCTAGGTCAGTACCACCAGAGGGTCCTGATGCACCCAACATCTTACCTTAGAAAATAGCAGTGGCAGTGAGAACAGCAGCCTCCCGCGTAGAGCATGCTCAAAATAGTCGAGGAAGCCGAGCAGAGATCTAGCTCGTGTGTCGCCTCTGAGATCAGAGGCCTTCAAGCTCTTGGCTGGTCTTTAAAAAAATGACTAGTTATCTTTCCTTGTGGGTGCTGTTGATTTATTAATCTAATCAAAAGACGTTTTATTTGCGCCAGTGAGCAACACTTTCCTTTAGCTCAAATTCTGGTGGAGGAGCTGGCAAGAAATTGACCTACAAGTGAGTACGTAAGGGAAATATGACATATGCACAGGTGAGCAAAATGTAAAGACAATTATGGGAAATACTGTCACTAGAAGTGATGATGCCCTGTCTCTCTGTCTGTCTCTCTGATTATTTATTTATTGATATGCTGGGAATTGAAACCAGGAGTCCTGCCCTGGGCCTCATCCCTCATCCTTTTAAAAAAATTTTGATACAGAAACTTCCTAAGCCTTTTGCTTGGCCCAGTTGGGCTCAAACTTGTGATCCTCCTGCTTCAGCTTCCAAGAGTTCCAGGATTACAAACATGTGCCACCTGTGCCTCCTCTTTAAGAGGACAGAACACTCCACCATCAACAGTTGGAAGAAATTTTGTGACATTTGTTCCAAGCAAAATTGTAACAAAGTAATTATTTTAAGAAAGCAACCTCTATTCAGAAAACTCCAGATGGAAAGGGATGGGTGGGGAGAGAAGATGTCCAGAAGAGAGATGGGTGTAGGAAAGGATTAGGAATGGTTTTTTAATATTTAAGAAAAAAAATTAACTTGTGCTTTAAAATCTCACGATGTGAAACAGCAGTCACCACTGAGCCCTTCTTAAGATCTCCCTGCTCAGATCAGCCACTTTCACCTTTTTAAGATGCTTCTTCTCGCTTTAATTTCTAGATTTTTGAATAACATACCTGTATGTTCTCCATCATGATTTTGAAATTGTAGGCATTCTCTGTTGCCTTCTTTCTGTAGAAAGTAAGTATTTGGTTCCTAATATCTCCTCTCAGACAACCCCTTTCTTGGGTTACGGCATAATTTAGACATCTTCTTAAGACTCTATCACTGTGCTTCAGAGATTGTCCGAGACTTTGATTGTGTTTCCTTTCTTGAAAACAGTTTTGCTTTTGCAGTTTCATAGAAATTGGTTGGATATCTCTGTCCATTTCTTTGGGACCCCCTGCACTGATCGCTGTGTAGGAGTCTGGAGTTCCTGCTCCCTGTTCTGACGTGGGCTGGTTGATCTCTCCCCCTGCACTGCCCTCGAAGCTGTGCTGGACCCTTGGTACACCTCCTCTGCATTGGCTCCTCAGTCTCCAGAATCCCGTGGGTTCTTTGCTTGGTTTATATGTATATTGGGTAGAGCACATGATCTGGTGTCTTCTAAGAAAGATTACAACGAGAAGTCTTATTTATTTTCAGAGATTTGAAAGTCTGAAATTGAAGATGTTTTTATTATTTGCAAGTGTCTGTTTGAAATTTTACTATACAGAATCATTTTTACTCAAAAATTTATATAATTGTGCTCTTGTGTTTTAGCAATTCCAGTCTCCACCCGTTTGCTCTCTCCCTCCCTCCCCCTCTTTTCTTTTCCTTTCCTTCCCTTCCTTTTTTCTTTCTTTCTTTCCCCTTCTTTTCTCTTTTTTAATTTCCATATTCCTTTCTTTCTTAATCTTCTAGAAGTTCTACCATCCTTAACATCCCTAGTTTCAGAAAATTTTATGATCTACTTTTCGTTAAATAATTGTTCTGCATACTCAGAGGACTTTTTGTCTGTGGGTTAGTTTTATGCAGTAAGAAAATCTCCAATACGTCTCTCAGCAACCGCTAGACTAGTGTTGACCTACTAGCTGGAGACCGTGTTGGATGAAGGTGACACAAAGAGGCATGCTACAACTGCCTTTCCTTTCATCTCATGCCTGTTGTAGCCCTTCATCCGGCCCCAGCGGTCAGCTGCATCTCACATCTGATTTCAGAAATCACTGGAACTTTCAAAGGTTTTCTTTGTTGTTGTTTTTGTTCCTTGAGTTATATCAACCAAATCAACCGTCTATTCTTGGAGTCTACACTGTGAAGCCTTAGCTGATTTTCCCAGACATCTCATTGACTGGTATTTTTCTCTCCCATTAAAAAAATCATTTTGGTGGCCTATGGAGGGAAGAAGTTGGTCAGTCTGCCATGGTTAGCTGCAAACGCTGCCCTGGTGTTTCCTGGGCTGTGTCTTGTCCGGCCTGAGCCCTGCAGTCCTCCTTGACTCGCTCACTTTTCCCACAATCCACCTCATCTACCACAATTAAACCTGTTGTGTTTACCACAACATGTCCGCAATTTGACCACTTCTCACCACCCTCACTTGTATGGGTCTAAAGCACCTTCTTCCTTATCCTGGACTCTCCAAATCGTCTCCTAACTCTGTTTCCCCCCACCCTTATCCAGCCACTTCTTGGCATTCAGGCAAAGGGATGCACTTAGGACTTTGGTCAGGTCCTGTCCCCGCACCCTCCCTGGCTTTCCACCAGTTGACAGAAAGGCACACAGGTGAACAGTAGCAGCCCACCTAGCTGAAATAGAAATCTCTGTGCTCTGGGTCCACATTAATTCCCATCCAGCCAGTGGTTCTCTTGCTTTTCATAATTGGTCAGTGATGTGGGCTAGGGACATCGCAAGGTGTTCCCAGAGGGGCACTCCACGAGTAAGTGATTAAATAAGTATGTTCAAGAACTATCTCATTGGTATTTTATTGTTTTTAGGCACAGATAGAGCAAAAGCCTGTGGAGATTCCTTTAACTTTGTTAATGGAGGATTTGTGGAAAGACTGTATTGTCAGTGTCTAGTTTATTTTCTTGCTTTCCTTTTTTCTGTTGAGGATGGAGCCCAGGACCTTCTCGCTGAGAGCTATTAGTGCCCTTCCAGTCCAGGCTTTAGTTTTGATTTTGCGATAGGGTCCCGGTCACTAAATTGCCCACAGTAGGCTCAAATTTGGCTCCTTCCTGCCTCTCCTAGTGTGCTTTTCTTAACAAAAGATGTAGCACTCGTGTGTGTATGCCATATGCGTGGGGTGGAGTGGGCTTGGGACCTTTGGGTTTGCTTTTGCCTTCTTCTGACTTCAGAAACCCCACTTTGCGCTTCGCCATTTTGGTTTTCTGTCTTTTGCGGGGAGCAGCGTCTTGGGTGGGGTCCCTTCATCTAAGCAGATGCTCTGTGTCTGCCGGCTCTGCCATCCCTTCCACATCAAGCTTGCTGCCTTCTAAAGCTCCTGTTGTGAGTCCTGAAGTCTGTCTGGGAGCCCTAGATCCCATGGGCAGGGCTCAAACCCTCTTGGGCAAGGGAGCCGTGTGGTGGTTGACGCGGAGGGAGAGACGTGGGCTCGGAGGGGAGGAGCAGGAGACCTAGGACTTCTTCCTGCCCTTCCTTGGTGGCCGTAAATATGTCCAGCCCGTGCTCCACGACCGCACATCGATTCTTGTCCCGCTTTCTTAAAAACATTATTAAGAAAGGTGCGCATAATGAAACCTCATGTATTATTAACCTAGCCTTACTACGAATGTACGAGGAATGGGCTTAATTCAAGTAAAATTTATAGGCAATTTGTTAAGGCAGCAGTGCACATTAGAAGGAACATTAGAGCCACATTGGTTTTAATATGCCATTCAATAACTTGAACAGAGGTTAAAAATGCTGCTTAACCTCCATTAAGTATTTTAAAAATGCTTTAATTTAGAATTATTTGGAGTGTGTGTACATATATGGGTGTACACATACCCACACTAATAAATACAGCACTAAATATGTTTTCCTGGTTGCTTGTTTTGGTGGGGGATGACCTCGGGGTGCTCAGCAGATGCACTTAATCAGAGGCCAGGCCGGGAAAGGCAGGGAGGGGGGTCAGGGCATCCCGAGCCAGTGACCCTTCCGTGTCCTTGAGAACCAGCAGCACAGAGGGCTTATGGAGGAATCTGCAGCTTTGGAATAAAATAAAGGCTAATTTATAAAGAAAACAGCTTGCGATGACATGTTTTGTCCTAATAGGACAATACCTCAGGCTTCCCTTCGTACTTACTTTTGCATTTATAATTCCTACAGACTATTAGAATATAAAACAAAGTATCCCATGTCATTAAGGCACACATCCTGGTTGTTAAGGAATAAGCTGTCAGCTGGAGTCACGTGAAGACCCTGCTAGGGGATTTGGAATCACAGGGGGTTGACATTCTGCTCAGTGCCTAGCATCCTGGGGTTTAGAGGGATAACTGCCTGGGTTCATGTTTCTCAGAGAAAAATGAGTCTCAGAATGGGTGACTCTGCTTTGAGGAATTGCCGGGAAAGAAGTGTTACTGTAGGAGATGTGTACCACATCCTTCGACCCATCGGGAGCTGGGACTGGTGGTGCAGGCCTGTCATCCCTGTACTCTGGGAGGCTGAGGCATGAAGATTGCAAGTTTAAGCCCTGTCTGAGCAACTTAGTGACTTGACAAGTCTATAACTTAAAATCAAAAATAGAAATGGGCAGGATAGATAACTTGGTGTGAAGGCCCTGGCCTCTGCCCCAGGACACACACACAAAGAAAAAGATTTTGTAAGTAGTTACTTAAATTTCAATTTAGAAAAATCCACTTTAATAAAAAAGATCTATCTTGATTATGATGATATGTGGTATTTATAGGGGCTGGAGCAGTGGCTGAAGGGTAGAACATGTGCTCAGTGTGCATAAACCCAGAGAGCAATAAATAAATAAATAAATAGATAAATAAATAAATCCGAGTGCCTTTAACTCCTGGTACTCAGGAGGTTTGAGGACATTAGGCAGCATAGTGAAACCTGGTCTCTCTCTCTCTCTTTCTCTCTCTTTCTCTCTCTCTCTCTCTCTCTGTGCGTGTGTGTGTGTGTGTGCGCACGTTAAGTGCTGGTAATGGAACTCGAGTCTTTGCCACTAAACTATATATGTCTCCAGCCCGTGTTGGGCTTGAACTTGAGGTCGTTTTGCCTCTGCCTCCCAGAGAGCTGGGATGGCAGGTCTGTACCACCAGGTCCAACTCTTAGTGTTTATATAGAACAGGGGTTGGAGTGTGGCTTAGTGTGAGAGTGTAAGCTTAGCATGTAGAAAGCCCTGGTTTTGATCTACCCTACCTTACTCCCTGGAGTAATATTTACTAAGTGTTTATTGTGTTCCTGGACTTGTAATGGGGCTTGACCTATAAAGTCTCATGTAATATTCCCGATATCTTTGTCATAGAAGCATCATTCCTGTTCCCATTTACAGTGAAGATAAAAGGATCTAATTTAGTAGAACAGCCATTTCCAACCAAGTCCAGGTTCATCTCATCTCAGAAGCTGTTCTCTGAAGGATTGGATCTTTTTCTGAATACCTTGATAGGTGTCTTAAACATTCATGCAATAATTCTTTGAAGGTGTGTGCTGGCCAGCTTCCCATTGCTGTGTCAAAGTGCCAGAGTTAAACAACTCTGAGGGAAGATGGTTTTATTTTGACTTCTGATTTTAGAGGTTTCTGTCGATCGTCTCCATTGCTTTGGGGCTGTGGTGAGCAGAGCTTCACAGTGGGAGAGAGTGGTACAGGAGAGGCTGGACACTCACGGTGGCCAGGAAGGACAGAGACAGATGGGTGGGGGAGAGGAGGAAGAAAGTAGAGGAGGCGAGAGGCACAGGAGGGGAAGGAGGGAGAAGGGAAAGAAGGGGCCGTCCCAGTGTCCCCCTTAAGGACATCCCCTCTTAATGATCTAACTTTCTCCGACTTGGCCCCTCCTTTTAAGGGTCCACTGTCTCCCGGTAGTGCCACAGGCTGACCAAGCCTTCATTACCTGGGCATTTGATAGATGTTTAAGATCCAAACCGTAAGAGGGTAGATTGAAATAGATACTGTCACAAGGGGATAACCTTCCCAATCCTCATGACTAGCATATTGATTCAAAACCTAGAATATCTTATTTCTTGTGGAAATTCCAAACACCAGGCATAAAATGAAAATGGGCAGCACCCCGAGCTGCTGGAATTGTCACGTAATGAAAGCTAAACCGAGAGATTAGAAGCAGCATGTTTTTCATGAGCTAAGGGGGCAGAATTGTGGGGAGGGTTGGTCCAGCACTAGACAAACGCTGGGAAGCAGACATTTGACAAATACTGAAACTGAAAAGAAAACAGACACAAAATCTGAGAATATTTCTGTGGATTGTGAGGAAGCCTCCGTGGGCATCCATCACCATCTCCCAGTCGGAATCAGAATTGTCTCTGCACTGTGTGTTGTGATGACTGCAGTAGGAGTGGAGGCTTCCGTCTTCACACTAAGTCACATCTCCAGGCTTTTGTGATTTAATTTGGTGTCATTGCCCAGGCTGGGTGCAAGCTTGAGATCCTCCTGCCTCAGCCTCTCAGAATGGTGGGATTACAGGCACGTGGCACCCTGTCCACATGTGGTCTGATTTGACTCTTAGAAAATATGCCTATGAGAACCTTCCACAGAAATTCACCTAAGTAGGGTGAGTAGGTATTCTGTAAGACAAAAACATCTAATGGGTTGTTTGCCTGTGTTTTTCCATATTTGTGTCTTTCATTGTGGGAATTAGATCTATGACTTGAGAATGTCAGAGTCTCTCTCAAGCTGTTTCATCTGGATCCAGTTCTTGAACACCCCTTGCTGACAGGTGAGGCCACTCTGATCCATCCCTCTCGTTACTCAGAGATTTATGTTGATCCCTCTTGAGTGTGAGAGAGATCCTCTCCTGTTGAACGAGACAGCGGGCATCTATCCATCTGTTCATCCAGTCAGCCATTCTTCTATCCATTTTATGCATACATCCATTTTTTTGGTAAAGATGTATTGAATAACTTGGTCTGTACCTGGAACTGTGCTGCTCTTTGAGATTCCACCACAAATACATTAAGACTGTATGGGCTGATGGGAAAATGACTCTTCCATGTAAATGAACCCAGTGTGACCAGTGCAATTTCCCAAGAAGTCATAAAGTAGGAGGATTGACTAATGGTTGAAGGGTGAGGGGAAAAAAAAGAGCTTAATACAGAAAATGATTGTCCCGAGGTAGGCTTTCAATGTAAATAGGGTTGGCAAGCCAGGCCTAGGGGCACAGGCCTATGATCCCAGCATACTGGGAGGCTGAGGCAGGGGGATTACAGGTTCAAGCCCACCCTGAGCAACTTAGTGAATTAATGAGATCCTGTCTCGAAATTAAAAATAAAAATGGGCTGGGATGTAGCTCAGGGTGAAGGCTCGGGGGCCAATCCCCACCAACACACAGACACGCACACACATACATACACTCAAACACGCATGGAATTGATAAGGTACTTGAAGAAAGAGCAGCCAGGAGTAAGGAGGGGGACCAGAGCACGGGAAGTAGATAGCTCATTTAATTAACAGGATAAGTTTTTTTAAAGAAGAAAAATTCGGTCTTGGGCCACACAATATTAGTATGTATTCATTCATTGACCTTTGGTCAACTCTTTGGATAATAACCACAGTATTCTTTTTGTATAAAACACAAAACAGAGGAAAAGTGTTATTTTCCATTTGAAATTTGCCCTCATTTTCTTCACTGCATTCTGACAGTAGTGATTCGTGAAAGCTTTACTGAAATCAACTTGTGTTGTGTGGTACAGGTGAGCCCCAAACCCCTCCATCAACCCTTCTCTTAATGGTCCATCTGCGTTCTGGCTTGAGGTGAAAGTAGTTTCTTCTAAATGGCTCGTAATGAGTGCTTCGCCCAGCATTGCCCTCTTTTCCTGAATCAGGCCTAGAGGTTAGATGTGTTTGCTTTCTCCCGTTTCAAGACCTTGGCGGAGCTAGGTTGTTCATGGTCCTCGGGAGGGACATTGCTGGGAAATGGTCTCTTCTAGTATGCCCAGGACAAGGATAGTGCTGTGAACACAGCCCGTGCAGGATGGGCTGCCTTGCTGATGATTTTGAGCACTACGGTTTCTGGAAGCATCTTTGATATAAAGCCATGGCATTTCATTAGAGGGTGACTCTACTGTAGATGGGAGACACACCGTCTTCCCCTTGAGACTTAGCTCTTCTGGGACCATCAGTTGGCTGAAACAAGAAGGGAAAATGCTGAAAGTTACTGGGCTGATGGGTGCAGGGTATGTGTGAACTCTCAGCATTGCAAAAGGCAGAACGATGTGCTCATGACCATATTTAAGAAAGTAGTACAAGGTTGCTCATGGGAAGAAATCTCAAAATCATCCCTAGAAGGTTAAACATCCTATAGTTTCCCTTACAAGAGAAAGCCAAACTATCCATAGAGGTCAAAAATAAAAAGAGGCCAGAAATAGACTTTGTGGAGACAGATGGGAAGGGGGTGATGGTGGGAGAGAGGGTGGTGGGGACGGGCAGGGGTGTGACAGTTAAGACACAATGTGTATGTGCGCTAGCTCGCCAAGCTGAACGTAACCACTACATATCGCAAACATACACTGGAAAAATAATAACTGGAGCAAGAGTAAAATATGAAGAGTAAAGGCAACTTGTTAGAAGATGCAGATGGGTAGGGGTGGCACATGAAGTGGACCTCGTTTAAAGAGACCAGAAATGTGTGGAGTTAGAGAAGAAATTAAGGTCACTTGTCTGTAAGTCACACTCAGGAGGGGAAATTTAAGCAGGAGGGCAGGGAAGATGTTGTTTTCTATAGTTGGAAGTCATCAAAGGAGAGCTAATGGGCTAGAATTAGGCACATTCAGGTAAGGCAAGAAGTAATCTTGGAGCCGGAAGTTACCTGACTCATCCTAATTAGAACTGCTTAAAAATAGGACAACTAAAATACTGGTGAGGTTAACTTTATAATCAGGCTCAGAGGACAGAAGGGCATTAGCCCAAGGCAGAGTCCAACGCGGCCTTTTCCTAGAAGCTCTGCCTCTACCTGCAGCCTCTTCAGGGGCTTGAATGTCTTTCTCTTTTCCTCAGATCTATTTCTGATTTTTTTTTCCTCTGGCATCCTTTATCTCCAAATCTTCCACCACCCAGTCTCCTGTACCGCAATGTACCTCTCGTATTTGTAGTTGTATCTGATAAGTCATTTCTTGTAAAAATAATCCTTATTGGTCCAGAGTTCTCTGTGGCTCAAAGCTATCACAGTAAGTCCAAATTAATTCTCCTTCTAAGTATCTAAGCTAATGGGTCATTTGTCCAAATTGGAGAGCTGTTAGTAGATAGTGGGGGGATCATGGGGAGTTGACGAACTGAGTACCTCCGCAGGAAAGAAGACCCGGAGAGCCCGGAGCATGGTGGAGCTGAGCTCAGTGAAGCTTAGATCACCTGCCCAGGGAGGGTTGGAAACCGCCAGGAGCAGGTGTGGCCATGGTCTTTCCATAGACTCTTTTTTTTTTTGAAAATTCTACACATACACAGACACATGTTTGTTATTCATTTATATAAATTACAGACATAATCATAAAATTTAGTCTATTATATAATTTGCATAATGTGTAATGTATTTATAAATATATGTTATGAAAATGTATATAAATTATAGATACATGAATTATAGAAATACATATTTCTGTGAGCTACATGTGTGTGTGTGAATGTAGGACTGTGGTCAGGGGAGGCCAGGGACCCAGAGGAGCGGGGTGTGCACGGGGTCGGATGCCAGAACGGCCCCTCTCGCCGCAGGCGGGGCTGGAGTGCCTTCCTCCTTCTGCAGAGCACATTGCGTTCTACTTAGCTGCTCTTGAAGCTGCCTCGGAGAGGAAATACGCACAGCCTGGAAGAGGAAAAACTAACCGTAGTAACTAGAAAAGAATGGCTTGCTCTCCTCTGGCTGCATCAACTAAATCCTCAAACGTGAGCGTTTCCCAATTAGTCTTCGTTTTTTTCCCTGTGGAACACGTAACACAGAATTCACATTGTGTCTCTGTTCATTCTCCTCCATACGATCAAAATTTTGCACATCTTAAGTTGGTAGTGGTGGTGATCAGACACTTCATCTGAATTTTCCAGTACACTTGATTCCATGTACATCTGTGCATGTCTGCACATGTGTGTAGGTACATGTGTGTATATATGAATGCCTGTGTGCACACAGCAGATGATACCATGGGTCCTTTCTTCTAAACCTACTTCATTATTGTAATGCCCGATATTTTTCTTTTCTTTTCTTTCTTTCTTTTTTTTTTGTGACAGAATCTTGTAGTGTAGTCCAGGCTGTTCTAACTTGTTATGTAGCCTAGGCTGGCCTTGAACTCATGGCAATTCTCCCACCTCAGTCTCCCAAGTGTTGGGATTACAGACGTGCATGACCGTGCCTGGGTTGGGTGGTGCTGGGGAATCAGACTCGGGGCCTTAGGCTTGCTAGGCACGTGCTGTAGGTGCTATTCCTCTAGCGTCTGTTTTTCTAATTTTATAATGGTTGACATCTACTTTCTGGTTCCAAGAGATTTTAAAGAACTTGGTTATATTTTCAAATCAATTTTTTAAAGAAGTTCTTTCATTTTGCTATAAGAAAAAATCACATAAATTGTGTGTCTGCATGTTTCCAGTGTAGATCTTATGGGACTCACAGCCTGTTTAATGAATGAACTCGTTTTTATTAGTTCATCATATGTTTATGGAAAGCCTACTAGGTGAAACCTTTGTATTGGGTATGGGAGACAATTAGGTTTCTGTCCTTATAGACATTCAGGTTTTGTGGAAATAAGATTGACTTATTTCCTTAGCATTCAAAGAAAAAATAAAAAACAGATACTATGAGTTGTAGCAGGTACCAAGTACACTGTGGTAGGAAAGTTACCCCAGGAAGTTATACGATGTGTTTACGTAGGCATGAACTAAGGAGAAGAGGCACGTGGAGACCATCCCAGCAAGTGGACCAGCCTATCTCCTGGCCTTTGAGGAGTCCATATCAGAGGGGAGGTTGACTACAGTTCCTGAGCTGGACATGAGCTGCGAGGTGCAGCTGGAGGGGTCTGTAAGGCTTGACTAGGATTTGAATGCTCTGTTAGCGATGTAGATTTTATTTCCTAAAAGGGTTTGGAAGTCATTTAATAATTTTAAATAAACAAGACACACAAACTGCACTTGGAAAACCATTGTTCCAAATGCCACACGAAGAGCAGCATGGGGGTGGACGGGAGAGACACCGTGGCTTCTGGAGTTAGGCAGCTTAGGGTTGAGCCTAGTCCTCCTGCTTGTTAACTGTGTTTTAGGAAAGCTTTGCTGACCTTCCTAACCCTCAGCTTTCTAATTTGCATAATGTAAATAATAACAATGATCATAATGTCTGCATTATTTATATTGCTGTGAAAACTCAGTGAGCTAGTGAATAGGACATTAGTGGTGGTACCCGTGTTAGTTTTGAGGAAATTGTTGGTGAGGCCCTCAAGGGAGCTGGCATCAGGGACAGGGAGTAGAGGATTAAAATTCTCGGCAGACGATGACCATAGGACTCAGTATTTAGCAGAATCTAGAGTGAGGAGGAGAGTAGATGCCTCAAGCTTGCAACCTTCGGTGAAAAACAGGATGGTGAAACTTGTGTTTGTAAGACTGTGACAGCTGTAACTGCATGTGCACTGGAAATTAGGTCACCCCGAGACAGAGTGTTCTGTTTTTCTATGTAATCAGAATATCATCTTTTTAAGAGAGGGTGGGACTGATGGGTATATCAGACTTTTTCTTTCTTTCTTCCCAGGCTTTTACCTTTCTCCAGGCAATGCCAGCGGCTGCCTGCCGTGTTCCTGCCATGCAAGTGGGGCAGTGGACCGTGTCTGCAGCAACCACACTGGCCAGTGTACTTGCCACAATTCCACTACTGGGCAGACCTGCGACCGGTGTAAAGAGTGGTACTTTGGATTTGACCCCCAGACTGGAAGGTATGTATGTGCGAGAACGAATAACTAAATAGTTTATGTATCCATATTTGTAATTACCATCTTTACTAATTATAACTTTTGGCAGAATTAAAGCAATGTCTTCCATGAAAAGTCTTTTTTTCAGGATAGTCTTGATTTATCACAGCCTGTACATGTCACCACCAGACAGAATGGTCGTCTTTGAGCGTGTCACACAGTGGGTTGTTGGGTGTTGACAGAGGTGACCCTGTCCCGGGATCCGGTAATTCTAGGTGGGATAAAAGCCTTTGAGCTTCCACAGGCTTTTAGTCTGGGTGTGGGAAAATACAGATAAACGGATATTGGCACACAAGTGTGTGTGTTGTGGGAATAACTTTGCTTGGGGAGATGAGAACACCTGTGTCGATTCTCCCCAGGTGGGGAACAGCAGATGGGCCAAAGTGATGTTTGCACCAAAGTCCATTTTGGTGGAATAGTGGATTTATTGGGATTGCTTACTGGTCTACCAGTGAGGGTTTACCTACCTACGCAAGCATATATACATCTATTGTCTATCTTTCTGACTGTCCATCTGTCTGTCTATTCTTTCTGTCTGTCTGTCTGTCTGTCTATCTATCTATCTATGTCATGTCTCTGCTTATCTATGGATTTATTGCTTATTTATGGTTCAGTTTATTTGTTTTTTCCCTTGCCTTTCTAATTGAGGCCTAAAGACTAGCAGATGAGAAACCTAACTTTATACTTCGGGATAAGATTTTTTTTTCAGTGTGTAAAGTTCATACCAAAAATAAAGTCATTGCTTTCCAAAGCTATGCTGCCTTTGATATTCTACTTCTCATCTCCTGCCTATCGGTGGGCACTGGCTTCCACTCAGCTGTGGTTATTGGTTTACTTTTGAAGGTGTACTATAATGTCAGTTCTGTAAGAAATGGAGTGGAGAGAGAGAGAGAGACGGGGGGAGGGGATTGTGTACTTTTGAGCATCAGTTTCAACTACATCAATGACTTCTTTGGTGTTCCTGTCCCCTAGCAACTCAGAGGATAGCATGAAACTACTTCATCTCTCAATGTATGTGTATGACTTTAAGTGTAACTAGTAATTATTCAAGAGCTGAAGCTGATCCAGGCTCTATTATTATTATTATTATTATTATTATTTTGCGGGGCTGGTGGTGGAGTCCAGGCCCTTGCACACACTCCACACACTCCGCCGGTGCACTGCCCCTGAGCTCCAGCCCAGCCAAGTCTCTGGGCTCTGTTAGTGCCTTGTCCCTGCTGCCCACCTCTTGGGCCTCATAGTCCTTGTGAACACCATCGTTACAGGGCAGAGAGGGTGACCAGATAATTACTGCAGAAGAATCAAAGCTAGTTCCATTGAACTTTCTTTTAGAATTCAACTTGATTTAGAAAAAATAAAAACCATTAGGAAGATGATTGTACCGAGGCACGCTTGATGACTGTGGTGCTTGGTGCCTACATGCACCTGCTCATCCATGAGGCTCCACTGTCACCACGCTGATACTATCTCCCTGGCTAGAGGGCACTGCTGCTGCTTTTTGTATAGAGACTAATTCCTCCTGGGGGCTCAGAAAGCAAATGGTGCTGTGAATGTTAAATGAAAAGAAATCTTGGGATGTTGGTCATGAAACTGGAGCTAATGATTGTACACACTGACTGCTGTACATGCATTTTATTGAAAGTCCATCCCCGAGTCCCCGGTTGGCACCGCGGTGCTAGGTGATTTCACTCCTGGCCACTGCTGTCCTTAAATGCTCTTTCTGTAGTTCTGACGGCGCTTTCCAGGGAAACATACTCCACCCATTCAGCTGTCTTCCTTCGGCCCTCAGCCCCCTCAGCGGTGGCTTTTGGGGACAGTCTCTTACCCCATTCAATTCTACTGATGTCCCTTGTCAGTCCGCTCAGGGTTATCCCCAAACACTGACCAAGACTCATGTTACCGTCTCAGCTTCTCATTTAACATTCTGTCTTTAAGTGTAACCCAATCGTTTTCATTCTCTTTAATCAAATCACTTTTTTCTACCTTTTGATTCAATTCAGTTAGATTGAATTCATTCATTCATTCATTCATTCTGCTGGGGGATGGAGCCTTCACATTGAGTTACAACCTCGGCCCATTTTTAAAATTTTTGATTCTACATCTCACTAAGTTGCTCAAGCTGGGCTTGAACTCGAGATCCTCCTGCTTCAGCCTTCCGTAGTGCTGGGATGACAGGTGTATTCTACTAAGCCTGTCTCTCCCCTTCGATGTCTTCTAGGTTGACCTTTAGTTTGTTTTTTCCCCGACTCTACTCATCTCCTTCCCCAAATCAATGTAATCGAGGACCAAAAGCTGCTTTCAGAGGGTTGTTCTGTCATTTGTCACCCTGCGGCAGGCCTGGCTGGCACTGCTGCTACCCTGGGCTAGAGGGTGGCTGGGAATGTTATCTTAAATTGATGAGCAGCAGAAAAGCCAGGGAAGGAGGTATAAAATGAGCTGCATCCCTGGAAGGTACTGAGGTTATCATCAGGGAAGCAGAATTTAGTCAAATAAAAGAGATGCGGGCAGGATGGGGTCTCGGAGAGAGAGCCAACGTCGGAAAAACTGGCAGCGTTCAAAAGAATGAAGGCGCCAGACGAATTGTGAGTTTAAAGTGAAAATATCCAACATGTTGCAGGATCTAGTGGCCCAGGCTGGTAGCTGAGGCAGAGGGATCACAAGCTCAAGTCTGGCCTGGGCCATTTGACAACTTAGAGCCTGTCTCAAGATAAAAATAAAAAAAGGGCTGGTGGTGTAGCTCAGTGTGAAGGTGCTGGGTTGAATCCCAGTAGAAAAAAAATTATGACAAATTTTATGTAAATAAAATTGGATATTTTTACATATCAAGGACCTTATTGTATATTGACTCAGGAAGGAAATTACCCTTTAAAAACTGCAATTTAGCCATTAAAATAACACGTTTCATCCTCATTGCTTTTCCTCAAAGTTTTCATGCACTGATTACTTTGTCTGGGGTATTATGGTTTGGATATGAATGTATTTGACTTATGTATTTGGATGTTGTGGGATACTGGTGGAATCTGTGCTGCTAAGAGGTGGGGCCCTGTCAGCAAGGGGGAACACCGGGGCTTGACTCAGAAGGGGTAGATGAGGGGGTCGGGACCTGGGAGGTAGCTCCACCCCTCCTCCCTCACTTGGCTTCCTGTGCGCCATGTTGTGAGCCACTTTCTTCTGGCATGTGCACTTCTGCCATTGCCCATATGTGGACTGAGATGCAACCTTCTGAAACTGTAAGCTAAAATAAATCTCTCCTCCCATAAATTGTGAATATTAGGTGTTCTGTCCCGGCATCCAGAAAGCAAGACAGGGCTTGGCTACAGTTTGGATTTGGAATTTTCCCTCAAAAGCCCTTGAATTAAAGGTGTGGTCCCAGCTTTCTTTTGCTGGAGCCTTGAGGGTCAGGCCTGGTGGAAGATCTCAGGGCCCTGGGGCGGGAGTGGGAGGTGCTTGGAAAATGGGCAGGGGGAACCCAAGCCTTTCCTCTTTGTTCAGTTCCTGGCCCTGAGGTGAGAGCTTTTGCTCCGTGATGGGTTCCCACCATGTTGTGCCGCTGGAGCCCCAAAGTAGCAAGATTGTGGGCTGAAACTCTATGATGCAACATAGACTTTTTCTATTTATAAGTTGACTATCCTGGGGATGTGTTACAATGATAAAAAGCTGAGTGGTATAGGGATAGTATTTTTTTTCTTCTGTTGCGCGCCTGCCAGTATTTTAACACTTGTCTCGTGTAGGATTTTGCCTTCTTGTTTAGTTTCCACTCCAGCATCATCCTGGTTTGTCTGCCTGCGGTAAACTCCTGGTCCCAGAAATGCTACTCTGTGAGCACAGGACACCTTCCCAGTTCTGTCACTTCTTAGCCCACACTAACCTGCTTTTCACCTGCTTCTAGTCTCTAGTCCAGTATCCCTGGTTTTCTTTTGGTCAGCGCCATCCTTAACTTTGTTGCCCTCTGCCCCCAGTTTGGGGCAAAATGATTTTGATTCTGGGAAAAGCCGTTTACATTTTGTCTGTGTGGACAACCCTGATTGCTTTCTAGGTCTCTCCCTTTGGCTCTGTCATGGATGGGCGCTGGGATGGTCACCCTGTGTGTGCATGGAGCCTGTGAGGACTTGCAGAACAAGTGCGCACCTGGGTTGACTGGAAACCTGCCCGTGCAGTGTCTTCTCCTGCCCTCCCTGTGAAACTAAAGACCAGAGACGCCATGACTCACTTTGTATCTACATTACATATTGAGAAATTAGCCTCCAAAACGCATTTATTGAGCTAGGGTAAAAGAAAGAAGTAGCATTGACTTGGGGTTGTGTCTCAGGACTCAGGGCTGCTCAGTGTGTCTGTTGCCTCATTGTCTCCTGGGTTTCTGAAAATTCCCTCTTCCTTTGGCCTCCCAGATGCTACTATTTTGATTTGTTTTCTGTCTCCCTTTGCTGTTTGTCCTCTTTATTATGCTCCTTAAATTTACTCCAGTCCTGATGAATTTTGCTCTTTCTTTTTACTTCAACATTGTTGATCATCAGAGAGGAAATCCGTTATCACTGAAGGTCGTAGAGGAAGAATACTTCAAAATGTGACAGTGACAATGGCTTGTGTTTGTGCATTTACTCTTGATGGAGAAGGGATTAAAAATAGACTTTCTCCTTCTTATGTTTTTCGTTTTTTGAATGATAGTGTTCTGGGATATCCTTGATGACTTCTGGCTGTTATTGTATCTACACCAACACTAGCTATTTTGAAAATGGGTTATGAAGATGGCGAAAAATATATAGGATTCCATAGAGTGTGACAAAGCTTTGATATTTGAAGGAAAAAGTTCACCATGGCATAAGGGAATCTGGACATAGACTATAAGAAAACAACTAAGTCCTAATGTTAAAATCTTTTAGAAAGAAAAATCACCTAAAAACAGTTGAACCTCCCTTGAACTCTAGGCATTGTGGTAGATGATTACAAATATAAATTTATTTTATTTCCAAAATTGACTATAGAGTGTAAGTGCTTTCTTGTTAAACAGGGGAGACATAAAGTTATTATCTTATTTTTAATCAGTTTGGAAAATGCACATTACTCTTTTACATTGAGAGACTCTTAACTGAATTTTTGCATGAAGTACACAATTATTCCTCCCTGTCTTTATTATGCAGAGTGTGGTTTGCTGCATTTATTTTTCTTAGTATATTTTCTAAATTTATGTGTGTACTACCAAGGAAAAACATATAAAATAGACCTGGACCCTAAGCTGTGGAAACAACAGCAGCCCCTAACATGACAATAGCTTCCTGTGACCAGGTGACCAATCTGGAAAAGCCTTTGACTGTTCTGCTCTAAGTGTTTCCTTCCGAAGTTATTCATCACATCAAAAGGAGGTGCATATTTCAAAAGTTCATCCAAATGAACTTTTGCCTCCATTTGCCTCTGGCACATAAAGGAAACATGACTTCATCGGTGTTGAAAACAATGAAACTAAAAGGAATATTTTGCTCACTTAAAAAAAATCAAGAAAGCAAAAGTATATATTTGTCTAACCAAAAACAATGAGCCCAAAATGGGTCATAATGATCTGTCTCAAACCCACTGCACTCCTGGGTGCCATCCTTAACCTGCCCTGTGACTCTCCCCTCCCCCCCCCAACTGGCATTCAGACTGCTGCAGTTCCTGGTGGCCTGCTGGCCCTCTTACGTAATATCCCCTGGTCACAGCCCTGAAGGAGTCTTCCCTGATGATGGGTTCTCTCTGTTCATTAGTCACAGTTTGCCTCAAGTTAAGCCTTAATGAGCTAAGACTATCACCACTAGTTGTCTTTACCAGCTGACACCCACTGAACTTAATTGTCCTCGGGGACAGAGGACAGGGCTCTAGGCTGGTCGGGAATCTCAAGGCTCAGACTTCTGAAACATTACATAAAGGAAAGTTCCTCTGTCAGGGGATTTGATTTTAATATGAACACCCCACATTGAAACATTGTGTTATAGACATGTTGCGCTGATCTTTTCCCTTGCCTGGCTCCGGTTCAACTCAGTTGGTCTGTGAACCAGATCAGTGACTTCAGGGAGCTAGAGGAATGGCTCTGTGATTAAAGCACTTGCCTAGGAAGCACTAAGTCAAGCACTAAGTACCTGAGTTCGATTCCTCAGCACCACATAAGCTAATGTGGCAGCACATGTCTATAATCCCAGCACTCAGGAGGCTGAGAGAGAAGGATTGTTGTGAGCCCAGCCTGGGCTCCATAGTGAGTTCAGAACCTGTGGATGGATTTCCTAGCGCAGTATAATGGAAAGTCCGGGGAGTGTGTCTTGTAGGTTTTGCTCACGCACACCACACGGCTTTTTGCATTTTTGTACATTTTTGCATGATGCCAGCCTATATTCAGGAATGGGAAAATGACCTCTGCGTTTCAGTGGGATGAAGTATGCGTCGGCTGGAAAGGGTGGGGGTGGTCGTCGTTGGGATTCCTTATGACCCCCTCACCTGTACCTTCTCCCTTATTGCAGGTTGTAGGTGACCCTGCGAGAAATGCCAGTTTTTATCTGTGGGTGGCACACGCATAATGTGACCCGAGTGGAATGATAATAGCATAGAGCATCAGGGTGTCTACATGCTGGCTCGACTTTCCTACTAGGCCAGGCGTATTAGCTTCCCATTGCTAGTGTAATAAATTACCACAAATTTAGTGTCTTAAACCAACCTGAATTTATTATCCTATGGTCCTGGAGGTCAGAGGTCCTAAATGAGTTTTGCTGGGCTAAAACCAAGGTGTCAGCAGGTAACCTGTGCATCTTCCTCAGACTCTGGGAGAGAATCCATTCTCTTCATTTTCCCAGCTTCTGGAAGACACCTGTATCCTTTAACTCAGGGTCCCTTCCTTCATCTCCAGAGCTAGCTGGGTTCTGTTTTCTCTCGTCTCTGACCTCTGCTGATGCTACATTATTTCTTTCTGACCCTCAGCCACTTACCTCCCTTTTCTAAGAGCCCTGGTCATTATGTCATTATATTGGGTGTGTGGGGGTCATTCTGCTAAATCTCTCCATCTCAAAATCCTTAATCACATCTACAAAGTTCTTTATGTTAAGTAAGGTTGCATTTTTACAACTCCAGTGATGAGGACTTGACACTCTTGGGGGTCATAATTCAGTTTATTATGCCGGAGTTCAGCCACCCCTAACCTGGGTACAAATCTTCCTGCCACCTGTTTTGTAAATAGTTTTATCGAAGCACAACGGTATTGTCTATAGATGCTTTCTGATTATCATAGCAGCAACATTGACTTATCACCGAGATCACGTGGCCCACGGAGCCTGAAATATTTCTCCTGTCTGGCCCTCTGTAGATAAAGATTGCAGACCCTGAAACTAGATTGGCCGTCACCTCGGGTTAGTTACTTAATCTTACCAAGCATCACAGACTCTTAACTTTATAGATTTGGAAAGAATCTTAAAAGTAGTTTGGATTAAACTCTATCCTGTACTTTCTCTGCATAAGTCAATTTTTAGAGTAACTGGCAAATGGTCATCCCACTACTGCCCTAAAAGCCAGAACTAAAACTCCCATTGTCTCCTAAAGTAGTACATTTTTATTTTTAACAATTATAATTGAGTCAGATAGAAACAATTTGAGTGAGAAGTTTTCGTTGCTGGCTTTCCTGCCTGCTCTTACTGCTGCCTCTGGGACCGTAGAGAATAAGTGTAATCTCTCCTCTACTTGAAAGCCCTTGAAGGATTCGGTTTTGCTATCACATCTCGGAGTGATTTGTGTGATTATGTGGAGTGTCAGCGGAGGAAGAGGATCTCCGACGCACAACCTTGCTAAATAAGCTCTTCCCTAGAAAGCAGAAATGTCATCCCCCTTGGCTTGGCTGTGACCACGGTGTGAGGGCAGGGGAGTTAGTGCCTGGCCCAGGCTTTGAGTTCCCACACTCATGTCACAGGGAGTGATCTGGGTGTTATGAAGTGCTCCCTTCCAAATGTCATCATCCTGCCCCTACTTTCTCTTCCGTAAACCATACAAGTATGGCTTTAGCTCACACCAAGCACGTTTCCAAGCCCTAAAACCTGCCAGAAGTTTAATTCCAACTCTGAGAAAATGTCGACCATTTGTATGCCCGGATGAAAGAGCTCAGCTCAGCTGCGCCCCACTTCCGGTGCAGAGAGGAAACGTGCTCTTGTCTCGAGGAAAGCCAAGCTCCTCCTCATAGCACTGGCTGTCCTGCAAGTGCTGACGAGGGACCCACCCCAGGGCTCTTCTTGGGAAGAATGAGCACAGGCCAGTTCTAAAAGAAGGTCTGTCCATTCCTTACGGGGCATGAGTTTAGCCAGAGGGTCCAGTCATGCCAACAAAAATGGAGCTCAGAAGAGCTCAACTGCCGTTAAATGTGTCAGACCACGGTTAGATTTGTAGCTGGTCTCCCATTCTAATTTGAAAGCTTTCCTGGAGTTTTATTCGTGATAAATTCGTTTCTTCGATAGCGTTTTTTGAGGTCTCAGTGTGAGCTGGCCTGTGAGCTGGGGCCTGAGGTGAGGAAATTATTTGCCTCAGTTTTTCTGATGTGTCTTGAAGCCTCTTTTTCTTTTACCTACAAGGAGTTCTCACCTAAAACCCTTGGCAGTTCGAGGCCTCTTCCTCCTCCCTTCTTTATGCTGAAGCCGTCCTCATCTTCCCTCAGCAAATTGGAAAATGAGGAAGACTCTGCACCCCTCTTCCCTTCTCTTCTCAACTTGTTACCCTGTTCTACCAATTTTATTGAAGATTTCTCAGTTTTAAGCCCTTCCTTCCAGGGCCGTAATATAGCTCCACAGCCCTGATGTGGCTCACTTCCGGCAGTGCCGATTACTACGGCCCTGATGTAGCTCACTTCCGGCAATGCCGCTTACTGCGGCCCTGATGTAGCTCACTTCCGGCAATGCCGCTTACTGCGGCCCTGATGTAGCTCACTTCCGGCAATGCCGCTTACTGCGGCCCTGATGTAGCTCACTTCCGGCAATGCCGCTTACTGCGGCCCTGATGTAGCTCACTTCCGGCAATGCCGCTTACTACGGCCCTGATGTAGCTCACTTCCGGCAATGCCGCTTACTACGGCCCTGATGTAGCTCACTTTTGCTAACATCTTTGGGCCACGGTTTCCCAGTTTGAGTTAATGCACAAATATACTGGAGTTCCTTTATTTTCCCCCTTTTTTTCTTTCCGTTGCTTTGTCTGCATTTTTCTGCCTTTCCTCTTCTCTTTGCTTTTTCTTTCTTTCTCTTTTCTTTCTGTTTTTGAACTGAGATCTGTATTTTTTTAGAATATCATATTGTGTGCTGCTTTTGTTTTTAAAATTTTTCCCTTCCTAATGTGTCTGGGTTGTTCCTATTCAGCTGTTAAAATGCAGCCTAAGTATCTATTGTAAGATACCTTCTAAATAGCACTGAGTATCTCTTATCTAAAATATTGGGACAAAAATTACTCTGGATTTTGAATTTTGGGGTTATTTTGGAATATTTACACATATATGTATAAATAGATGATTGATAGATACCTTGTGGATACTTGTTTCTCATTTCTACACAAAGATACATAGACATAGTCGATAGGTAATTTTTTTTAACCATATGTTTAGTCCCCTGTATCTTGAGCAGGACCCATCACAGGAGGTCCAGTATGACAGGTACCACTTCAAGCACCGTATCAGTGCTCAAACACTTAGGTTTGGTTCTGGAGTTTTGGATTAAGGATATGCAAACACGTTGCTTTCCACTGTCCACGCCCCTCCCCTGGCTACCTCTTTGGGTGGACGCGCACACCTGTGTTCATGAACGGCCCATTTACTCTTTCATGCTAGCCGTGAGCCAGAGCCAGGGCCACTCTGAGGGACTCATCCTTCTGTCCTACTTGGATTCCGGGCCTGGAACTTAATCAGGCCTTGGTGAAAGTTACTTCCCTCAGCCGGCGGTTCAGCCTTGATGGTGCCAATGAGCTGAGGCCACGAACCAGGTGTTTAAAGAGAAATGACGACAGAGTGCTGGCACCTCGGGACATCTCTCCAAGCCTCCAGCGGATCTTCCACAGGTGGTGATGTTGCAGACAATGGCACGCATGATTGGCACGTGCTGCCTTTCGTTGAAGATGTGTTTCTGAAATCTAATAATTAAGACAATTCTTTTTCTTACTCTTCATGTAACTGGAGGAAACCCCCAGGAGATAGGAAAATAGATGAGATTATTTCAGAGACAGGGGTCAGGTAAGGTTTTCTCCCACTGTCTGTGTGGCCAATTCTTAGCTCTGTAATGGCCCAAATAAACCTCTCTGAGCCCAGGGCCAGCAGGGCTGGCGGGTGAGCCTCTCCTGCTCTGTTTATCATAATGAACTGGTCAATAAACATCACAAATTGTTTATCTCTATAAATCTTGGCAGATTACTCTTTATGAAATGCATTTAGCAAGTGAGGTTTTCCCATAAGGATGAAAAATGAAGATTTTAAACAGATTGTGGGAAAGCCCAGGCTGTACCAGGAGAGTGAGTGTAATAAAGGTTTCTTTATATTAATATTACGAAAACCATTTATCCTGGAAAAATCAATATCACAATTCATCTTAGTTTGGTGTTTCTCTTTCTAGGTTTAAAACGTCTTTCCTTTTATTAGGTACAATTTTGTTTTAATAAACGTGAAATATATTTCATTTAGGTGGTACTCTGGAGAAGTATAACATAGAAGGACATCAAACTTGAATCTTGTTTGTTAGAGTCTTAGAAATGTTTAAAGTTATATTTGAGTGGCCGAGAAGTTTGCAGGAACCATTTTACTTAAACCTTCATTATAAAATTATCCCCTGTGTCCTTTGGGCTGGAAACAAACGAGACTATTTAGTAAAATCTCCTCTCGTGAGTTTCATTAGGGAAAACTCTTTTGCGGAAATTAAACAATTATAACAAGTCAGATGTGCTCGAGATAACAATGGCTGAGAGAACAGACTGCAAAATCTGGAATAGACACATTTAATTACTCAAAACACTGTACGCTTTCCTACAGGGTGATATATTTATTTCATTTGGGTTTGGAACTTAATATCCCAGGGATATTGACATAGCTGAGTAGGAATTATGGGTGTAGCAATTGGACAGAAGAAAATAGAACTACATCAAGGAGAAGAATTCTGTGATATACTGGCCACTATTACTCTAAATGCACTGTATGCAAACTAAGCGTGATTGTCTCATGAGTGAATGGTAATAAAACCCAAAATACTCAAGAGGCATTTATTTATGAGTGATGTAGCGATACACAAGTGTACACACACACACACACACACACACACACACAGAAGCTTGCCTCTTTCGTGCTCACCAATATTACACTAAAAGCCTACCAGCAACATATTCTAAGAGCATATAATAAAATTAAGAGCAAATCAAATATTTCACTGCGTTTCTAATTTCATTTTAATTTCAATGCATAATTTCCTTTAGCTCTGATATTTCTCTCAAAGAAAACATCTATTTGAAATGAGATTCTGATGCCATGTGTGGAGATAACAGACCTCACAGAGATGTGTGTAGGGGAAGAATGTCCTTTTATCGTGACTATAGAAAGGGCAAACTACAGTAGAGTGGTTTTCAAGAGAAACTGTACTTTATTTATTCCCAACGGGATGTTAGTCCATAAAGCAAATTTGCAGCCTATTGGGCAGCCTTTGCTTTTATCGGCGCTTTTAAGGGTGTTGAATGATGACCCGTGAGATCACACTGTAAACATTCCAGTGGGTTAGGGTGAGTCGACCAGCAGCCTCTTTATGGGAAGGCAGAGGTGAATCCACTTAGGGCTGCTTTCCATGTGGCTCATGAAGAACCCCTGTTTAAATAGCCCTCTTGTGCTGTTTTTAGCATCTCTGATACTTCACGACAACCCGTTTGATTAACCGAACCAGTGCTATGGGTGTGGGCTAAGTGCGGAAGGAAATCATGGTGAAGAAATGGGTTTCAGATTCTGTGAGGCAAAGAGCCAGAAATATATGGTGGTGGTTGTTTTGCAGGCAACTTTGGGTCCAAGAAATTCGCACTGCCATGGAAGTATCTCATTTTCTTATATTACTACCATCTTTTCATCAGTTGGGATAATAATGGTCTATTCTCCAACTATTTCGGATAAAAAAAGTTTAGTGCCTAAAATAGAAAATAAAATTTAACTCTGATTACGGCATCTGTAGTATTTCAGTCTGTCTCCCCTCAATTTTTTTTTTTTTTAGCAAAATTTAGTCTTTATTGAACTAGAAATGAAATTTCAAGATCTTTGGGTAAGAACAGACTGATTCATAACCTCCTCGCCCCCTTTTTCTATTTTGCAACTGAATCGTTACTTAAAAAGATCATTCCATGGGCGCCTAGTCTGTCTTTAGTTATAGTAGAACTGCTGTTGTAAGAAAGCAAGATTTAGGGTTTTCTTTAATTGAACTCCCGATATTCAGACTAACATAGAATAGGCACTGTGACTTGTAAAAAGAGCAACGTGGTCCATTTGGGGGATCATTAATTAGTATAAAAGGGAAATTTTCATACTTTTTTATTATCATGAGCAGGACTCTGAGGAAGATCTTTTCTGTTTGTGTCGCTGTATGTGTTCTCAGCTCGGCATCCTGCTCAATACGGTGGCTTACTCCACAGTTTTATGGATAGGTGTAACTTCCACTATGAATTATTAATAAAAGCGCTATTCTCCTTGATGGTTTATTTCTCTTGTTTTCAGATGTCAGCCTTGTAATTGTCATCTCTCAGGAGCCTTGAATAAAACCTGTCACTTGATCACAGGCCAGTGTTTCTGTAAACAGTTTGTCACCGGCTCCAAGTGTGAGACCTGTGTTCCCGATGCAAGCCACTTGGACACCCACAACCCACTGGGTTGCAGCAAGAGTAAGAGCACTGTGGCCTGGGGCTGCGTGTGAGGGACCCACCCCTGGACAAAGGTCTCACTGTTTCTTTTCTCTAGTTAAAATTCATCACAGGGGCTAAGATAGCGTATGGAGAATTTATGTTTGAATTTTAAAAAATTATACTGAAATCTGCACGCATTTTCCTTGGTTAAGTAATCGGATGAAAAGATTATGTTTGTAGTGAGAATTTTGCAACTGTTGGTTGAAATGAAATTACTAGGAAGGTATGCACAGCTTTAGCTCTGAGGAATTTTCCAGGACTCGAGAATTAAAGGACTGAAATCAGGACATTACTGGTTAAACCAAAATGAATATTTACATTACAATAAGACATTTCCAGGTAATGTTCTGTAATAAATAGAAAGTGTATTCTTACTTAGTATGAGTTTTATACTCCGGTTCTTTGAATTTTATGAAGATGATCCTACTACCATTAGTTGCTTATTAATATTGTAACAATTATCTTTCTTTTTAAGGTATATTGATACTGATAGCTAATGTTCCTTTCTTCCTACTTTAAGTTGCATTAGTTGTTTAAATACCACTCACATTGATATTTTTAATTCCTGAAAGCCAGAAGTTCCACTTTAACACCTTTTGATTTCTCAACACCAGTCTCCAGGGCCTTCATCTGAATCCAAGGTCACCTGCAGTCCTGCAGGTGATTCTATGGCATGCTGATGGTCTCTGTATGTTCACTGCAAGGTCATATATCCATACCTTTCCCAGAATCCCCGAGACATGCTTGCTGGTATCATGTGGCAGGGGCCCTCGACCACATATTGTGCTATTCAGATTCTTCTTGGGAAGTCCCGAGACTGTCATGAGTCACAGTGCTAGGAGATGCCAGAAGCAATGACAGATCATGGCAAGCAGGCGTGCCTGGAACTACATTAAGGGAGGGAGAAGGAGACAGACAGACAGGGACAGAGACAGAGAGTAAGTAATGGGATATTGAATTCTGTCACAACTGTACTAGAGTTTGAGGTAGTGCAGGAGAGGGGAACCTTTGTTCTGCCAAGGGCCAGTTGAGATCTCATTTGCAAGCCATGTAGAATTGTCAACTTAAAAATTAGCTGGCTGTATTTGGTAAAACATTTAACTGGTGTGTAATTAACTCACCGCTAGTGTGGTGGCTGCCTCAGCCAGGCTACATGGAGTGATTTGGGGGCCATATATGATCCGCAGGCCAGCCAATCTCCAACCCCGATAATGGAGGTTAGAGCCTAGCTCAGGGTTAAGCAGAGGCAGTCACTTCCTGTACTTAGATTGTTTCTCCAATATCTGATATTCCATCAATCCCTCTGGGTTTTAGGGTGAGTAATGCTCTAGGTAGTGACCTTTCTCTTGGGAAAGGATAATCAGAACTGCCTTTGTGTATAAATCCAATCGAAATACCAATCAAAACTGAATTAATTGTTAAGTAGCCATGTATTTGATTTCTTTGTGCGCAGGATACATACCAGCATATTACTTTTGGTTAAGAGTTGTAGAGTATCATTTAAGATGGAGTATCCCAAAAGGAACAATATATAAAAATATAAAATCTATTTGCTCATGATTAATTTATCATAATACTTGACATAAAACCAGCAATATGAGAAAATGTACGCACTAAATTTCCTTGTACACGATGTAGAAGAATAACATTAATGGAGTTTTGGGAAACCTTGCTGAATTATGGCAACTTTCCATAAAACATGTGACGTCTTGGTGACTGCTGATTGGCTCTTCCATGGCTTTTGAGTGAAAATATTGGTGCCTGTGCTATCTCTTGCTTCTCATTCTTATGTCTGAGCTGTAGCCTAGTGTCAGTTACATTTCTGTTGCTGTGACTCAATACCTGACATCCACAAATTCAGGGGCAGAAAGGTTTATGTTAGCTCGCAGTTTCAGAAGGTCACAGTCCATTCAGGGGCGGCCGGCAGCAACGGAAGTACATGGCCGAGGCAGAGGTGGAGGCGGCTTCTCACGACATCACAAACAGGAAGCCAAGTTCTGTCAAGTCCGGTCTCTCCCCAGGGCAAAAAGCCGTAATGATCTTTCTTCTTCCTTCCTTTTATACCGTTCAAGTTCCGGTTGCCTCTTCCACATCTAGGTGGTTACTCCTCCCTCATTTGCTGACCCACAAATTACACACTCGAATCCAGGGTGGTTCCTAATGGCCTCCAGTGGACATTATCTCTCCAGGGGTCACACCTGGGGAGTGTGTGTCAGGCCAGAATGCCTAACTGCTGGAAACTTCGTTTCCATTTTCTGGCAGTGGCATATGTTAGCTTTTATCGTCATTCTTTTTTCTTTGCAAAAGATAGTCTGGGTCCTTCCAAACATTTCTGATTTGTCCCAATTTTAAAAACTTTTGCATTCCTAAGTATTCTTCCCTGAGTAGGTGCCTATTGCTTTTCTAACCCTTCTAATTCTTAACTGTCAGATTGAACACATCCCTCTGTTGCATGTGCTTGCTACTGCCAATGTTTTAGATTTGGATGTTTTCCTCACTGCTCCACTGTGATTTTCACAGGTCCTTACTCTTTATCTTGGCAATGTATTTTCCTTGGAAATTAAGGTGCCTCACTACGCCCCTCCACACAGTTCGGAAGTTCTGGCATTATAACTGAACTGCCTTGTTACTCTTCCTAGAATCTCGGATGGTTACATAGCAGTAGCAACTGTGATTTTTTTGTCTTTATTCTGAGTCAGGGAGTCAGAGTAGGATCTAGGATATAATTTAGAAAGTGCAGAAGCACTGAATTCAAATAAAGCAGAGCCTTTCTGACAGCATTTCTCTGTTGAACGAGTCACTTCTTTTCTCTCAATATTAGTTTCATACTGCCAAAATCATAGTCATTTCCCTTGGAGGAGAGATGGGAGCAGAACAGAAATTACATAGTGCTGTTTTTTGCATGCTTTTCTGTAAATGATATTCTATTTTGTCCTGAACTTCTGTGCATGAACTTAACTAAAATTGTATACACTACTCCTTCCCTCCCTCCCTCCGTCCCCCCCCCCTCTCTCTCTCTCTCTCTCTCTCTCTCTCTCTCTCTCTCTCTCTCACACACACACACACACACACAGTACAGTACATTTGAATTTCATCCTTGACACTCTCCCTTTGTGCTTTTCTTCTATTTGTCTATCTTGTAATTCACATTTTTTGTACTTGTACTTACCAGCCAGCCTCTTGCAGTTCTGTTTTTATTAACAACTTTGTTCATTTTGTTTTGTTTTGTTTCGTTTTTGAGAAATAGTCTCACTCTGTAGTCCAGGCTGGTCCTGAACTTACTCTATACTGCAGCTGGCCTCGAACTCACAGCAGTTCTCTTTCCTCAGCCTCCTGCATGCTGGGATTCCAAACATTCACCGCCATGCCCAGCTAATAAGCGGCCCTGAGGGATTAAACGGATTAAACTCACGACCTTGTGCTTGCAAGGCAAGCTCTGTAACCTCTGAGCTAGGCCCCAGTTCAGCTTTATTGAAGCGTAATTTCTATATCATGCACTGAACTGTTTAAAATGTACAGTCTGGTGAGTTTCAGTAAATTTATGGTTACCATACTAGAGTTGTAGAACAACCGTTTCATTTCAAAAATCTCCTCTGCTCCTTTCCAGTCACCTTACTCCCACTTGTAGCCCCAAGCAACTTGATACATCATTTTTGATGCAATATTTTTGCTTCTCCTGTAAGTTCTGCAGGTGACAGCATTCAACATTTAGACGCTTCACCACAGTCGGGTCACTGAGTGTAGCTCCTTCGCCTTGGCACAATGTTTTTGAGATTCATCCGTGATGCTGGCTCTCAGTGGTTTGCTCTTGTCAGTTGCTGAGTAATATAGATTTTTGTGAATAGACAACTTTTGTCCACCTGTTAGGCATATTGTTCTTTCCTATCAATTTTAGTTTAAGGTTTCCAAAATCATTCTCATATCATTGTCAGTTGATATGTAGATTGTTTCTAGGGTTTGATAAGGATAGTGCTTCTGGGAACATATGGTAATACAGGTAATACATCTGCATATTGATCCTTGTGTTTAAAGTTCCTGGTTATGCCTGAGAGGAGGAAGGCTGTTTCCCATTGGTTATACCTGACAAGAGGAAGACGGTTTCCCTTTGGTACCTGAGAGGAGGAAGGCAATTTTCCATTGTGGTTGATTGTTTTGCATTTGCATTAGCATTTTTTTTCTTTAGCGATTCTTGAGAGTTTCCATTTCCCCGTACTCTCAGAAACACACGCAATTGGCTGTATTTCACATCAGCCATTGAGTGAGTCTGCAGTGGTATATCCATTTTAAGAAAAAATTTTGCATTTTTCTGAAGGACGAATGTTGTTGAAAATCTTTTCACGTGACTTGTTTCCCATTCATGTCTTTCCTTGACAAATATCTTCCCGGTCTGTGTCCATGTTTTATGAGTTGCTCTTTTTCTTATCTTTATTTATTTGAGATAAAAAATACATAAGATTTTAATTTCCTTGATGATATGCCTTAAGGAATAAAACTTTTAATTTTTCTGAAGTGTAATTTACCAAATTTGTCCTTAATAGATCATATTTTTGTATCTGATCTAAGAAACCTTTGGCCAATATAGCAAAGGTTCTCCTCTGTGTTTTCACTTTAAAAGTTTTCATTTTTAGTTTTTATATTTGAGTCTGTAAAATATTTTAGTTTTGTGTATGCCTGAAGTATTTTATTTTATTTTTGACCTGTGAGTCTTCAAATGTTTCTGTTGTGATTATTGAGATGATTATCCTTTTTCTGTTGAATTGTGTGAGTTTCTATGCCAGAAAAATTGATTTCATAGTTAGCATCATATTCACTGGTGAAATGTGTGTGGTTTTTCTCCTGAAATCAGGCACAATTCAAGAGAACTCAGTTTTATGACTTACTTTTGATACTGTAATACATTTGTTAGCCATGGCAGTTAGACAAGCTTATATAAGAAGCAAAAACAGCTAAATTGAAAAGCTTATCTCCATTTACAAATGACACAACCTTAATGCAGAAACTCAAAATAATTCATAAGAATACTCCTAAAATTAATAAATTCAGCAAAGTTGCATATTACAAGATCAATATGTGAACTTCATGTTTCTATACCTCAGTGATGACTATCTAAAAATGAAAATCAGGAAGCAATTTCATTTACAGCGTATCAAAAATTTAAAGAGATGAAACCCTTCTACATTGAAGGCTGAAAACAATGCTGAAAAAAATAAGAGAGATACAAATTCACAAAAGGACAACCCATGATTCTTAATCAGAAGGCTGAATTTTACTAAGATAACAATATTACTCAATGCAATCTGCAGATGCCATGCAATTCTTATCAGATTTTTTTCAGAAATAGTGAAAACGACTCTAAAATTCAAATAGAATCTTACAGGCTCTCAGAAGCCAAAGCAGTCTTCATGAAAGAAATTAGCTGGAGGATTCACACTTTTTGCTTTCAAAAATAACTATAAAGCTATAGTAATCAAAACAATGTGAGTCTGCCCTAAATTAAACAGACCAATGGGAAACAGAGAACCTATAAATAAACTATTATACATATATATATATATATATATATATATATATATATATATAAGATCAATCAATTTAAAGTGTTATCAAGATCATTTAATGAGAAAATACATTATTTTAAACAAATAATTTTAGTAAAATGGATTATATCCGTTTGATTATATCCATGTGATTATATCCATGATCACAAGAATAAATGTAGGCTCTTGCCTCACATTACACACATAGAATAATTAAAAATATATCAAACACCTAGACTTTAGAGCTAAAAGTATGAAAGTTTTAAAGAAAAGTATATTGAAATTCTTGTTGACAATGGATTTGTCAAAAATTTCTTAGATATCACACCAAAAACATAAGCACAGGAGACAAAATTAATAACTTCATAAAAAAGTAGGCAATAAGACACCAAAAGCAAAAGAAGTTGCCCCCACTATTACCAAATAGAATTATGTCAAATTAAAAAGTCTCCGCACAGCAAAGGAAATTATCAACAGTGTAAAAAGAGAATTGACTGGGAAAAAATATTCACCACCAATACCTCAGCTAGGAGGCTCATTAACAGAATATACAGGGAACTGAAGAAATGTAAGCTCCCCAAAATCAAGGACCCTGTTGAAAAATAGGCAGAAGAAATGAATAGGCAGTTCACAGATGAAAAGTTCAAATGGTCAATACATATATGAAAAGATGTTCAACATCCTTTGCCATGAAAGAAATGCAAATCAAAACTTCACTGAGATACCATCTCACTTCAGAGAGATTGGCGTTTAGATTGGCAAGAACTCAAACAGCAATCAGTGCTAGAGAGGCTGGGGCGGGGGGGAAGGAACGCTCCTGCACTGCTGGTGGGAGTGTAAACTGGTACAACCACTTTGGAAAGCAATAGGGAAGACTTTCAAAAGACTGGAAATAAATATCCAGCAACCCTCTTCTACGCTACCAATAAAATGAAAAGATAGCCTGTATTATGGGAAAGAATCTGCACAAATCATGTATTTAATATAGGATTAATATTCCCAACACATAAAGAGCTCCTACAATTCAACGAAAACTAAGTAATTGAAAATGGGCAAAGATTTGAATAAACATTTCTCCATAGAAGATGCCCACATGGCAGGTAAGCATATGAAATGAAGTTCAAGGTGGTTAATTATTAGAGAAGGGCAAATCAAGACCGCAAGAGACCACTGTGCCCCCTTTAGCACGCAACACTGCAGCTCCGGATGCCCTCCTTCAAAACGTGTTCAGGCTCCTTCGATAACCTGAACAAATTCAAGATATTTCCCTTTCATTGTCCCCACGGTCTCATGGAGAAGAGCCAGCAGTCCCGCGTGCCGAATCTGGTGCATACGGTGCGTGTAGACTCCCTTGCTTTTATGAGCCTGCCTTTCCACGGGATGGCCCTGGGCAGCCATGGTCACCATATATGTATTATAACCACGTGTTGTAAAGACTCCACGGAAGAGACCCAACCCCCCCACCACCCCTCCGCCAGGACATCTTGCAGAAAGTGGCAAGAGCGATGGGATAAGTTTGTTTGAAGCGAGGGGATGTGATTTAAAGATTAGGGGCAAGTGTTTTTTACTAGTAGATTTTTTTAAAAAATTAAACATTCCTCATCTAATACTCAGATTTACCCCATGTATAGGCAACTTTGTATGTTTTGCATTCAGCGCTCTTGAAATACTGTCTTCCAGTGTTCCTTAGCTATAGTCTGTCTTTAAAATGAAGCGCATCACCTAGGGATGCTGACGAAATGGGAGGAGTGTCTGTTGAAGGTCTCTGTCTGGTATGCAGGAGCCCTTCCCTCCCTCTTCTTGCAAATGTCACCTCGCTGTGTCCTCTGAGCCTGTGCTCTGCCCCATCAAGCCCCCTCGCCCCCCCTTCTGGTTTTTAGTTAGTTGACTTGAGCTTTGGTGAGGAACCTAGGAGCCCCTGGAAAATGAGGAATAGAGAATTGAGAGTATCGAGTTTCCAGCTTCCTGTCTTGGTGGAGGAGACTCCAGCACCCTGCATCCCTCCACAAGTGATGACAGCCACTGTGAGGTGATGCTTTTTATATGCCATTTTCTGTCCCTGAGTGATGTCTCCTTTTCAGGCAAAGGATCGTGTGTAGAGAAGTGTTAACCTCTCAAGCCTGCTGCTTGTCTTTGGAAAGACCGCCTTGCAAGGTTGCCCTTGGCTGGCGTGTGGGGATGTCAAGCATACTCACCTTCCAAAGAGCTGGCTAGAGTGGATCCGAGCACCTAAACCAAACTCTGCTTCATACTTAGCACCCGCTTTCCTTCTGGGAGTCTGAGAATCTGCCATATTCCAGAGAATTTCTGTGGTAGCTCTCAGTAAAACCTTGAACACAACCTCTAATGAGCTTCCCTGGTTAGGGAAACTTCACGGATTTTCTGGATGCATTGTGGAGGGGGTCAAGCATATTTGTGCGGTGCCCCTGCGGGAGCACTCTTGAAAGCTTGTGCCCGGTTCCCCTGGACATCACCAGTGTGCCTTTGCCTCACTGATGGCATTCTGTAATGTTGTTATAAAACATTTTGGCCATGAGCAGGACTGCGGGGTGTGTCCTGTGGCTCACTGCAACCAAGGGCCTGGGTAGTCTCCGACTGTTATCTCAACAAGGGAAGAGCTCTAACCTTACCATGCACTGCACCGTTGTATCTGTCCTTTTGCAAAGAGTTCTTTTATCAGGCTCTCCATGAATGACGTAATTTGGCTGCACTTCCCCTCTCCTCCCGAGATCAGTGTGAGTCATCAGATGCCTGCTAATATTTCATATGAAAATATCCAGAGGTACTTAATAGATTCATTCCTTCACATGATTTTTAAAAGTCTTCTTGCCAAAAGATCAGTGGCTTAAAAGTAAGAGGACAGGACATCCCGGGACCGTGTTTGGATGAGAAGGTTGAACTAGGCGAGGCTTCCCCGTGAAAATGAGGACCGTGTGTCTTGGTGGTTGACTGCCCTCAAGAATGTGTAGGTGTATTTTTATCCTCTGTGTATTCGAGGTAAAAGGAAGAAAGCCTGTTTTCAAAAATGACTGAATCTTCTGAGGAACATTTACAGTGGCAGAAGGCAGTGTCTTCATGCCATGTATTCGTGCCACACAGTCATCACTAAAGTCATTACATGAATATCTTATGTGGGCAGTAAGCAATCACATGACATGTTAAAGGTGCCTGTAACAGGCATTGGTATATTCCCATTGAACAACAATGTGCTAACTAACTGGCAATATTTAGGTTACTTAACACGTGTAGCTATTTTTTATAATCAGCATTATTCTTTCTGTTGTATCTGTGAAGATTAGGCATAGTGTTTACACTTTCTCTTAAAAGCCAAAATTTATGTAGAACTTTAAGTTTCAATGAAATCATTGTCAACTTTTAAATTCATTAAGTTAAAATAACCATTCTGCATCCTTCATTGTTTTCTAAAGAGAAAGGAAAAAAAAAAAAGACCAACAACAACAACAACAAAAAAACCCCCATAATGTGAGCGATGATGGTTTTCCGCCCCACTGTCTTTATGCCAGCGGCTTTGACTTACAAACAAATGTGTTCTATGCTTCTAGTTGAAAGCTTTCTTTTCTTTTCTTTTCTTTTTTTCTTTTAGAATTGGCCTAAGCTTATTCTTCGTTTATTAGCATCTTGGTAAACCACAGGTCTTCACGATAAAGTCATCCTGAGTCTGAAAGGCTTCTTAGCTGGATATTTTAGTTCAGTTTACTTGTGTGTTTATTGATTGCATGTGCTCATAAAGGCTCTTTCCGCTGTCATTTAGCTCCATCCCAGCAGCCTCCACCCAGAGGACAAGTTCAAAGTTCTTCTGCTATCAATCTCTCCTGGAGCCCACCTGACTCTCCCAATGCCCACTGGCTCACTTACAGCTTATTCAGGGATGGTTCTGAGATCTACACATCTGAAGATCAATACCCATACAGTGAGTTTAAGGGTCGGGTGATGGAAAGATCTAATATCCTCAGAATTGATGCATCAGTTAAATTCTTTGACATGGAGAAATGTTGTGGTTTCTTCCACTGAGCCTGGAGGATTTCAAGCAGAGAGAGAATTCTAAACCTCACTGTTAAATCTAAGAAATACAGTGAAATCAAGGTTCTTAATTTTTGGTAAAGACTTAATGTTTTACACTTTCTCAAAGTTGAAAAAAGATGAGGATGAGGAAAGTTGGAATACTAGCTCCATGAGCTTCTGGGGGAGGGGTCTGGGTGGGCTCACAGGCACAGGGTTTTTGTGCGCAGTAAATTGTTAAAATGTATGAAAAACCTTCCCTATTTAATTCATCAAAATGACCTTAGAAAGTTAATCTCAAATGAATAGTCATAAAAGGATGTAAGATCACAAAATTGTCTATACCTATATTATTTATCATATCAAAACATTGGAATCCATTCAGATGCCAGACAGTGTTTCAGAATTATGGCATGTGCCATCCCAGGATCAGTCCTTGTACCTTGTTAAATAAATTTCAGGCTGTGACAATTTGCAAGATGGTATCTCAAGTGAGTAAGTGGAAAATGCTCATGACACGTTGTTTGATGTGATTCAATGTAAAATCCATGAATTATATTTCAACTTAAAAATACTGGAAAATTTAACCACTGTTGAAGCCACAGTTTTCCCTGAATACAAGTATGACAGAGGACTTACCAAATGTGTCTATTCTTAGGGATTTAACTTTTTAATTTTTCAGGTTATAAAGGGACTTTTTTAAAAGTCTGAAACCAGAAAATAAACATTGAAACAAATCATTTGATACACTCATGTCTAATTTCATGAGGAGATCACAACATGGAGTTTCTGGTCATTTGAGAGACAATGCGTATGGACAAGATACCTACGAGCAGGAAATCGATCTTTGTGTCTGTAACTTTTATGAAGATTCTAAGCGAGTTCTAGAAATTAAGCTATTGGGGAATGATGAATGGAGACCCTCGCTTTTCAGATATTATTTATAGACTGTTTGAGAAAGAAATGAAATTCTTCTGGCTCTGTGTTCTCTAATGTTTGCTTTGAGCCCTGGTTAGCGCTCAGCCAGTTAGGCAACTGGGAAACCTTAGAACAGTAATTCCAATTCAGAGTTTCATTCTATGTGTTCTCTTTAAGACTCCACTTTCATACTTGGCATGCATAGTTAGTTAGAAATGTGGACAAATCTTTGTCGATACCTTGCCATTGCATGACCTTTTTTAAAATTGGAGAATGCCTATTGTAAAGTATAAGTTGCCTCCAAAACTCCTGCACAGCATAGAGTTTAATGTGATAGCTATTGTAGTTGGCTGCATTCCAATCGTTTGTGCCTAGCTGGTCATGTCCACCTCTCTCTTGACTCCCCATATCTCTTTGGTGCTCTTCTTTGAAGTTCATGGCAGCTCTGAACTTCACGATGCAGATTGCAGGGGGAAGTGAACATCTGTCTACATCTGCCGTGTTGGCAAGGCATCCTCAAAACCTGCTACTAAAATGCTTATTTTCTTCCAAATATCAGCATGATCCAGGTGTCCTGAAACTTAAACTTTTGTGATAGAGGTGGAGAAGAGTTAGAAAAATATTGAGAGTGGTGTTGAAGATGACAGCACCACGGGTTGAATTATCTCTGAAGCTGCAAACTAGGGTCACCCGACCTTACCAACTGCTCACTTCCGTAGCAGGGTTAAATTTAAAACTATGTATAGCACTGTTCAACCGTGTTTCCCATAGTAACTTACTGTGGTCTATTTTTACAGAACGTTACTTATAAATCCAGTACTCTGGCTCCCCCCTCATGATTGAATAAATAGAGAGTCCAAAGAATGATTTCTTACACGCTAAATGCGCATGCCTTCACTAATGAGACATTTAGATAATCCTATTAAACAAGGCATTATTTCCTAAAATCTTATTTTTCATTTAAAATAAAAGCTACTTCTGGCATTTCCTGACGATCACTGTAATTAATGATGTGAAAATTGTCCGCGTGATGGCCTTTGAGCAGTAAGAACGATCGGTTAGCACTGTCAGAACTTTGCATCATTCTAATAACACCCCAGTGTTTATGACTCTTCCCAGGGCATGGCTCGCCTGTGTAGTATGGAAAGGAAGGCCTCCTTATGTTCAGCCGGATGAACACAAATCTTTGGGTTAAATTAAGGCATTTAGAATTATAGGTGGAGAGTCATTGAACTTTTCAAAGAAAATTAATAGTGTTGCTTTCCAAGCCAGTTTGATCACTTGGTCGAGACGATTATAGAATTCTTTGTTAGAACAGAAACTTTTCCTGCCTGGCCTGGTGTACTGTGGGATGCTCTAGGACAGTATTTTTCTATCCCGGGCTCACGATGTACTGCTGTAACACATGTACACCTTCTAAATTATTTGTTGTATCTGATAACACACTTATAATGGTGGGATGATATTTAACGTTTTGAATAATTGACTTTAGAAAAGATAGATTTGGGGGTTGGTCTGAGGAGAGCATAATTGATTTGCATCCTTGCAGACTATTAAAAGTAGAAAACTGGGAGTCAAGTTAGCATCTTAAAATTGTGTGCGCACAGCCCCCATCATGTCTCAGCTGGACTTGAACAACTCAGCTCCTGGTGGTGTCTCAGCTGTAGCCCTGATCTGGCTGGTAGCTGTCTCACTTATCATGGGTATGGAGACAAATACTAGATATAATAGGCAGGTAGAAATCAAAAGTGAAATTTATCTTCTGCACCGATGAAGGGCAGGTTAGGAAATATTTATTCTGCCTTGTAGAAAGTCTGGCTAGAAGAGGAAAAAAATCAACAGGCCAATCTGAGGTGCTTGGTACTCCCCCTCCTCATCCAGGCTGATGTCATGCAGGCTGTCCTTCCACGGGATGGCAGGAGTGGGAGGTCATCCTCAAATGCCGCTCTGGGGATGTCTACCTGTGGGGGCGCTGGACTGCCGTTATTTCTACGTGGGATAATGATTTGTGTCACCTGGAGATGTTAACAAGTTTACATTTAGGGCTTTAGAAAGTAAGGTGTCTTGGTGAACTGTGGGATTTCATTTCTACCTCTGTGACACTTCTCTGTCTTTAATGCCGTTAACACTTATTATCCTTAGTGCCAGGGCTCACGGTGATGAGTGGTGAGATGGCTCAATCGGTTCTGAAGGAAAGAATCAAAGGGTATAGGAAAAAGATGAAAAAGGAAACAGGAGGAAATGACAAGCAACCGCTTTTATGAAGTTCTTAGCAACATTAGTTCTTTGTGCACATTCTTCCTTGGAAAACAGATCAGACCTGTATGGAAAAGTCTTTTATTTGTTCTATAAAATTGTCTTCATTGCTTATCCTAGACCAGAAGTCACACCAGCCTCGGTACATACAAAGATGGAAAGGAAAGTTCTCCTTACTGAGGGAAAATAGATAAATAAATCACAGGACAGTATAATGTTAAACCAGAGTCAAGTCAGAATGTTAAGCAAACTCAAGGCCGAGTTGGGGCTGTGGGAGGCAGCCGTGGCTGTTGTGGCTACGGTGAGAGTTAAGAAAGTTTTACCATAAGGAGGCGATGCTGAGTTAGTCAGATATTGTCATAGAGGGAGGAGAGTAATTCCAGTAGAAGACATTGCATTTCCAAAGGCCTGGAAGATTGTGGAAAAAAGGTACATTCAGAAACACGGACAGTGCCTTGTAGCTGGGTGAGAGGTCCAAACCAGGGAAGTAAAGGCCAAGGTGACAAATGGCTGTTGGGGCGGGGAAGTGTGCACGTTGCCCTGGAGATGCAGACGTTCGTGGCATCACATCAAACCACAACCATTTATAATTTTGCATGATTTCTGTCAGTCACAGAGTCTGGAAAGGTTCCAGTTAAAGGACGGTCAAGTGGCAGACTTGGCCTCAGTGTGGATTGCTGACTCCTCGCTCTTCTATATTAGCATTCAACAAGCAAACCAGCTTTGTAACCGGAACAGCTACTTCAGCCTCAGGGACTTGAGTGGATTTGTGAGGTTTCTCTCTCTACTCAGAGGAGAGAGAAGAGAAGTGCGAGCTCGGTGTCATTGCCCCCATCTGTAACCCCAGCACTCAAGGAGGCTGAGGCAGGGGCGTTGCAAATTCAAGCCTCACTTGGGCAACTCAGTCACTTGGTGAGATCCTATATCAAAACAAAAACTAACCAAAAATGCCTGCAGGTGATGCTTGGTGCTGAAGTCCTGAATTTCATCCCTAGTACCTCTTTCCAAATCAATCAATTCATCAAAATTCTAAGTATTCTTTACTACAAGTTATATATATTTACATTGTATGGAACAATCAGAGTAACCGGTGCTTTGTTTCACTTGTAAATATTTGGAACGTACTCAACACAATGGGTTGGCATAGTTTATTTAGTTGAATGGCAGAATAGCAGTTAGAAGTGGTTGTTTACCGATCTATGGAGTGTAACTACTTTTGTCTTTTTGTTTCAGACGTCCAGTACTTCAGAGATACCTCCCTGTCACCATACACGTCATATTCCTACCACCTTGAGACCGCCAGTGTGCATGGTGCCACACAGAGTGCGGCCGTCATTTACACAACGAAGCCTGGGGTCCCGTCAGGACACCTGAGCTTAAATTATGTCCTTCCCATTAGCTCTGACTCTGTGACACTTACCTGGACTAGAGTCTCAAATCGTTCTGGTCCTATAGAGAAGTACATCTTGTCCTGCAGCCCGTCGGACAGCATGTTGCCCTGGGTTGCTTATGAAGGTCATGAGACCTCGGCTACCATCTGGAATCTGGTGCCGTTCACCAAGTACCGTTTTTCAGTCCAGGCCTGTACTAGTGGGGGCTGTGTCCACAGCTCACCCATCACACTGACCACTGCCCAGGCACCACCCCGAAAGCTGGGTCCACCCGAGATACAAAAATTTAGCTCCACAGAGCTGCATGTGGAGTGGTCTCCACCAGTGGAACCGAATGGTAAGCACGCAAGTCCTTAGTTTCTGAAACAAGAGTGGATGTTGGGGTATTTGGAAGGCTGTGACAACGTGATGACAGCTGTGTTCATTTACAAAGCTCGCCAGTATCATAGTTGAGAACTGATTGCTACTGCTGTAAGATACTGCTTCTCCTGGCTACTGGAACAAGTGTATTTCTCCTAATCTAATACAAATTCCATTCAATTAAATTGCCCTTTAAAAGGCTAATATTATCTTTGCTCTTAATGACATCTGCCATAACACAAATGATGTTCATGATTGGAAGCTTACTTGTAAAATGCATTATATTTGACTGTGTCACCAGTTGGGGCACCCATAAGCAGCAGATTTCCTCTTTTAAGCAAAAATAGAGTATAAGATAATACAAAAAATACGTATATAGGCTGGCTGACTCCATTAAGTTAATTTTTGTATTTGTACAATTGAACCTTTGGTTATACAGGCCAGTCACACATGCATAAGATTTTAGTCATTTATATCATTTCCATATTATGGCAAAACTTTTCTTCAGATGTTTTAAGTTCTTGGTAAAACTGGACAAATATTCACAATATTTATGCAAATCGTGCTTATGTTAAATGGGTAATTAAATTAAAACCCTCTAACAGGGAAATGTACAAATTGGAGGTGTGATAATTGAGTCTCCTTAACAAAGTCTTCATCCATAGTCCAGATCATGACCATTAATTTTTAAAAGGCTGGTTTACCTAGGATAAAGTAGCTCTTTTGTGCTTGTATACTATCTCTTTTGTTTGTTTTCCTCACAAATACGTGTGTTGTGGTATTGCCATCTGTCTGTTGTCTTTTAGGAGAACTTCCCATCTAGATTACTAAATTGCTTCATGTGCATACTAATAAAATCAATAGTGGTTCTATTAAGAATGATGACAATTGAGCACCCCTTTCTTGAGCAGTTCCCAGCCCATGCCCCAAACAGTCCCTTTGTCGGAGTCACCTTGGTTCGCTACTTAACTTTTCCAGGAATCATTCTAAGATACGAATTATACATGAGAAGATTGGGGTCCACTGAGGAAACCCGAGTGTTTGAGAGCAATGGCTGGCCCAGCCCTCATCCGTCTGTGGAGCCAGCTACTGGAGAAGCCCCAAGCGCCCCTCAAGCAGCTGCCACCATCCGTGGCCTGGAACCCTACACGGAGTACCAGTTTAGGGTCTCAGCTGAGAATATGGCCGGGAGTGTGTCTTCAGCCTGGACCTTGGAAAGAACAGGAGAATCTGGTAATGAGGCTTTGAACTCTGCTGTAAAACCCCACCAATGAAATTGTCACCTGAGGTTCAAGTCAACAGTGCTTAAACAGTGTCTCCCCCCCCCCATTTTATTGATACATATTAGTGCAAGATTTAAGGTTTACAATGAAGTTGAGGATTTTGTGCACATACGTATCTTGTCATGGTGACAAGGACTTTCCCACTCTCCTTTTGTCCCTCCCCCGACCCTCCCCACCGTGCCTCCCCCACCTTACCTCCCTGTTTCACTTTGTTTTTCGTTTTAAGTTCCACAAGAGTCGCGATCTGGGTCTCTTATATCAGAACAGTGTCTTTTAAAAGCTACGTATGTGCAGAAAATTCTCAACTTCATTGTAAACCTTACGTTTTGCACTTCTACATATCAATAAAAGAATTTTAACAGAGAACCATTCACCAAAAAAAGTACAAATTATAAACTTACATAGATGAAGAGAACACTTAATAGGTGGGTTGTCCTCTTAAATAGTGCCAGGTCATAAATTATTTGCAGTCAGTTTTAGGTGGGAAAGAGAAATACTGGATTCATGAGGGGAAGGGATATGACTTCACCATCATTGAGGTGGGGGGAAGGCTCCCCCCAAATAGCTGTAGTTTCTGTTGTGAGGTGGTTGCTTCCTTACCTTGGCTTGTCTTGTGTTGTCCAGAGCTCATGGTTCATGAAAAGAGAGCTGCTATCACTTGCACTGTTGTGTGATAGTGTTTCTCTCGAATGAATGGTGTAGGCATTAAACTGTGCATAACAAAACCTTGGACATTTTACAAGGAGTTGACATGCTTAAGGAGGACACCCGTGCCAGCTGTCTTAGACTCTGTTCATGAAAGCGCCCGAGCTACTTGTCATCTTGCATGGGTTTTCTTTATGGTATGTGCTTCAAATTTCACGAGCATTAAAGAAGACAAAGATGTTTTTGTTTCACGTTGAATCTCCCTATAGACATCCATAGACCCCCAAATGCTCATTGAGATGTGACCCACCAGGACTGTAGCAGATGAGGGTAGCTGGGCTAATGTCCAACAGCATCAGTTCATGAACAAAGTGTGTGTCATACTTGAGTCTCCCTTAGTGACTATCTTGGACAGATAATAGGGCCATGATAGCACAGGTGATGAGCTGTAGCATTTGGGACAGGGAAAAATCAAGGTCAGAAATGAGAAGAACGGATGAGCCTGCCGTACCAGGCTGTCCTCATCCTCTGGGGTCACTGGCTGGTGAGAGCGCCACGAGGTCCTCCAGTTACACATCTCCACTTAGCACATTTAAAACCTGTATGAAGAGATCAAGGATGCCTGGGGGGAAACGGTTGGTGGGTAGGGACTCTGGACATTTCAGGTAAGACTTCCAGAAAACTTAGAGAACTTCCTTGGGGTGAATTAAAAATATTTTACGTTTAACTGTTTCTGAAGATCTAGCTTAATTTATTTAGCTCAGTGAAAAATTTCTTTACATGAGAAACCCAGTACAACATGACGTTTTGTTGCCAACTTCCTGGACTGAGACACATCCTGTTCTGTGATTTCTTTCAAATATGCTATCCATGGTTTTCTAGTCCTAGGAACTGTCTGTGTGTGTGTGTGTGTGTGTGTGTGTGGTACTGGGTTTTCACATGGGGCCTTCTCACAGCTCTACCCGTAGCTTTCTCCCTTCCCTTTTTGTGACTTTGTGAGACGTGGCATCACTGAGTCACTAAGTTGCCCTGGCTGGCTTCAACTGGTAATCCTGCCTCCTTAGTCTCTCTTAATGTTGGAATTACAGGCACATTCCACCCTGCCTGGCTAAGATTTTTATGTTACAAATGAAAGCTATCTTTGCCGATTATCTAAAGGCAGAGAAACTTCTTGCAGATGACATTTTTTTTTTTAAAATTGAATACCTTACTCATATTCTAGTATGTTACTCATTTTTCCATCTCAGAATATTTGATCAGGACCAGGCATCTCAGAAATGATAATAAACATGTGACTCTGTTAGAAAACTTGTAGGAACAGTGGTGCTCGTTTTGACGTTGCTGTTCTTCCCCCGACAGCGCCTGTGTTCATGACGCCCCCTGCCATCTCCCCACTCTCCTCCCACTCTCTCAACGTCTCCTGGGCGGAGCCTCCAGGAAATGTGACCAGAGGAAAAGTCCTGCGATATAATCTCAGCATGATTTCTGAACAGCGCCCCCAGCAATCTGCCCCACTGGAGTTTTCACAGGTATTGGGATTTTGGACCTGTTTCCCTCAGAGTTGAACTGTGACTTCAGTTGGCCCTTTTTCTAAGTTTTTAGAATTTTATAACCAAATTGTCCTCATGAAATGCATTTTATTTTTTAGCATAATGCACATCCAAGACTCTGTCTTTATACGTTACTTACTTTTTCTCATATAAGTATGCACTGAAACTTGGTACGGTTTTACTTCACGAGAGCTGATTTTTGCCTATATCCTTAAGTGTTTGGTAAGAAGTTAATATCAGTAGCTATGTGCCTCTGTGCACTTAACTAATCTATAAGAAGTTGCTGTTGCATTAATAATTAACTTACGAGAGTACAAATAACATTGATAAAAATGTCTTTTTGGTACATTTTGTCTATAATTCAGTTTCCTTCAGAAATTTTTCAAAGAATGGAATTCATCATAGTTTATTCAGAAAAGTTACGGACACGTTCAGAATCTTAATTACTCACGTCATGCCTTCTAGTAATGTATATTCCAGCCCACAATAATGAAATTAATAGTCATCAGCTACTGTGGCTCTACTGTGTGTGCTCGTGGATACACGGCACCATCATGGAAGATGGAAGGTTCTTATTCGCTCCAGTTGGATCATCCTAGCTCATTTTACCAGCATGGGGGTGGCCCATGCCAGATGCTGTTGATGTCACGTGGACAGGTCATTCCGTGTTCTTGTCTGCGCAGTGCCTCCTCTGAGGAGCCTGTTCTTTGATGAGCGTTATTATGAAATGCAGAGATCATGTTTCATTCCCACTCTCAGGGACCTGCCCACGGTCTCCTTTCTCATCTTCCTGCTGCCTGACCTTCCCATCTTTCTTCCTTTAAGCCATGGCCAGTGCTTCCACACTATTGCCCATGTTGTCCACACGTATCTTGTGCCTCAAGGCCTTCTCCTTCTGCATCAGATGGATAAGATACCTGAAGTTCTGTCTGTGGAGAGGATTTCTTTTCACTGGTCTTCCTCGGGACCTTCTGAGTAGGGCCGCGGAACAGCCGCCACCGATTGGGGCTCGTGTCTACATACCAGCACAACTCATCTGGTCTATTTTTTTCTCTTCCAATTCTTAGAGGGACCTCCGTGACTTCAATTTGTTTTAGATAGGCACTTCTAAACTATGATGAATTCCCGTTGAGCCCCATTCGACCGTAGGACTTGGCATGTCCGAAAAGAATCCATCTCTGGAAAATAACCCTGACTGCATGGTCACTGGGTGTCCCTTGGTGGAAGCCCAACAGCGTGCGGGGAGTGTATATGTTATAACAAGTATGCTCTTGCTCTAGGGCCACCCTTGTGACCTCTTTCCATAAGTATCACGCAACACCTTTCCCTGCGTCATGATCTCTACTACCACACCCCCTGTGAGGCTTTGTGTTTCAAATGGCTCATCCACCTGCACCTCGGCTCAGGTCTGAGCAAAGTTCTTTCCTCTCTGGGATACACTGCCAGTGGCCCGGCCCTATGTCACTTTGTCACGTAGAACAGTATCCGAGTGGGGAATATGTTCCCTTTCTTTGGCTTATGAGGAGGCTTCCCAGTTGCTGCGTTTCCTTCTTTGTGGTGGAAGCAGGAGACCACATCTGTCTTTTTCCCAGCATGCGTGAGGCAACTTAGACTCCCAGTGCTTTCCTCGCTGATGTGGCACATCCCTTACTCCCTAGGAAGCTCATCGCTCACTCTCTAGAGCACCTGTTTTACAAAGACCTGCAGACACCTGTTGTTTCTTGCTTATCTGAGCCTCTTAGCACGATATGATTGATACAGGGAACAAATGCTGTCAGGGACCCTTTCATCGTGTTTCTGAGCACGGCGATTAATTATCTTCAGATTGTCTTCGCCTTTCTCTAATGCATCGATAACAGCCAGCGAGAGCCACGATTATGTAGTCCTTATAATTACTACCTCCCCGCGGTAGTCCTGGTAATTAGGAGCTCGCCACCAGTGGACGTTTAAAAATCAACACCACCCGAGTGATGCTGTGGGCATCGGTACTGTGCTTACTACCAGCAATGATGTCATTGCTGCAGCCAGCTTGTGTGAAAAGTGACAGCTCCAAAATACCATTTTAGAGTCCCCTTCAAGGGCCACATGGGGCATTGCTATTGTAGGCCAGGTCCACTGAGAACATGCTGTGTGGTAGCAAGCTTGTGTGCAGAAGCCCACTGAGGGGTGCTCTCAGGAACAGCACATGCAAAGCAGAAAGTGTTGCCAGGCTGGAAGAATAAGGACTCTTAATGCAATCCTGAAAAATGGTCTCAGCTGGTCCTGTGAGAAGTGCTGGAACTGAAACCACCTCAAAGGCCCTCCTTCCTTAAGACGAACAGACAGAACTTTGCCCCTCTGTGGGGTTGTTTTCTAGGGATGAACTAACAAATTTTCATAATATGAGTGGTTCAAACCAACACATTTTTCTTCTCATAGTCTGTGAGGCCAGAAGTCTAAAACTAAAATGCAGACAGGCCCTGCTTCTAAGAAAGCATCCTTTTCTACCCCTCTATGCTCCCAGGAGGTCCCGATTCTCCTGGTTTATGGCACAAGAATTCTGATGCTTGTGTCTGTCTCCACACATCCCTCTCTGTCTCTCTGTTCCTCTCATTTCTTTTGTGAAGGCTCTAGTCTTTGAGTTCCAGGCTCCCCCTAAATGCAGGAAGAGTTAACTAATGGCACATGCAAAAGCCCTCTTACCAAAGGTCGCATCCCGAGGTTCTGAGCAGTCAAGAGCTTCAAGGACACGCACTTTAGTTCACTAAATAGTTATATTTGTCATTTTTCCCTAAGACTTTTAAGTGGATAGAGCATATTACCATGTAACATGTTTTTTATGATAAATAAAAAGTCAATGAATAATTTGATTTTTGCTGTATTTTTCTGTTAGTCTGCATATGTGTTGACTCATTTGCAATTACCTCCTAATGAAAATGTATCTAGTATAATATATCTTTTAGGCTAAGCCAGTTTGGTCTACTTGCCTGATATATTAAGATATTTAAAGAAAATTTACAATTATAACTGCTGTTTGGTCTTTAACTTTTATGTTTTATTCAGTGTTTATTCTTGGTGTTTTATTGTTATTTTTGCTGTTTTTTAGGTTATAAAGTTTTAGATTCTATACCTACTCAATATATCAAATAAAATTTCTGTACTCCTCCAGGGAAAGTGCCAAAAATCTCTCCAAATGTTACTGATCTTTATAATTATCAATCTTTATGGGTTAGGGGTATAGCTTAGCAGTTAGAGCACTTGCCTAGCATGCACAAGGCCCCAGGTTTAATCCCCCAGCATCACATAAAATTAGCTGGGCATGGTGACACACATCTGTCTTTCCAGTACTTGGGAACCTGAGGCGGGAAAGTTACCTTGTGTTGTAAGCCAGCCTGGGCTATGTAGCTGAGTTCAGAACCAGCTTCCACTAGAGAGTGAGATTCCTGCCTCACAACAAACAAAATCCCCCCTGAACAAAACTCTATTTATCGATCTTTATTTTTGTTTATGGAAGAGGACTTTATATGAATGTGGCTATACATCCCTTATTGACAGAGATGTGTATTATGGAAATTTTATTGCCGTGTGAACACTACGGAGTATACGTGGATGAACCCGGAGGGCATAAGTCGGCTACTCCGTGTGGTCCGTCTTGTAATCGAGAGGTGTGGGCATCTGTTGCTACAGTGGGGTGCACAGTGTACAGGGAACTTCTGTGAAAACATAGCATGAAACATCTCTGGGGGCTCTTCTTGTACTAGGTATGATATCATTAATGCACTCACGTCCGTGTGTCATCCTACTTTCTGTGGTGATGGGGATCCAGTCCACCATTTTATCCAGGCTAGGCAAGCACACTCCCACTGAGCCATGTCTCTATTTCCTAAGTTCTTCCTTTGTAGTAAGTAGGAACCTCTCTAGAGGAACGCTGCATTCTGCATTCACATTGCATTCCAAAATCAGGTTACACTGTAAAGTAACATAGAGTGTACAGAATACTAAATGTGTAAACCTGCAGCATGGCCTTTGTTATTGATACCAAGTATTATATGCTACACATAATTAATTGCATGTGCCATATTTCTATACCACTGACAGCATCACATGTTTGTTTCTGGTGACACCACAACATGCATGTAGCTCCTTGTGCTACAACATTGCAGTAACAGTGACAGCACTATGCAGGAGAAAATTTTCAGCTCCTTATAATCTCGTGGGTCCACGACCAAAAACACAGTTAGCTGGGTCATTGTGGACCAAAATGTCATTATGGGGCACACACGAGTACGTATCAATATCCCTGAGGAAACTAGTTTCTCTCTTCATGGCAAGTATTACCCAGCCTTCACTAGTGACTTTCCCCACAGACCATTTGCATTCGCAGCCTACGAGTGTTTACGTGGCTGTTTTTGATCAAGTGCGGGTACAGAGATGGAGTCGACCCTTCGTGTTCGTTGTTTAATTACTTGTTTAGGAGCTGTGGAGTTCCTCCCAGTCTCCTTTGCTCAAATCTGCTATTTTCAATTGGAATTTGTTTGATTGAGGCAGTATTCCAAAAAAAAAAAAAATGGAATTCTTTGATCTGATCTGTGCATGCTAATTTGTATAAGAAAGATAATTGAGAATTGACCTCATGTGGATGCTCTGTAATGCTTAATCTTTTGTTTTCCCTTTTTATTGTGTGTTTTTTAAAAAAATAAAATGGTAGGATTGATTTAGCACAGTGACACTGCCTCCTCCTTACTGCCGTTGAATAGCAAGTGGCCTTCCTGCTTGGAGTGACTTTGGGGCAAGCTCCGTGGTTTTGTTTGGACTTTTCCTCCGTGACCATGACACTGTCACCATCTTTATCTCCACTGTTGGTGACAATAACCATACTACCATGCTGCTTTATGAGGCAATCACTCTATTTTCTCATTTATCTACTCAGGAACTGGATTATTACCTCATAAAACAGTGTGATGGTCCAATTATCAATTAAATCCTGGCTTGTGAGGCTCTTTTTAAATAAAAAAAAATCCCCCTTTCTAATAGTGGCTGGCAATAACCCCCTGTCCCTGAATTCATGGAACTTGGACTGCCAACATGATCATTTTCTGCTGATGGCCTCTCTTCTGATTATCTGTGTGGTTTGCTTTGCAGCCGTTGCACTGCGTGGAATCCCGGAACCTCTCCTATATCATGGACGGACTGAAGCCTTACACGATGTACACATTTGCTGTTTCTCTCTGCAACTCAGTCGGTTGCGTGACGAGCGCTTCGGGAGCAGGACGGACTTTAGCAGCAGGTAAGCAAGTTTTCATGGACACGAAAAATATATATCGTGTGCTTGCAAATACATGCCTACAAAGCTTCCCTTCTTTGGACTTGGCATTTGTCTCGGCTCTGTGCTGCTCCCTCGCTAGCCTTGACTGCTGTCTGTCTTGACGTTTTTCAATGAAGAAACAAAGTTTAAGTGTAAGAGGTGCCTGGGAGCCCAGAGAGTTGCCGCGGTGCCGTGAGATTTGCTGTAATTAGATGCAGAACCGCAGTGACTCCGGGGCTCAGCCACCAACCTGGGACTAGCTGCAGTGTGACACTCGTGAGAAGTGTGTGAAAGTCTTCTCTCAGCAAACAAGGATACTTCTTCCCTCTTTGCTTCCTGTTTTTGTGGGGTTGGGTTTTCCTATTCCTACCCTGTGATGGGTATCAGGAGTTGCATCTTGCCTTTATTGGATAGGCAATTGTTTACTTATAGAAGCTCCCAAGTTTATAGAATCTAAACAGAGACTCATTATCAGGTATAATGTTAGTAGGACATGCCGCGTATCCTTCTGATTACTTATGTCACTAACACCTATGGAATCTAATAGCTTGGTACCTGAGGTATTTTTAAAACCCAAGTCTTATTTTTTGTTTTAAACCCAAGTCTTTTTATCAGCAAACCAAGAAGACTTGGTTTGTTTTTTTCTTAGGAAACAGATGAGAAGGGGTTTAAAGACTTTTAGGAAAATTACAGATATTATATAAATACATATTTGACTAAAAATATACTTGAGATTACCTTCCTAAATATCTTCATCCTGATAGGAGCAAGTCTAATTTTATTGGACTCGGCATTTGTCTTTCTGTTCACCTAGTTCTGGGGGGGGGGGGGGACTCACTTGGTTCAAATTATTTCCCTTAAGTAATTTTGTTTATTCTAGTTTTCTATGAATGTCAATGACTCCATGAAATTGTGGTTTCTTATCTCTACGAGTGAACCCTTTGGATATTTATATGTTCCATGCATGCGTAGTGCAGATGCCTGCGTACATTGATGGAGTATGCGGCTCATGTGACCGTTTCTGGTTGCCTGGCATTCTATATGACTGGTTATTTATTTCCGTATACGGCATAATTCGAGGGTCGCTGAGCGGGAACCACAGAGGAGCAAGTTAGGAGAAAACCACGAGACGGGCTGCGTTTGAGAGAAAAGATGATGTCGTAGGCTGGCGGAAGTGAGAACAGGCTGGGCACACGCTGAAGGTGCAGAGCAGGCCAGAGATGATGGGTGGGATGTGGACCGCAGCCGCGGCGCGGGCCGGGGCCAGGGCCACTCCGGGGGAGACAGCCCCTTTGCGTATCGTCCACGGTGACTGCACGGCCACTACTCATGTTTTCCTTGTGACCTTCTCCCTAGTTCCGGTGTAACCTCCGTATGACACCGTCAGGGAGGGAGGACTTACTAGGGGGAGGGGAAGGGATTGTAATTTTGACATGGTGTGTGTGTGTGTGTGTGTGTGTGTTATAATGGGAAACTGATAGGTGTGCGGTCTTAGCCTAGAGACTACAGGAATGTTAGAGCTGGAGAAAAAAAGGGAAATGATTATGGTTTCTGCACTCTGGGAGACTGAGCAGAAGGTTGCAAGTTTGAGTCCAGCCTGGGCAACTTAATGAGTTACTGAGACCCTGTCTCAAAATCAAAAATTAAGAAAAGGGACTGGGGATTTGGCTTCATGCAAAGGCCCAGCACTTAAAAATATAATTAGCAAAATAAATAAATTTCGTAGGACTTTATGGTCATAAGGTAGCTATTGGATAATGAGTAGGAAAACTATTGCCTATGGGACAGAATCACCTGTCCCCAGGTTTCAGAGGTGACACTGTGCTGACTTCACCCTCACTTTCCCCTCCTGGGTAGGGGGCAAGGTACCTGAGTGTTTGGCCCTGTTAGCTGCTGTGTAGTTCCTTCAGGCCAGCCCTGGCCACTGGCAGGACAGCCTCAGCCTTCTGAATCTTTCAAAAACAGAACTTGAAAATGTTTCTTCTCCTCTAAAAGCCATAGGGTTGCAAACATGAGCTGCTGTTTGAAGATGAATTTTTTTGTGGGATGATATGCGATTTTTATTTTTTTCTGTGCCTTATTTCTGTTTCCAAAAAGTACTTAAAGGCAGAAGGATAAGGCAGAAGCAAGGTTTTGGGCCCTGCTACTTACTAGCTGTGTGAACTTGAGCAGACTCTCTAATTAATCTCTGTTCCTCAGTTTCCCAGTTATACATGTGGGTGGTCCATTTGTAGAGTTTTTATGAAGAGCAAATGATTCTTAAAGTGGTATATCTCACAGAGAAAATTCTCAATTCAATGTGTTATTATTGTGATTATTTTATAATATTGTATATTATTAGTTTGTATGTAAATATTATAGACCAATTTGTCTTATCAAAAATCAAGAAATTTGTTTTACAACTCTAATTTCATAACCTTATTGTAATATGTATCAATAGAGAATTTTTGAATTTAAGTTTATTGCAAAAATCAAATTTAAGAGGCCTTAAAGTCTAAAAGCATTTTTTTTTTATTTCTATAAGAAATATATCATTCAGACTAGGCCCTGTGGTACAGGCCTATAACCCCAGCACTTTGGGAGGCCGAGACAGGTAGATCGCAAGTTCACACTCTGCCTTAGCAACTGACTTAAATAAGCAAAAACAAGGGGTCGGCGATGTGTCTCAGAGTAAAAGCTCTTTGCTCAATCTGTAGTGCTGCAAAAAAAGAGATCATTCAGAAGTATGATATACATCTCAGTTGCCCCAAAATTATCAGTGTCAAACTTGTGGTTTGCAGGATCATGTTGAAATAATCTGCCTTAAACACATCATTATTGCTCTTTTTTTGGTGAAGGCTCAGTTCAGTAAGCTTCTATTGAACATTTTCTCTGTGAGGAACTCAAAGACCATGAGCCCAGTATTCGGACTAAGCAGTTGGTATCTAACAGGTTTAAGGCTGTGAGGTTACCTGCTGAGGGCTATCAGAAAAACTGGCCATGGAGCAGAGGAGAAGGTAAGTGGTTTTAATTAGCAACCTTGGGAAGCGAACCTACTAAGTTTGAGGTGGACCATACTAATTGGTGAAGGCTTTCACACATATTGATTGGCACATATGTGCCAATCACCGTCGTAGAGGGTGAACCCGTTCCCAGCACCACCCGAGGCTGGGATTGATGAGAACTTTGACAGCAGAGGGCAGGGCTGGGTAGAGGGGTAGAGCCTGGGTGAATTTTCTCTGAGGCAGTAATAAAGTCCATTGGATGGGCAGAAACAAACAGTGACCTGGGCAGGGAGGAATGGAAAGAAGGCAAAAGAAAAACAGAATTAAAGACGGGAGTATCTGTAGGCGATCCCAAAGGCTTGCGAACTCTTTCCCTTGGATGGTGACTTTTGGACACTCGGGACGTGGAATTTAGAGCTTGTGTAATACTTCTCATCGCGTTAGTTTTATTTCAAATGTCATAACAATTCTGAGCAAACCAAATGTTATGATCTTAATATTCCTCTATGCATGGTGTCATTCATGTAGTATAAATCATAAAATAAGATGAGGGAAGTGAAGGACGGTCATTTTGGGGAAATTAATCCCGAGTGTGTTTGATTATTTCAAAGAAACATATTTGGGACAACTTATAAGGAGACAGCATTAGAAAAATCAAATCTGAAGCCTCAAACCCATGCTAGCCCGTCCTTGTCTCTATCCTGATGGGAAGAAAGCAGTGGATGACGATGGAGTAGTGGTAGCAGAGAAAATAAAATGCAGAGCTTCAGAGAGAACACCTCAGTGAAGGCATGATCGCGTTTCTGGAGGAAGAGGAAAGGATGAATGAAAAAGACTCAGAGACACGGCCAGAGTTAGGGAGAGAGCAGAAAGGGCAAGTGCCGGGAGAACCCAGAGAAGAGAGAGCTCTAGGAGGCCGGCATGGTCTGCATGCCCCATGCTGTAGAGAAATGAAAAGGCGTGGGACTAGAAGGGAGGTGGTGTCCCCGGTGGTCTCCTGAGATGGGACAGAGCAGAAACTCAGGCCTGAAGAGTGGAGCTATAGAGAAGAAATGAAGAATTCCAAGTGTGTGCATTATTGAATCTTGCTACAAATTCCCTCTACTTAAAAAGATTGCAGTAACTTGGGTTCCGACTTTGCAGTCCTCTTTCCTGAAGAGGATTTTTTTTAAGGGAATAAAAAGTTACGTTTTCATCTCCCTAGTTTGTTGAAGGTATCCAATTCTGCATTTGCTAAGCAGAAAATAAAGCCACTTACATGATAATAAAGATTTTTTTGGTTGTAGCTTATCGTTATGGTTTGGATCTGGGATTGTCCCTTGAAGCCTCAAGAATTTTGGTATTATAGATTACCTGTGGATTCTATGAGCTATGAAAAGGTTGGGTCTGGTTGGGAAGGGTGCATGGTAGGTGGGGGGTAAAAGAGAGGCATGTAGTAGATTCTAAACTACAGGCCTGTGGTGGATTAGGGGTGTGCTGTAAATTCCAGTTATGTGGCACACTGCTGGGCGTGTGAGCTGGAAGAGGCAGATGACTGGGGCTTACCCTGGAAGGGATGAGCAGAACCCTGGGGCAGGACCTAGCTAGTTTTGCCCTTTCTTCCTCATGTTAACTCCCGCCTGCCATGCTGTGAACGGATAAGCCTCCACCATACGCTTACGTCATTACCAGCCGCCCATGATCGGACTGTGACCTTCTCAAACTGAGATGAAATAAATCTTTCCTCCCTCAAGTTAATAGAGGTTGGGTATTCAGTCCCAGTAATGAAAAAGTAACTAAGACACTTACATTATTTTGAGATACACTATTTTTAGGTATGTTCAGATCCATGTGAGGGAGCTTGTCGCTGCTTTCAAATAAAAACAAGCCTACCAGTTATAGATTTGACATTCTTTTTGCTTCTTCTAGTAGGTGAGCGCATTATTTTCCCCTAAAATTTTCCCAAGATTGAATGTCTGTCTAGAACTCTTATTAACTTACAGAAATAAACGCCAGGAAAGCCAAAGTCCTGGGATAATAAACACATTTGTAGTAGAAAAGGGAAAAAAAAGTTGAGCTGAATTGGAATACGCTGGGCATGCTACTTCTAGAAATTGTACTGCAATTTTAGATGCTCTGTGGTCCTCCAGAAAACTCCCAAGAAAAATGTGGGGAATTTAAATCTAGTACCATGACGGGAGCTCGTTGTCAGAGACAGAGACCAGTGGCCCTGCGATTTTTGTTTTGAAGAAGAGCATCATAAATTAGAAGTCCCTGGCCTTTTAGAGGCATTTGAATCCTGCGTGTTATGTTTTTTCCTTAAATCTTCAGCTGCACAGAATCAAAAAGATAATTGTTCAGTTTTTTTCTGGCTATTTCATTAGAAATCTGGAGAACGACGATGTGTTTGCTTTAAGCATCAGTTCTGTGTATTTCGATCTGAGTACCTTGCTGTTGCTTGGTGCCTGTGGCAGGATCTGGGAGCCGGCTCTCATAAGGGAGAGCTGTATGACTCTAGTTGCAAATTTCTGAATCAGGCCTGTTGGTGGTGACAGAGGGGGAAATGGCTTTAGGGACTGGGCCGAGTGGAAATCCTTCCTCCGTTTTCTTTAAAGATGACCCTTTTCATTTAGGAAATTTGAGCACTGCTACCGTTTCCAAGTAGAGCCTGATTTCAACCTTTCTTTTGAAAAATTCTGTGTGAGGATTTATGCCTGAAGAGACAATGATATTTCTGTGTAGTCTGTCATCAAGTGACCTCCACATGACAAGCTTCGAATTGTCTGTCTCCCATTAAGCAAGTAATTAGGGGTACATTAGTTTCCTCTCGGAATCCAGAGTGAACCGTATAGTGTGTTTGCTTCTGGGTAGAAAACACACACCGTTTGGCATGCAAGTACATAAGTCTTTTCATTGTGAATAGAACCCGGAGTGATTAAACAAGCACTCTTAATATGTTAATTTATAATTTTAATTACAACAATCTTGTATATATAGTCAGTCCTGAATACTAATATAAATATTTTTCCACCTTTTTTTTTGCTCATAATGCATAAAGCAATCATGCATTGCTTCTCCGAGGTTGCCTGTTTTCGTCTCATAATACAACCTTTGTTCTTCGTGATGAATGCGTTTTGTTCCTGCCTGTCTCCAATAATCCCTCATTAAGCTAGTCACTTTCTGCTCCGTGCTAAAAAGGAAAAATTATCATGCCAGTGTGGCACGCCGTATTAAAAAGCACATTACCCAACACTTTCGTTGCTGTCCTTCAATTAGTTTCCCTTCTTTGAATTTAATTCCGTTTGTTGTTAAACTACTGAGTTGATGTATGGACTCATGAATCTGAGGCCACTGCCAAGAAAGTGGAGGAGCGAGAGAGAGAGAGAGAGAGAGAGAGAGAGAATCAAAGCCTCTCGGAAGAGCTGCCGAGGCGAGCTGAAATGAATTTGCTTCACCTTTGACAAGAACACTTGAACAGCGCCGGAATCCTCTGATGATTCAACTTGGCTAATTATCCAATTATTTATTTCGAGAATAAAGGCACTGTTTTACAATTAGGGAAGTGCACCGCTGCCTGAGAAATTCCACGATGACAGATGACTGGGAGAACTTCTCAGATCGACACAGTATCTGCAAAAACTTGTCTCACCTTGCGTTCGCAGGCAGTCCTGAAGTCCTGGTCGCCTCTTCGGTGTACCGAAGGGTTTTTGGGTTTGCTGCTTGCTTGTTTTGCTCTCTCCACGGAAACTGTTTTGCACTTCTAAGCACCCTGTCAAATTTCCACGGCTCTTAAGCAATGTTTAAGTTGTATTTTCCTTGATTAAAAGCTTTTGGTTCACAGCAGTACTTTTTAATTGCCTAATGATATAAGTCAGTTCTTAGGAAAGAACCGCACATTTAGGAGTTCATTTGCAATATAACTGAAAAATTCATTGCGTGACAGTAAAACAATTTACTGTTAATTACAAGGAGAAGAATTTGCTGTAGCATGCTCTCAGATTGCCATGAATCATGCAGCACTCCTAGAGATTTATAACAGATGTGTAAGTGGGATGAATTAGCAGGGTTTAATAACAGAGACACAAATCATGCAGACTTCAAGGAGCTTTAATTGATATACTAGAATGTGACGGGCATGAATCACTCAGCCACTCAACAGCACTGTAACATATGGTCAGCTCAATATGCTGCATCTTAAATCGGTTGGTGAGTCGTTGGTTGTTCCATATGGTGCAAGCAATATATTTTTCATGATTAAAAAGAATACATCCATTTTTTAAAGAAGTATGATTGCAAAGCGTGTTTGTTATTGAACAGTTGCCTGGATGCCGAACTGGTTTTGTTTTAATGAGTTTTAAAAAAGGCAAATTCCCCAAATAAATAGGGACTATGACTTGTGACATAGCCTCCCGGGAACCCTGGGGGGAACCAGATTGTGCTGGTCGCCACACTTGATCCCCAGCAAGCCTATAGAAAGCACCGCTGACGGGGGATCGCTGTGATGGTCGAGGAAGCCCTGCAGACCTCGGCAGAACAAACAGAATGAGATGACGTCACTTCCGAAGACGTTTAGCAACGCACAGAGTGAGAACTAGAGTTTAGTGATTTGGATGTGGGCTCTTGACTTGGCAGGGTAAGAGAGTGGCTGTGAAAATCAAAGGCCCCGTGGTAACAGACACACCCTTTTACAGTGAGTTTACCATACTGATTTATTCACAAATTGGGGGTTTAACCTAGGACCTTCACACTGAGTTATATCCTTGGCCTCTTTTGAGTTCTAGTTTTGGAGACAGAGTCCATCAGAGGCCCGGGCTGGGCCCAAACTTGAGATCTCCTGCCTCAGCCTCCCAAGTGTGCTGAGAGTATAGGCCTGCACTGCTGAGATTGGCTTTACACTGACTTCTTAGTGAAATGTTCAGTCCTTCGGAAGCTTTAAAAAAAAAAAAAAAAGCCCTGGCAGGTTCTCACCTAGACAGGGGCACCCGTTCTGTGTCATTCCTGAGGAGTTCGTTCTTTGTGTGACAACAGCTACCCTGGCAGAGGCCTGTCCCTGGGAGTGTGCAAACGTGTTTTTATTGGAACTGGGATCTGGCAGCTTTCGGAATAGCTTTTGCAGCCTCGGTCGATCTGACAGACTTGAAGAAGGAATATTGCAGCCTTAGAACTGTGGCTGCCAGGACTTAATGTCAACAATTAAAATTTATTTCGATCCTCACCTAGTGTTTATTACTGTTTGTATACACAACAGACCTCGCTAATACAGAGGTGCGCTATGAGATAGAATTACCATCTGTTCATTGTGGAATGCTGGCATCTGTCTTCGACGCTAAACTAAAATGATATTATTTCTAACACAACAAAATTAACGGCTCTTTGCTCACCAACTTCAAGCATGTGGCTGCACCTCGGGAAAAGGCTTGTTCGGAGCGACGCGGTGACCTCCGGCTGCCGGAGCTGCTTTTAGACACGTGACTTTACCAGGATTTCTATTGGCCCTTTCGGCATGAAATAAAAAATGGCATGTGAATGTCACATTGTTTAAACATAGCCTTAGTTTTGTAATGGACCGGCTCTGCCTCCTATCACAAAGCATTAAAACTACGCAGTTAAAATATGCAAAAATTGACTGAATCAGAGAGGCTCGAGTATGCAAAATATTTTGACAGGTGTGCCCTAAAAAGCTACAAGGAAAGAAATTAAATAGGCACAAATTCATCTGAACCATGTTGCCACAGGTCCCACAGTGACACCTTAAGGAAAGTACACTATGTATCTTCTCCGGTAGGCTACTTAAAATTTTCTCTCATGCTGACATCGCAAAAGATTGATACTGAACATCGTCCCCCCTCTTATGAAAGCTTAAGTACCCTATTAAAAGAGGTTTTTGAAGTTCGAATCCGGAGGCTCAGTGACAGAAGAAGATCCCCTACTGCTGTGACATCACCGATGCCACTACTGAGCAGCCGGGCGTCGGTTCTGTATTTCACAAAATAATAAATTGTGTCACACCGGCATTTAATGCATGTACACAGTGCATTAACTGTAACTGTAGTACATTTATTTGTGCTGGAGGAGACTTGAAAATGATTAAAAAATCAATACTTTGCTGTCAGAGAAGCAAGTGTTACGATGCATTTAAGTAGTTAATTGCATAAGCCCTATAAAAGCTTCAAGTTTGGGGAGCGAGGATGCCATAATTACAGCCTAAGCAACTACCTGTTATTAATGGTGGACTTCAGGGAACGGTGGTTGCTGTCGTCATGGATGCCGTGTGCACAGTTCAGACATAATGGGTCCTCTTCTCTCTTCACCTAGAGGCAGCTAGTTATGCACAAATTACCGAAGAGCTCACTAGGCAAGCCTGTGTCTGTTCCTTAGGTTCACTTAAGGGCTCTAACAGTGCTGAAGGTCATGCAGCACAGAGAAAACTCAGAATACTGTGCGCCATCTTGGAGCTCAGGAGCAGTGGCTACGAGTTGCAGGGATAAACTCGGGGGAGGTGGAGGGGACTCTTACTGGCTTCCCAAGGGCAAAGAGGGGCAGTGATTATCAAACCATATCCCCTCATGATCTGATGATTGAAACCATTGTTTACAGTGTTTAATCATAGAATCCGAAACTGAATAGGTCCTAGACATAGCTATCTCTTTTTATTTTAGTAGTACTGTGCATTGCACTTTATATTAATATACCTGACCCCACCCCACACTTTGTAAGATTTAATTTTGAGACAGGGTCTCTCTAAGTCGCTAAGTTACCCAGGCTGGGCTTGAACTTTCGATTCTATCTCAGCCTGGAATTACTGGTGTGTTTTACCATGCACAGCTGTGTCTATTACTCTTGAACAAATGAGGTAACACAAGAGCAGAAGGACCAAGTAACGGAAGAGCCACTATTCTATAATAAAGATCTGAATGGCAGTCTAGAATCTCAGCCTTCTCCATCCAAGGTTTGCAATGCATAACTCTCATGGAAGTGACTAGCCAACAAAGAAACAGAAACATAAAATTTGGTTGTCATTTCTCATGTCAGAAAATCGATGGTCAATGAGACAGCAGCGAATGGCCTCCAAGTTGGTGGGTAGCATACTTCTCTCTTCTGGACACCAATTGGCATATTGCCACCTGCATTTCTTGTTTATGCCCCGTTCCTGGTGCTTTTGTATACAGGCATTCTGGCCTAGCAGTGTTTGGGAAATGACGTGTCTTGGCACTGTTTTGCATCTTTGAGAAAAAGGCAAAATTTGTTTTCATAAGGTGCCCGAAGATGTCTTGGGCTGGAGTTGGATTAGGGGTAGGACATCTTGTGTCCTCTTTGCACCGTGGAATGATGGGCTACTTCTGAATTCCTGTCTTTAGAAGAGGAAGTTGATGATGTTGAAACATATTAAATAACACAGACATTCAGTCTTTAATAGACAACAGATTTTCCTTGAAAAACTAAAGAAATGCGATTCAAAAGACCTGTGCCTCAGAGTGTCTGCATCCTTACTCTCCTATGATGCACACAATGCCATACTACATAAATTTTGAAAGTACACGTTTATTCATTATGATGTGCTATTAATCAGATTATAAAGTAATAAATGCGGCGTAAAGAAGAATGCAGATTAGCAGCAGAGCAGTTTATAAAAGAATCCTATGAGTGGAGGAAAGAAGCTAGAAATTGGATTATAGCACTATTGAAAAAACCTAAGATCATTGTAATTTTATTCCAAGTAAAAACATATATCATGTTATTCTTTGAAATGATGGAGATTAAAGCTGCATTTTATACTCTACAAGAAAATTTTCTAAGTAGATATAAATAGGCCTTGAATGTGAATGAATTGTGTTCTTCTGCAATATTACTTTCAAAGTTGCATTACTGGCACGTTATCATAATGAATTGCATTTCTAGAATCTTGCATGCAAAACCTTCTTGCATGCAAAACCTCAAGTATTTTTTGTGGTGATAGTAGCTATCACTAAAGTATTGTTAAAGTATCATTGCAGATGCGAAACACGGAGGCTGCTACAAATTAAAAATCATTTTTCTAAAAATCTTTCTATCAATGAAAGTTTAAAAAGTGAGGCATAGCCTCTAGAAGTCTGCGGAGTTCTTTTCATTATCCAACGGTATCTCTTAACGTACTGGTTTGTAATTAAGAAGTGCTTGAGGACCACATTTATGTGTATCTATAATCTTTTTGCTTTGATAATCTGATGAATAATCCTTCATTAATCTCTTGGCGATTCTGTGTGTGTGTGAGAGAGAGAAAGACGGGTCTAATTTAATCGATGGTCAACTTTGTGTAATTCCTCCTTCTGGTTGTAGAGGAACACAGGGAGAAGGGCTCGGTAGGGTGCTCACCCGTCCACACAGCCCTGCTCCACTCACTGTGGGAAATTGTACATTATGCCAGCTGGAAGTCCTTTTAAAACAATTTTAAAACAAGCAGATAAAAAATACACTATACTTCAACTCCTGCTCTGGAGTTGGCTTCTTAAGAATTGCTTGGTAGAGTGAGTCCCCTGCGAATCCCAAGAAGCGCTCCCCTACTTGGCCGCGTTTGAGTGGTGGTTGGCATTGCCTTTCCTGGACTCCCAATGTAGGAGGGGCGCTTTTCCGGGATAAACTTTTGCCAAAACAAAAAAGGAAACGCGTGTCCTCACTTTTAGGTGGTATTCAAAACAGCAGCAGCTGCTGGGGTTCCCTTTGTGGTTCAGAGTCTCCACTTGTGTTTCATTGGTGCTTCTCATCAATAAGTGATTGTGGGTTGTGCTATCAGGAAGAGAGGATTCGGGAGACGGTGGCATTCTTCCTCCCCATCCCACCCCGAGGCCTCCCGCCATCCAGCCCCCCAATTCATCGGTGTAGTGGGTGTAAAGGAGAGGTCGGTCAGTTCACAAGCACGTGGCATCTGAGGAAGAGGATGCCTTATAAATAATATTGATGCCCCACCCCTCTGTTACTGAGAAGTATGGGACCTATTCCACACCACCTTTATATGGTTAGTTAATGCAGAATGAGCCTACAACATTCATGCTACTGGAGAAGGTTCTGTCGGATATCCCTGTGTTAGTTGGTATTTTTCAAAGTAAAAAGTTCAGGTCCCTGTGTGTCAGAACACTAGAGAATCTTAAGTGGAATCCAGGAGATGTAACAGAAGAGCTTAAAATACCATTTCACCAAAGTGAGAGAGAGAGAGAGAGAGAGAGAGAGAGAGAGAGAGAGAGAGGTAGAGAGATTATAAAAATGGAGGTACTTGGTCTCTGTTTGTGTCCCTGAGCTCAGGACTGAGAAGCTTTGGGTAGGTCTCTTTCCCAGCTGAGTTCACAGGCAGCGGGGGCCTGCTGGACCCACAGAGGATGCAGCTCTGGACACTAAAGTCTAACTATGTGAGAGGAGAAGTTTCTGGCTGGTTTATCCTTTTTTGGGGGGCGGGTATTTTGAAATGGTATCATAACTTGCAGAGAGAAATCTTTAGGAGCTCACCATTTAGCTGATTTTAGCAGACAATGCTAAAAGAAATCATGTATATAATTCACAGATTCATACATATATAAAAATAAAACTACCACGTGGGTGTTTGTGGCCGATGAGCAGAATTGTTAATTATCTTCCTAAGTTAGGAACTTCTTGCCTGACGCCTTTTCTTCTTTATTAAAAGTCGAGGTGAATCACAATCACAATTGTTTCTGTTTGGAAATCTGGCTACATTGTAAAAGGTACCAACTGATACTTCTAAGCTGCTTCAAGGTGAACTTCCTTTCAGGGTTTTAGAGTGTCCATTCTTATATTTGCCTCAATTTGATTTATGTTTATGGAAAGAGACAGAGACTGTGTTCATACAGACGTAGATTTAGAAGTCCACAACCCCCATCTGGGTCGTTTGCTAACTGGCTTGATGAGTATTATTTCTGTTTTTCTTTTTCCCCTCTCAAACTCATCCAATACATGTAAAGTGGGAGTGGATCTTGGCCCCCAAACTCAGTTGTTCTCAACTGTCCAAGAAGAAAACAAGCCAAAATTAGCAATTGTTTTCAATAACTTATCACTCCAATCCCATTTTTCAGCACGCTGCAGGTAAAGTTTAAACCTCTGTTACCTATAAAGTTCCCTAGGAATGCTGAAGAATTACTGTGTTCCAGGACCTCAGAACGTGCCTGATCCCCAAGTACGTGAGGATGCTCAGCACTTACTGCCCAGGCCTGAGGTCACTGCTGCTGGTCAAGTCACTTGAGAGCCATCAGTGTTCCTGATAACTTCAGGGCCAAAAGGTTGCCCAGAGTTTATTGTGTGTAGATCAGAGGTTATAAACTGCTGAACTGTGGATACTTTTGCTTTCAGTGTGACTGATTGTTTATTTCAATTTAAATCATTTCTAAGCCCAAAAAAATAAGAAAATTATAAATGAAAATGACTTTCTGATCAAAAATGTAGAGATGGTGAATAAGTGTATAAAAAGATGTTTCACATTATATATATATATATTATACATTTATACACATTAAAGCAAGGTACCATACATTGCCATTAGGAATGAGAATCAGCAACCATCCCTCCCTGCCCGCGACGACCGACCATCACCATTACTGGCTCTTTCGGGAGCCAGGCCCCACAGCAGTTGAGGAATGGAGAGCAAAGCCACATTCTGCAATGTAACTGGTGTTTTCTGATGTTTAGCACCGGCCCACCTGAAGCCCCCTGTGGCTGAAGGAATCAACAGCACCACGATGCATCTTAGGTGGCTGCCCCCAGAAGAAGTAAACGGGCCTGCACCCGTGTACCAGCTGGAACGGAGAGAGCCGTCTCTGTCAGCGCCCACGGCCGCCATGATGAGAGGGACTCGGTTTCCAGGAAGCGGGTACTATAAATTCCCCAGCTCCACTCACCCCTTTGGGGCTGACTTCACTGGTAAGTGTGTTTGATACTGTCTTACTTAAGAATGGCTAAGCCCCTCACATGGTGTTTCTGTGTTATTTTGATACTGCTTTGAAATGTTCACTCTACTATTTATAGGGACACCAATTGAGTCTTTTTATCCCTATGGCTTCCTGGGGTCAACGTGTCCATCATTTCAGTATTTAGGTGGGGGTCAGCGAGCTGGCATGGGACTGGGGAAGGTAAAGGGTGAGAAGAGGTGGCCCTTGGGCAGAACTTTCTGTGCCACATTTCTCAGAATAACAATCACGGGGGGTCCTGTGGTCACAGGAGTTTGAGAGATATTCAGAATTATCTGAGCTTTTCAGTGTGCGTGAGATTATTAAGCTTCTAACAAAATTACAAAAAAAACACTGAACTTTTTTTGGTTGTACATTCCTAACAGGTGTTTGATGCATTCTTTCATTTCCTTTTCTTTCTTCTTGTCTTTCTTTTTTTTTTTAAAGTACAACTATTATTAAGAAAGCATGTAGTGGAGAGCATTATGGGAAAAACTGATTTCAGGGAGAACAGATGTCTCTGGGGCCAGGACTTTGGTGAAACCCTAGGAAACTCTTTCCTTAGCACAAAATTCAAAGGCACTAACAAGTCTCAGGGTTAATGTCAGTAATACTTGAATATATTTTAAAAAATGGCAATCCATACCAAATAAAAACTTCTCTAAACGTGAAGTCAAGGCAGGATAGGCCCTGACCTCCCGTCACCTGCCGCCTCCCTCCTCTGCTGGAATCAGCCGCTGGCCGATCCGCTGTGACTCTAGGTTACTGCTCAGGACACATAGTTCACAATCTCCTTAAAGATTTACAAACTACAAAGTATGCGGGTAAACCCAAAGGTTACTCATTGGATCCGAGAGAGGGCCTCATTGTGGAGCCGGTGGGCCCTCTGTAAAACAATACAGAAACGGGGACGATGAAATCAAGTCTGGCTTCTACAATGCAAAGCAGTGTTGTTTTATTTCTGCCTGAAATAGTAAACAGTTCGCTTCTCGGCGGAGCCGGCTGCCGGGGCCTTGGTCATGAATCATGGCCGCTTTAGCCAGGATGGATTTCCTGGTTGCAGGGTTCCTCCGAAATGCCAACGGCATCTCGAGGGTTAGAAATGGAGCTCTTGAGTTCCCACAATAAGAGCCTCCGTTTCTGTCTCATACTCTTAAAAATGACCCCCACAGAATGCACAGATGATAACAGTAAAAATGCAAAATAAAGATAAAGTTCTCGAGTGGAAACGGAGGCCCGCTCTGCAGTGGAGCCTCTGGCCCGCACCCTGCCCCTGGCAGGGACGGGCGTCCGTGTCCGCGCAGGCAGGGGCTGGGGTCGGCCTGGCCGCCGCACAGGTTTTGATGGGCTCACCTACTGTTGACGCAGAGAAAGACAGAGTGGCCCGTCCACCGCTAATCAATTTACCCCTCCTTGCTGTCCCCCCTGCTGGCCTTTCGCGCCGAGGTGCGGGGACTCCGGCAGCTGCAGCGTCTGGGAAGTTTTCCAAATGCCTCTTTTAAAAAGTTAGGCCATAAACAGCGGTCCCACGAAGCGGGATCCTTCTGCTTGTACCAGGGCCTCCAGCTGCATGGAAAATGTGCTCCGGGTGCGCGACGTTTGAAGGACGAGGCGGGGAGGGCGCAGGGTGGGCTGGAACGACTCCCCAGGGCTTTGGGGCTCCCGACACAACCCGCTCTCCGTCGTGCAGGCACGTTCCAGGACATGGCTGAGTTTTATGGTTGTTGGCTTTACTTTTAAGGCTGCTTTTTAACTTTTAAAAACATCCAGGTCTACATCAGGTTATGGGTTAGAGGCCCTGGGGATTACATGCCAAAGTGAAGTATTTGGTTGAATTATTTATTGTACTAGGTGCTTCGAGGGCCACCACACATATAAAAATAGACACTATAATATAAAAATGTTTGATTTTTCTAATTTGTCATGATGTTTGAAGTAAAATGAATGCCATTAGAAAACCCATTCAAGTTCTAAATTTTCCATGAATAGCGCATCCAAAATGTCACCATAAATGGGAAAAAGCAAATTTTTGGGATACCCTGCGCTATGGTTTAGATCTGGAAAGTGCCCCCAGAAAATACAGCTTCAGTACAGGGCTTGCCCAGGGTGCCGGAGCTACTAAATTTCAGGGTCAAATCATGATGGGAGGCTTTGGATTCAAACACACAGATCGTGAAAGGGGAGTTAGTGAAGATATTTTTTGGAAGTTGTGAGTTAAGAAATATGTGAAATTAATCAACAGGAACAAAGAGAGAAGACTCAGTAGCCCAAATATTCTTTCCTCAGCATTGCTAAACTTCTTGGGCTCCTGGTTTCAGTTAGTTTAGGTAACCCACAGTATGTGGTGTTGGCATTAAATGTTTATTTGTATCCCTAAAGACATGTGGGGAGAAGGTTTTTGTTTCATAGTAATTAATTTCAGAATGTCGCCAGGAGCAGGACGGCTGCATGTGAAGTGGTCCTTCCCATCCACGGTCTTTTTTTTTTTTTTAATGCACTTGTTACAATTTGAGATACATTTAGTGAGCAAATCCTAGAAACCTCTAGTATGATGAATTATGTTTTACTAAATTAAAAATGTTGAGATGAACTAAGATGCTCCTTACTTTAAATGATAAATTTCAAATCTCAAGCAGTAAGCCAGGCATGGTGGCATATGCCCATAATCCCAGCACCCCCAGAGGGTTGTGGGGGGAGCTGAGGCAAGAGGATTACGAATTTAAGTCCTGTCTGGGCAACTTAACAAGACTCTGTCTCAAAATAAACTAAAAAAGGAGGACTGATGATGTAATTCAGTGTGAAGGCCTAGGATTTAATCCCTAGTGCCGTGCACACACGTGCGCATATGTATACACATGCGTGCATTAATTAAACCATTTCTGAAACATGAATGGAAATACCAGTCAACACTCAAAGACAAATGTATGATAATGAATATTTTTATATATGAAAAATAAGTCAGATTTTACCCATCAGCAAGAAGATTTGAAAATGAATTCGTGACACATTCTGTGCTCATGAGCAAGGTGTTGAAAGTCTCAGTATACAATGTCTCGTTATTACAGTGTAAGAAATGAAGCTCTGATATGCTCACTCCTCTCCCTACTTGCTTTAAATATTTTTACCTTATACAATAGGAAACAATTCAAGCACATAAATTATACTTTAAATGCTATTAAGATTAGTATTATAAATGAATTCCATACATTTATACCTTTAAGCAGAATAATGCATCAGAGAAAGCCTTTCTGGGGACTTGTTCATATTCTTTTCTGGTGTAAGTGAAATCTTTAAAAATTTGAATCTCTAGGAAGAATATATCAGTAGTATCAGTCATTTACATGATAGTATAAATTTAAGACATGTATTTTTTCCCTCTCTACAATAATCCACGAGGAACTAGGGAACAGATTAAAGGATTAATTTATTCTGATCTAGGCTACATTGTTAGCTAGGAGTAGACAAACTACTTCATCTTCTCTGTTGCCTCTGTTTTCTTTAAAATTAGTCTGCTAAAACCCCCTACAGTATTAACATCTAACAGGTGGGTGAGGATTGAAGGAGAGAGCCCCTCCCCCCCCAGTCAACTCCCATTGTAGCGGCATGAAAATTACTTAGAACTTATTGAACATTAGCTGTTATTTATTGAAAACTATTTATTAAGTGTTTACTCTGAGACCAGAGCCTTCCTAAGAATCTTGTATACTTTTTGAGATCCACATTCTATTCATTTGCTCATACAAGATGTGCTTGATTGTTACATCTGGGTGAAAAATATGCAGTAGTTTGTATTCAAATGTGAGACTCAATTTTGTTACTGAAAATAGGTAACCTACATATCACAAGAAAAAAAAATACAGCCAGTATTGAGATACTGGAAAACTTACTTTTCAGCAAATCTGGCATCGTTCATTTATTCAGTTGAGGGCGACGTTGGGTGACCCATGCTTTGAACCTCTAAGATTGTAATTCTGTGAATACAGAATATCTGAGTAGCACCAATATTCAAAAACTGGGGCTGCTACCAAAGCATCAGTGGGTTTAAAATCTCATAGATTTTTAAATAAATCATTTTATTGCAATTCCTCTGTATACTATCGAAATGATGTTTAAGACTTAAGATTCACTTAACTTACTCTTCTAATCTGAAAAACTCGGTGAGAAATACCAAGTTCATCAACATAAAGTGAATATTCAGCTCTTGGCTTGGCTTGTGGGGGAGGGAATATGGTAACCTCAGAATTGAGACAATCGTATATTCACTCATGGACTCATGGAGATGGTCCCAGGTTATACGGATTAGCTGTATCTCCTTCCAAAGCAGCAACAGCAAACAGAATGTCCCTGCCTCTTTGGAACTGGGAGAGGCCAGCATCTCTAGAAGGAAATAAATGCATCCTCGTTTCCCCCAAGAGTACAGAGTCAAACTGCTTGATTTACACAGTTTGGCTGTTCCATGTAGTGCTCACAATGCAAACGGAACCGATTTTTTAAAAAGAAAAAGAAAAAAAGGAACCACGGAAATACTGCTCAGATTGGCATTCCAAAGGTGACCCTGTCTCTCCTCGTCACTTTTTCTTTTTCCTATTAGCAAGAACAGGCCCGTGATCATTTGGGGGAAGGTTTTGAGTGTTGTCGTATCCGGATGCCAATCACACCAGCTTTCAAAACTGCCTTCCCTGGTGACCCTGCCCGGAAACCAGGGACTGCCTTTGGGGAGATCTTTGTAGCCAGCCCCTGGGGAGTGGAGCGCGCACATTCACCTGGACGCAGTTCCCTTTTATTCGCCTTCATGAGCAGCATGATTAGGGAAGTTGCGCACTTGCAGATGAGGACTCCTCGGTGCGACGTCTTCCTGAGGATGCTTGTTCAAGGACACCGAGTGGTTGTCATTCACTTTCGCCTCGCAGTATTCGCCTTCCCCCGATGCCTCCGCCAAGATGCTTCAGGATACAAGCCATGATTAATTAGCTACAGATGAAAAAAGGAAACGCACCCCTCCCAAATCAATATTCTTTAAAGGCTTATATTTTATATCTCTGACTTTATGGTGTTTATGCGCTTTCTTATTTTTTTTTTTTGTTATTTTGAGCGAATTGGGACATTTAAGCACTTCATTAAAAGAAAGCTGATTATAAGCAGTTCTAGTGAGGTGCAGGTAAGACCAAATTCTTCAGATACACTAATTAGTAAAAGCATATTAATCCTGACCTTCAACGCCCTTGGCGTCCCAGCGTTTGTTTTCTTTGGAGTAGGAGCGAGTAATTCTGCCAGGAAGTGCTTTTTGTTTTTGTTTTATTTTTTTGAAAGAAGAAAGCACAAAACCACTGGACGAAACCTTAAGCCTTTCCAAGTTCGCTTTGAATCCCACGTTGTGCCTAACCTTTGATATTAGATTTTGTCCAGTGATAGAGAAGAATGGACAGACGTACCTGCTATGTGGCTAATAGTTTAATGAGCAGGTGGTAATGGCGTAGGGGAATTAAGACAAGATGAAGAATGCGCAACAGGAGACCCTAGTGGACAGAGTGGAGCTCCGGTAGTGGAGAGGCTTGTGTATTTCAGATTGGCCCCGAATCAGAAGAATTGAGCGTGTCTGGTTGCGTCTGTCTGTAGAGAATGAGGGGAACAGGGCTCCAGAGGAACATCTCCTTAGAGTAGTCGCAAAGGAGCGTCTCAGCATAACGCATCCTGACCAGGGACAGCCTTGTGGTTGTCCAGAGGCAGGGTTTGGATCTGGAAGGTCCCCCCATAGCTCATGCGCTTGGAGTGGTTTTGGATCACAGGGGTTAATTATATTAGTGGACTCATGCATTGATTTCCTGGGCTGGTAAGAGGTGGGACCTGGTCAGGAGGGGCAGGTCACTGGGGCATGGATTATTTTATGTATCTCACCCCCAGTTAATTATCTAAAAAATTATGTAGTAGGTATTTTATATGAGGATAAATATAAGACTCATGAAGGAGGATAGATTTATTTTATTTTGATACTTATGGGATTCCAGTAATAATCATTCTTAAGGTGATCTGAGGGTCTTTCAAAACCGGATTCTAGTGGCTTGAAGAAATGTTTTGCGTGATCATAGTTCCACTTTGGTGGGAAAGGTCAAGTTAATGCCATGCAGACCCCATGAAAGTCTCTGTGTTGAAGAAGCCCACAAGCAACCCTCAGGCGTTGCATGGGAGACCTGGGGAGGGAAGCTGTGTTGCTTACACGCTCTTGACCGTGGAGGAACTCGGTTTGGTGACTTTGACCTTCAGGACAACTTCAAAAGAGCTGCATGGAAGAGGAGAGTCAGGGGGCAAGACCCCTGCTTAGACCTTTAGGCCACTTGAATCATCCTTGGCGATGGCGGCCATATTATATCCCTAAAGAAAAGGTGTCTTGTTCTAAAGGAAAGATGAGGACCTGTGTGCAGCCTGCGGAGATGGCTCCACGACCCTCCCTCCCATGCAGGCACAATGTTAGAACTCAGGGCAGTGCGTCTGTCACAACTTCTGCTTCTCTTTGCCCCCCCCCCCCCACACACACACCTGTTCTTCCTTCTGCAGTCCACCATGGACGGGATGATTTACCTGGGAGTGTCCTTGAATGCTTCCGCTCACTTTCCCTGTCCCATTCCGTCTGTCACTCCTCCTGTGGTCGTCCTCTTCTACTACGTCTCTTAGAACTATGTACAATTCTGTGACTAATGCCCAGTCCAGAGCTGTTCTGGGGCCTCCCTGCCGACAGTTGCTTTCTTCTTGACGGTGTTCTCCGAACTGCTCATCTTTGTTTAAAACCTTTCTCACCGAGACAGCCACATGAACTGCCGAGCTGCTCAGTCCGGCCTCGTGGCCGCCCACTTGCCTGCTGGCTTACTATCAGCTCTGTGACCATCTTTCCGTCTAGCTGCCTTCATGTATTCTATTGTTTCAGCCACCCAGTGCCTTGGTTACCTTTTCCTTGCTGGGAGAGAACATTATCCAACATCCACAACTTAAGGGAGGAAAGGTCTATTTTAGCTCCAACTTTCAGAAAGTCTGAGTCATTCATGGGTGGCTGGCAGTGGTGGAAGCACATGCCGGAAACCTCGCTGGAGAGAATCTGTTTAAAAACTCACAGATGGGGGGATAAATGCATAAGGAAGGGGAGAGCTAGCGTGGACCTTTCAGGTCGTGTCCCAGTGACCTGTCCCTTCAGGCCAGGCCCCACCTATTAACAGCACATGGAATCCATAGATATTCTGCAATATCCAAACATAGGAAACTTTGGGGAAACATTTCAGATCCAAAGCCTCACACCCTGCGCTTGGATACGACAATACCCTGGCGAGTCATGCCCAATCTTACTTACAAATCTTCTTTCCTTTTACCTGGGTAGCTGCTACTCATGACTTACATGTTAGTTTGACTGTTCCTTCAATGGGCCCCCCCAACATTCATCCCTCATGCCGAATCTCAGCCAGGGGTCACTCCTAGGGGTTGCAGATTTCTTGTCTTGAACTCATATCATGCTTTTTGAATCTGACTGCTTACCTGTGTCCACACGGATTGGAATGGTAACCACGTTCCTGTCAGCTATTAACATTTGTGCCTTTCTCAGTATAATGTACATAGTGGATGTTCAATAAAGGTTGGATAAAGCATTAATTAAATGAGTGATAGACAAGAAAACTCTGCAAGTAGGGTTGCTTAGCCCAGAGCATGACCTAATAGTGACATTTATGATGCTTTAGGATACAGTACACATTTTTGAAGGCTCTCTTATCTGGCGTATTAATAGCTTAGAATATGGGAGCTTAGTTTGATTTCCGTTGGCCCTGGATGTAGAAGAAGGAATTTTTATGGAAAATATTTATGAGGAAATTCTAGTTAATGACCCATAGTTGATGAGGTGGCTTCTGTGTTGATTGTTAGAGTAATAGTGTTTCATCAGGAGGGATTTTCTGTGCCACCACTGTTGCCACCCAGTATTGTTGGACACCAGGTTCTTAGTCTAAGATCGCCATAGGCTTATTAAATCTTGTGGTTAATGAATATTTTGACGCTTTTACCTGCACATATCATCAGGCCTTATTGCAATAGGTTTAAGATGGCAGTCATAATAAACACATACAGTACAATAAAAAGCACTTTTAATCTTGAAAGTGCTGTATAAACAACATGATCAATGCTATGGGTGGATTAACAGCGTCCTACTGATTGAAATCTAGTTCAAGGGCAGTGGAGCTATTGATGCTGATGGTCTAGGGCCAAAGGCAACCAGCCATGCAGGTCGTGAGGAGTGCGGGGTCTGGAGCCACGATCCCCTCCTTTGAGACCTGACTTCCCACCAGGCTGCTGCACAACTTTGTACAAGCCCCTCCCTTTTCCAGTCTGAAACTCAGTTTCTTCATCCACAGAATGGATTATTACAAGGTTCAGTGCAGAAGGCACTTTAACAAATTGGCAAACAGTCTCTTAGGGATCAGTATCACGTGCATGTTTGTAGCTGGCATTCTGTGACTCAGGCCTTGAATTACGGACTCTCCATCTCATATGCGTATTTTATGGGCCTGAACCATGTAAATCTTGCCAACACTCCTTCCCAGCCTTTCTCCACCCCCCAGGCCTGATCATTCATTTCATTTACTCCATCTGTGAACTTCTGACCTTTTTTTTAATATCACCTTTCTTCTTTTCCTAAGGGCTCATGTTTCTACCCTTCTAGTAACTACCTCGAAATTCTAGCATGCACTTGTGAACCTTTTTCTTCACTTCTCTTCGCCATAAATCTTAAAAATTGAAATATCCTCTGTGTGTCCACTTTCTTATCTCTTAATTATGTCTCCATCCACTGTCATGGGGATTTTTTCCTTCTGCTTCTTTATTAACAATGCTTATTTCAAGATTAGCAATATTTTTCAGAACAGTGGACTATTAAAATCCTTTACCCTCTATGCCAATAAACAGTACTGATGTCACTACGAAATGGGAAAAACTAAGCATTTCTAACCAGGTTTACTCTTTCATTTTTTTGCCATGTGTGTTACAAGCCCTTAACTTTGTTTCTTAATATCTATTTTTGGAAGGAAGAATTCACTCACTCAATCCACTGGTATTTCTTTCCCAGTTTTCCCCCACCAGCCAAATGTTGTGACTAGCATTGCAAACACATTGGGCAAAGTAAGTACAGTCCCCAACCTTAGGGAGGTGGCACTCCTGCAGTAAGCACATGCATCAAAAACATAATTAAATCATTGCAAGTGACTTCTGTCTCCAACTATGAAGCATATAAAAATCCACCCTGATTTAAAAATATAAGCCAAGAGCTGGGTAGAATTTCTTAAAATGTAGTGTCTAAAGTCATCACTGATTCATGAGGACCGCTGAGCTTGTGATATTAAGAACCTAGAAGTAAGGAAAGCTTGTTAGGTCCTGGAGCCTTAATTTATCTTTGCATATTCCTCCATCTCATGAGCTAAGTCCTATATTACATAGTCTAAGAAAACACAACAATCCAAAAAAAAAGAAAGAAAAATGACTTGACAGACAAAAACTAACTTAGAATTCAGAGCCTGCCAAGTAGGTACGGCCTTTTAGGATTCCTGTCAAATCTGCAACAGATGTATCTTAATGGAAAACCAAAACCTCACTAAAGTCAAGGTAACCTGGTAATTTTATTGGCTGTCAAAACCAATTTTTACTAGAAGAGAAGGCAGTCCAGACCCTCACTAAAGTATTTTATTATCATTATCAGCATAGAGTGATTAACAAATGAATGGCAGTCGCCCTGGGGTTTCTGTGCTCCATGTATTTGTCATGTCCAGCTGCCCTGCTGGCACCTGTGTCCCAACCCCAGAACTTTCCCCAGCCCCTAGTTAAGCCCTCTTGTATTTCGAAATCACCTTTTCCTTATTTTCCTTTGAGTTTCAACTTCCGCGAGAGAACACATGCTGTCCGTCTTTCTGTGTCCAGTTTACTTTGCTTAACATGGCATCTTCCATCGATTTTCCTGCAGATACAAGAATTTCATTCATGAAACTTGTGACTGGAGAATCTCCGTTGTGAAGCGGCATCATATTTTCTTGGTCCATTTCTCTGTTGATAACCCCCTAGGGTAATTTTGTATCTTGGTGGTTGTCAGTACTGCCACAGTAAACAGGAATCTCTCTTGTAGGCTGACGGCATTTCCTTTGGAAATACACCCAGGAATGTGGTAGCTATGTGATGTGATTGTTCTGCATTTAGATTGTTTTGAAGAAACTCCAGACTGATTTTCATAGAAGCTGTAGAGATTCCCATTCCTCAGCAGATTTATTTCTTTTCTCTCTCTCTCTCTCTCTCTCTCTCTCTCTCTCTCTCTCTCTCTCTCTTTCTTTTGATAATAGCCATTCTGAATGAGTTGACATGGTGCCTTGTTGTGGTTTTGATTTGCATTTCTCTGATGACTAATGATATCGAGCATCTTTTTCATCTGTTTGTTGGCCATTGGTGTTTTCTTTTCATAAAGTATCTATTCAGATAATTTGCCATTTAAAAATTGGATTTCTTGGGCGATTGTTAAGTTTTTTTTCCCTGTTCTCTATCTATGTTATTAACTATCAGACATGTAGTTGACAACTATTCTCTCCCTTTCCACAGGCTGTCTCTTCAATCTTGATTATGTCCTTTGCTGTGCCAAAGCTTTTTCATTTGTCATAATTCTATTTGTCAAATTTTGAGCTTGTTTTCTATGATTTCAGAGTCCAGCCCAGAAAATCATGGCCTGTATCAATATCATGCAGTGTTTCTCTCCCTCTTCTTCTAGTAGTGTCAGAGTTCTCGATGTTAAACTCTGCTATTTTGAGTTAGTATTTGTACAGGGTGAGAGATAATGGTCAAACTTCAATTTCCTGTACGTGGACGTCAAGTTTTCTCAGTGTCATTTGTTAGAAGAGCCTGTTCTCCCTCCACCAGGTTTCTGGCATCTTTGTTGAGAATTCCTTGGATTCTTTATACTTTTCCTCGTGTGTGTGTGTGTGTGTGTGCGCGCGCACACGTGTTTATGCCAAAGGCATGATGTCTTGTCACTAAGGCTGAGAAGTATATCTGGAATTCACATCCTAGGATACCACCAGCTTGGTTTCTTCGTTTCAAAGTTCTTTGGCTACTTGGGGGTCTTTTGTGCTTCCATATGAAGTTTTAGGACTATATATTTTAACAACATTATTTCTTTCCATTTACAAGCTTGAGAAACTTTTTCCTTATTTGGTGTCACTGACTTGTTTCTTCAGTGTGCAGTAATTGTGACCTGGTGTCTTTTGGCTTTTTTTTTTCCTGAAGCTTCCATCCAGGTTGCATGTCTGTGTCCATTGTCAGTGTGAATGATTTCATGATTTTTTTTCTCAGAAAATTCATTCTTTGCTTGGAGCAAAGGTACTGATTTTCATGTGTGTGTGTTGTATAGTGATCATTTACTCATTAACTGTGTTTATCAGTTCTAATAACCTCATGGAATCTCAGAATTGTGTTAGAGTCACGTCATCTGCAACTAAAGATAATTTGACTTAATTTTTGGATTATATGTCATTTATTCTGTTTCCTGCTTATTTTCGCTAAAAATTTAATACTAAATCAAATAAGAGCAGTGAGAGTGGACACTTGTGTCTTGTTTCTAATCTTAGAAGAAATAGTTCCAGATTTTCCCTAGTCAGTACAATGTTGGCCGTGGATTTGTTGTACATAACACTTACTATGTTGTTCTCTCTCCATTTTATTAATATATATGTGATGCATAATGTTTACATTGAATTTGAATACTCTGTGTACATATATATTGTGTCAAAATTACCATTCCTTTCCCTTCCCCCTTTTGGCCCTCCTATATCCTCCCCTCCCCCCTAATTCCCACTGTACCCTCCATGTAGTTCGATGAAATAACTATATTCTGGGTTTCTCATATTAGATAAACCATTCAATATTTCACCTTACGTGTCTGACTCACTTCACTGAGCATGATGGTTTCAAGTTGCTTCCATTTACCTACAGAAGCCTCAAATCTATCTATCTTTTTGGAAGTGTAGTACTCCATTGTGTACATGTATTACAATTTTTGTATCCATTGGCCTGATAATGGGTGTTTTGATGTCTTTCATGATTTAGCTATTGCTGGTTCTGCTGCTATGGACATGGGGATACATGTACCTCTGCTATATATTGCTTTTAACTATTTTGGAAAGATTCCCAGTACAGGTATCACTGGGTTGAATGAGATATTTATTTTCAGCCTTTTGAGAAATTTCCATACTGCTCTCCATAGTGGTTATACCAGTTTACAATCCCACCAGCAGTGTACGAAGGGTCCTTCCTCACCACAGCCTCACCAGCATGCGTCGCCATTCAATTTCTTGACATATGCCATTCTCTCTGGGGTTAGATGCTATCTTAGTGATGTTTTGATTGTTTTTTATTTTATTTTAATTGGAGAAGGAAGACCCTTTGCATTCTGAGTTACTCGTGAATGGTGAGGCCTTGTATCTCTTGTTTTCCTGAAAGTCTTCAAATTGACTTGAATATCCTTTCTTTGGGTCTTCCTTTCTTATCCTTCTTTGTGATTTATGCTTTACTGTATAGATGTTTGATTCTTTTTCTCACTCGTGTTCTACTCATCTAGGGAGATTTATGCTTTTACATGCTGTCATCCTGATTGCTATCCTCTCCCCGCTTTGTCGGTGGGAATCCTATAAGCATCTTTGGAAAGGCTGGTCTGGTGGTCATGATTTCCTTTAGTTTTTGCTAATCTAGGAAGTCTTTTTTTCCTCCTTTCCTTCAAAATGTAGCTGTGATGGCTGTAGTAATCTTGGTTTGTAGTTGTTTCTTTCAGACTTGAAATACATCATTCCTTTTCCTCCAGAGCTGTAGGATTCCTGCTGGGAAATTAGCGGTTAGTCTAATGGGTTTGCCGTCCTATGTGACGCGCCATTCTTCTCCTGTGGGTTTTTAAATTCATTCTTTGTCCTATGATTTTGATGGTTTGGCTATAATCTGTTGCAGTCAGGATCTTTCCTGGTCATGGCTAGAAACAGCACAAGTGTCACTCTGTAGGTGAATAGATAAATAATGTGGTGTATTCATCATGTATCTCAAGTAAGCAGTACAGAAGAGTAGAGGATACAGGCAACATAAGTAAATCTCCATTATATGCAGAATGGATTCAGTACAAGAATACTTAGTGATAATTCCGCTTGTGCGAAATTCTTAATCCAATCTAGTCTCTGTGGCCAAAATGTCTGTGGTTTCCTGAGAATGAGGAGGAACATGTGACACAAAAGTTTTGTAATGACCATGAAACTATGATGTCGGTTTTTTAGGTTCATGACCACCTGTCCAAACTACTTATAGAATTGTCTTTTCTAAATGGATACAATTTTTTGTACCAAAGTTATGTTTCAATAAAATCGATGAGAAAACTTCTCTGGGTGATGGTAGCAGTATTTAAGTGTACTAACAATTGATCTACACTGTGTTGTGTAGACGGCCATAACTCTGGTGAGAGGAAAGCCATCCAGTTTTTAATTTATTCGTCATGAATTCTTCTGGATAGAAACTTGAACAGTGTTACTTCCTTTAGTTTAGGCTAAGAAGTCCAAATTTCATATGAAACAAATTAGTATCCAGTACATGTTATGAAGCTTAGCAAAATGAATTCTACTAAGCTATGGTAATAGCAAGAATCTTCTACAATTAAACAAAAAATAAAACATTTTTTTTTCCAGAATAGGGTTTCTTTTGATCTCATTTACATTCAGAAAAAAAAATTTATTATAAAGGACGGTAGTTTGTCCATTTTTAGATATGTTATCAGGAGAAATTCGATCAGTGCGCACATGAGATGCATGCCTTCCTGTGCAGCTGACCAGTTCCCACTTCTTGCAGGTGAACTTCTGTCACTTATTTTTCATAGCTCGTATAATTGGTGTTAATGTGCTATGTTATTAAGTTTAACTGTGAGAAAAATAGTTTGCTGAGAACTGATTTCTTCTGTGCACTTGCAAATTCAGTAGTGAGAAAAAAATTAGAGAAATGTAATTAAGGATTGCAAAATCAATTTGACACTCAAAATGTGTGGAGGGGAGGCAGCAAACAGCAGCTATATCTGATGCTGTGTGTTCCTTGTTTACTTCATAAAACTGTGCAAATTAGAGCTCCAATTTCCAGAGCTATTCATGCCTCGTTGAAAACTTTCAGCAAATATTCCATTTTTTCCTGTATCCAGTATGTAACATTATATCTGTCATGGGACAACTATGAGGCTGTGCATTTGGGAATATTAATCGAAACCGTGTATGTTCAATGAAAACTTCTAAAAAATATTACACTTTAAGCAAGGGTGTTAGCATTGTTTGTTTTCCAAGCAGTTCATTTCTCCGCTCACTTGTCCTTCCTGTTTTCCCTGTGCTAAGTGTCCGTTCTGCACTTGATCCCGTCCCATGTGATACGGGCATGGCTAGAGTCTGGTAGACCTGTCTCCAGCCCCACAGACTTGGGGGAATAGAATCTATTGCTGTTTTCTTGCTCTTAACCCTTCTAATGCAATGGTGTTTTTCTGACCAATTATACGCTCTTGCCAAAACCAGCCAATCAATAAAAACAATTTTTAAAATTCTTAAATATTAAGCATTAAAACTTAATCCTAAAAAATAAGGCTGAACTGTAGACACAGGCTTAATGGCCTGAGACCTACTTTATGGCCTGAATATAACCTAGGACTACCACCTGTACTTACCACTGGGTTCCTGCCTCTTCCAACACAGGACACACGGCCACCTCCTTTGCACCTTGGCCATGGTTCTACTAGTCGGTCAGGATGTACCTGAATGTGTGGTCCCTAAAATGCCATGACTCTCTTATCTCACGGGAATTCGGAATTGGAATCCAGAATGGACCAGGTAGTCTCTGTTAACCACTGAATGCGACAAGTAATTGGACGGGAGGCAGAGTCTATTGTACGCGTCCTGTAGGTAAAAATTAGACAAAAGGGAGGATATGTTGAAGCGATGAGCAGAGAGCAGTCGAGAAATGAAAAACAGAATCTTCCAGAAGGCTTCTCTACTTCTTGTGCAAGGATCTTGCCAGGGCTAGATGGATTCCTGGAGTTGAGTTTTAGAACTCACATCTCTGTGAATCTCATCTCTCTCCCTCTCTCTTTTTCTTTCTTGTTTTCTTTTTTCCTCCATTTTTTTCATTGCATTTCATTTATTTCCTTGCTTTTCTTAAGGCAGCTTGGTTTGAAAACACAACATGAGAGTCTTAACCTAGAAAGAAACTACCAACTTATGAGTAGAAGCTGAAGACACCAGGAATCAATCAAAGCGCCCAAGATCAAAGAAGCACTTGGGGAGTGGGGCCATCCAGGGACAGAAAGGAAGTAACAGAGAGTAGCCATGTATGTAGGCCAAGAATGGCATGAGAGTCAAAGATGGAGGAATTGCCTAGTGTCCTCAGTGCAGAAGGTGGCCCAAGGAACAGGCAGGTGAAAAGTTAATAAATAAGCACTTGGGTTTTTACTGTTTTTCTATTTCTGTTTCCTACCATATGATTAAACCATTTCTAAAATGTGTGTACTTTATAATTGTTAGGTCTTTCCCCAATCCCTGGCATATGTAATTGATAGCGAGGTAATGATTTCTTAGAATTTATTTTCAAAAATTATGTAGTAGTGTATCTGAAGATGCCATTAAGGCACTGCTGAATTGTGTTTTGTTAATTGGGTTCTGTGTGTTTTCAACGAAAGGCATGCTTTCCAATTATGAAGAGTATCGGTAGTCCAGATTATATCCAGTGTTCTGGGAGAGTTAAAATTTTAGGAAAACACTTTGTTCTTCCATGGATTACTCTTGCTTTTCCAAGAGCACTGTATTTAATCTCTGGGTCATTTCTCATCGGAGTAGCTTGGAAAGATTAGCTGCATTGTTGCTGATGCACCTGATATTTTTCTTACTGTGGAGCTTTGTAGTACCACATTCTTAGCCAATCTGATAAGATAATATGTGCATAATACTTAGAGGACAAAGGGTATCATGGGTACTTCACATCCCTTTAAATCCAGTCTTCTGATCTGCGAGCGATTACATCTCACTTTCTAGTTCTCCCAAGAGAATCTGGGAAAGCTACTTGGTTGGATCTAGATAGTCCAAACAGTAAGTTGATTCTGTTCTGCTCAGCGTAGACCATAGAAGACCAAGGCCTCCCGGGTTGTTACCACTGACCTTGCCAAGGCATTTTGTGTCTTCTCTAGTCTTGGCTGTAGGAAATCAAATGTTAAGCAAATTTGACAATCCAGCTAAATTCCATAAGGTTCCTTATCACATTCGGTACCGTGAGTGCAGGTCAGTGAGACAGCGTTTGCCTAACATGCACAAGGCTCCGTGTTTCATCTCCTGTACTTGAAAAAAAAATACATATCTACCAATCAATCAATTGATCAATTGCCCAGTCAATCAAAGGGCTATTGCAGGGCTTGGTAGAGCAGGCTGGTAATCCCAGCCTTTTGGAAGACTGACGTAGGAGGATTGCAAGTTTGATGAGCCCACCCTGGGTAGCAACTTAGCAAGATCCTGGTTCCAGATCAAAATCAAAAAAAAAAAAAAAAAAAAAAAAAAAAGACTGGGAGTGTAGCACATTGTAAATGTCCTGCATTCGATCCGCAGCACTGGAGAAAAATACTCAGTTAATGTGGTCATTAGCTTCAGGGTTCATGTTTCTAGTTTTCTGGTAGTTTCCAGAAACTTTCATTTTCAATGAGGAACTCTATTATGTGAATAAAATCCATTAAAACCTGCCCTTCATTCTAATGACTTGCTTTTAAAAAGCTATTTTTATTGAGTTCTTTACGTCCTAAGAGTTAAGCATGCGTTTTGTCCTGTTAGGTATGGTTCAGTCCTAAACCAAATGATCATATATAGCTTATGTTATGTTAGAACAATTTAAAAACTACCACTTGCAGAAACAAGTAATAGTCACCGGCTCATTTTGTAATTGTGGACTGCCTCGCGTTTACGAGACACTGCCCTGGGCGCTGGGACTAAGAGAAAGAAAAGGAAGTTCAATTTACAAGGGCTTATCCGGAGGAGCTCTAATTCGTGCTGCAGTGAGCATCTGAGCAAAAGTCACTGGTATGATCTTGCGAGCGAAAGAGGAAGAAGAAAAGAAACCACTACCCCGTGTTGTAGCAGCAGAATTGTCAAAATAAATAAGATCGTTATTGGACTCCATGTGGCAATCCATAGCCTGTGATAGAATCACCGTGGTCCATTGAGGGGAGGCGCGCTTTGTAAGAGATCGCTGAGTTTGGCAGAGACATCAGAAGAGGGCAACAAAAAATGATGGAGGGCCCTGAAAATGGGACCTGGAAGAGAAGACGGTGCGGCCTGAGGATGCTCAATCTGGAGAAAGAACGCAGAGGGGACCATTGAGGACTGTTTACAGATGTGGAAGGAGGCGTTAGAGGGAGGAGAGGGACCTATTTCTCTCATTAGTCAACAAAGACACTTCAAGAAGGAATGCGTTTAAAACACGTAGAGGTGGGAGGTGCAGGTGAAATATTAGAGGAAGGTAGGCAAAATGTAAATATTTAAAATTTTATGATCCCAACCTTGATTACGCTGCGGAGACCAAGTCAGGTTAGAATTGGGCTAGGAACGTCAAGTGCAAACAAATCAGACCTGAATGCTTACATTTGCATAAAGTATGGATGTGTTTCAAAGTACTTCTGCATGTATTCCTTTGCTGATGTTGGGACATCCTTAGAGGACGGCCTGGTGGAGGATTAGCCAGTTTGTGGTGGAGGAAATGGAATTTCAAGGAGGTTAAAAATGGTGGCTTTTATTTTTTCCCCTGGTTAGCCAAAACTCATGAAGGGGTTAAGACATACAAGCAGGATGGGAAACTCATTCTTCATTTTTTTATTTTTTTGACAGTGTTCCTCATTGTGTCTTGCTGTTTTTTTCATTTACAGTATGATTTTTGTTGTGGAAAACTACTGTTAGATTGGATTGATTCATTGCCTTATTTTTCTTTTGTTTGGCTTCTAGTGCTGCAAATCTATCTGTGAGTTTCTGTTTATCTATTTATTCACTTATTCTTTGGGTGTGTATGTGTTTGTGAGATCAAGCCCAGGGCCTTCATACACACAGGTTTCGCTTTTGATTTCAGGCAAAGTCTCACCAAATTGCCCAGGCGGAGCCCAAACTTACCATCTTCCTGTCTCTTCCTCCGTGCGGGTTGGAATTACAGATATGAGCCACCTGGACTTGCCTTTTTTCAAAAAACATAGGATGATGACTGATCAATGTGTAACCGCACTTTAAGAAGTGGGACCAAGTGGGAGGCCTGTAGTTGACTTTCTTACACTAAGGAACAAAAAAATGTATCATTGAACTTACATCTGTTTTTATCAGTATCTAGTATTTCTCTTCTGGTCTTCACAACTGAGAAATCAACATTTTTGGTTTTAAGTTTTGGCAAAATGTCGCATAACCAAGGTCAGTCTCTGGGGTTGGTAGAGTCTGTTGAGATACTGTTTTCTTCTGCTACTTCCTGGTGGGTGCATTTCTGGGTCCAGTTTGTGAATTTCACATTCCTCATCTGTAGGAAAAAAAAAAAGTTTCAGATTCTGTAAGTATTATGACGAGGCCCTAATGAGAAAATACACATGAAAGCAACTTGATCCTGTCAAAGAATTAAGCCGTAATTGGACATTAACTTTGAGGAAAAACTTGTTTACTTTTTGGCCAGCTTTTTTATGTTAATAATTTCTTCCCATTTTCACCACCTCAACCCCAGCTCCTTTTTTCACCCCCTTCAATTCCATATTCCTGAGGTTGAGGACAACTGACTTTGTGCTCTCATTTACAGTATACTGCCCAAATGTGGCTGTTTACTAATTGTTCAGTGAGTGGGTGAAAAAGAGTCAACATGCGTTTTTAGTTGATCTTAATTTGCATCTTTTAGCTGTTATGGTTTTTGTATTGAATGTGACTTAAAGACTCCTGTGTGGAAGGCTTGGTCCCCGGCATAGTGCTACTGGGAGGTGATACTTTAAGAGGTGGGACCCAGTGGGAGGTCTGTAGGTCACTGGGCTGTGTACCTAGGAGGGAGTGTGAGACCTTCACCCATTCCTTTTCTTTTGCTTCTCTGTGACGAGTTTCCTCTGTTCTGTGCTCCTACCTTGATGTGCTGTCCTGTCACAGGCTCAGAGCAACAGGGCCAACCGTTTACAAACTGGCACCTCCAAAACTGTGAGCCAAAAATAATCCTATCCCCTATGCAAGTAGACGGCCATGGGTAGATCATTCTAGCAATGAAAAATGCGCTACCAGATGTCATGTCTGAGACATGAGCAAGCTTGTAAATGTACTGTGTGTAATAATCTTGACATGTAGACTATCCCAAATTTGTTAATTGATCCCCAACCTGGTGACCTGGGACACCCTGTCCATTGATTTTAGTGCGTGAATGACTTTTCTCATGATATTCATCTATGACACAGTTCCAAAAAATAATTTTTTTATTTTCTGTTTTTGATATTTGTATACAGGTAGAGACCTTTGAAACACCTTCATACCATGACGTATCTATTTAAAGATTTTTAGTTATAATCTGAAAACACAGAACTTAAAATTACGCAGAGGATTTGCAGACCACTGCAACACATTGTAGAAAGAGAACTCTCCTAGGCCCTAGCAAAAGCAGTCCACCTTTTGTTTGTTTGTTTCTTTGTTTGTGGTGCTGGAGTGCCAATCCAGAACCTGTGTGCTGAGTGACTTCCCTAGCCCATCCTTATAGACTTGATTTTGAAGCAATCTCACTAGATAACTAAGTTGCCTAGACTGGGCTTGAATTTGTGACATGCATCCCCCGACCCCCACCTCCTTCTCCCAGAGTGCTGGGCTTGTAGGTCTGCTTTTGATCAAGGTAAGGCCACTGAGCTTGCTGCTGGGAACATCATGGAGTATGAGGATGTTGGAACCCCCCCCCCACCCCCAAGCCTGTGTGCACACACTGGGAAAGCCAGCAGGATAAAGGGCCCTGGGAGTGCTGGGCTTGTCAGGGGGTGGAGGGGAGACAGTGCCAGGCTAGCAGACTCCTAGGATGGTGAGCAGGCACCAGCAGGGTGCTGCTGCCTGCAGGGAGCCTGTGCCCCCAGAGGAGTCCCCAGGGACGCTGCAGCAGGGCTGCCTCCTGGGAGTGCAGAGTAGCTTAATGGCCCCCTGCGCATAATGTCAGAAGTGGATCTCATTTTTGTTATCTTCTGAGATTATATTGCAGGTTCAAAACAGGAACAATCTTAATTAGAGGCTCAGGAAGTTGCATAATATACTCCACCGCGCACTTCTGCAGAATACCAAGCAGAAGAAGCTATTTGCCAAATCATGAGGGTTGGGAGAAAAGGAAAAACTATAATTTGAGTAAATGGGATCTCTGCTCCCCTCAACTACCTCCTGCCCCCAATTTTTTTTTTAAGTTAGTCACAAAGTTTAAAATGCGAAGAAGTAAATCTCCCAAGGGAGCAATTCTGTTTCATCAGTGAAGAAAAGACATATGCTGAGACTGATGGAACCTCTGTTGTGGAAGCAGAGCCGACTCCAGGGAGGGCTGTGGTAGGCACAGTGCCACTGGCGCCTCTGCAGCCCGGTGCCTCAACTCTCGGGGCCCTAAGCCATCTTGTCCCTGGGGCCACTGTGCTGTGCCCTTCACGCTTTTTCCCCACAGCCTGTCTTTCTCTCTCATCGCTCTGGGGCAGCTGCAAAAATTTACCTGTCTTAGGCCCTGTCCCTTCAGGCTCCTGATGTGGACAGTGGACCGACATGACACATGTCACTTTGAGCGTGTGTCAATGGTAGCAATGTGTTCCTAAGTCCCGTTGGCCTCTCGAAGGTCTTTCACTTTCTCAGATGCTTTGAGTTAATTTTAGAATTCAAAGCACGAGGTTCATTTGCAGCTTTATTTAAAAGAAAATTCTAGACCAACAGGCCTTCCACTGTATCTACATCTGTAAGTCCAGCTCAGGTTTCTTTTTTTCTTTTTTTTAGCGACAGATGCTTATTGAATGGTCACCGAGTCCCCGGCATGGTATTACAGCATAAGAATGTGGTACCTTTGGTCCTGAAGGCTTCCTCTCAGAGTCTGGTGTGCTTGGTAGGCGATGGGATCACGGGGATGCTGAATTCATCTGCGGGTTAATCTTTGTGAGCTCTGAGCCCAGTGTGCTATTAGGAGGTGTGCCTGCTTGGATAAGGTGGTTAACCAGAGGCGTAGATGCCCTTGAAGTTGTATGTCTACCTCCGCTGCTTCCTTGTACTTCTCTGCTTCTGGCCGATATGAGAATTGAGTAGCTTTGCTCTGCCACGACCCGCTGCCATGTTGTTTTTGACCTGGAGCCTGAACCTGTGAACCATGAGCCAACAAAACTCCTCCTTCTTTAAGTTTTGTAGGTGTGGTATTTTTATCAAATAACGAAAATGTGGCTAACGCTAATGCCTAAGCACAGTCCACAGTTATGAGAAGTAAGATTTCATCTATGTCACTTGTCTTCATTTATAAATATTTATCACGCTCCTACTCTTTGCCAGGCCCTGCACAAGTCCCAGAAGAGCCAAATTTGATAAAATCCTGTCTGTGGGAAATGTGGTCTAGCGGTGCCCAATAGGGCACCAACGGGCACCAGGAATCCTTGTTAATTTCCCTACTAAAATGAAAATTTTATTCTCTTAAAATTTACTGTAAATTGCCTCATCTTCAAACCTCATATTGTCTTGGACCAACTTCAATGAGGATTAAAGATAACCATACCATTTTATTTTAAATACCCTTAGAGAAGTCCTGTTTGGAGAAGTCTCATATTGAATTTTTCATAACCTGAGTTAATTACGTTCTAATTAGTTGTGTGGCTGTGCGTTGTGTTGACTTAAAGTAAGATTTTCATGCTGAATTTGTTACTCACTGAAGGAAAAGAGATTCCCAGGTGCGCTCCGGAGAATCACAAGTTAGAATAGAGGTTGAGGCCATGTGGAGCCACTATTGAGATCAGCTCTGGAAACTGGGGAGGGAGAAAGAGGGTGAGTGTGCGAGGCTTTTTCAGGTTAAGTGTGAGATTGGAAGATCAATGTTTATGTAAATTAGGACTTGGGAAAAGTACTAAATGACAGGATCTTATTATCTGAAATCTAGCTGATAGGTTTTGAAGTCACTGAGCTGAATCTGTTCAGAACTTCCTCTTAGGGAGACTAAACGAACATCAGCACAAGGGTCCATTCGAATTCAAGATCTTACTTTGTTTTCCAGGTGGTAAAACATGGACTGCTATTAGTGTTATCGTAAGGTACATCGAGCCATCAATCTGTAAGTTGACTGGAAGTAGAAAAAAGAAAACAAAATTTTTATCTTTTTTTTTTCTATATCGGGGAAGAAAATTCCACACCTTGAGTCAGCTGTGACCCAAGGGTCCATTATAACTTCAAGATTTTTAGCAGCCTGTGCCACGGGTATGGGAGGCTAATTTTGTTTCAAGTGGCGATACGGGCAAATGTACACCCCTGGGAATGAATTTTTGGGCAAGTTGAGAGGCTATTCTAAGCAGAGTGGACAGCAGGATGACAGAATTCCCACTCTTGCTTCCTGACCTTGGCCAATGCCCCTCTGCGGTTGGTAATTCAAGAAAATAGTAAAACCAAGAAGGAGGAGGAGTAGAAGGGGAAGTAATCCTCACTGTTAGGAGAGTGTAATGGGTATTTAAGGTGAGGTAGAGACAAGAGAGGTGTCAGTGGTGGCCATACACTGTGGGAAGGTCGGGCTGGCACATGGGAGTGACGGGTTTGAGTCAGCAAGATGTAATCTGTGTCTGTGTGTGTGTGGATAGAGGGAAAAAGACACAGAGACTAGGGGAATTCATCAGCTGTTTGGTATTCTGCCATTTTCATCCTTTGCCGCCCCATCCTTGTGTTGACTTTGTGAAATTTCTCTGGGCCACAGTGCTTGGTCCTCCATTCACTCAGTAAGAGTTTCCAACTCTGGCTCAGAGGCAAGGAGAAAATAATTGATGGAGCATCTTCATGGTATTGGTTGCTAGCAGGAAGTCAAGTAAAAATTTGAAGACCATCCAGTGATCAGGTACAAGACATTAAGACAAGGGCCACTAAGAAGCCCGGATGAGCCCAAAGAGAGGAGTTGCTCTATTGGAAAATGCCAGGAAAAATAATAGAGCCGAAACAGCAGCACAGGGAGCTCTCGTGCTTGTAGCCTCAGGAAAAGCTTGGTAAAATTAATTAAAGCCTCCACACCCATGGAGCAATAGCCACATGGAGGAGTGATAGTAGGCGGGGTAGAAAAGTAAGGCAGAGAATAGACTTTGGTTATGTTTTTTGCAAGCTTTTTTAGTATGCTGAGCCAAATTTCCCCCTTTTTTTTGCCTTTATTGAATTGAGTACCGCACCTCTGAGCAGTACAAGTGTTTTCTGGCTCACTGGAACAACTGTGGGTTAAGAGGTATATTTGTGTTCCTCATTCATATCGGGAGGCAAAGTTTAGCTTGTACTCAGGTAATAATGCAAGATTAATTTTTATATACAGTTTGTATATGATAATCTGATTCTGATATCACATTTTCTCTGTATCTCCTGAGAAAGATGTTTTAGAAAGTTAAAGGAAATTAGGATAAACAGGTAAAGAGTTTGTAAACATTTTATTAGTAGATCTGACTCCCCCTTTATATCCAAGTTTCATCTTGTCCTCTTTAATATTCAAGTCACCTATTTTATATACTTCTTAAAATTTAAAATTCTTAATGGATGCAACTATGTTAGCCAAATGTAGCCCCATTGGAAATGTAGTTTGATCAATGCAGTTAGCTTCTTCCAATGATCTAGCATGATCTGATTGTGTAATCATGACATTTCTTATCTTCACTGACATGCTGGATCTCAGATGAACCGGGCTGAATAATCACATATTGTTTTGGTTTGGATTAGTGGTCTGACCCTGTCATTTCTCCAAATGGCCATAATTTGCCAGTTCAAAGGAACAAATTTTACATGTCAGTAAAGACTTTTGAAAGAATGAGGTCAGCACTCTTAAGTAAAAAGTTGTGAGATTTGAGACCCTTCTTTGAGTCAGTCTTTACACTTTATAATATTCTTAAGTCTGTTTTTTTTTTTTTTTGTATCTCCCAGTGGGGATCATTCAACCTGTGGACATGGTGGACCTTACCCAAAATAAATTGCATGCTAACTTCTCTCTGGCGCGACTCTTCGTTGAGTAATAGGTTATTTTTCAAACTTCATGTATTTCACAAAGGGTATAAGGGATACATGGAGGAATACTCTTACTAACTTTTTGCCCTTCTAAATGAAAAAAATAATTCACTTTCCGAAATGTGTTGGAATGTTATGGCAACATTGGGAATACTTGACTTAGCTTAGTGTTTTCTCTCATAATTACTGAAGTATTCATTTGCTAGAGCTGTTGTGACAAAGTTCTGCCTACAAAGTGGCTTCCATGTAGGAAATTTGTTATGTCACAGGTCTAGAGACTCCAAGTCCAAGCTCAAGCTGTCTGGAGTGCTGGTTCTCTCTGAGAACTGTGCGGGAGAACCCGTTTCAGGCCTGCCTCCTGGATCCCACCTTTGGCTGCCCACCTTGGCTTCTGTTTTATCGCCCTGTCTCAACCCTGCGCTCACAACCCTGCTTCCTTCCGGTCACTTTGCATTAGGCAGGAGCCTTCCCTAGTGTACTATGACCCCCTTTAAACAAATAGTGTCTATAAAGAGCCTGTTTACAAACAAGGGTACAGTTCAAACCATAGCAATCACTCCGCATAGCTATGAGAATAGTAAAGAACTGATTCCACACACGAAAACGTAACCTAATCACAGAGAGGACTAGCACTCGTTCCATTTAATTTATTTAATAGAAAATTATGATTTTTGCAAACACAGCATTTCATACTATGGGAACTAAAACAATTAGATGGCACATCAGAAGCTCTAATAACTAGTACTTAATCAAAGATGCCGTGTGTTTTTATCTGAAATTTATCCTGTAAATGCAATAGAACTAATTGGACCATTTATTTCAGCACGAGGCCTTTTGTATTGTGGAGATGGTACAGCAATCTTGTTTTAAGCTTCTCTCAGAACTCTTGGGCTTAGACATCAATAGCGTGAAAACAATAGTTTCATTATCAACTCCTGCTGATGGTAGAACTTTCACGATAACAAGCCCAGTTCCCCAACTGGAGCCAGTGCTGGTGACTTTTGAGGGTATTTACATGCAAGAGAGTTCTATGATATTAACCAGATAAGCACTTATCCTCACAGCTATTTCAGTATGATAATCATTTGAAATAGAGTGATACACTTCAGATGTACTTTTTTCTGTGAGTACACTACGGACTAACGGTGACTAGAAAAAGCTTTGACACAAACTTACTGTTCAAAACAGAAGAAAATGAGTCTTGGCCTCTATGTGCAGAATTTCAAGATGTAAAAGTCTAATCGTTTCTATTCTTTCTGATATTATTAAGGGCTAACATTCTAATATGCATCTTTCTAAATGACTGATGGATATATCCTTGAGTACATGCCTCTAATGTGCAGTTGTTTGCACACATGTGTAACATTGGTAGAGAAGACCCATTTGTTGATATGTCATTTTCTCATGTGGTAAATGTTCTTAACTGTAAGATGTAAAAGTTGTAGTAAATGATCACAGAAATCTCCCTTTTGCTCTAACATCTGTGATATTTTGTTAATTATGACAATAGGTGACTGTTTAGTCAGCGTGAGTTTAGTGGAATTGAGATAGGAAGTCATATAGTAAGAGTGAAATCAGAAGGGATGAGAGAAAATGTTGAATTAACATGATAGTTTATCATTGGACACGTTATTTTTTGGTCATTGGAAGTTTATGGTAAATGTATTATACCTGGACAACGTGCTAAACTTGTTCCCATGTGCTTTCCCACTTAATTGTCTTTTGGAATGTCTGAGGTAGGCTCAGAGAGGACTGGCCAGCTGATGGAGGTTGTAAGGTGCCGCATGTCAGGGGAAGGCATTAGGTGTGTTCCTAGCCATCTTTGGATGCAGATGCAGGGCCTGTGCAGCTGGAAAAGTGCCTTTGTGATATAACAAGTGCTAGGCCATCCCTCCAGTCTGTTAGCTCTGTTCTTGAATCAGTTACAATGACTCTGATGGCTACATGGAGTTGTACCTGTTTGTGCCGCTTGGCTGCGGCCTGTGAGCACCATGTAAATCTCATGTTGGTGTAGCACTTTACCTGACATCTGTCCTTGACATCCCTATTTTAGAATTCTTCAATAGACACAATTGTAATAAAATCCGGCTGTGGTTTGTGGTCCTGTCCAGCCACTTCTGAGGGAAGTGAGTCTTTTTTTTTTTTTTTTTTTGGCAACAACAGGTTTTCCTCCTTTGGGACATAAATGCTGACACCGGATTGCATTTCAATATGAAAAATATGGTGGCTGATTTTTTTTTATCCAGGTTTTTTTCTTAAAAGGTAGATTTTAAGTTGATTGTACAAAGTTGGTTTCATATGAACACAAAACGATGATGTACTCTTGGGATAGGATCTTTTATAAGGGAGCAAATAAGTACGTTTGACTCAAGTAGAATTTCATAGTTCTCTGTTTGGCTTCTCTAAAATGACTGCTTTGCCTTATTCTGCTTCTTGGAGCATTGCTCTTCCTTGCATATTAATTTTACTTAATTAATATTGTTTCCTAAATTGGTTTTCCTGGTAACCCCATTACTTTTGATTGTGTCTATTGGAATATATTGTCAAAGGTTTCTATGTGTGAATTCACTTGTATCCAACTCTGTATGCATTATAAAGATATGCATATATTTTTTCTTTCATTTTTAAAATAAATGATTGAAAACCATGGAAGGGATTTTCAAAACATTATGGTCCATATGCATTTCTGTGGTTTGGAAATTAATCTTCTAGCATATTCCTATTTTAGATACAGTATGAGACTCAGGAGTTATTGTTTGCCAAGCACCGAGGTTAGTTTTTGTTTGTAATGATTTCTCTCCATATTTCTGAGTCGAAGCATCTCTGGGCTAATGTTCACTGGGCAGACAGAACATAGCACAGAGCAAATATCCTTGAAGCAACATGATAGATCCCGTCACCTGACTCATTATGATACAAATATTGTAATCAATCATCATATTCAGTGTTCCATAAATCCACAATTCTGTGAAAGGGATTTTTTTAAAGAAAGGAATTAAGCTATCAGTGAGTTTCCTAAAAAAGGAAGAGATTTCTCGATTGTCATCACTCAGAATTAGTCAGACATGTTCATGGTAATCATTCATATTTTAAGCAATGGAATGAAAATCAACACAAAGCCCACACTGGAACAGCTTTTTATTTTCTCCAAAATGTGGAAAACAGTCATTGGGAGTGCTGATTTAATTCCCTTTTAAGTTAATGACATAACACGTTGCTGTGGCATTAAATAGAAAGTACACACAGCCTTGCATTTTCATGCCTGAGTTCAGTGCCTTCTCCTTCCTCGCCAGACAGAAGGAAGCCAACAGCTGTGACAGTGACAATGAGAAGCCAAATACTTACTCCTAGGCCGCAAAGCAGGCTTTATACAGCCGGCCCACTTAGAGTTCTGTCCTGAGCACCGTCTCTGATGACTTCCATTAACTTCATCGTGTCTAAGTCCCCACTTCCACGATTCCTATAGGTAGACAGGGTTTGCTTCCCCTCCTTTGGGCCTGGTGGAATGTGGTCACAGAGCTGATCCTCTTGACTCAAACTAGCCTCGAAAGCACTTGGTGCTTCCCACGTCACTGCTCTTTGGAAGAGTGAGCAAAATTGCGTTCCTATAAATTTTGAGGATATTATGCTAAGTCAGCCACAGTGTGTTGCTGTTACTGTCATTTTTGCCACCGTTGCATGGTTTCTAGAACGCTTAATGTGGAAATAAGTGTTTTCTGACCTTCACTGACCTTGGGCCTCCTCCCTCCCTCCCACCCACACTGCACTCAGCACAGCTTCACACTTCAGCATTCTGGGAATTCCAGGATGAAGATATGCGTTTCTTATTAAAAATGAATTCTTATCCCACTAGGAGAGAAAACATATTAAGCTTTTATCAATCTTCAACTTTTTACCATAGATTAGCCGTCTGCTCTTTCTGGCCTATAAGCACCATGAGCTGGCTTTCCCTCTGTAGAGGGGAGGGAAAGATGGCCTCGGGGACCCATTGTCCCCACACTGAGGGGCTCCAAGTGCAATACCACCACAGTGAGTCTTGGACTAGCCCGTGTCGACATCATGTGACATGGTGTGTGTGGCAAGGCCGCTGATAAACCATGGGTAGGAACTTAGGCTTGCCTCAAATTCTTCAAACAATGAGAAGTTGATGAGGTGGTGGTTCTTATCCCCATTGCTTCTGACCTTGCAGGGGCCAGTTTGCCTTGATGGCCAGGGTGGGAATCGAAGGAGCTAGAAGGAAGGAGGCGGTCACAGGTGGAAACAAGCAGGGTTGGGAATGAGTGTAGCTTTTGATGGTTGCCTGGAAGAACTCTGCAGGACTCAAGGCCTTCACCATTTCCCATGGTGATGCCACAGAAAGGTAGGGAGGTGGATTCACTACTGAGTCCTACAAGGACATAACTATTTGCAAAATAGGTACATAAGGAGGCATGGCTAGTTCCCTTCTCTGAACGAGTTTGCATCACGACCAAAGTAACTGGGTGAATACATGTAAGCTACCAAAATACCCAAGGTAAGAGGGTGAAACGTCTAATTCTTTTTCTTCTCTTTGAAAAGTCAATCTTCCCAGGTCTAGGAACTAGAACGACAAGGAAACTTTTCTCCTCTCAAGCTCAAGTATTGGAGAGGAGATAAGGATAATGTGTCCAATCAGAAAAAAAAAGGACAAATGTCATATCACATCAAAGGAAGGAGAGGTTCTACGTCCTGTCATTTAGGATCTGGGTTCTAGAAAAGCCCACCAATTTTCTGGGTTGACCTCTGTGGATTCAAATCACATCTTTATCACCAAGTAGACCCGTGATGTCCCGGAACTTTCTCAGCCTCTCTGTGCCTCAGTTTGCCCATACACAAAACAGGTGGTGATGATCATTAACAATGATCATGAGGATGGAAGAATTCAATGTGCCTGAAGCAACTAGAAGAGAGCCTGACATAAGCTAGCACACATAAGTTCTTACTGTCATTGTTAATTATATTTCACTGGAGTTAGCATAAGGGACTTTGGGAGGGAGGTAGCAATAAAGTGACCCTGAAGAGTGCGCCTATGCTTAACGGAACAGAGTGACAAGAATGACACTCTAAGGATAATGATAATCCTGGATAAACATGTCATATGAGGGAAAGGTTGTGAAACACCACACAGATTCGTCTGTGTGTTTTGTGGTACTAGTCCTATGGCGATCATCTTGACCACTTTGGGTCACAATAGCAGTAGGTAATCCGGGAATGTTTATCGTTGGAAAGCTTACGAAAGACAGTGGAGGTGTTCTCAAGAAATTTGGTTTCAAATTAGTGACCTACAGAGTGTTTGCTCAGAGGAGTAGCAGGGGAAGCTCTGTAATTTGGAAGATCATCTCAAAATAGTGTGTCTATTTCTTATATAGACAACTGTCACACTGCAAAAAGAGTTGGGCTTCAGTGGGAAGATGTAAATGCAGATCCTTTATACTTTCAGAATTGAGCATGCTAGGCCTCAGTACCTAAATTTTTAAAGGAAGCAATGCACATCTAGAGCCCATAATTATTTTCAGTAATAAATAAGTTAGATAAAAAAGTAGCTAAAGTGAGACTGAACATATATAAATATCTAAACAGCTCTTAACTATGTAATATTATCTCACCATAGCAAGTGAGAAATAAAATTGAAAATAAATTGTTGCCATGATATGGCCCCAGTTGCCATCTTGATAAAATCTGTCACTGTTTTCCTCACGGTGGTCAGCTCACCTGACTCCTCTCAGGGTGTTGTTCGAATTGTGGGCCCCATAGGTATCGACCTTAAACGTCCCATCTCATCTCTAGGTAACAGTCAAATCCTGCGATTTCCAGAGTCCCTGTGGTTATTCATCCCCAGTTGCATCTTCTGAGTTGACAGTGAAAGAAACTGTAAAAATGCACTGACTCCTAAGTCAGCATCTTCTCCGCAGGATGTCGATGGCAGATCTGGCTGACGGTTACTCTCCGGACATTGTCCTGCCATGTGGAGGAGATTCTCTAATGGCTGCAAGGAACAGAGTGGAGCCATCCTCCAAATAAAAGCAAAATTAATAAAAAGAATGCAGGGTAATTGACAGTTTTGCTGCAACAGCATTTCATTTGAATTTTTTTGATACTTATTCTCCACTCATTGATTTTTTTTTAAAGCCCAGCCACTCTTTGTTTGAAACCTTGCTCTTACTTTTGGATTGGGAGACAATATGTCATTTGGGTGCATTTTCCAGATTCGCCCTTAATTATTTTGTAAGTGGCCCACAGCACAGATGGATATTAGCAAGGTCTCTGTCCCCATGCCAGCAGTCGAGGTGGCAACGTCGTCCTGAGAGTTTTCTCACAAAACAAATCAGATAAAGGAAGCGGAGGTTTGCCAACACTGGCCACGACAGATGAGGTGGCTCTGGTAATCAGTGTCTCCGTGGATGTGTGCGCGTGGTTTGATGTTAGGTGACCTTTGCTTCTATATGTCCTATAGGACCCTCTACTTCCTCCCCTGAAGGAAAAGGATTCTCCTGCCTTGGCCCTAACCACCCCACAGATTCTTCATGGAAAGGCTTTGGCCAGTGTTAGAAAAAGAGGATTTTTACTAATAAAGCCATTAAACAGAGCTCAAGCGTGGCCTGAGCTCTTCATTCCTCCCACCCCCATCCCACTCAGTTAACACGTGCGGTCAGTTCAATTCCGGGACCCAAGTACTCCTTGGAAAGCTCACAGTGACAATTACTTACTCGGCCATTGAAAAGTTTCTTTCTGCAAAGTACCTCAGTGGAAATCGTATTCACAGATAAAATAATTAAATAGCTTGCATTTACTGCTTTGCAATGCCATTTGTAAACAATGACATAGGAAAGCTACAAACTTTTATGGAATCGTTTTTAGCAAACCTAAGCTGTGGAATCAGAACTTCTCCGAGGCAGTCATATTATCGTGAATTGCGTTTCCTTTATGCCTTTGACTGTTCTAATGAAAAAAACAAGTGTTACTTACATGATGACTGCCCCCACATACGGAAACAGGACTATGTTGCCTGCACAGAAAGCTTCAAATATAAGTAAAATCGTTTAATCCACTGTGGGAGACACTTGTGGACCACATGAGCTGCTGTGTCACGTGACATTTTTCTTCCTGCAGAAACAAGGAGCCCTATTTTATGGAACTGGCAAAAATGTAACTTTTTTTGGTTAGCTATGTTCTTTCCTGGCCCCAGGCTTCTTTTCCAGAAAACGGGGCTAAAACAGTTATCATGAGGGGTCCTGACTGAAGTACATGTCATTAGAGTAATGTCTGACAGGAAGCAATGTGTCAACAAATATTAACTGGGGGGAAGAAGAAGAAATTTGTGAGTATCTGTGGCACTAGCAAAGCAAGCCTTCTAAGACACACATGTGCATACATACATGCACATATGCATGTTTAATCTTTCGATTGCATTTCTCATTTAGCTAGGGGAGAGGGGATCATCAAAACCCGTTTTTTGAAATGTAAAGTTCCAAAGTCGCAAAAACTAAGCTGGCTTTTTGAAGCATCGTCTGTATCGTCAGCTGTCTCACAATGATGTAAGATCAGGACTATTCTTAGAGGATGTCTACACAGTGCCAAACAGCTAGTTGAATTCAGGCCTCGTGCAGACCAGCTCGCCTCATACCTCTTTCCCCAGAGAAGCAAGTGGAGGCCAGGGACCCTGCAGTGATTCGCTGCCTTCCGGAGCAGAGCCTCTGCTGGTGGTCAGATCTCCGCCCCAGCTCTGTGTCCTGAGGTGGGTTTTCATGGCGGTAGGACTGAAGAGGGAGAAACAGGACACAAGGATAACTGGTTCCTGAATCTTTACCCAATGGCGGCTTTTATTTCCACTCAAACTATTTGGAAACATGTTGAAAACTATGGTCCCCAGGAAGAAGACCATTGCATCATCACAATGAACATGGGGCTCACCTACTGAAACGTGGGATTGACTCAGTTTCATTTTCTTTGTGGTGTTTCTTGTTCGCCTCATTCCCTTTATTCTTTTGTATGTGGTACTGGAGAGCAACCATAGAACCTTTGCACTGAGCTACAACCCCAAACCATTTTTTTTTTTTGAGGCAGAGTTGTGTATAGCCACTACATTCCCATATTTGGCTGGATTTTGTGATCCTCCTGCCTCAGCCTTCCCCAGTGGTAGGATTATACTCCTGTGCCACCAGGCCTGGTTACTGTTACTCTTTGGGTTTCTCTGATGTTTTCAGAGTTTGGGCCTTATTTCATCTGACTTTAGGGAAAAAATCTCACATTTTATTTCCAGGTACATATGTTTGGAAGGTTCCGGGGTGCAGAAAGACTTTGCTGCTGAGTAAAGAAGAGGAAGACCAATTTTGTTGGCAGAGTAGATGATGTTTCAGGGAATATTTTTTTTGCTAGCAGAATTTATGAAGCTTTCTTTTTTGTATTTATTTAAATAAAAGCTGATTTCATGATAGCACAGGAAGAGGTAGGAACGTTGGAATATGTGGGCATCATAACTATAACGTTTCTGGAGCCATTTTGACATCAGGGTCATAGATCTCCTGATAATAGCATGAGTATAAAAGTAGTTCTGCATGAAAATAACAAAGCCCAAAAATGGGAAAGTATATTCGTCATAATGTAGGAAACAAGAAACTGGGTGATACCTCACCTAAAATTTCTATTATGGTAGTGAGAATAATTTTGTTTCTGAAGAATAATTTTGGGCTAACCTGGAGCCTACGCATGCAGAGTACCTGACGGCGTGATGGTGTCAGGCAGATGATCTGGTCCAGCCCACAGCGCTACAGGAGAGAGAGAAGCCCCGCCCTTCCCTGGCTCCCTTCATTACAGGGACTCTTCCGCGAGTCCCTCCCGGAGAAGGTCACCGTGTCAACAGTAATTAGGGGGAATGGCATTGTGAACATTCCTGGGTGAGATGTGGCATCTTTCTTCCCTTCAATTACTGCCTCCCGCTTTGAATCATTAGCATTCGGCAGATTTGTTGCTGACTTTGTTGTTCTGAGTTAAAACTTGGGCTTGCCGATGTTCTTATCTTGATCTGTTTCTGCCATGACTTGCATTTCTTGCTGCCTTTCTGACTTGAAAAGCTCTGGATTTTGTTTTAATGAACGTTTGCAAATTTTTTGCATATTTCTCTCTGGAGGAATTTCTTCCATCTCCCTCTTCTTTCGGTGGTATTTCTACTTCGGCTGATTGCATTTCTCTAGCTCTTTCGTTATCTTCTTTTTCAAAAAGCTTTTCTCCTCTTCTCCTGTTCAGTATACGTGGTACTTAATCAATGCTGTCCCTTGCTTGCCGTAGGATTTCCAACTCACTGTGTTTTCTTTTGGCTTCGAAGCCACCAGAGAGCAGCTTCTGTGCATTGGCTAATGTGCTGTTGTCTAAATTCACCGGGTCTCAGCTCATTACGCTGACTTTAATTTTGATGTATTTGTACTTCATCCAATCAAGTCATGTTTCTTTCCTCTATCAATTTCATTCCTTTCTGCCTGGGCAACATTGTGTTTGTGCAATTGCTGCAAAAGCCACCCAAGGTTTCTGTTTGAGTCACTATTCAGTACACCCTCACTTCAGCCTGAATGGTGCTCAGAACCCCTCAGATGGATGCCTTACCTTTGTGTGGCCAAGGAGAGACTGGGAGGTAGAGAAGAGTGGAACTTGGTTGGGCCTGGCGTACAGCTGTGTCATCATCAACCCAGGAGAAGGCCAGGATCATGGGGCGACTATGCTGCAGTTTCTGCAAGAAAACAACAATGTGACCCATCTCTTTTCTGTACGAGGTGTGCCCTGAGCACAGGGAAAATGTACATTCTTTCTTAAATAGCCAGCTTAGGTTGAGCTCGGCTATCCAAACTCCAGAAACTAGTTTGTTTTCTGTCTCTGTTTGCCTGACTCTCTCTCTCTACTATAGAAGTTCTTGAGTCCGGACTTTGTTCTTCTAACGGTTTTTCGTTTCGGTTTCCAAGTCGGCAACACTGATGGGATGTCTGTTGCTGGTCCGCAGTACTGGTGAGAATCAAAGAACAGGTAACGTGGGAAAACATGGTTGTGGCCTGTTTTCAAAGACTCCCCATAATGAGAGAAAAAAATGAAAAGAATATGAGAAGTAACTTTGAGAACAGAAATAATGAAACTATTTGAATAAATGTTAATATATAATCAATCAGGTATTCATGGGGTTTAAAGTCGTGCCTTTCCTCTAGAGGCAAGCACTGCAGCAGCTGTTGGAAATGCTTGGGAAGTCAGGCCCAGTGGCAGGATGATAATCCAAGAACTTGGGTGAGTGTCGGGGGCTCATGCAGGAGGATTCAAAGTTCAAGCCCAGCTTGGGCAATTTAGTGACCCTGCCTAAAAATGGACTGGATCTACAACTAAGTGTGAAGACCCTGAGCTCAATCCCTAGTGCCATACACAGACACGCGCACACACACACACAAACACACATATGCTTGCTTGACAGGTACACAGCCTCTAGACACTTTTTCTGAGCCCAGTCTTACTGAAGAATCTGGCCTTGACTTTGGGCACACTTCTGACAGAGCCTCCTACCGCCTTCCCCATTTGCACACCCACAGCTCCCATGCTCCCAGACCGAGTTCTATCTCGGTACTTGTGTCTGGACTTCAGATACACAGGTGTGATTTCTGTCCTACACTTTGGTTGTGTGGCTACTCTGATCTCCCAAGTTTCAGTAGCTGTATTTGTCTCTTGGCCACACCTGTTCTATCTGGTGCTACCTCTCTGCCTCTTCTCTACTCTGGGGCCGTCTCTTGTATCCTTGCCTTGGCCTACCCATAGGACTCAGCAGGCCGCTCTCTCCCTGGGCTCCTTGGGGTATCCCTACCAGGTAAAAAACGAGTGGACTCAGACCCGCCTTCCCTTCTAGAGCTGATCTGCTGCACTCAAGATTTCGCTCCATGATAATGTCACAGACTTCTTGTAGGGTAACAAAGTATTACGGTTTGGTTTAGTTCTGAAAGCTACTCTTTCGTGCTGATTTTCATTCTGGTGGATCCTGTCTGAGGCAGCTTCTTTCAGAGGCAAATGCAAAGTCCTTTTGGTGTTTGGGAAATTCCTTGGGTCGGATTTGGTACACACCGTGCCTTATTCTGAAGGACGTTCAGTATTGAGCAACATTGCAACGATTTTTGGAGACAGTAGACAGGTAAAGGCTGTAGAATTTTTGTGAAATATAAGCAGTGTACCTTGTTGGAACAAAGCACCTGCATAAAATTGTGTCACGCGTGAGTTTCTTGTTCCTCAAATAGTCTAATTGATTGTTCATTGGGCTCAGTCAGCCAAAAGTAGAGAGAAACTTTGTACAGACACCATTAGTTTTTCTCCATTTAGAGATTAATCATGAAGAGCTCTGGCTCTTTAATTCTGTAATTTGTATATTTAATGGGCTGCTGCAGAATCTATGACAGTAATTAGCATAGCCTGAAAACTCATTAATACGCAACAACATGATTAATGCAGCATTAATGCAAACATGACTGAAGTTATTTGGGTTATGTAGTAAGAAGATTAAAGCTAAAATGTCCTGTTTGTTTTACCAGTGGTGAGTATAATAGGGTGGCAAAAAATAATAAAATAAAAACAGGCCCCAGTTTAGTTGTTTTAAAAAAAAGAGCAAAATTTATTTCAGGGTGATTTTCTGTTTTCCCACTTAGTCCCAAAATTAAGGACATGAAATATTATGTTCTCTACTTTTATATATATTCATAAATATATCATTATTGAAAGATAAGCTCATTCAGCTTCTTAGTCTATTAGCAATTTTAATATAATTTGCCTTACAATGCAGCTATCTTTAAGGCATGCTAATCATTGACCGATACTTACACATTTAGGTTTTACAACTAGCATACATTACTGGCTGGCTGTGCCAGATAATTAAAAGGTCTACATCTAATTATATAAAAGTTACATAGTATACCTCCCTGTCAGTATATTCACCTCTTAATTAACTATTCATACAGTTTATGAGATACTGCCATCAAACTCATGCATTTTAATAAAATGATCTGTCCAACATTATATGTAAAATAATGACATTTTCAGTGATACTGTTGGAGGCAACGCTGTAGAAGATTTCCTTCTTGTTCTTGCTCTACGATGTGGTCTTATTAAGGTCTTCTCTGTCCCTGTTTAACATGTGTTTTATTAACTGTCGTCTTCTTTACATGACTTTTTGTTCCTATAGTGAAATGTCAGATCATTAATAATATCTACAATAGAGTTTCCTCTTTCAGGTCACACAATCTTGCGAGACTGAAAAGAAATGTGCAAATCAGCTTTCTGGTGCTAGTTTTCTTCTCAATTTGATTATTAAAAATGCTCATGGTTTTATTTTTCTAATGAAAAATCAAGTACATATCTATATGTACTGGGTTTTGACTATGTCTTGAGGAAAAATTAAGATGTAATAAATAACCCTATAATCTATCCTCGTATTCTCTTTGGGGGTGGGGAAGCTCCTTCCTATCTACAGATTTCAATACAGTCGGGAACTGCACCCGGAAACACGTGTCATTACCTGCCACCAACAGATGGCAGTGTTAGAGGCTTGTGGTAAGCTCCTGTGGGACCCACAGATTTGCTGTCAGATGGTCAGGGAAGTGTCATGAGAAGACCCTTGGCTAATGTAATGAGGCGGCATACTGCTCCGTTTTGTTTAAGCAAGTATCCTGTCAACACTTCTGTAAAATTTTGCTAAAAAATTGAACATCACATAGTTCCTCTTACATTAGAAACTTCCTCTTGACACATGAAATTAAGCTGTAGTAGACATTTGAAACCAGATACTTAGAATTAGCTAGTCTTAATAAGAAATCTAGGCACTGTTACTTTCGACTACCTAACAGATACCTTCATGGCTAAACAACTAACTTCCATTCCTTTGACAGGCTAGACTTTGTGCATAAGCTATATGATATATTATTAAGCCAGCTGATACTTGGAGAACTCGACAGCTAAATTCTACTAAAATGCAGTAGCTTTAATCTTCTTTCCGGAAAGGGGATCCTTAGAAACGTGAGAGAAAAATGCACCGCTGGGCAAAGTCGCTTGCTTGTGAAGGCTTTATTTCACCTGCTTTTTAGTATACTAGAGAACTATTTTATCAGAGCATTATCAGATTGAATAAATGACAACTGAGAGATTACAGGACTATTTAGTGCTGGAATTTCGGAGAACTGTTCCTTACAAGTAAGCTCTTTGTGAATAGCGCGCGTAGTAAATGAAATTGTAAAACAGAGTCTGTTGCGCGACCACATCTGAGCCTGTCCTGTGCTTCTGCACTGATAAAATGCCCTGCCTTGCAGGCTGTAGCCTGTGGCTTCAAGGCTGACTAACTGGACGCATGGGGACGCTCAGTGTTAAAGGGCAGTATCCTAACAAGGGAGTTGCCTAAATGAGTTTGGGGCTCAGAAATTGTTTCTGGGAAAACAGGAAGGAACAGGTTCACAAAGGATAACAGCAAAACAAAAGGGTCACCATTGTCTCCCAATTCTAAGGTCTTAGAGGGGCTGGAGTCCTCGAGTCACCTCATCTTTTTCCACCTCTCTCAATGCTGCATCCCCAGGGGTGGACGTCATCTGTGGGAGACACTCAGGCTCTGTGTCTTAAATTAAGAACTTACTGTCGTTGAAGACAAGCTAAAGTTCTATATGAGGGAAAATTCTGTGCCCAGAAAAAGTGGAAGTGTGCAGAGGAGGATGGGCAGGCTCATATGCATACAAAATTCCAGAGCTTGCTCAAGTTCAAGGCCCCTATCGTTCTTGAAATTGTGCAGGTATTTAAGGAATACCTACCTGCAAGCTTTGTGTTTCATAATGGACAAAAATGGAGCTATAATACAGTCTCTTGTTGTTTATACCAAATTGAAGGCCTCCAGAAGCAAGCTCAGTGGACGGACTAGCTGATACTTACAGAGGGCCAAATGTTCTTAGTACTTCTCACGCATTAACTCACGTAATTAACTCATTTTGGGAGGATTACTCCCAGAAGGCTTGTGAAGAAGGAAACTATCATTATCCCACTTATAGAGGAGGAAATTAGGTACAGAAGGCCTAAATAGTTTGCCTAAAATCATACATAAATTAAGTGCAGGAGATAGTATTTAAACACAGCAAGTTTTTCAGGAGCATTCTCTCTCTTTCTAATCTGCTAAGTCAAACACTAATAGACCACAACTGCCCCAACACGCAACGTTTTTGTTTTTTACTAAAGGAACGTCTTAACGAAATAGGTTGCCATCTTTGGGGGTGAGGATATATCTGTGGTTTGATCTCTTTCAATGCTGTAAGTTGGAGGTGAGGGTGGGAGCCCCACAGGGCATCCTGTTTAGCACGTCCAGGGAAGGGGCACCAACCTGGGTCTCTCCTGTGTCTGTGCTAGGTCCTGCGCACCACATTCTAATATTTTTTCCAACTGTTTCTCCAAAGATGGGGAAAGTGGCTTCATTGGGAGAACATTTTACTTTAAGCAGAACAATAAAAAAGGCCTCACGTTGACATGTCCTTTCGCAAAGGCAAACTTTCCTACCTTTTTAGAAGTAAAATTAACATCTTTTTACTGAAGTAAATTTCCCTAGTATTTCAGAGTCACTGTGATTAGAGTATGAGAAGTGACTCAACCGCCAAATTAAAATGTATGCATTGCTGCCACACAGAGCTGCTGTCCCCAGTTCCCGGAGTAGCCGAACTAAGGGAAATAGAGGCCAGTCGCAGCAGTAATGCGCTCAGTGGCATATGCAGAAGAGTCAGGCTTGGATGAGAAGTCAGTAATTATACCGCGATGCAAGCTACTAAAACAACCATGGGAGTTTATCTTCTTCTTTACACAATCCATCGGAACCGTAGTATTTTCAAAATATGTCTTTGGAGATACATGTTGCAAGATAATCACATTTATGGCTTTGGCATTCTCTGGTCTAGAGTGAGGAAACCAGTCCATTTTACTAAAATAGCTTCTTTTCTTCTGATCTGAAAGGTCCCCCAACGTGCCATCTTAATAAAACATTTGATCTGCACTAATCCACGATTACCCAATTGGCAGAGGATTTCTGAAGACAGAATGTGATCGTTGTAGGGAGCCCAAGACTCCCCATCCTTACCCTGCTTCTGACAAGCAAGACAGGGTGTTGGGGGGTGGAAGGGCCATTATCTCTGTCACTTTATGAATATCGAACGCAGCTTCCGTGAAGCCACAGAAACCTCTCCGATGTTTCTATCCTCCTCTCAGAGGGAGGGAGGAGGGTGCAGTTGTGCCAGTACACTCAGAGTTGGGTGAGTGATCAGGTGTGCATCTGTGGAAGGCCCCTATCGCCTTCTGATGCTTGTTTGTCACGGTGTGGAGATTCACTTTTATTGATTGATTGATTGACTTTTGTGACAGGGTCTCACTCTACAATAAAGGCTGGTCCTGAACTCACTATGTAGCCCAGGCTGGCCTTGAACTCATGGCAGTCCTCTGAGACCCCTGAGTGCTGGGATTGCAGGCGTGCACTACCACACTCAGCGTATGTGGTGATGGGGAATTGAACTCAGGCCTTGCACTTGCTAGGCAAGTGCCCTAACCTCTGTGCTAGTCTTCTAACCCCCACAAGGTGGAGATTTGGGCCAGCTCCTTCCTCCTGTCTTCCATTACTCTAAAGAGCAGAATTCTTCTTTATATGCATCATCTTCAAAATGGGGTGTCAGAGTCAGAAGTACCCATTTTGAGCTTATTGTGCCCTGATAGGACATTCTTTGCAGGTGGATCAGGAATAATTATGATTTCTAATTCCATTGCTGGGGCCCTAGGTAGCGCCAAAGGAGTCAGAAATAGTTTCACATTGCTTCAATTATTGGAGACCCACTGAGATTGCTGTTAGAAAGGGATTTGTGTAGAACTCCCCAAGTTGGCTTCTTCCGTGTTACTTGGGGTCACTGAACAGTTTGCACCTCCAGGCTTCCCATAGAAGCCACTATGGTCATTTTAAGGTCAAAGTCGCTCAATAATTGTACCAGTGCTACAAGTCAGTGAAGTCTCATTTGATGGACCTGAATCAATACAAATGTATTAACATGAAATACGTACACACACACCCACACACATATGGCACTGTATATGTGAATGGTATACACCTAGAAGTTCTTTGAGAAGACGACTTTGAGAACACAACTCAGATGTTTTGTAGATGTACCAGAAAATTTATTTATCAATTTTATAGGAACAGTAAATATCAGTACAGTTCCATTTTATTTAAAATATCTATATAACTAAGCATTTTCTTTAGTCTAAGCTTAAACACATTTTGCTGGAGTCACTCGTTACAATGCTCACCATTTTCAGGCCCACAAGAGTAAACAGGTATTTCAGAAAACCAAAATGAACATTGAATTTTCTCTCTTTTCTCCACAAAATTAGCAAATATTTTGTGAATATTGAATTTTACTATTCAGTTAAAGTGTGGCAAAATTAAGTGGAACTCAGTTTACATTTTAGATTACTCTGGCCAAAGGTGCAACAATTTTCAGAAATAAGTCCCAAGTGGGGTGCATTTACATAACAGGTGAAGTTATTTATAGCTCTCAACATAATTAAAGTTGAATATATAACATATGAGAAAAGGGATGACAACTTACAAACGCTAGATGTTGGTAGAAGTGTTCTGACTAAAATGGTGTCGGTTTTAAATTATGCACTCAAGTCTTTCTGATGGAATCTTAATTTTGTCTTAATGATTCTGCATACATAGCCTGGTGTGAAGGGCTATTTGGTGGGGTAGGCTAGAGAGGGAGCTACACAGATATCTGTCTGTACATAGGTCTTCTTCCAATGTGATAACACACAGCCATAGACAGATAACGTAAGTACTGTGTATGGAGAGCCGTAACTACCTCTACTAATTTTACTCCAAACCTGATAAGTGTACAGGCCTACAGTCCTGTATTGGTAGTTGACGTTGAAGGGACTCGGAAACGGAAACGTCTGAGGTGTTTTTTTGGGGCCACTTGGTGGTACTTGGAGCATTTGAGCTGCTGGTGGCTGGTGACAGTCGCGTCTGTGTTTGTGGTTCCCTGTACCGGAGGCTCCATGTCTCTGTCACACAGCTGAGCTGCTTCTGAGGACACCCTCTGATGACTCACTCCTTCTCCTGTCTTTAGCCTAAAACTTCCAATTTTTTGAAATGCATTTCAGTTGTGTTTAGCTCTGCCAGTGAGTCCTAGAATAGCAGCTCAAGAAACCGAACCTGACAGAAGGAATAAAGGAGTGTGAAAATACAGACTCGGACCATAGTTACGAAGGACAGAACCAAGAGCAGCAGTCAACATTCTGCCTAATGGTTTAAAAATGATGCCCATATTTACTGAGTCAGAAACCATAAACAATGATTCTGATTTTCACTGTTATTGAATATTATTCTGCAGAATAGAGCCATGTGCTAAGTCAGAAGAGATATTATTATTAAAAAGGAGTCATAAGAATTATCAAAAATTTCCCCCAAATAAATATTACTTATATATACTCAATATATATACCAAATATGCACCAAATACACCAAACAGAGCTTCAAAACCTGTCCTAGACAATAAATTTGTAGTCAAGTGATTAGTTATAAGTGAGGGCACAAAATATATATTTTTATATGACTCTGAAATAAAATGACAAAATTGAATTATATGGTTCCTAATGGCAGTATGTTATATGTGATATAATTTAAGCTATGTGTAGGATCTATTTGAGGGAGAACTGTAATAATTATTTAAGTATTAATATAAACAAATGAATGGAGACTTAATTATGGGAGGAAGGGTAAGTTGTCAGATGTTAGAAATATTATAAAATAATAATAGTATAGTATTCTGTAATAAAAGTGTATTAGTGGAACAAAATGAAAAGCATTGAGACCAGCTCATGAGAATGTATTTTAATATGCTGAAAGGGGAATTCCAGTCATTAAACATTTATTCAGCAAGCATTTTGGAGCGTCTGCTATGCACCAACTATCATTCATGGTGTTAAAATGCAGACCCAAATAAAACAAAGTTCCTATCTCAAGAAACGCACCCTTTAATAAAATTTTGCATAACCAGGGGAAGAAAACTAGACTATATCTCTGCAACACTCTATACTCAAAATAAGTTGCATAAATAATAAATAATGGAATGTAGTGTGGACAGGCCATTTGCTATGTGACAATTATGTCATATCCTTCATATGGAAGGAGCACTCACGTGTCAATGATAACAAAACTCTCAACTGTATAAAAAAATGGTGATGCAATTACGCGGCCTACAATGTCAAAGAAGTTTGAGTTCAGTATTTATTCTAGAAATACATGTTAAAAGCTGGAATGAGTTTTAATCACATAATATACCTGATGCTGGTTGGTCTTTTCCAGAAACGCCACGCTAAGTCATCTTCTAATGCTAGAACTGTTTGGAAGTAAGTGGCTCTGAAACTGTATAAAACAAGCAAAGGAGGGAAAAAAATTGAGAGTCTTTGGCAGTCAGAAACTCAGAACTAGAAATGCAGATGAAAACCCATTTTATTAATTTATAAATTCACACATTACTCCCGATTTTAGAGATCATCCAGTTCAGTGCATCCATATCAGGGTAGGAGCCCAAGGCCTGTCCTGTTCTCGAAAAAGTGACCCATGACAGACGGGTCTTTCCAAATATATCTGGTAGACAACCGTATCTATACTGTCTGACGACTGTAAGGCACGATGCATCCTTATGATCTGAACGCTGAGGCTGTCGTGGCTTCTGAATTCTTCCCAGGAGCAAATGGAGGATAATTTCCAAGATGAAGGAAAACAGTCTTTGTTTAGAATAAAATGTTTCAAACTCTCTACAGATTAAAACATCTTCTTACCCCATTTGCTCTCCCTAAATTCTAATCTATCCTTCCCCATGACACTTAGAATGTTGATCCAGTGTTTACCGGTTTATTTGATAGTCATCGGCTAAAATTTTTTTAAATGAGGGAATACCATATATTTAAATCAACAAGATAACAAAACTTGGGTATTCTAATAATGAGCCGTGTGAGGACCAAGTTCAAGCCACTCACAATATTCTGAAGCTAGCTGTCAGGTATTATCTTGTCAAGTATAATCGATGAGGATTTTCTTAGTCATGTATTTATAGGACTGGTTGGCTATACATATTTTATGGATGAAGACATTTCCAGCACCACCTAATGGCCGGCAAGTAAGAAGATCTTTTCTGGCATAGATTCTAATTTGCATAATTCAAATTAAGCTATGCAGCCAGACTGGCTTCTATGTGAAACAACTTTTCCTTTCCTGGTGCACCAAATGGAGAGCTGGAACTCCATCTCCCAGCAAGTGAGCTGGGAGGGGATAGCGCAGAGGGCTGTAGACAATAAAGTCACGAGGTTTCTGCCATCTTTTTGAGTGCGAGGATAAGAAAACATCTGTAGAATAGACTAGGTCACATTTATGTGGAGATGTTCTAATTAATTTCAGGAGTTTGTGTGTCAACACCGACTACATGCCCTACATCCCATATAATTTGACCGTCACGTTGGCCTAATTTGTGGACTTCATAGCAATCGCTTACAAATCTTTGATCGATGTAATGCACTAACCTGATGAAGTATCTCTTTTCTATGAATTTTTTTTTTAACAATGGTGTCATAGGGTCTAGGGGAACAGCTCGGTGGTTAAAGCGCTTGCCTAGCAAGTGCTAAGTCAAGTGCTAAGTATCCAAGTTTGATTCCCCAGCACCACATAGACGGGGCATGGAGGTGCATGCTTGTAATCCCAGCACTCGAGAGGCTGAGACAGGAGGATTGCCTTGAGTCCAGTGCCAGCCTGGGCTTCACTGTGAATTCAGGACCAGCCTGGTCTACAGAGTGAGACTCTGTCTCTATAAATAAATAAGTAAGTAAGGAGTCATAGCTTGTAATTTTAGTATTGATATTTTCTGTTGACTAGGAATTAAAGAGCGTGCTTGTGTTAGGGACGAGTGACTCCTACCTGAGGCTCTACGTATTCAGTTTAGGTTCCCTGGCAGAATTTGCAACCTGCGTTGTCCACGTCCGATCAACTGATTTGGCTGAAGCGCCCGAAGCGGAGCTTGCGGGAGTACCCCGCTGTCCTCCTAGGCTTCCTCCACTTCACCTCCCTCTGAGCTAGGACGAGATGCTCGAGGCAGGCAGTTTTAAACACCACCACCACCACCACCAAGAAATGACCCTGGCTGGGGTGGCGGTGAGGAAAGTCTTGAGCAGGTGCCTCAGTTGTTTTCTTTCTGTGCACACGCATCTGTCGCGTGACGCTGTCTGTGTCCTTCGCGTCATTGTGCACCCACCAGCTTGTGGTTGCTCCTTTGCCCTAGCGCTTCGTCACCACAGCCCCTGGGAGCTCGCCCTGGGCTCTGCGCTCTTCTCATTCAAACAGAATTGGTAACTGCGTCGGCATGTCACACCTGGAAACTACATTTCTCTCCTGTCCCGGGTCTTTCCTATCTTGTGGACTCATTTGGGGGCGCCTGACTCTTCCACTGCCTTGAGAATAAGCGCGTGTTAGAGTTGGGAGCGTCCCCCACAGCCGCGTGGATTTGGATGTTGTGGAGTACCTGTGGACACCAGGCACTGATGGGAGGTGGCGCTTGGCTAGAACGGGCAGGTGCTGGGGCTTGACCTGGAAGGGTGTGCGCTGGTCCTGGCTGTCTTCCATGGCTTGGCCTCTCTGTCGTATTGTGAAGAGCCCTCCAGCTGTGCCTCTGCTGTGTGGGTGCCCCGTGCCAGCTCCCTATGTGCAGACTGAGATCCTCTGAAACGGTGAGCTAAGATACATCTTCCCTCTCTTAAATTGTGGATGTCGCTTGTTCCGTCCCAGCAAAGAGAAAGTCACGAAGAGCATTATGTCCTCCTTTCTTTCTATCTATGCCCGAGGAAAATAACGTATTTTAGTAAGAAAGAAACAAGTTAAACGAATGGGGGCGTGTTTAAGTTATTACCCAGTGTTTAATTTTTTCTATTTTAATTTTAATATGCTTTCACATTTCTTTCATTCCTGCAAAAAGTTAGCTAATATGCCCTCTTGTTTTTTTTTAACCTGCTGTGATGTTTGAATGACTTTCTTAAGCCATGAATCAAGATTTATTTTAAAAGAAAAAAAAAGTTAACTTCCGTTAGTGAAGGCTTGAAGTGCTAATGCCTGACTTTTACAGACTATCTTAAATTTTTGAAGGATTCTTGTGGGGTTGGACATAATTCTAAGTATACGTGTATATGTACTTTTGGAAGCGAGATTCATGATTTAATTTGAGAAAAACTTTGAATTTAAAAATAATGATAGTTGAACAAACAAATGGACAAATATATGAATCTTCTGCAAAACATAAAATAGCTTTACAAATGCAAGGGTCTCTGACTACTCCTGTTTGTTACTGTCACAGAGGTCCTCACCATGTAGTAAGAAATAGGAACTTTAAAACTGGCACATAAATTGACCAGACAGTCATTTTGTTTTTACTAATAGTGTCTCATAAAAATCTAAGACAGTTCTGAAATTACACAGCAGTCTACAAGTAGACCGGGTGCCTGTGTCAAAGTGTGTTATAGACATGTGTAAAAATACCACACAGAAGTCCATTGTTCTGCATAGTCACCATGTTTACTCCAACTCGATCACATAATTTTTAGAGAAAATGTGGTTCATTCTTTATCATTTGGGAAGCTGAACTCTCTGAACTACTGTTTTAAGTGTTAAGCAAGTCATAGAAGTGCTAGAAGAAAATACTGGAGAGTATCTTGCATTAATTTGTGGATGGGTACAGGGAGAAGAAAAGGGGACATGAACAGCAGGGTAGAAAGAGAGGCAGTGGGCAGACAGGAAAGGGGTGAACCTCTGAAAAAGGGGTGAACACAGACACTCACTAGTTCCCCAAACCCCTTGGTTGTAATGTGTTACAGAATTTGGAATTCACGCATTTACCCAAAAAAGTTAAATTTGTGCCACGTGAATTTTTTTACTACAATAAGATTATTTTAAAAATTGTGGATGGGGAACTTTCTAACTAAAGTGAATTCTAGAAGAAACGAAGACAAATACTTAAAAATTTTAAGCCTATTTTAAAATAGAGGACGGCAAAAAGTGAGCAAAAGATTAAAAGCCATGCAGAATCTGGGAGAAAATATTTTAAATGTCTGTGTAGACAAGAGCATCTAATTTTCCCGGAAGTATCTGTTGAGTGCTTCCAGTGAGGCGGTGCTGTTCTAAACTTGCATTTTCGGAGGTAGAGATCAGAGTAAATGCAGCAGAGCGCGGACGCACAGCGCGGGCACGGGAAATCCAGGGCTGGTTAGGGTACCGAGTGTCCGTGAGCACTCATACTGGGCCAACAAGAGACCGGTGGGAGCCATGGCAAGAGCACTCACAGATGCCCCGAGGGGGCGAGAACGGAGAATGGAAGCCGAGACAAGGCAAAAAGGGGCAGGGCTGCGTTGTTTGTGGACATTGTAGACTGTGGATACCTTGGTTTTCCTCTTGCAATAAACAGGAAGCCTTTGGCCAGTACCAGAGAGAGGACAAATGTGACTAGGACAGCTTTTTAGTGGGATCACTCTGGCTATGGCTCTTAGGGACTACACTGTGTGTTTGTTTTGGGGACAGCAGGCAGTTTTGTGATAAGGGAGACCTATAAGAACATAAATCAGGACAGAAAAAATGATGGCCATTAGCATATAATATATAAAGAACTCTTACAAATAATGTAGAATAGACAGAACTCTGAAAGTTGGACAGATATGCATACACAAGTCCCAGAAAAATACTAGTGAGTGTGTGTATATACATACACACACACACACACACACACATATATAGCCATCATCAATAATATAAAAATTGAATTAGAACTGAATTAGAGTTAACATATGCATGCAAATATATTTTTCAGTATCTCTTTTAATAGAAAAAAATTAGAAATGACTGTTACCTGTCATAAAATAATAAGCTACTCATTAGAGAAACTTGTGTGTCTATTTGAGATAAGGCAAAAATACACTGGTAAGTAAGCTTGTAGAATAATATGTATAATATTTAATTTCACTAAACAGCTGCCTAATTGTTCACAAAAATGTCTTGGTAATTAGCTCTATAACTAATTGTTTATAGAATAAGGTACATGTAGGCACGTGTACATACATATGATTTTGTATACATATATATGCATATATATTATATAATATTTAAATATTTTTAAGAGAGGGTCTCACTCTACAGTCCAGGCTGGTAAATTCACTATGGAGCCCAGGCTGTCCTCTTTGAGACAGGGTCTCACACTGTAGCCCAGCCTGGTCTTGAACTCACTATGGAGTCCAGGCTGACCTCTGACTCACAGCAATCCTCCTGTCTCATCCTCCCGAGTACTGGGAATATAGGCGTGCACCACCATACCTGACTCAGGTGGTGCTGAGGAATCGAACTCAGGTACTTAGGGATTGACTCAGCACTTGCTAGGCAAGTGCTTTAACCGCTGAGCCAACCCTCCAGCACCCCTCCCCCCACCCCAGGCTGTCCTGGACCACAAGACAATCCTCCTGCTTCGCCCCTGGGATTACAGGCATGCGCCACCACGCCCAGTTTATGTGGTATTGTGGGATTGAACGCAGGGTTTTGTACTTGTATGCTTCAGGAAGTTTAGTGCTTTCCTTAATGCTATGATTCATTTAATATGTATTACACAGGCATGCATATGTGTATGTACTAGGTTACATTTTGTATTTTGTGTTTTCTCTTGGATTTTCTCTGGTCGTTCTCCAGACCCCCCAGCAGTCTTAGATTTTGTGTTTCGTTTCTCTGATGACCAATGGTGTGCGGTGTCTCCTTCGCGTCTTCCTCTGGGCTGTGGTTCTCGTCCTCAGAAGTGTGCCCCAAGGCTCTCTTCTCCTGCTTAGCTGGTTCTGTTCCTGATGGCTGATCTGTGCCTTTTTTAGACAAAGTTGTTAGTTCTGAGGCAGTCTAATTTTTCAGTTTTTCTCTTTTTATTGTAGTTCTGTCTTCATTAAGAATGTGTCGCCTGTTATATGACCTATAAGTGTATTATCTTTATGAATAAGTATTCAAAGTTTCAAATGCACGTCCATGAAAATTAAACATTTCCTTGTGGAACTTGGGCTTTCAGATTTTAACATGTTAGGCCACTGCTACACGTGTGTTTTGTGTTCACCTGCTGTGCCACTTGCTTAGAATAGTGGCTGCGTGAACCATGGTGCTTTGAACATTTATTGAATAGTGAGAGGAAAGGCTGTTATTTCTCTAAACACTAAAACAAAAAATACTGAATTTTATGGCATCTTTTCTATCTTATTTTTAAAATATTAAAATATAAATTTCACCAGGGAGGAAATGTGCATTTTTCACTTTTCTGCCTGTTTTGGTCAGTGTTGTTGCTTCATAAAATCATTTTGAGCCAAAAAAAAGTTTGGCTCTGCTCAGCTCTGGTCCAGGAACCTTGATTTCTTGAGCCCATTGATGGAGCAGCGGGGAACCCAGGAAGGGGAGGCCCCAGCTCCTGCTGTATGCACAGCCCCTCTCCCTCCATGGCTGGCTCTTCCCTTTGAGTAATACAAGTCACACGGACAAGCCTAAGTCAGTAGGTAGGTGTGTTAGTTACTTACTTGTCACTGCGACAGAATACCCTACACCCACAATTTAAGGGAGAAAAGATTTATTTGGCTCACAGTTTCAGTAGGCCTCACACAATCCATTCATAGGACCACAGGAAGAAGCACATAACAGAGGCTAGAGAGCTGCTCACCCCATTGCAGACATAAAGCCAAGTGAAAACAGAACCAAGCCATTGTCTGGAGACTCAGGCAAGGCGAGGGCTTGCCTAGGAAGCACTGTCACAACATTTCTTCTTCCTTCCTTGACTTAATTCAAGCTGCCAGTTGGGCCCCCTACATCCGAGTGAGCGCCCTTCCCTCAGTTCCTGGCCTGAAAGTTAACAACATGTTTTAGAGAGACACACTTGCTCTGAATAACCCCGTTCTCAACAAGCTGACGCACTCTTTCTAGGTCAAACTCCAAGCATAATCACTTCCAGCCAGGCCCTACCTTCCGATAACACATGGTTCCGTAGTTATTCCGCTATATCCAATTATATTTGGGGGACGTTCCAGATCCTAACCCTAGCAATATGGATCTATAAATATATGAGTTTTGATGGACAATTAGAGTGAAAGTTTAAATTTTTAATGATTACTATCAATTATTACAGAAAAGAGACATTGCCACCAAATATCCTCAAAATAGTCCCCTCACTCCACACCCACGCATCCCACTATTCTTGCCACGTTCTGAAGCATTTCTGGAAGTCTGTTTTCTCGGTGTCTTTAGTTGTGCTGTCATGGATGCCTTGGTGTCCTGAATAAAACACTGAACTTTCTTGGTCATTTTGACTTTGCAAGAGAACCGGGAGTCACACAGAATGCCAGACCCATGAATGAAGACACATTGTCGTATTTTTAAAAGCCTGCCCGTCCGTGGATGGCATTCAACAATAATGTTTACTGTGGGGTTTTTTTCATGCTTTGTAAAAACACTCACTCATAAAAGACAATTGGAGGAATCACGGGGTGTGTTCCAATCGAAGGGGGAATTTTGAGGGGAACTCACAGCAGTGTATATTTTACTGTTATATGTGTTTAATTATACATTTAATGTACATTTTTGATCACACCTTCTTGTAATTTTGGGGGAAAAGGGAAGAGGATGTGAACAATTTTGAACCATTATGTGTTTTAACAGTCTATTTTGTGGTAGGCTCAAAAACCTTTTTCTTGAAGAATTTTGTACGTTCATCAAGAGATTGTTGCATTTATATTTGAATACACTTACATTTTTTTTCATTTGTAGAAATGATTATCTGATTTAAGTATCTGGCTCAAAAATAAGACTCCTCTGTGTCTGTCTGTAGCAAAAATTAACTAATTGTCAAGAGCGCACTGCAGTATGTATGTGTATTTTCAGTTTCTCATATAGTCCATGCCAAAGAAAATGATTTGTTATTTATCTTGTTAATGTAAAGAGGAAAATGTCAAGAATGAATTATTTGAAGAGGCAGAGGGAAGCCTACCAGACAGCATCAAATGAAATGGCCCTCTCCTCCACTGAATCTTCCCTTCTCACAGGAATTTTTATTGATCTGGGTAAAGTTTTATGTATGAATCAAGCTAAAAATTCATTTCCTTGTTATATAAGATTTAGAAACTCAATGTTGTGTTTTTGAAAATCATGCACATGCATGTTCCTTAATAGCACATAATTATCCCCAAGTGTAGCCTGGCTAAATCCTCCTGCAGTTCTTACACTGATTCACTTTACCAGATTTTCCTTAAATTAAAGACAAATAATTGTGCTCCTAAGCTTGAGCAATTGTTGGTACCTTCCCTGTGGCAACTCCTTGTTTTAGTCCCTTTTAACTGCCCCTGAGATGCCGCCAACATGCTCAGGGAGGTTTGCTGCCTTTGTGTCCTGAATTGCATCCACTTTCAAGTAACCAATTTGAGCTTTTATGTGTTTGTTTGTTTAGAGGCCGAGTATTGCTCTGTAGTCCAAGCTGGTCCTGAATTCAAGTATAACCCAGGCTAGCCTCAGCCTCACAGCAATCCTCCTGCCTCAGCCTCTTGGGTGCTGGAATTACAGATGTGACATTACGCTCCGCTTATGTGGTGATGAGAAATTGAACCCAGAGCCTTGGTCTTGCTAGGCAAGCACTCTAACCATTTAGATATGTCCCACAGCCTCCCTTCTCTGTTCCTTGGCCACCATGCACTAAGCAGCTTCCTCCCTCCAGCCCTGCCTTCCTCGGTGCCCTCCATTGTTACCGTTGCATGAACCAACCATGCGTGGACTGTGGCTACTGTGAACTAACACGTGGCCCTCTTGCTCTAAGTTGGGAATGTTAGATATTGTGTCACAGCGAAGGGAACACACACTGAGTCTTGGCAGGTGGTCATGGATGTATTTTTCTAATCTCATCTTCGTAAATTTACTCTCTCACTTTCAAATGATAGTCTTCCACATTATGAACGTAAAGGTCACATTCATAAATTGAAAAGGTAGCTCCATCCTCAAATCTTTATTAGCTGATATTGTTTTTCTGTTGGCAGTGCTACCTTTTCATTCAGTAGCTAGTGAACCTCTTCTAAAATGCAGAGTTTAGTTTTTTAGTCTATTTAGTTATTTATTTTTAATGAAAATTTGGATTATCTTATACCCAAACCCTAAGATCTCATCATTTATATCTCCATAGCTAAATTATGTAGAACATCTGTACATTCCACTATTAATTTGGCTGCTCCAATTTGACTTTGAACATCTTCTTTTTTTCTTTTTCTTTTTCGCCTTTCGCCTGACTTTTAGCATCTTCTTTTTATTTGCCTGTAAGATAAAGTTTACACTAATAGCTTTTCCAGTCCACATTTTAGGGGAGAAGAGAGCAACAAGGCTAGCATCAGGGTACAGTTGAGTTTGACACTGAACACTGATTTGTGGTAGTGAAAGGGCCTCTGTAGAATGAAAGAGATTCCGGGAGGGTCCAGCACTAGATCTAAGGGCAAGAACTCAACATGCAGGCAGGCGTGAGAGCAAATGGAGTGGAAGACAGTGAGACACCCAACTGAAATAGACAGGGATATAGAATGCAGAGACCTAAAAGGGCCCAAAACTTTAAAATCTACCAGTTGGAGATGCATAAGCGAAGAAGTCCTGGCCAAACCAGAGCTGAAATCTTTGGAAAATGAAGCCTACATCCTAAGCTCCTCACACTCTCTGTAAACCATCCTTATTCCCTAGGAATCAACTTTTATGTTACATATAATTCTATGTTACTTACCATGTCTCATCACAGATATTTTTTTTAGATTGTCTTTTGTCCAGACTAGAACTTGATGTGTGGACTTGTTTGTGGGTTTTTTTCCCCGTGTGGCAGAGTGAGTAGCAAGTGTGAATGTTCCATAAATACCTGTTGAAACCCATAACACTCTATGCTCATGAAATGATTTCTGTGTTCCTGTCTCTAAATTTTAGCTTCTTCCTTACCTCAAGCGCACCTCTCACAGGGGTCTCTGAGTATTTGCATTGCTCTGTGCACCTGGACACTGTTGTGTCCTTGATCTTGAGAGATGAATCCCACATGGCTCCCCGTGGAGTTGCAGTCTACTGAGTCCCTCAGTCCTCTCAGCTGTGGGGTCCTCTGGATCCGCCAAGTCCTATGGGAGCCTGCTGCCTTCCACAACCGCAGCTGGCTCATCACTCTGTCAGTGAGAGATCCTCCATTATCTCCCATCTTTCTTGAGGTGTTAATTTGATTTCCATGTATATTCTAGAGGTCCTAGTTCTCCCACTATAACTGTGTTGGTGCTTTATGTCCAATGAAACCAGAAACTCTTGGTGAGCAAGATTGGGCCAGTTAGCTAACTTCATGGCTGGTTTTGGAACAATAAGTGAAATGCCTTATTCACGGGAAATGCTCAGGCGTGAGTTGGTGACATTTCCAGTAGGTTAGAGGTGGGGCCACGTGGGGACAATGCAAAGGCCTCTAAACGCCTATTACAAGTTGTCCCTGCTTCCTGACATGAGTATGAGACCAGAGCGTGGTACAGCCTGTGCAGTGCTGGTTCATGGCTTGCAGGGCCAGGAGAAGCCCAGAAGTTCAAAGGTTGTCAGCCATGTTTGTGCTGTTGCAGGATCTTAGCCTTAGCAGGCCACTGAAGGCTAGTCTTTCTGGCTTTAATGTCTATTACTTGGCTGATTCTTTGAGCTTCATAAGTATTTTTTTCAAAAATTCCCTTTCTTCCTCTCACATCAAAAACCAGTTTGTTTTTGTGTTTCTCTAACAACATTTTCACATTCTTATTTGGAGTATCCAATTTGGGGTGGCCACTACATCTTTGGAGGTTGATACGTTGTGCATACATTTAAATGTCATTATATATTGATTAGCAGAAGGGCTGCCTTAACTTCCTACATACTGGCTGGTGTTTACAATGAGCTACATTTAAAACCAAGTGGCTGGAGCCGTCCCTGTACATTGATGTGTATAATTTCCTGACTGTACTCCATCATAAATAATAATGAAAGTAAATGTACATTTATCAGAAAGAGTCAACAAAGCCCAGCGCTGATTCGCTGATATTCTTGTCTCCGCAGGCATTAAGGCCCGCTTTCGCACAAGGCTGCCCGATGGCTTGATTGTCTTTGCAGCATCTCCGAGCAATCAGGAAGAGTATTTTGCACTTCAGTTGAAGAGTGGTCGTCCTTATTTTCTGTTTGATCCTCAGGTAAATTATTAATCATGGCAGTTGATAGTTTGAGAGTAGATACCAGGTACTACGTTAAGGGTTTGTGTTTTCATGTTCTACACTCATCAAAGCCTTATAATGTAATAAGTACCGTTATTACCCTCATTTTACCCACGGATAAAATGAAAATTACAAAAATGTCCTCTGCCCACAGCTAAAATTGCAGAACTAATTTTTTAAAAAATATGCCATCTACAATGGGGAAAATAAAGCCACACTGTCTACAAATCTAAACTTGACAGCAACACGCTACCTCATGACGAAAATTCAAACTTTTAAATGTAGGTCTGTTTTTAGTTTCTTCAAGTGTAAAAATTATCCCCTTCTTTTCTCTCTTTCCTACCTCCATCTTTGCTTTATCCGTTATTTCACCAGTGACCATCAAAATGGCTGTGTGTTCCAGGAGTTCTAATGTCACGTTCATCTGTGGCCCCGTGAAACATTCCAGATAGGGTGCAGAAAAATAACATATTTCACAAGCTACTTTTTTGTCACTGGGATAAAGTACTTGACCCTTTCAACTTAAAGAAAAGTTTATTTTGGCTCAGTGTTGTCAGAGGATTCAGTCCGTAGTCGACTGCCTTCAAGGCACAGCGGGCACTGTGGAAGATAGTTGTTCACCCCATGACAGCCAGGGAGCAGAGAGAGAGAAGGGGTAGGAGCTGGGGCAAGAATACACCCTTCCACACCCCTCAGAACCCAGCTCTTAGCAACACTGAACATTATTGCCCCTCCATGGTCCACTCACCTTCTGAACATGGGGGATTTTGGTGGAAATATTTCAGATTGAAGCTGTAACATTTATAATACCTGTGAATGTTGAGGAAGCGAATTCTGAGATACCATGTACCACAGGATCATTTTTTTTAATGGCCTGTGAGTCACCTCTGAAATGCAATAGGCAGAAATGCCTGAGATACTGCAAGACAGTGAGGAGGAGGTATCTGTCAGACAAGCGTATATCCAGGCTAAGGAGGGATGGGACGCAGGGAATATGCATCAGTGAGGAGCACCATGCTGGGTAAGTGTCCAGGCCGTGTAAACAGCAAGTGCTAAGCGCTAGAGGTGGACGGGGACAGACGAGTTCTGTACATGGAGCTAAATTGAATGTGCCTGGAAAGTAGAGAACAAAGGGAAAGGATGGGGTGGAAGAAGGAACAGAGACCGAGTCACCTAGGGCCTTGTTAGTGAAGGCACGAACTTGAGTTTTCCCTCCAGGCAAGAGGATGGCATTGAACAAGTTGTCTTCAGTTTAGTCAAGTGTTTGCTGCATGGCAGTCCTGGGCTTGTGCATGACTGAGAGGCGAGCAAGACGAAGTGAAGGACTTCACTTTCTGTTTCTCGGAGTCTTCAACTTAAAACTGGCTCTAAGTCATAATTATGCCAAAAAATAAATACCTTGACATTATATTCATAAAACTGCCCCAACTTTTCCTCTTTACATCCAAACTGCTTTGAGGATCATGGACTAAGAGGTCCGGATGGGGATCTGAGAACCTTGCACTCTCAAGACCCGGAATCCTTGGAGGGGGCAGCAGAGCCAGCTGGACCAGGGGTGTGTGAGCCTCAGACCAAGTTCCAGCAGCAGTTGGAGCCCTTCCTGCCTAATGAAGATGCCAGCTAGAAGGGGCAGGGGATGAAAGGGCCCATCTTTGTGTCTCTACAAGGGTCAGACTCTGGCTAGGATAGTGGGGTCCTTGCCTTATGGATTTCTAAATAGACTCTGAAATTTTAGCTTTGTAAGGATGCTAACAGGTGCACTGTGAGTAAACAGAGAGACACAGTGTCGTAGTTAAGCAGGCTCAGCAGCGAGAGGGATGTGGAGAAGGCACAGCCACCACAGAGGCATGACACATGACAGCCGCGGAGAAATCATGGTGAGGCCCTCACGTCGACTCAGTTGTAGAACTGAGAATATTTTTATTTGAAAACTTTTAAACTAGAGGAGAGGCACTCAGAGCCACAGATTAGTAGGGTAGAAGGTATGACACTGAAGATATTTCTCAAGTACATAATAAAAATATGGAAAAATAAAAAATGCTAAGTATTCTTAAGAGATTCAAAATAAGAACAAAGTACATGTGTGAGAAAAAGATAAGAGAAACTAAAATAAAGGAAGATATATAATTAAATCATCAGTTATGAATTTTGTCAAACTCAAATTCCTATCAAAAATAAGCAAGCCAATACTTCTGTAAGATCTCCATCACTGAGCATTCTTCCTGTACATAAATATGAACACACGTTCACATTCACACATGCATCTGATTGAACTTCTAGAAATTCTCAGCTACTCTTACATTTCCCTCATACATACAGGTGAGGGATCTGAGCCTCAAGGAAATTAATTTTCCCAAAGTCACACAATTAGTAAGTGACAGATTTTAAACTCGAGCACTCTGTCTCCAAAGGCCATGATTTGAGTCATCATGCTAGGTTATGTTTCAGCACAAAACCGTGATGCTTGTTACAACCAGAGATTCAGAGAAAACACTACCCAGAAGCCATACTGGAGAAAAGTGTCCCAGCAAGACATCTAAACAAAAGGAAGGAAGAAAATGCCCGAAATATAAAAAAGGAGGAGATGTAGTTGATAAAAATTTAGCAATCCCAAGTTAACACTAAATCTTTAATGGCAGAATGACTAGCAGAAATTGTGAAATATAAATATGGCCACAGCCCGTACCCAGAATCAAATAACTGCTACCAAAATTAGTGAATGGATAGAAGGGGGAATACCGGTGAATTAAAAATTTTAAAACTCTCAGCTTAGTGGGGGGGAGCTTTAGAGTACAAAACCTCCGTTCGCTTTAAGGAGCTCATTTCTTGAAACAGCCCCAGGAGCTTAAATGCTGTTTTCTTCCCCGCTGTAGACGAAAGTGGCTTAACTAGGGTCCTGCGGTGGTTTGGTGACTGGATTGCCGCTGAGTTCAGTTCACCTCATTCCGTACAATGCTGTGAAGAATTTCCTGTACTCCAGACACAATGTGCACTGGGCCCAGGGAATGCAGAGAGGAGAAACAAGCCCAAGACCGCTCGTGAGAGCATTAACTGTCATCACTGATTTTGAGTATCTCATAAACACTAGGAGGCTGAGGCAGGAGGATTGCAAGTTTGAGCCCATCCTGGGCAAACTCGGCAACTTAGCGAGACCTTGTCTCAAAGTCAAAGAAGTAAATTGAAACTACTGAGCATGTAGCTCAATGCAAAGGTCCTGAGTTCCATCCCCAGTACTGAAACATGTGAACACACGCACATGCACGCACACATATTTCAAACATACAGAGCCGGATCTTTAGAGATTAACCCAATTATGCTGTCACCAGGTGGCATGGTTACCATCTCTTTGGATGGGAGTGTGGTTCCTTGTTAAGGGTGCAGAGCAGGGCAATAGCAGGGTGATTCCCTCTGCTCAGTCACAGTGTCGTTATGGTCCTGAGAACAGCTGTGAGAAAATTCTGGGTCTGACCCTTTCCATGGGATCAGAGAGAACCGCCGATGCTGTGCGTGGTCACAGCAGTCACGGAGACCCTCGCAGGCCACTGCCATCACCTGTGCCTCTTCCCTGTCATGCACTTACCTCGGGTACTTGACGGTTCCATTAGCTCCCCCCTGGGCCTTCCCTGTATGCGTCCTTGGTCAGCGACGGCCAAACACTAATGAAGTGTTCATGGCCAGAAGTTGGTCGTGAGGCTAACAGGGAGGGTTGATGATGCCACTGAGTGAACTTTTGTTTAGACTCGTCATGCAAAAGCTTAACGTGTTGGCAACACAGGGACAATTTGTTTTTGGAATACCTATTTTGAGAAGTAAAGTCCTGATTGAGCAGGGGCCCCGAAAGATAGATTTGAGAAGACACAACCAGGTAGATGGTACTGAGTGTCCTTAAGCAGCCCGGGGGACGCGCACTCAAGGGAGTTGGGGCAGTGTCCTTGGCACCCAAGAGGCTAGTGTCTAATGAGGAAGAACTAGATGATGGATTTACTGATTCAGAATGAAGGCCTTACTTAATTTTAGGCGATCATGGAGACTGAGAGGCGGAGTCATTGTTGAGTAATCTTCTATCCTCACAGGTAGGAACACAAATAGAGTTGTTTATACAAAGTCAGAGTGTCTCCACACTTAAAGAGGTATAGAGGTGTGTTTTACAAGCCTCCTGTTGGCATTAAAATTATTTATATGTCAAATCCTTTAAGGTATTGTTTTATGCTCTTTTCCATTTGTCTTTAAACAAAGATAAGATTATTAAGTGAATGTCTTATTCTTTAACCAGGATCTTTCCTATCAGACTGTGCAATCTAGTGACACCAAGTTCGTGCTTGTTTTGTCTGTGATTATATCTTTAGGACTTGGCCAAATCCTGGGGCACACTAGTTACTTAATAAACACCATGTGATACAGGGTGTATCACGCCTGGCCAACTGAGTGACTGTTAATTAAATACTACTTTTCAAATTAAAGATAACTGCCAATTTTCTGGATTACAAGTTTTAAATTTTAATAATTATATCAAATTTCGGTGATAATTTCTTTGACTTCCTGCTTAATCATTTGACTTTCATCAGAAAATATGAAAGATGGTTATTTTCAAATGATTCTTTCCTAAACCATTCAAAATAATTAAACTTTGAATTGTGAAAGCATTTTCAGGGAATTTTGAATGTTTCTGTCTAGCGCAGAAGTTTATAGGAACTTGAGGTCAGTCTGCAGCTTGTCTTTTTTTTCCAAATATCCTCATAAAATTTGAGCAATGAATTCTTTATATAAGGGTAAGCCCAGCATAGAGGTAAGCTATATAAAAACTTATTAGTTTCTCTTCCAACTGTCCAATGGTTTCTCCTGAGTACATATTTAGGGAGAATTCTTCTTAATATTTGAACTTGGAAATGCATTTATGTTATTGACTAAAGACTTGGAACCATTGTTAAGAGACACAAAGAAAGAGAAGTTAAACGCAACTTTAATAGCTGTCGTTTTTGCTAAATCTCCTAACAATTAACTACAGTCATATCCTCCTTTATCTGGTTGATTTCAAGTTTGAATATCCTTGATCTGATGACACATTATTGGCTGATAATGTTTATTGAGTGGTAATGATTCATGGTTATCACTTTTGTGTTCTCTGTTCTGTGACATGAACAAAGAATGTATTTCTCCTTCTGTTTTCACTCAGAAGGAAGCTGAGGAAACAAAAGATTCCAGACAATTCTAAATAGCATCTATTTAACGTGCCCGACATCTTCCAAATTGGAAAGAACAAGTCGTATAATATGACATCAGATCTGATCACCGATTCTTCTTTTTCTGTTGAGGACAGAGAAGAGGGGAGAAAGAATGTTAAAGTCTCCAAAGAAGACAATCCTAAGTTCCTCTAAGAACAAAAGGGACTTTTGCACGCTGGGGCGTAGGTTGTGTGATTGAAATCGTCTCCAATGGTTGTGCTTTTGGAGGTAGAGAACTACTGATACCACATGTTGTTGCCAAGCAAAACGTGAAGAGGCACTTCCTCAGACACCTGATCTTTAGAATGCAGCGTCGTTTGTAACAATTTTAACGCTAACTAAGTACACTTTGATGAGACAGCATTTAATAAAATGCTCATTAATTTCATCATTAGCAAGGGTATGCTAAGAAGTAAGCCACTTTCTTATGTCACGGCCAATTAGCGTCCCATGCTAGTAATCCCATTAGTATTGTTGAATTCGCTAATGGAAAAGCTAATGGGCATGCTACCCGGGCACATCAATTGGGCACGACACCAGTTCTGCCTTTAATTATTAAACCACGATAATGAAATGTGTGTTTGTAAAATATTAAAATGTAGAAAGAGCGTTGGAGGAAATAAAGGAGTGTATAGGAGAAAGCAGGTGGGAGGAAAGTCAACCTAGAAACATTCAAGGACTAGGAAATGAGCATACCCACCGGTCGTGTTTCCAGCTCACCGAGTTGTCTGTGGAAGTTGGGAGACTGGTCACGTGAGGGGAGCCCGAGGCCCGCTGGCACTAATGGGAAATTAAAAACTGTTTTCCCCCCCTTCCTACCTTGATATCATAAATGCCTATATGTCATTAGTGTTGTCCAGTATATTATGAGGCCTGACAGGAGCCAATTAAATGTGTATAATAGATATTATATCACCACAGCTATCTTAGAGAAATACAAGAAGAAATGCTTTCACTTTAGATCCTAAAATTAACATTGTAGTTTCCCCCCCATATAAGTTTTCAGCTCAATCAAATAATTACTGGTTTTTCTTATGAAAAGCAGTATACAAAATTCTTAGAGTTTGGTGAAATATTCCATGTAATTTAGAAGATTGTAGTATCTCCCCACTAATTATTGGAACAAGGTTTATTTTTCCAAGAAAATCAACTTTATTTGGTAGGAAATACCAAATTGATCTTCATTTATAAGATTTGAGGTAGTTTTGCTTATAAGCAATGTTAGTAATGCAGTTGAAATTTCTTTTACATAGATTGATTCGATAATTAAGACTAAAAGGGTTACTCTTGTGTTGACCATACCATACTGACAGAGATTGCAACTTAGCTCCCTGGTGTAATTCTAATGTTCTTTCATTCTTTCCCTTTTACCATCACCTTCTTTTTGCCGGTCACTCATCTTGGCATCTTGGCATGTGTCCTTTCCTAGGTCTTATCTGTTTAGGAACACATTTTTAACTGTTACAGTATTATTTTAGCTTAAATGTTAGATTTTATACTTCAAAGCTTTATGTACTAAGCTTACCCCACACTTAGGGTCAGTGTATGACTCTATTTTTTTTCCCTTTGGGAGGTGTGATTGAACCCAGAGACTTTGCTCTGAGCTACATCCTCAGACCTTTGTAAAAAATTTTATCTAGAGATAGTCTCACTACGCTGCCCAAGAAGAACTGGAACCATGAACTTGTGATGTTCATGCATCAGTGTTCCTTGTCATTGGGATTACTGGCATGTGCCACCACGCGTGCTTAACTAATTACTCCCTTCTTTTTTTCTTGTTGGCAGCTTAACACAGACAAGAGAAACTAATGTGTCTGAGATTTCTCTCTTTAGAACCAGTTTCAGTGGTATTCTACCATATTTGTTTCTTCTTCCTCATATTTCTGCTATACAAATGAACACCTAGAATTTATGAGTTCAGAGCTCATTAACCTTTCTCATGAACATAAGTATTTACAGTGCAAGTGCCTTTGGAAGAGATTCTGATACCAAAGATAGATTCTTCTCAAGAGTCTAGAAACACACTTGTCTGTCCCAGGAGAAACATGTCAGATGTCAACTTTAATTCTGAGTTGTCTTTGAGAGGTATTCCCTTGTGGCATCAGGGGTCCATGTGGAAATTTATAAATTTTTCTCTGACAAATATACTGGGACCATGTGTGTGTTTATATGTAAACGTTCATTCCTTTGTTCTGTTAAGGGATCACCAGTGGAAGTCACCACCACTAATGATCACGGGAAACAGTATAGTGATGGCCAGTGGCATGAAATAGTTGCTGTTAGACACCAGGCTTCTGGGCACATCACAGTCGACGGACAATATGTAGGTAGGTACTTCTTTGATGCCTTCCTAGAGAAACAACTCCCTTGTACAGGCTGGGATTGCCGTGTTGATTGGTTGCATGTACTGCTGCGTTCTCCACTCACCGTACTTTCTGCTCAATTCCCTTGAAATCGCGATTGAATTTATTTTTCACCTGCTCCTGAAATGACCAAGTCTGACACCCAATTTCTTGCCCACACGGGGCTTTAGAAGTAGGGATGGAGTCACTGGTCGCTGCATGTTGTCTACAATGGGCAAGGACAGCTATCTGCTTTTTTCTTGTTACCTTTGACCTGTAGAAAGCTGGCAGCTCAGTGAAGGACTTACCTGCATTTAGATCTAAAGAAATTCAGGCTCAGAATTAGCAACGTGTCTCTTAGTGTACCGGGGGTGATGGGCAGCTCCGCTCATGCACAAGTGCTGTCTTTGCAAATTTAAGTTTAGCTTTCTTTCCAGCCTGCATTGTCATCTATCGTCACCAGATTTTTAAAGCTTAGCTGCACCTGCGGGATGATGTAGGTTTTATAAATTTATTTAGAATAGAAATAACTTTAATGAGAATGTGTGATGTCTGGGGCATTATTTTAGGATCTAGATACAAAGAGGAAATAGAGCATTATAATGTTCAGATTAGTAAAGGAAAATGTTCATATTATTAAAGGAAAAGGTAGCAGAAAACATAGTAAATAAAGATCAAAGAACTCAAGCAGTGGTGAATTCTGAGAATGGAAAAGAGAGACAGGATGTCAAGGTGTGTCTTTTCTTATGGGCAGCTATCAGGGCCAAGGGCAGGAACATTTCTTAGGTGACATGCCAAGAACCAAGAAAGCAACCACGACCATTGTGGGCAAGAGAGGGAAAAGGCCTATGATAGGATGTGAGGTCATAGGGGCCCTCAGGGGCCAGATTATGTATGACCTGTGGGAGTTTTCCCCAAAGGAAGGAAGTTGGAGGATGTGGAGAGGTAGAGGAGTCACAGGATAATGACTTGCTTTTTTGACAGCATCGTTCTTGCTGGCTTGTTGAGGGTAACTGGTAAGAGAACGAGAGTAGAAGCATGGAGACGAGCCAAGGGGCCTCCACAATGACTCTGGGGTGATTTGGAAAAGAAATAATGGTGACTTGAGACTGGGAGACAATTGTAGACATAATAAAAAGTGATTGTTTTGTGAATGTCAAATGAACAGAATTTCACACTACTATTAGCAAAGAATGGAGATGGACAAACTATGACCTGCGGGCCAAATCCAGCCTGCACATGTTTGTATAAATAAAATGTTATGGAGACACAAATATACCCATTCATTTATGTATTATCCGTGGCTGCTGGAGGCTCAGTGGCCTACAGAGGTGCCACCTGGCCCATGATGGTGGTCACTGGCCCTTCAGTTGCCAGGTTGGGATCTGAGTCCCCGAAGAATGTAGCTGTGGAAACTAGAGTGTGCGAGATGGTGAGAGAAGATTCAGAGGGAGGTGTGCAGAGTTCAGTCTTAATCCTGCTTGATCAGGCACATCCTCCCTGTGGCCCACCATTTTTCCTGTTTGCTGTTATTGTGCTTCATATTTTAATGTTATAATGAATAAAATTAGAAAGATTTTAGTAATTACATCTGTGCGTTACTTTATTATATTTTTTGTAGTCTAAGATGTTCCTCTTCATTAAAAAAATAAGGATAAAAAATAGCGGACACACCTGCTGTAGATCATGCAAGAAGACACACAGAGCAGGCTGCCCACATAGTCTGCTGACAGAGGAGGGATCCAGGCCTGAAACACAAATTAGAAGTGGCCAGCAAAAGATGCTGCTGAAAGCCACAGGGCCAGATGGACAGAGGGCTAATTCCAGCATGTCAGGATGCTGAAGGAAGAGCAGTGAGCTTTGTCCATCCTCCCAAAGAAGAGCGGAGTCAGATGGAATTTCAATGGGGAATTGCATCATTCCACAATAGCCAGGGGTCCAGACCCCTCTGGTCTTGCCTTGACTGCTTTCCTGTGGTTCCCATTCTACCCCACATCCCCTGAGAAGATCTGGGGGGTCCTAATGGATGAACAGAGGTGGCCTGAGAAGGAAGGGGTCTGAAACATGGAGCCGTGGTGACAAAAGGTGGCAACGGACACTGAGGTCAGAGCTCTGAGAAACAAGATAAAGAAGCATCCCACAGAAGGACCTAGGTCTTACTGGTAGACATTGGCCACCCTGCTGATGCTGGAATTCTTAAATCTTTTACCCCAGGCTCCTCGGCCGCACCCAACGGCAGTACCATTATCGGAAATACCTCAGGATTGTTTGTGGGGGGCCTGCCCCAAGGTTATCCCATCCTCAGAAAGGATCTTGGTGAGTCTGGCAATTCTATAGAATTACATGTTGTCACCAAAACCTAGATTAGAACCAATTTATATTGTTGTAAAGGATGAACAGGTGGTATTTCTGTGGCATGCTTTTCACACCCACTTATCACAAATCTCCTTTAGTTCACTTCTTTGTTAAAGAAATCATGTATTATTTCTATTTATCTTATTACTTCTCAGTTCTGTTCCTGGGATTAAGAGTTCAGCAAACATTTGCTCAAGTGAATTGTAGCAATTTCAGTCAAAGGGGTGTTATTTTATGAATTACGTATAGATTTTTCTAAGATTTTTAATTTATTACCATGCCACTCAGAAATGGAAAATTGTGGGCCTGATTTATACTATTCAAGGGTGGAAGAGCATTTTCTGAGTATTATGTGACTGGCACTAAAGGAATCCCTTGGTATTCAGAGCTAAACTAATTAAGATGTGATCTTTGTCACGATTCAGGGAAATGATATATAAACAAATAATTCCAACATGACGCTGTAAGTACCATAATTGAGCTATTGGTAAAGTAATTTCCACCGTTTTTAGGACAGGAGAACACCACAAAACACATTCCAAAAAGAAATTAATAAAATCTAACATGAGTGAAAAAGTAACCACCCTGTGTTGCTAATGAGTTTTTCCCACAGCCTCACTCACCAATCTCCCCCAGAAAGTTACAGTGTGACCCCGCAGATGTGCCAAAGAAGCCAGAACTCAAATAAGTAGTTTGGTCATGAGTGGTAGAGTTCACAGAACTATGGCCTGAAGATCAAAAGAAGTGCCATATTTTGGTTGAAGTCCAAAGGGATGTATATGTAAATAAATTTTCAAGGCCGTCTATATTTACGTCCTCAGAAATATTTCTAGAGGAAAGAAGATTTTCATTCAACTAATTTAGCTTTCCATTACTGTAACAAAGTAGCTGGGATATTCAACTTATAGAAAGAAAAGATTTATTTGCCCCCATAGATGCAGAAGTCCCTAATCTGTGATCACTTGTCCTGTGGCTGAGGGCCTGTTCAGATGAGGCTAACACGTCACAGAGGGAGTTCATGGTGGAAATGTGAGCATAAGCACACACACCCACACGGAGGCAGGGGGTGGGGGAGGATGGAAGGGCACACTGTTGTTGTAGGTCTTGGTCCCAGTTAGGGCAGTGGCAGGCCCAGGAACCAGAAGGAAAGATCCCCTGACACCTTCTGGCGCCTGTCCTGTTGGAAGACACGTCTCCGTCACTGATGCATAACCTGACATCAGATCTGTGAATCAGCCTTTGGTCTTTGCTGGTGAGCACCTGCCCAAGAATCACAAAATAAACTCCGTGCTGAGACCCAGGCTTACCCCTACAGGGAGGGGCACAGACAGGTGCCATGCACCCTCTGCCCCTGTCAAATTTTTCTCCCTCTCTTCCTTACTGCTCCCCTTCACTCACCTTTTCTCTGCCACCTGCCTCCTTCCCCCCAGCCCCCATTTGTTACAGTATTGTTGAAGTCACGTCTTCCACCTCCACCTCCTCAGGAGAGGTCTAAATTTAAAATCAACGTCACACAAACTCCTAAAGATGAAATTAATGGATCCTGGGCTGTTTTAGCATAAGGAGGGAGCTATATTATACAGCATAGATATAATAGGGATTTCCTTCAAAAATTACTTTTAGGGCTGGAGGAATGGCACGGCAGAAGGCCCCGAGTTAGATTTCCCAGCATCTCATGACCTGGGGGTGGCGGGACATGCCTGTGATCCCAGCACTTGGGAGGCTGAGGCAGGAGGACTGCCAAGACTGACCTGGACCGCCTAGTGAGTTTAGGATCAGTCCGGGCTACAAGCAAGACCCTGACTCAAAAACAAACAACAAACAAACAACTACTTTTATTTGTTAGTTTGTTTTAGAAATAGGGCCTCCATCTGTAGTCCACATTGGTCCTGAACTCATTTTGTAGCCCAGGCTGTCCTAGAACTCATGACAATCTTCCTGCCTCAGCTTCCCAAATGCTAGGACTATAGGTATGCACCTCCAGGTGTTATGTGATGCTGGGAGATTGAGCTTCCTGGACAAGTGTTCTAATCGCTGAGCTCTCTCCCTAGCCTCAAGCTTTACTTTTAAAGTTGTTATTACACTTTGTTTTGGAGGCTCGAAGGGGAAATTCTGTGTTACTTCCAGAGGTAGTAATTTTGCCGGCCCTGTAAAAGCAAGGTTTCTGCACAAACATCCATGTCTGCAGATACGCAAGGTCTGAACCACAGTTCAGCACGGAATTGCTACCATTTGCTGTAGCAGATGGTGTGGCATTGATATGAATTATTAGAGGCTTGGAATAAGAAGGTGGTAAGAGCTATTGCCTATTTTTTGATTTTAGTGACCCATGAAATGAATTGCTTAAAGAGAATCTTTCAAAATACATCATGTGCATTTCTTGATGCCTATTGACTTTTGCAGAGATAATAGAGAAAGGTTTTGTGGGCTGTCTCCAGGATGTGCAGCTCATGAAGAGTTACAATCCCTCTCCAGTGTGGGAACCTTTGGATTGGACTAGCTCTGAAGAGCAAAGCAACGCGCACAGCAGCTGGGAGGGGTGCCCCGCTTCCCTCGGTGAGGGAGCCCAATTTCTAGGGGCAGGTAAGGTTCTTGAATAGTGTGTGCATTCGTCAGCTGTCCATCACTAACAAAATACCTGCGGCAGTCAACTTGTAAAGAGGAAAGGTTGAATTTGGAGTTTTAGATCCAGTCCCAGAACTGAATTTAGGTCAGAATACTTGAGACAGCTCATCATGGTGGGGTTCCTAGTGCAGCAACACCATTCACACCTCCTTTCTGCCTTCTGGCAAGCAAAGGAAAGGGAGGGGAGGCCAGGCTGCCACCGTTCCTTCAAGGGAATGTTCTCAGTGACCTAAAGATCTTCCACTAGGCCCCATCTCTCCAACTTCCCACTAACTTCCAGTAGTACCTCCTTGGAGGAAAAAACCTTTTAACACGTGGGTCTTTGGGGACCAGTCAAGATCGAAACTTGAGCAGAAAGTATGATCTTTTATTGACCTAATCTAATATCCCATGCCAGATTGCTTTTGACCTCCTATAAGCCTAGCGTCACAGAAATGCCTAGTTATTCCATAATACACATAATTACACTTTCCAAGTCTGAATATGCAATATAGATTGTGAAATACCTAAGTATGTATGGGTAGGTAACATCCCTGGTGGCCCACACAGTTCTTGGTTTGTATACGTCATTGTCACAAATGTCTTGTAGTTAATTTGGTCGGTTACTAAGCTACTTGAATGGCCCTTGGAACAGAAAAGTGTGCGATCCTGATGTTACAGTGTGTGTCCTTTTTTGCTGCTTTTGTTCCCCAGCAATCCAGTATTCCGACTTCCTCTAAGGCAGTGTGACTCCTCGTTGCTAATGCGTACATGAAATAGCAATTGTATTTTACGTGACCCAGACTATTACATGATTTAGAGAGTAAATTGCTTCCTCTTAAAAGGTATATCAAATTCATTTTGCCACTTCAGTAAAATACCAAGGGGACTTCATAATGTTGACTTGCATGTTCTTTTGTGAAACATTTATGCAATGACAATATATACTCTGGAGTGTTCAATCTATGTGAGAGGCTGGCTTGCCTTATACATGCTAATATGCGTGACTCTTGTCCTTACAGGGTTCCTGGAACTTCGCTCCGATGTGTTTCGTGGAGGGATGGACTTTGAGATTTCCCTGAAGTTCAGAACTGACCAATCAAATGGGTTGCTCCTTTTCGTGTACAATGAAGTTGGACCTGATTTTCTTGCCGTATGTTTGTTAATTAAATTTCACTTATAAAAATACTAGACTCCATTTTGAAAGAGTGTTAAACAGAAGTAAGATTTCCTTCCTTATTGTTTTGATTTTTCTCCTACTAATCTTAATGCCGGACTCCTGTGAAGCCTCCTATTGGTGTTATGATAATTTTTTGAAATGATTTTTTGTGAAGGTTGACGGACGTAAGGAATTAAGAAAATTCAGCTTAGTTTCCCAGTACGTGAAAAATGTAATTTCCTTCAGTTTATTTTTAAAAAGTTCAAAAGAATATACTTAATACATTTCATATTATATAATAAAGTATAACAATACAATGAGCGTTCCTAAATAGATCACCGAACCCAAGAATGAAATTATTATTATCCTTTTGCGTATAGATATAAGGTCCCTACTGTTCTGTTTCTTTAAATTCTACCAGAGGTAATATGTAATCAGAATTTCGTGTTTATGATGACTTTTGCATTTTATAGTTTGAATATCATATACCATGCCCGAAAGCTGTTTTTTACAACTTCAAAAAGTGATATTATAGAGTGTAGTGGTGGTGAAGACCTGTAGTTCCAGCAGTGTGGGAAGCTGAGGCAGGAGGGTCACAGGTTTGAGCAACTCAGTGAGATTCTGTCTCTGTCTCTCAAAAAATGATAAGCTTTATCTTATAAGTTGTTGCTCTGTGTGCTATTTCTGAGTCATTGGTGTTTTTTCATGTTGGCATTCACTTTCATGGTGGTGTCATTTTCCTTTTGTCTCATCAGTGATACATTGTTTCCTTATTGCATTGTTTCCACATGAAACACATTGTTCTCATGTGTCCCATGGCTAATAAGACTGCTATGGACATTTCTTATGTTTCTCTTAAGCACTGTAGGGAAGTATCATTGCTTTTTCTTGCATGTAATCATTAAATCAGATACTACTGTCAAAATATAAATTATGAAAATGCTAGTTTTATTAAAATTTAATTAAAAACCCCAAGTGTTTAGGAATCAAAAAAAATATTGGATATTTTACGCACAGTTTCTTGATATCTACACAAATAGGAAATAATATAAATATCTTAATTTTTGGTATTTATACTCTAAAATGCTTTTAAGTCATAGAATTTTGCGTCTTAGTAATAGGAACTTTACTGATGAAGTACATGGAAATTGAAACCTTCATGATGCTTATTGAGACTTACATTTATTGAGTTTATTTGGAAGGAAGGAAGGAAGGATAAAAGGAAGGAAGGAAGGAGGGAAGGAAGGAGGGAAGGAAAGGCTGGGATGACAATCAGAGCAAAAGCTCTGGGTTCAATGCTCAGTACTCCCAAAAAACCATTTAGAATAAAGTTCATTTTTTCCTCCCCTCCCAAAATTGGAGAAAAAAAACCCCACTACCTCTAATCTTTCTTCACTTTAAAACAAGGGTCTTGCTGAAGAATCTAGGTTATTTTTTTTCTTTTGCTTTCTTTTATAAAAAGTGGCTGATTTTGTTTTGTCGCCACATTTCCCCATTTACAAGTCCAGCTCAAATCTGCACATCTCTATGTTCACCTTTCTCCAAAAAGTCTCATCTGATGTTTCATACATGTTCCAAGGCTCATGCATCTACACTGAATATGTCCACTTGCTCATGGAAACCTACCTGCAGCCAAGCCAGCCTATTCTTCAAAAGCTTTTCATGTGAGGATAAAGGCAAAACACCCCACGGTCACCTGGGTTGCTAGAGCCCTTCCTGGGGACTGTTACCTGAGAGCGACCATCATCATATGGCCTCAACATTTAGGAAACAAAGGGTGCCTGGACCAGCTGGTGCTCACCCGGAGCACTTCTGTTTAAGTTGTATTTGACAAAACTCAGTCTCAAGTTTTCAACTATCTTACAGTTGCTGATTTGACTTCTAATAAAATAAAAGACATGGTTGATAAAATAATTGTCACATCACCCTCTGAAGGAAAACATATGAATGCATTATCTTTACTAAGAAAATTTGATTAAACTGTGTTCACATTAGCAGATGGCGCGTTCATCTCACAGAATACACATAGAAGCAATTCTGTGAGAGATTTCGAACAAACTGATGTGTAGAATCAAAATATATCTTATAAATCTTAAATTGAGTTTACTAACCAGTTCAAATAAGCTTCATCAAACTTGACATTTCATTTTCTGATTGTCTTGTCATCTTTTGCCCCCAAATTAAATTGAGATATAAAGTTGTGTTTTCCCATTTTATATATAAAAGAAACTCCTGTAGCAATAGAGTCATAGTTCAAACTGCTCAGTCCTCTCCAGTTATCCAATCGCTTATACTAGGATTTGATCTTTTAACTATGTTTAAACAAGAAACCTTAGGACTATATAATACCACATCACATAGGATAATCGCTATCCGACATGAATGTGTTTGACTCGATACAATACTCTTTGGGTCAGTTGTGAGTGTGCAAAGAATTCCATTATGTGTAATTCCCGTTCTGCTGGGGATGAAATGGCGTGTTTTGATGAAGTGCTTTCGGAAGTCTTTCTTGCTCTTCTTCAAGAAATTAACCTTCTGCCTTCCTTTCCCCATTGCACTTTGCGGCCTTTTCATGCACCTGTTTCTTCTTCAATATGAAATGCAGGTGGAGCTGAAGAGTGGAGCATTGAGCATCCGGTCCAGTGCTGGCCAGACCTTCCAGCAAGTGGAGCTGCTGAGGCCAGGAGGGGCCTACTGTGACGGGAACTGGAAGGAAGCCAGGCTGACCAAGGAAGGCCCCGTGTTAGCTGTGGGCTTGGAGGGGCAGGTGGAACGCTCCTCCCCAAGGCCTGGAGGGCAGCCCCTGGAGGTCAGCTCACCTGTGTACCTGGGAGGAGTCCCGCAGGAGCTGTACCATGCTTACAGACACCTGGGACTGCAGCCAGGTAGGTCCGCTGTAGAGGGACACGGGGATTGGTCCAGCCCTGGCCTAGCAGGTTGCCTAGATTCTGTGTTTTAGAATATGGTAATGGGCTCAGGCTAAGTGTCCTAGTCACCATTCCCTCTCCCTTTTCTGGACAATTTTAAGCTGAAAAGCAATTATGGAAGTTTTTTCCTAATAGTTTCCTACACAGATTTGGCTAAAGTATGTTCACATTGGAAAATAACACATGAATCTAAAAGAAATACACTGGCCATTTGTTAGAGAGTGTCATCATCCTATTTGTAATCTGCATGTTGAATCCCATGTGTTTGCAGTGGCTATAATCCAAGGTCACATGGCTAGAAAGGAGCTAGTAGCCCTGACCTTGTGCTAGTCAGTGTTCTCTGTGCACATGTGGGCCAGTTCTCCTTCTGCTCTAGGGTAGGGAAAGTGCAGTTCCGTCTAGCACGTGACCAAACGCGTTCCCAAGTAGAAACTGTTCTCTTTGTATTTTAAAATCTATGTACTGTGAAGGGTTAAATTTCCTGGGAAGCCATCTTTGCCTATTTGGTAAGTACATAAAGATTTAAATGCCTCTAAATGGAAAATATATGACAAGCTCTAAGGAGACTTGTGGAAGGATAGTAGTAAGGAGTTAATGAATAACTAGGGTGTAAGACAGTGATGACATTTTCAAGGCACTTAAGATGTAACAGCGGCTGAAAATATTACATTCTTGTAAGAGCTTCTCCAGGTTTGCAGGTTTTTGAGGCTGGGATGGATTTGACTGTGCTTTGTATAAGTGAGATGGTTTGATCCTGTTTATGTCTAGGGGGAAGAGTTGCAAATCTGCCTGCCTGGGGTTGGGTGGCTAAATTACACCTAAGCCCATAATTACTGATACTCCTGGCAATGTGGCTACAATCAGATTGTAAGATGACAGTTGTAAGAGTGCCCAACATCAACAGAGACCCGGGGGGAGAATTTTACCTACACTAGAACTCAGCCTATCATACGACGGATATTTTATTTATGGGCAATACTAAATTTTTATCATTGCAGTATCATTCGTATTGGTGGTTCTCAAACCACTGATAAAATAATAAAGTATAGCAGTTGAAGGGTAGTCAGAAATCAAAATTACTATTACTGCTAGTCAGGATACATGGAGATCAGCCAGAAGGATTATTAAAAATGTAGATTTTTTTGACCCTTTTCTCTAAGATCCTGACTCAAATGCTATGAGACTCAGGGGTGTGTGTAAGGAACCGGGTATTCCACTCAAAGATTATGGGGAGCACTCCCACCGCAGGGGGGGCCCTGCACACTGTAAGCTGCAATAAAGTGAATCGTGTCCACTCCATGTATCTCACACGATCGATAGTCTTGAAAATTTTTCTTCTTACTTCTCTGCACCTCTTAGTTAACACATCTTTCTCATAGGCTCTACTTTGTGGTCCAATTAGCTATTTTTTTTCTCACCCAGTAACATTTCTACTATCTTCCTTTGGGCCAAATGTAAAATTAATTTTCCCATTCACTTCAAAAACTGGGCAACATACTTTGCTAAGGACATTGTACCTTAGATCATAGCACTGTGTATTCTTAGAACTGTGACCTAGGACAATGACTTCTGTGTAGGCTGGGTATGACTAGGCCATGCCATGTGGTGTTGGATGGCCTGCCTGAAGCCCCCGAACCACAGAGGAAGTGGGAGCTAGATTCCAGACTGCATGTTGGTAGACTCTGCTAACCTAGAGAAAGGACTGCTTGTTTGTCCACCAAGTACTGTGGTTGTTAGTTGTTTAGAAGTTTGGATGGTGGGAGAAGCTTTAGGTAGAGAGAGGCAAGAAGTACGAAAGTCTTTTTCTTTTTTTAGTTCTTATAAAGGGGTTGGAGCAAGAGAAGAAATCTCCACTCCTTTCACAAACATGCCCATTTATTTTTTCCACACTTACTTCAAAGTCTGAAGCTAGTTTGGAAATATTTATCATGATGCTGAGTTGAAAGAATGGTGCGAACTCCATTTGGCTGACCTCTGTGGTCCCCACTGGAAGGATTCTACAGTAAGAACCCTAGGGTGGAGGTCAGCTGCTTCACTTCTGAGGTCAAGACCAGCAGACTATGTCCTTAGGAGGATGCAGACCTACAAACTTCTCTTTATAACCATCTGAACTGTCTCCTTGCTTGCAGAATGCATACTGTTATCTCTTCTGCCTTGGCCCAACTGAAAACTCTGTCTTTTGAATTAGTTCTTATGACCTTTCAGCTTTAATTTTTAGAAACAGAAGTAAAGTTTGAGTAACATAAGGTTTATTCTTACAGCCATTTATAAGGGTCCAGTCCATTGGTGGTACGTGCATGCATACTGTATTGTAGTTCTCATCCCCATCAGTCTCAAGAGCTCTTTAAATAGTGCCAAGCCAAAACTATACAATGTGGTGAAATTTCATAAAAAATGTTGGCCAAACATGTTGACCAAAGCCGTCTTTCACTTGTCAAAGCGTCTCACTGAACTCATTTCATAAGGAGGAATATTTCAGTACCAAAAGTTGGGTTGCATCCTTATAGTTCTATCTCAGTTGCATGTCTTAAGAAAGTGAGTGCTGGGAACAAATCTCAGCGTTCTTGCTTCTGAATTTCACAGACGTTATTTTTCTGTAGAGCTTCCCTGGTTTCGTTTGCTTCAGCCATCCTACTGAGTGTCTACCATGTATTTAAGATAGACTAGCAACAGTTGGGCCCTAAAGGAGTGTCAGTAATAGCAGGAGGCTTTAAAAAAGGAAGTAGGCCCAACTTCATGTGTCAGGAGACAAAATGAGATACCGTATCAGTGCCAAAGAGAGCAGCACTGGCATTTTCATCTTTAAAAAAGAAAACTGGGTGTTTAGAGAGTCTGTCACTCACGATCGTGTTGCTTTCACAGAGGCTGTGTGCACTACAGCAGTTTCCAGCTCGGTCCTGTTGGTCCCTGTTTTGTACAGCTTCTGGCTAGACTTGCTCAAGCTGGTCTCCGTTTATGAAAAATAACATATAACTCAAAACAACTGTTATTCTCTGGCTGACTGGAGGGCTTTCATCAATGTGTTTTTCACATTGATTTCATTCCCCTTCTGCATTAAACTCCATGGGATGGCGCTGCACATTTACAGCAAGAGAATTGATTAGGCAGGCTTGTGGGGTCAGAGTGGGAGACTCCCCGACGGCCGTGTGCACAGGGAAGAGCCAGTGGATTGGTATCTGCTCAGATGAGACGATGGAGGACGCAGAGTAAGGAGCATCAGAATGCAGTGCCGGTGCAGGTATCAAAGTCCGGAAGCTTACTGAGTCATGCAGATGTGCCCTGGAGATCAGTTTCCAAAGGTGTGGCAAAGACTGCGGGTCTTCCTCCAGAACCGGAAGTGTCGTCCACAGACACACCCGGAACTGGGCCTCACCAAGCGCTAGGCCCGTCATTCCTCATGCAGGTGGAAAAGCATGATTAGCAGTCACGATACACGTCTCCCGGGGTCGCGATTAAGCTGAATACTGGGCCTGCCACGCCCACGTGAGCACGATCCTGGTGCCACACAGGGCAATCAAGACACATTGACAATGGCCGAACCCGGCTGTGACTCTTCAGTCTTCCGGTTCAGTTGGGGCTACATTCCGGTCTCTGAAATGATTATTGTGTGCTCATGACAAGCATTCTATTTTTGAAGCTGTTGTCTGTCCTGCTGTCCTGCTGTCCTGCCTGAAATCCTCAATGTGTTTTTCCCCAGTAAGCTTGTTGTGTAATTATACTCATTCAAATATTATTTTTGGTATCTAGCAAGCACTAATTTATACAGTAGTGCAGTTTTCCAAATTGGGGTGTGTGTGAATATTGCCATACTATAAAGATATGATTACTTGAATTTTATTTCATGGCAAGGAATATAATTTAGAAAATGTGGGCCTACATGTCTTCAATTAGATGATTAGATAGATAGATAGATAGATAGATAGATCTGAGAATGGAACTCAGCGTAAAGGTCCTGGGTTCAATCTGTATCACCAAAATGAGAGAGAGAGAGAGAGAGAGAGAGAGAGAGAGAGAGAGAGAGAGAGAGAGAATAATTGTGGACCTAATGAAGTAAAATAAATGCCTTTTAGTACCAAAAGTCACATTATAATTATCTACATATACTTTCTCAAAATAACCAAGATAGAAATATTTCCCTGTGACAACTTATCCCAACGAAAAGCAAGGGGGAGCCACCTAGGATTTCTGCAACCTGACTTGAACATTTGCTAATTGTCTCTATCCAACCCCATCCCCAAACCACAGAACTACAGAGGACCAAAAACTGATGGGTAATTAGTGAGTCCAGCCCATTGTGTGATCCTAATGCCTTCCTGTTTGCTAGGTTTCGGCGGCTGCGTGCGGGATGTGCGATTTACACGGGGTGCTGTCGTTGCCTTGGCATCTGTGTCCAGCGTGGCTGTCAGAGTCAATCTGGATGGATGCCTATCAAGTGACAGCACCACTAACTGCAGGGGAGACGACTCCATCCTGGTGTACCGAGGAAGAGAATGGAGCATGAGTGAGGCTGGGCTGCAGCCCTTCACAGGTAACGGGGTCCCTGCCATTCAACACTCCGAGGCTCCTGCTCACCCCTTTTCTCCTTTCTGCCACCCCATCGTTAGCCTACCCGAGGGTCATAATAACCTTTCTCCTCCTTATTTCCATGTAAGAATACCTGTACCGAGTGAGAGCCTCGCATGAAGGGGGTTCGGTGTACAGTGATTGGAGCCGAGCACGTACCCCAGGAACAGGTAAATACCACGTGTCCTACGGTTTATATGTGCACACACGCACACTGGTGCCCTGAAGTATAGTATCTCTCTAATCCTGTGCAGAACCTCCCTTGGTTTGGAAACTGCAGTGACTGAACCACCTGGAAGATCAGTGGTTTGGATGTTTACAGAGTTCACTATTTGCTAAAGTGTGATTCTTTCTCATCTGGATGAAAAAGAAAGCTCGGGTGTCTCAAGGACACCTATTAAAGGCCCTACCGACCAAAATGTGTCAGTGTGGGGAACCTTTATGAGCAGTGTGGACCTAAGGCAGCTGAGGTCGGAGGCTGTTGGGCAGGGTGGCACCTGCTGGGCCATTCCGTGGAGAGCACACTTATGACTTGGGCCTTCCTAGTTGGGCACTGATTTATTGTTGTTATATCATTGAAGATGTTTGCGTGGTGTTGATAATTGGGATTTAGAATGACTACTCCGGAGGAAAAATTATGGATGGCTTAATTTTGTATTTGAATTTGAAGAGCACCAGCTACAAGATAAAGTGTACTAGCTCTGATCCCTGACAACTAGGAGGAGTTTCCTTCTTCATACTGTGGTACTAAATTATTTCACACACAAAAAAAAGCATCCCCGCATGGCCTTCTTCACAGAGTTTCGTCACTCAACAGCACCCTACCGGGTGGAGTCGTGTATTTATCAGAAAGGCAAACACATCTTTGAGTAGTTGCCACGTAGGTTGCCGGATGAAGGTGGCCCGGTAAAAACAACTTGTCCAAGAATGTGTTTTTCACCACGATGTTCTCTTACGCCAGTGGTCAGCTTCAATGATTCTTTGTGGAGCCATCTGCATCTAAAAGAATTAAGAAACACAGATGGGCTACTCACAATAATGGTCAAGGGTCTCTGCCTGGGGGTTCTCCAGAAGAGGAAAACATGCCACTTTTCCAGGATAATTTCAGTTATCGGGTATTTATAGGCAAGAGAGCCAACTGACATCTTAAAATCCTTTGCAACTTCAGAGCTGGGAGAAAGCCTCCCAGGCAAAATTGTTCTGTGTTATGGACAAGTTTTCTGCTCCTGTTTCAAACTCCTCGAGTTTCTTGGCAAATGCACTCTAAAGCTCACTTTGGGTGTGTCAGCACTTGTCATAGGTGTTTAGAGACAAGCTGACATAGCTTGAGTCACCACCAGAAAGGTATGCAAATGGAGCCCTGGATTTATAGCTGTGATCTGACCACACAGTCTTATGCCATAAATTCATATTTACAGTCTGGCCACAACACTACACAGCTACATGCTCCCCAGGGTTGAAGCATAATTGCGCTATTTAATTATTTTGGAGTCAGTTTTGCTGTGTCCCTTATGAGGGAAGACCATCTGTTAGACAGGACTGTGCTCTGCCCTGAACTGCATTTCAGGACTAATAAAATCAGCATGTCTCCCATTGTCCCTTTACTCGTGTGTTGGTCGTGTGGGTTGTATTGGCAGGTGGTGTTTGCACTGCATCGGGCTTTGTCCCTCTCTCTTTTTTTTCTCTCACCCTGGCTGTCCAATTTGCTTCTGGAAATGATGTCCTAGGTTCATGGTCTGAGCAGTGAAATAGGAGGAGGAGAATATTTGGTGTGGGAAGCCCGGAGTGACTTTCCAACGACAAGCTCAGGGGCCCAAGAATCAGGAGAACAGGAGATCATCCATCATCCTGCCACTGAGGTCCTTGGGCTCTTTCTTCGTGTCCCCATAGCCTTTAACTGCAATGAAGTTGTTACTGATCAGAACCATAGAAATATCTAATACATAACCAAGGCTTGTGGGTTTCTGAAATCAGGAGACTCAGTGCACAAGTCAGTGTTTTCAGTTCTCTTTAACTTTTTGATTTTGCGTTATTATTTTGAGATAATCTGAAAAGAAAGTTTCTGAAAACGGTTTGGGAGACCCTCCAGGGCGCAGGGTCCCCTAGTCTTCAGAATGCAGTTAAAAATGTATCCTGTCTAACAGATCTGGTGGCACTTTTCTTCTTTAGTATTAATTAATTAAAAAAAAAACCAATGGAATTTGGAAAGGGGCCACCATTCATGTACCATAAAGTCACCTGGGTAGTATTTTTTTTTTTTTTTGGTTAATATAGGGATGACATCAAAGTGTCACACCACTCTGTATAATAACAGTCTAATTACCTTGCTTCAGAGGGGACATCATTACACGATGTGAGCTTGTTAGCTGCCTACAGCCGCCTCCTTCTTTATGAGTAATGTTTTAACATGTCGGCTACATTAAATGTTTGGGGAAAAACCTAGACTAGACCTTAAAGGAATGTTATGTCGATGGAGTTTTGATGGTTTTGAAATATCGCTTAAACTGAATGGCTCAAGATGTGCAGTCATATTAAATCAAGGCTCAAAAGTTACAACTCTAATAAATTGTATTTATGCTAATGGTTGAGTCTGATTTACGGCGGCCGTTAAAAGTGAAGGATAGGGGCAGTAGTCTTCTCAGAACGGCCATTTTTCTATTTTCCCTTTTATTCTTCCATAGCCCCGCCAAGAGTTCCAAGTCCCTCAAGAGCCCTCAGCATCAGTGGATCCAGTGTAGAGGTGACCTGGGATGAACCTGTTGGGGTTCGGGGTGTCATCACAAAGTACATGCTGAAAGCGTATGAGCATAATCCCTCTGCCCCACGGACACTCTCTGCCCACGCCGTGTTTGTGGATACCAGCGTCCTCACAGGTAAAGGGAATTTCTTATCAGAGTAGATCATACTAGCTTCGTTTTTGTTTATATCTTAAATATAAAAATTGCAAGCTTGGTTCCTCAAAATACATTAAATATGTGCGTGTATGTATGTGTGCATGTGCTTGTTTGTGTGCATAAATATGTGTGTGTGTATGTATATATATATATATATATTCATATTTATATACACACATATATATTCTCTCTCTCTCTCTTTCCTTCCTTCCTTCCTTCCTTCCTTCCTTCCTTCCTTCCTTCTTTTGGTACTGGAGACTTACTCCAGGGCCTTCATACTGAACTACATCCCCAGTCCCATTATTAAATACTGTTTTAAATTTTTGAGACAGGGTTTCACAAAGTTTCTCAGGCTGGGTGTGGAGTGGGATCTCCCTGCCTCACCCTCCCAGAGTACTGGGATTACAGGCCTGTGCCACCATGCCCAGTTTAAACATCTATTTTGTCTTGAGTAAAAATCTCCCTCCTCGAGTCCAGTGCAAGCTGGTACCTGTCTACCTAGCATGGAGAGAGTAGCTTTACCTGGCGCATGGGCTCTCATGGGGGATTGCATGGCAAGGTTGGTATCCCTACATTCCCCAGAAGACCAGGCCAGAGGTGATCACAGCCCTTGAACACGCCACAGACATCATTTCAGGATTCTGTAGATCTACAAAGCCAACTTCCCTACTTTACCGTGCAAACCTGTCCTCTTTGGGACTGGCCCAAGTTCATACCACCATTATTTATTGGAAAATTGCTGATTAATCCTGATTACCTCGAGGTGGAGGAGTCTTGGAGCCCTAGCAGGTTGAGTGGCAAGCCAGGGAATTGATTTCTCACAGTCCAACCATAACGAATGGTCCAGAGGAGAGAGGAGAGACGCTCACTCACCTCCTATGTACCGCCCCCTGCAATCCCCACCTGAGCCGGAAGAGGGCGTCCTTCGGCTTTTTGATATGGTAACCAGCCATGCGCAGGCCAATTTTAAGCCCTTGACCAAACAAGTAAATGCATCGTGTTTGATATTAAAACATTTCCTCTGTGAAAAAACGTGACAGAATAGCTTTAAATATTTGTTTTCTCTCCAGCATCTCTGTTGCTCAGTCTTTACCCTTCAAGACTTTATCCTTCCTTTGGATATTCTAGAATCTGTAACCTAAATACTTATAAATAACCATTTTTTTAAAAAAATTCACATTCTTAACTAGCTTCTGTTCCCATGAAGTATCACCCTACCTAAATCTACAGCTTACATTTTCCATGTTGCACATGGTAGCTTAAGGCAGCTCGAAAATAGAAAGTAATTTGTCCCTAAAAGTCCTCAGTCCCTAATTTCAAGCCTCCATGAACCCCCCAGGTATAATACCAACCCTACCCTATTTCTGTAATAAGTTCCTTCTCCCAGTCTCCTCAGTAAATATTTCATGTTTTCCCGTCTTATCTAAATGTTAGTCTTCCTCCCTCCTTCCATTCACCTGATAGTTTTATTATATTTTAGACCAAATAAGACACCATAGACGGGAGCAGAAGCTATTCGACAGAGCTGTGTTACTCTCTCACTACCAAATGTCCATATTCATTAGACTTTTCTGCCTGGTGAATTTGTTTTTAGGAGTTCAGTATATGTTTTTTAAAAGCTTGAAACATTTAACTTTTTACAGATAGTAGGCATTTGCTCTCATTTTATTTTCATCATTTGTAAAGACTTTTCACTTTCTTCCTGCCTGTTTTTTTTTTTTTTTAACCAAACTCCCTATCTTAGCAAAACTAAAATCTTCGCAAGCCCTCTGGCCCCGCTTCCTCCTGACGCCTCAGAGACATTCTAGTAGCTTATCTTCCTCTTCCTCGTCCTTGTAAACTCTCTCTACCGTGCTACAGTGGCCTCACGACCAGCCATAGCATCTTCCTGAGAGCCGGCTACTAATGCCACTCCACGGCTTACCGTGACAAACCGGGGCTGTAGCTCAGTACACCGTTCTGTCTCCAGCCTCAGCAGAGTCCGATGCGCGTGCGCCTGTTTGAGAGTTCCTGCGCCTGCGGGTTCTTGCTGGGATCTTTCAGAATCTGTCTGTTCTTTTCCATCGTTAAAGACAAAGTCTCCTGAGTAGATCAGGAAACTCTCTAGTTCCCCACCAGCTGGGGCTCCTTCGCTCCTCTTCGCTGACTTCCCCCAGGGCCTTGTATGTGCTGGGCAAGTCCTCCACCTCAGAGCTCTACTCCCAGCCCTTCCATCTCATGACGTGTTTCTTCTGGGGTGCCTCTCTTCACCTCTGGGTTTGTGGGATCCCTGTTTCCTTAGTGTCGTTTTCTTTCAAAGCTCAGCTCTGCATTTTGGAGAATCTCAGAACTGGTCAGAATCTCTCTCTCTCTCTCTCTCTCTCTCTCTCTCTCTCTCTCTCTCTCTCTCTCTCTGTCTCTCCCTCTCCCTCTCCCTCCCTCCCTCCCTCTCTCCCTCCCTCCCTCCTTCCCTCCTGTCTTGCTCCTAATGAATTCCCCTAATATCAAACACCTTATAGGTGCTGTGAAGCCTGAATTGCCCAGATCCCTTAGGTATGCACACGGCTGCCTCCAGCAGGCATTTGGACACGTTGCTGTTGCCAAGTGGGTGTTTCTCAGCCTCTGAACTTACTATGGCTAACCCCGAACTTGGTCTGCACCATCCCCAGTATCAATAGCTGACACCTCCAACTATCCACTTAACCAAGGTTGAGGGGTGCTCTTCACAACCCACCTTCCCCTTCATACCTCGTATTTATTTTTATTTGTCCATTTTCCAAAGTATTTGTTAACCACTCCTGTCTCTTCTCTACAAACGGATCAAGTCAAACCAGGCCATTTTTCACCTGGGCAGGTGTCATACGATCTTTCTGCAGATCTTTTTTCTTTTCTTTTTCTTTTTCTTTCTCTTCTCTTTTCGTTTCTTCTCACTTCCCTGGCCTTGAGCCCACCATACAGAGCAACCAACCCATCTCCTGCCCCCCTCCTTAGAGTGTCTCCACTGCCTTTCCCACAGCCATGTTTTTGTCTCAGGCTCGTCACATATTCTGGATTTCTAACATCTGCTGTTGCAATTACTAAGATTTAAAAAGTATCTACGTAAGCCTTTGGGGGAGACCCTCACAGTGATCTTCATAGATGAGACCCTAGAAAAATGCTGCTGGATCAAAGGTTCTTGAAGCCCAGTGCAGTCTGGGACTTGGACTTCAGACCTTGCTACAAATCCCTGCTCCGTGTCTCCCGCGTGAAGTGGGCTCTTCACTCATTCTTCTGGGACTTCCTTTCACATGTTAACCTCTGATTTAAGAGAATAGTGTTTACATAAGAAGCATATTAACAGTGTTAAGTGATATAATGTCTCGGCTCTAACGATTTTTAGCTGTGTAACTTGGACAGATTAATTAGACTTGGTATGCTTTTGGCTTCTTTTTGGTAAATGAAATAGAATGAGTGACCTGATCGTGAGTAGATCTTGACGGACTGTGTGTACAGCCCTAGTAGGCGCTGAGCATGTGAAATGCAAGGTGTGAGCAGGAACTCTCACGTACTGACAAACTATCACAGTGTTGATGGGATGTTTTCAACAAAAGGGTAGTGACTGTTTTTAGGCAGAATTTTTGCCAGCTATTCCCCCCAAATTTTGCAGAAATTACAGTTGAAACAGCAAGCAGAATATAAGATTGTTCATTTATTTTATTCTAGCTAATAACATGTTTTACATGTGTGATGGCTTCATATTTTGGTGACAGGCCTAAGTAGGTGTGTTGTTAATTTTTCAGTTGTATGATTCGCATTTTTAAAATTGATCTAAACTGTGGTTATACACAAAAGAAGGGGCACATCTGACCGATAGGGGTCTCATCTTGTTCTCCGTTTGGTGGGATTTGCATTTTATGCACAGGTTATTAAAATATTTTACATCCTCAAAAAAGATCTGAAAAGTTTTTCATTAATTTTCTTTGCATCATTAGGAAAAAATTCCTATTTTTCATTCAAGATAGTCTAATATTTACATATGTTAGAGAGATCACATCAGTAGTGCTTAATGCATTGTCTGAAATAGTCATTCTAACTTTAGGGTAAGATCAAATCAGAAACTCGGTGCATGGAAGCATTTCAAATTAAATCAGCTGCTTCTGCGATTCTGAAAGCTATCTCCCTGGGGGGATGAAGCCACCAGCTTGGAAACCAGTACGGTGTCGTATTGGCTTTTACCATCAGGCATGTGAATGGCGTATGGGGACAAGAAAATTAGACAGCCACTGACCAATTAGGATTTATTTTTTATATTCTCAGTCTGTCCAAACTGAGGAGAAAAAATTCATCGACTCCCACAACTTTGTCCCCATCTCTTTGAGATATTCAGTTTTTTGTTTGCATTTTTCTTGTTCTTTTTATATGTCTATACTCAGAATTTATAAGTTACATCCTTTTGGTTTCTTTCTGTAAAGCATTTGAGTTTTATATGCATCTTGAAATTCTTTGTATTTTGTAATAGTAGGGGAGTTTCGGTCATTCACAATTTTTTTATGATTTGTAAAATGGCTACTGTTTCTGCCAATGCGCTTTAGCTTTCTACTTTTGTCATTATTTTTTAATGATTTTTAATATTTTTTCTATTTTTGCCAGTGTGCTCTTGGGACTCTCTAACGTTCTTTCCTACAAGGCATTCTGAGGGTATGTGTGCTGTCCTTGATTCTAATGTAAACATGAGCTGTGATGGACACGTGTAATCTTTATTAATTTTTTTTCATTTTCAATTTATTTGTTGTACCAATTATTTCTTTTTGTGTGCGTGGTACTGAGGATTGAACCCAAGGATTTTGCAATAAGCTATATCCTTAGCCCATTTTAAAATTTTTATTTTGAAACAGGATGTCGCTAAGACAGTGAATTGCCCAGGAAGGGCTTAGAACTTGTGATCCCCCTGCCTCAGCATTACAGACTCCTGGGATTGCAGGCCTGTGACACCAGGATTGGCACAAAGGTAGTCTTAATGATTAAGGAGAACCCAGCCTGATGGTGCAGCACTGGGATCTCAGCGCGCCAGGAGACTGAAGGAGAGGGATTGCAGGGTTGAACCCAGCCTGGGCAAATGAGCAGGACTCCATCTCAAAATGAAAAATACCAAGGGTGCTGTGGATGTAGGTCGGTGCGAAGGCCCTGGGATGGATGCGCGCACGCGCGCGCGCGCACACACACACACACACACACACACACACACGACTAAGAAGGATGCTGTCTGGTTAGCCACTCATCATGCTGGCATAGGTAGTGAGGGCACCAGTGATTGGAGAGCTGTCAAGACAGTGTGTGGTATGACCAGAGCCTGGAGATTTCACTGCGCAGACAGTGAATGCTCCATGCCACTGTGACAAGTACTTGAGGAAACTTAACAAGGAGGACAGGTTGGCTTTGGCTTACGGAGTCAGTGGTTTTAGGACTGAGGTCGCTTGGTCCTGCTTCTTTTAGGCCTCTGATGAGTTAGGACATCATGAGAAAGCATGAGGTAGAGGAAAGCTGCTTATCTCATGGCTGCAGAGAAACAGGAAGAAGAAGCCAGAATCCCAACATCCCCCACACCCAAGGAGAAGTTTCTAGAGACTTCTTCCTCTAACTGAGCCCCAAACCTTCATCCCATGAGCCTTAGAGGGACATTTCAGATCTAAACTGTGATAGGTGGTTGTGTTAAGGGTGTGTGGATGAGAAAGTGGTAACTGAATTTGGCAAGTAGGTTGAGAAAACAGAGTACCAAAAAAATAAATAAATAAAGTTGATGAATAATCCTCCTTTGGCATATCTGAGGTGACTCTTGTTAAGATCTTAATATTTTCATTAATTTTGCTTGTTAGGATCACCTGTATTTGAAGAAAGTAATGGGGATACAGAACGCAGAGCAGCTCAGATGCGTTATCCGATAGAAGGGTCTGTGCCAATTAAGTTAAAAAGTTATCAGAAAATGTGTTCTTTTCATTAATGTTTTTTCTGTTATAGGATGTGCTCTTTTATCCTTGAGATCTGAATCATTCCTCAACTTGGAAAATTTACCTTTGCGTATGTGTGATTATTAATTCTGGTAATAAATAGCAGCTTGGGTTTTATAAATGTCTTATTTATTTGGTAGTCCAGACACCAAATATTTGGTTTCAATATTGGCTTAGTTGAGTTACACACATATCTAAGTTTTTCTTTCTTGTTTTATAACACATCTTGGGTAGTCAAATCATTCTATGTATGTTGTTCGTTGCTTGATCTCAGGCAAGTTTAAAAGTAATCTCTGGTGAGTTAGGACATCATGTAAAAGCATGAGGTAGTTTTCTTACCTAGCAAGCAAGGATTCAAGCCTTTGTAATTTGTAAATTGTCATAAAGATAAAAATAAACTACTTACTCAAATTATTTAACTCAGAAGCCAGCACATAGTAAATGCCCAATGAATTACTAAGTACCTTTATATTTCTGAAATTTTAACTTTTCAATTTTAGACTATGGCCTCATAATGATTTCCATTTTCATTTTCTGATTTTTGAACTACTAGCTCTATGTCTGAAGCATCTCCATGATTCTTAATTCTATTACAGTTTTTATAAACATGATATGCACTTGTTCCTTGTCTTGTCCAGCTCGCTTTAATTTCTTGCCACTTGTAAATATTCCTCATTTTTATCATCGTCATCTCTGTTGATTTCCATATACTTTTTTGTCAATTGATTCCATAGATTTTCATTTCTTTAGGTCCTATTAATAGCATCCGACTAATGGATTTTTAATCTTACAGAATTCCAAAATCGATTTCTCCCCAGAACATGATAGTTTTTATAGGTTTAAAACTTTTATCAGCATATTTTTGTGATGGATAATACTGGCAGTTGTGTTGGGGAATCGGTACACATATGTAGTGTCTCTTCATCATTTTAACTTCTTCCCCTCTTCCCAAATTCCTTTCTCACGTCTACAAAGTCTGCCTCCCAGTTCTCTCTTTTACTTTGCCTTTCTTCTTAAAAATGTAAGTCTTCTGTAATTTGAGGGCAACATTCTCTCATCTTCTTTTAAGTTAAAATTTTACCAACCGCTGAGAGCATCCCTCAGGTTTCCTTTCCAACAGTCCAATTACTCCATCCCGGAATTTACCTTCAGATTGGGTGTTTGTGTGGGCAGCTTCTGGGACCTTCCCAGGTATGCACCAGGGTCACGTGAGGTATACCGGCGTTAGCCTTTCTCCGATTCTACAGCCTTGGCTCCTTGCTGCAGTGCTGGGCGAAGTCAGAGTGCTGAGTACCAGGCCTTTTGCCCCCAGCTTGGAATTAGGTTGGGATTCTCCTTCCGGTGCTGTCAGTCTTGGCCTGGTACTTTCCAGGTACACTGAGACGTTTTATCATTTCCTCAGGATTTTTCCGAGGAGGAAGTTGACAACCCTAGTTGCATGGTGAATCATCAGGGAGGCTTTAACAAACATGAATGCCGGCATGTTCTATCCTTTCTGTGTGCAAAGCATCCGAGTGGATCAGTGCAGAGCAGAGGTGCATGCTGGCCTTTTCAAAGAACCTCGGCTAAATCTATTGTCTGCTGGGCATGAGGAGTCGCTATCAAGTGGGAGAACTGACACGAGCAGCTGAGTTTCTGGTCTATCCAGAATTTCTCAGCAACACTTCTACTCCCCAAATGAAACTCAGAAACCTGTGATAGCAAGAGACACGGGTACATCTCTCTATGCAATGTGTAAATGTAAATTATAAAATGTTAAAGGGAAGTAGAAAACACTGCAAGAGAACTTTGGAGGCCAACAGAATCAAGTGCATGATGATTGGGGAGGAGAGAAAAAATGATGGCTGGGCTTATTAGAAAAGCAAAAGCCAAAGAGAAGCCACTGATTTAAACCGAATGTCAGCGGAGAGAACAGGAAGAATGGAACAGGGGAACAGTATCTGCCTTTCATGAATTTGGTTACCAGTGGATTAAATGAGGTAAATCCCAGTAGCCCTGGAGAGTCCAAGGGTTAACAGCCTCACTCAGGAGCAAATGGGCCCCTGTGGGCCATGGGGTCTGAAGTCTGTGACCTCCCAAGGCCAGAGTTCAGAGCTCGAAGTTCTTGAGAGTTCATTTCCTTAGCTGGAGCCTTGGGGTAGAAAGCTGGCAGTAATCACTCCTGTGTAGCTGTGGACTTGTTGCAAAGGGCGCCAATTAACTCGAGGTGGCTCTCGATGCATCTCCCTGCAGTCCAGTTAGCTGCAAAGCTGCTGCCCGGAGAGGCAGTCCTGGCCTCTCCCCCTAAACGGAGGGCGGCTCAGATGCTCCTTCACCACTTGATTTGAAATTCTGTCAAAAATGAGTAGATTCAAGAATTTACACATATACAATTGTTTTCATTCCCCCCCCCCCAAAGACATTTAAACATACAAACTGAATTGCCAGTCTCATTAGTACAGCACCTGGCAAAGTTCTATGGGTAATAATTGGTACACAAAATATATTCTCAATTTGATGGCTCCGTTACATTGAACTCAAATCTGAATTATATCCCTTCCTCAAGTGGAATATTAAAAATACTGTTTTTGTTCACTGTAATGTGTTCATTAATATTGTGTACTGACCCTTGGTATTTTTATAAGATGAATCACTCATAATCATCTTGCAGGTGATTTCAGAAAACCTGAATTTGTATAGAAAATGAAAGGGATTGCAATCAATAATATCAATGCAATCAATAATATAACTTTTGCTACCGAAAGTAGTTCAGTCATCATATGTAATGGATTTATTTTTATCTGAACCAAGTGGGTTGCACACTGGGAATCTGTCATTTTTCCATGTCTTCTGTATTGTGATGGTTTAGTTCTAAAGTATCCCCCCAAAATTTCATGTTTGGAGGGAGGTGGGGATTGCTCAGAAGGGGTGACTAGGGGCATGACCTGAAACACATTTTAGTTCCCAGCTCCACTTTTCTTCCTCTGCGTCCTTCCTCCACCTTCTGCCTTGGATATCTGACTATACACTGAGTCCTCTAAAACCTGTTCGTCGAAATAAACCACTCCTCCTTGAAGTTGGGGGTGTCGGGTATTTCATCCCAGTGACAGAAAAGTGACTGAGACACTTAGCTACAGGTGATACTGACTCATTATCAGTGGTCATGGGTGGCTCCCAGATTGTTTAGACAAGGTAACTTCTCCTCGGGGTGGTGCCGCTCCCACAGGGATCTGTGCTGGCATCTAGGAATCCACATCTCACCCAGATCCCTCCTTGGTTCCTTGCCAGAGGCTAAGTGAATGACATACAGGGAGATTGTTGGGGAATGCTGCTGTGAGAGGGGCCATTTACACCTGCCCGGCTTGGATGCGTTTCTTCTGGGCTCCTCCCCACGTCCCAGCTGCTTTGGATTTATTTCCAAAAACATGCTCAAGCAAGAGTGTCTTAGTTACTTTTTGTTGCTGTGACTCAATACCTGACACCCACAAATTTGGGAGAGGAAAGGTTTATTTTAGCTCACAGTTTCAGAAGTTCACAGTCCACTTAGGGGCGGCCGGCAGCAATGGAAGTACATGGCAGAGGCCGAGGTGGAGGCGGCTTCTCATGACATCACACACAGGAAGGCAGTTTGAGACTAGCCCTCCAAGGAAGGCAGGAAGCAGCTTATATATCCTTCCAGGTCTCATCCCGGTGATCAGCCCCTCCTGGATCCAGGTGTGGGAGGTGTGGTAAGCCCCCACTACACAACAATAATCCAATTTACATGCCTGTGGTCTAATTTAGATGCCTGTAATCTCTCCAGACAAGGCCCCAATCTCCCAACAGCGCATGGTTCCATAGACAATCTGTAACATTCAAGTACCTGAGAATTTTAGGGGACATTCCAGAGCCAAGCCACAATAAGAGGAAATAGAGGTGGCTGTGACCTTCAGAACTGTGCCCTACAGAAGGAAGTTGAGGATAACCTGAGATCTCAGCAAAGCGAGGACTCTGGCTTCGCTAGGTCTGCCGCTGAGGAAGGGATTCTGCTCCTATGGTGAGCCGCCTTGTCCTGAGAGGCCTCGTACATAGGCAGGGAGCTCACCGTTTGTATGAGAAGTGGAAAAAAGAAAAAAAAAAAATCTAAATCACAGAATGCCTATTTGGTTTAGAGAAAAAGATCAGTGAAATTCAGTGTATGAAATGTCACATCTCAGTGGAGTGTTTCTGTTCGCATTTAAATTGTAAACAGTTGGCTACACACTTTGAAAATAAGGCAAATGTGATAAGACTTAAGACAATACTGCAAAGGAGGCTGAGACCATGACTCCTGTTAGTCAGAAAGAAGGTGTGACTAATTTTAAGGTTCTCTGCCTGTTACATAGAGGTGAAACTCATGGGTGAGGTGCCCTCAAAGAGAAGGAAGAGTCAAGATCCCCACAGAGTCATTGATTAATTAAGAGTCAGAGATGTACACACAGGACCAAATGTACTGTACTTTACGGGGCAGCTAAGGAGTCACCAAAGGGACTTTCAATCATAAGTTATTTTGCATCACGTGTGACTTGATTTTCAATGCAGCCATCAGTCTCATCATGTAGACACTACTCTGTATATATGTATGTCTATGTGTATACATATATGTAATGTATACACACATGGATACTGCATATTTGAGTTACATATATCATCATATCATGTATATGAAAAGTCTGCAGAGAGAGATAACTGTAATTTAATTCCATGCAATAGTTTTTTGATTCAGGTGACAATTCCTGCTCTACAGCTGCTAAAATGGCCTGGGGCTGTCCTTTCTGTGTCACAGACAATAGGTTCCTGAAGAACACGTATCATGTTTTTATGTTTATTGACACTTGATCACTACTTTGCTCATGGCTGGTGATTGATATACTTTTCATAATAGACTGAATGAAAGACTGGATAAATAAATGAGTACGCCTTTCCTCTACCAACTTCTTAGTTACTGTAAGGTTCCTGTGGTTGTTCTACTGAGTTATGTATTGAGCTACTACTCAGCCTTGCTGAAGTCTCCTTAGATCTGCAGTTCCCTAAAAATTTTTGTGAAACAATGCAGAGAACTCTTACAACTTACATATATTATTTGGAACCTAATGCATATTTCTCTATGGAAAAAATTGGCAGAGAAAATTAAATATAGAGGTTTCTTCCAGTACATCTATCTCCTCATGGAACTCAGGTAGCATGCAAAGCACAGCTATTCATTTGTTTTTTTTTTAATGTCACCTGTTTTAGGCTCGTGTGCCAGGTCCTACCTTCATAGTCTGCTTTTATATACTACCAGAGTACACCCTAAGCGCTCTCTCTGGAGTGTCATGTTAAGTCGAGAGATGAAAATTTTATGGGGAAAAACTAAGAAAGATAGATTTATCATTATTAATTGGTTTCACTTGAGGAAAAGAACCTAAAGTAACAGTGATTTATCCAAGATGACAGAGATGAAGTTTTTCTTTCTTTGGTAATAGATGTCTACTATTATTCAGAGCAGGGGTGAGGTGTTCACAGTGCCAGGGACCCCTGCATTTTATCTTTTCACTGTGAAATCCTAGGGGACAAGTTGTCTGCCTTGCATTCCAGAGGAACTGCATGAGCTTAAGCCGTCTAGTCTGATTTTCACCCAGCAGAAAGGAGGGACAGCTGGAGAAAGAAACGCACATTCACTTTAGAGTTGTTTTGAAAGTTGTGACTGCACCTCTGGTCACCATCTGTCGGTTGAACTTAGTCGTGTGGCCATACCTTGCTGCAGAGGGTATTAGGAATTATTTCAAAGTAACCATTGTGCAGCAGAAAAAACAAATCAGAATTTTTAAATTAAGGAATGTAAAGTTTAATATGCAATAGGTCAATTTGTGGTCTCTACCACTCCCTGCAAATATTAAATAAAAAAGGACAGGGGCTTAGGATGTAGCTCAGTGGTTAAAGTGCTTTCCTAGCAAGCACAAGGCCCTGGGTTCTATTCCCTAGTACCGCGTAAGGCTGGAGTGATGGCGCACGCCTATAATCCCAGCACTTGGGAGGCTGAGACAGGAGGATTGCGGTGAGTCCAAGCCCAGCCTGGGCTCCATAGTGACTTCGGGACCAGCCTGAAGTACACAGTGAGATCCTGTCTCAAAAAAAGCATGCTGGTGGCATTGTAAAAAGATGAATTTTTGAAGATGTTTTTGCCAATTTTTATAGTACTTTGTAAATTAATATTTCCTGCTTTTAGTTTATTCTACACTATTTCTTCAAATGGAAATCTTGAAAGAAATTGGCCTGAAAGTATCCACAGTACAAAGCCGTGGCCTGTGGCATCAACAGTAAAAATAGAAATGATGTCATGTCCCTGCTCAGCTAGTGCAGGAGGGCCTCATTAGGTGATGCAGTGCTCATGACTTCCTGGCTTTGTCTGGCTCTCCTGAATGCCTGCTGCCCACCATGACTGAGGCATCACGAATACGCATGGAGAGAGCTTTTAGTTTATTTTATATTTTACAAGTTATTCATTTTGTTAAGTCAGAATTTGCAGCGCAGGAGTTGAGTTTCTTCTTGATGATCCTGATGGCTAGAGCTGGCAATTGTATTTATGTTTTCAGGAGTAATTAAGAAGGCCTGTCCATAATACCTACAGTGGTCAGTATAAAGATTTCAAGGTTATCAATGCAATTGGATAAAAAAGGGCAGTCACCCCAAACTGTCAGTTTACTACTTTTTTTGAGACCAGGTCTCACTCTGTAGCCCCAGGCTGGTTCTGAACTCACTGTGGAGCCCAGCCTGGCCTTGGACTCATGGCAATCCGCCTGTCTCAGCCTCCCAAGGGAATTGAACTGGATACTTAGTACTTGACTCAGTACTTGCTAGACAAGTGATTTAACCATTAAGCCATTCCTCTAGCCCCTCAGTTTACTACTTTTTAGAATTACTTTTACTTTTAATAGACTTGGAATGCATCAAAAAGCTCAATATCATCACTGTTGACATCAGCAACACACACGCACACACACAGACTCTATACAGAGTGTCTAATGATTCAGTTGTTTTCATAGAGGGGTATTATAGCCACACAGACTAGCTCATTTGAGGGAGCAAGCGTGCAATTTTCTCTTTGTAGAAAGTACGTTGTAGCTGTAAATTTGACTCTGAACACTTGTAAGATGCATCTTAAAGAATTTACTCTAAAAAGTGTGCTGTTATTTTTAGTAACACTTCTTTCCCATGCTTTCTTTCTTTGCTCATCTAGAACTGGGATTTAGGTGCTTTGGAAGAGTGGGGTCTGGAAGCCAGCAGACGTGATCTTGGCCCCAGACTCTCTGACTCGATGCATGGAATTTGGATTCCTCTGTGTAGTAGAATGAAACTGAGAAGGCTTTTAGCAGGCCAGTGAGGATGCTGGTCTGTAGGGATGATTTTTCTTTTTTCCTTTCCTCCCGTCTCTTTGCCTGCATCCCTACGTGGATGGTTGGAGCCAATATCCTCCCAGAGATTCTCAGTGACTCCAGGGTCAGCTCTACCCCTGAGACAAGGAGTTAAGAGGACGCACGGGGCTTCAAACTGGCTCAGAACGAAGATGACGTACGCTGTAGTTCTTACCACAAAGGCATCGATTAAGAATTTGAGGTTAGATGTAGGCCTGCCGAGAGAATCTCAACTGGATAATACTTTGAGGTCGATTAAAATCATTGTTTAAACCAGGCTGTAAGACCGGGATTAGACTATATTTTATAAAAGAAACTGAGCCATTTTTTTCCTATTTGTAAACACCGAAATCTGCATAGTCTTTGATCCAGGGTGTGCGATCCTCCGTGGTCCCTACTACAAGATTTAAGCGAGATCAGCAAAAGCCATTTGAAGGAAGTGAAACACAAAACCCAAATCAGTGTTCAAATTTGCAGAAAATGAGCAGTGCTGGGTGTCGATGTGTGTGTCCTTTCACCTTGTTGGGGAAGGGAAAACTAACTTTCATCTTACAAATAGTAGAGACTTTCATTTTTAAAAGCTCCCTGCTTGGCTACTGAGAGCCAGAGGTTGCGGGGGGGTGGGGGGGGGGAGTGCACCCTGGGTACATCCCCACATCTCTCCTAACCGTGACATTTCCATCCTGTTTTGACAAATGCCTTTATTAAGTTTCATGGGTTCACTGGGTCAAAACGTCTGTGTTCAGACTTCACGTGCAGAGGGCCCTCCCGGTGGGGAGAAGTGTGGTGGGTGGGTGGATGCACTCTTACCGACATCCCTGGGATTGCTTTGGGGGATATAGTGGTCAAAAGCAGGATTTGTCAGGACGACGGCCAGATCCAGGCCAGAGAAGTTGCCTTCCCCTAACCGGTTCCCTCCCAAAAGGTGGCTGCTTCCATGTGTCTCTAGACACAGTGGCAGCTCTGACTGCGGGGTGTCCCTTAGCAGATGGCCCTCTTAATAAATGCCTTGCTCTGGCCCACCCTCGCTTGCTTGATCCAAATGTGAAATGCCAGCAAATATACAAGAACCTTGCGCGCCGCCGATGCGTTCTCTGGAGATTAAGAATATCTCAGGGAGAGAAAGCTAGAAACAGCTCTTCTGTTCGCTGTGACTGTTCCTAATCAGTGGCCGGTGGTAGAAGACACAACTCCCATACTATAGCCCTGGCGGTGGGGGCAAGAGCGACTGAACCCTCCTTGTGTTTCCGCGTGGCTTTGCTGACACGAAACCCTGCCTGCGTCGTGTGTGATCTTTGCAAGGGGACTTCTGACTTTGGACTCGGCTTAGACAGTTGCCCCGCGTGGGTTTCACCGCCGGGCTCAAAGTGCGGTGGAAATGAGTGGGTAGTGGGAGCAGAGCTGCAGGTTCTTTAATTGAATTAAAAGCTGGGTGACATCAAGGCAGACACCTGTCCAATTACAGACAGGCCAAGGTGTTTACCATCGCTGTACAAGCGATTCGAAGGTGACAGAAATCTTTCCGCCCACAGATTAACATAATGAAGAGGAACAGATTACGGTGGATGGCGGCCAAACACCTAGGGCGGCAGCTGGGGGTGGGCGGGGGGTGGGGGGAGGAGCCTGCTGCAGGATGTAGACAGAAGCCTGGTCCTTTCTCTCCTCTCCAAATGTGCTGCTTGGCTTTGAGAAAGGATGCCACTTGGCATTGTGTCGCAGGCCCGGTTTCGGGGCAGAGCATTTGTACTTGTCTGCGTGTAGTCAGAGGCGATCGTCATAACGTGTTTGCATCCAGACAGACTCCTGTGCCGCCTTCGGCCTCCCGGCACTCGGAGTCCCGTTAGAACGCCATGGCTGGTAGAGCTGTCGTCAGCACCCCCGCGATTGGCTTTCTCACTGTCAGGTGCCTCCAATTATTGATATTTCTCTTGGGCTCCGAAGCTTCAGATTGGGACAGAGGAAGGAGAGTGTTGGGAAGGTGCATTGATCAGGCGGGTGCTGCTGTGCCTGGTCCTTGGTGTCCTCCTGGAGGGGTCTAGGCGGGGTCTGGCTCGCCTCTAAGTTGGGGGGCAACACAGCAGAACTAAGACGCTGGAAATGATTTTTCCGTCAACCTTGGAGAGCCCAGTTTTGGTCAATCACAGAAGTAGGAAGAGGGCATGGACTAGGTGTAATCAAAAAGAATGGTGAATGTCCGAATTCTTTCAAATACTGTTACATTGAAAGGCATGTTGCCGTTAATCTCCTTCAGAATGCGTCTTCTCACATTAAATAGCCTCAATCCATTGTTCTTGCCACTTTCCGAAGCAGTTCTGGAATCCTCTTTTATGAATGTCTTTAATTTTACTACTGTGGGTGACTCAGTGTCCTGAGTTGATTCCAGACATTGACCTTTTGTGATAATGTTGACTTTGGGGAACAACCAAAGGTCGAATGGTGACGTTGAACATCCAGTGACTGAAGCGGATGAGGACATACTGCCACATTTTCACAAGCTTACCTTTCTTTTGGATGGCATTGGACAGGGACATTCACCATGATTTTGATCGTACCTTTTAATGATATTCACAAAAGAGGTCTTAAGAAAGTGGCAGGAATGATGGGAAAAGTGAGTTTGAAGAGAGGAGCATTTTGAGGCTGAATCATGACAATGTGCCTTTTACTCTAATATTTATTTTATAATTTAAACATTCACCACATGAGTTGACCAGCACTTACAATGTGAAAGGACGTGGTCTCTACATAAGAGAGTTCCTGTGTTGTGTGAAGGCCTTTGATATTACAGGCTATACCTGACCTGGACTTATCCCCGAGCCAGATGGGAATTCTGAGCCCACAGACTGGAGCATCACTGGGATGGTTCTTAAATTCCTAACATAATTTGTTTTATTTATTTTTACACGGAGTTCCCTGCCTGGCTGTTGGAGCTTGGCGTTTGTGTACCCACCATGGCCTAAGGACTGCATCTCCAAGGGAATCCACGGACTCAACTTCTAACTCCCTTGGTGTGGTACGTCCGTCTCTCTCAATTTTAAGCATTAATGCAAAGTGCATTATCGCTTAGCAGTGAGATTCAGGGCCCTGCTGGTACAGTCGGCTTCAATCCAGATACTGATGCGCCTGTGCTTCATGGGACACTCACACTTTTAAGACATCAATAATGCTTACTCTATGCTTATTGAATGGTTCATTTTTTTTTCCAGCTTGCTTTCTTCCATTATCGAGAAAGACTGGCAAGTTTCCCGACGTGGTTGGGACCATTTTCTGGTTTCACAGAGTTTTGTGGCTGAGAGAGAGTTTGAGAGGTCATCTCACAAACTGCCTCGTGACAGGGACACTCAAATGAAAGAAAAAAATTTCTCTGTCATTCTCTCCAAGCCGGGACCTTCACATCCACTCCCCCTCGATGTTCTCACCGCAGGGATACTCTTGGTTACCTACACCTCCAGTCTCGTAAAGGCAGGTCCCCAACTTTCCTGATGGATTACTTTGTGAACACTTTTTTTCTGTCTAGGACCCCTTTATCAATATGTTACCGTGTATAGTTTTCAGTATTCTCATTAATAGAATACTGAAACAGATTTTCTGCCATTATCTTTTTCTTTTGAATTTGTCTTTAATTAATTAAACATGGTCCTCTTATCTTTTTATACTAGACAGTCTAGGCCTTATCAATGATCCCATCCATTTACATGTAGGCAAACAGCTTGTGTTCTGTGCTAATCTATGTGTTCCTGCTGTCACTGGGTCTTCTGAGTGCTAACATTTCCTTATATTTAAAGGCTTCTAGAAATCACTTGTCTTCTGCTGCGTGTTTCCCAAAGGCAATCAGAAAAAATTATTGATAGAGGCATTCTAATGCTGACATGTTGTAGTATCTCTGTGAGGTTTTTTTGCTTGTTTGCTCTTCTGCAGGATATATAGTCTAAGGCTGTATCCAAAGAATGTTTCCTTACTTAACCTTGGAGAAAATTGCCTTTTCCTTTGGTAATATGGCAACTTTTTATGAGCATCTTGTTTAATCTGTTCCAGTAAACTCTGAATACTGAGAGTTATGGGAGACAAACCGCCCATGGACCCCAGACCAGAGATTGACTTTTTCATTATTTTCATTCACCAAAGGTTGCTTGAGTGACCAGCCCCTCCTCCTACCCTGCCTCTTGATTGTCATGTGACAAGAGGGGAAAAGACATGCCACCATTACCCTGCTCTTCTTCGGTGAAGTAAGAGCTATTACTCTGGCTTTAGAGAAAACGTTTCATAAGGGCTGATGAACCTTATCCAAGAGATGCACCAGGATGAGAATTTCTCCTGCCCTCACGCTGGAAATGGGACAGAAATATCACACCAGCCTCAGAAAGCACTGCGCCCCTTTTAAAAATGTTATTTATAAACTCCCCAGTCCTTTCAGCTGGGACTGCGAGTTGGCAAGCCCCGAAGCCACCAGCTTGCCTGCACTCTGTGTTGGACCTCTCGTTGCTCAGGGTCGATTACTGCTTTGCCTGGCTTGAAGTGGGAAGTGTGAGCTCTTTGACAAATGGCCAGAAAGATAATTCAGTTTTCCTCCGTCATGTCTCTTTAAGAATCTCGAGACTTTTCTGTGAATTACAGTAGACTTTGGTAAACTTCTCCACCAAAGGACACAGCAAAAGAAAACCGGTTCACTGAGGAGAATTGTTGCAGTGACTATCTTTTTTCAGAAACGTGTGTTTAATTATATTTAGGTCTCCTGCCACTGGGGACTAGAAATCTGAGTCTTATAAATGGCCCTGAGGACTTTAACTATGACCTGAGGGAAAGGGTTGGCAAAGGAATTGCATGAAGCAACTGTACACACATGGTGCTTCCTTTAGTGAAAACAAGACAGCTTTGAGAAAATATGGAATTGTGGACTTAGTACCTGATTGGCTGTGATCTTTCTCGGCGTGCATGAATAGCATTCCTGACAAGCTGATTATGACTTAAGAAAGGTTAATACCTCAGGATAAAATATTCTGTAAGACCACACTGCAACTTAGAAAATGGTAGAACTTCCTTTGTGTGTCTCAGTGATGGCATTATGTGACACATGACAACTCTTCATGCAAAGGATTTTGCATATCTGACCTGCATATTACTCATGTGTCTTTCTGGACATAGTATCGCTAAGCATCCACTAAATCATGCAAATGCAAGAGGTACTGCTTTTTTTTTTTTTTATTCTGTGTTCTGTAAAATTAAGTGATGAACGAAGGGAATGAACCTCATATCCCTCCAGGGTTTTCTTGCTTGTGTTGCTATTAAGAGCTCCATACCTAGGGGTCTGGCTCATGTCTTTTTAGTTTAGTAATATACTAATTCTGGTATGGAACTTGTCCTCCTGAGGATTTCACAGTGGATTCCAGCTTGCCAATAGGAAAGAATGTGGCAAATGCCAGAGATCTTCTAAGGCTAGAATGGCTAAACTATATTACAGTCTCTGACAGTACCGTGGTTTGGAGCCTGGAGTTTGGGTGTCTTGGAAAATGAAGAGCCAGGGTCCAGCTCAGTGTAAGAGTGGGTGCCTGTCCTGCCTGAGGCCCTAGATTCCATCAGAAAAGGGAAAAGAAAACACAGAAATAAAGCTTACAAGACCCAGGTAGGCTGTAGCGTGTGGCTTGGGCATAGTGCATGTGATGTAGCAGAGGGACACCTGGACAGACACATAGGTTGCATGACAAATGGCAGATCCAAGGCTTTGGGCTCCGGGTGGGGGCGCGTTAAGCCCATTGATACATAGGAGATCACCAAAAGATGGGCCTAGATAAACTACCACAGCCAGATCTTCAGAAAAAGAAAGCCTGATGACCAAATCTTGTAGACTAGAAGCTACACAAGGGTCTATGAGGGGGTCATGAATGAGTCAAGGAAGGAAAGTTCTTGCAGTAGGTTAGGGGGACATCTCAGGAGTAGTCTGAGGCACTGGAGGAAGCAGATGAGTCTGGTAAGTGTAGGAGGATAAGGACTGAGGAAAGGAAAGTTGATTGGGTGTTTCAGGGAAGACTAGTAATCTTTGAAAGGTAAAAATCATTGAGTTATGGAGGCAAAAGCTGGGTTTCAGTTGTAGCACAACTTGCACTGAAAAAGACTCACGCTAGATATTTCTGCTTGCACAGCTCTATTGAGTTCAGTCAGACAGTCCTGAACTTCTTGCCATGGGAGTAACTCTCTGAGGTCGGTAGCGTAAGGGCCCTCTCTCACAGATGAGGCCCACGTGCCCTCCCTGGCAAGAAGGGATCTTTATATGTCTATGTATAGATGAGGAAACTAAGGCACAGATGTCTAAATAACTTGTCTACAGCCAAACAGTCAGCTGATAGCACAACTCATGTTGGCACCTAGGCATTCTAGCCTGAAGTTCTATCCTCTTACCATTCCATAATGATGATGATGTGTGTGTGGCAGTGGGAGCTGTCTTGGAAGGTATTTGGTGCAAAGAAGTAGCCTTCTAAAAGAATGAGAACTCAGAATGTGTGTAGTGGTCTGGGGGATTCAAGAGGAGGTGATGGTCACGGTGGCAGGAATGAGGGAAAGTGGGATGGTAGGACGCGAGAGGGACTTGAACTCACAGCCAGATTGGGTAAGAGACAGTCATGTGTGTGCGCGTGTCAGCTCATCCCTTTGCTGTCTCCTTTGACCATGGACTTCAATGGTGGTGCCAAACAGAAGGGTGTATCTGTACAGACCTGTGGAGAGGGGACTTGGGGACCCAGGGGAGCCTGGGGAGCTGTGGAGTGAAGTTCTTAAGTAGAACCTTAACCTTAAGTGGAGAGAACATCAGAAGTGTCGGAGCAGACAATGACCTGTGACTTTTGCTTCATTTTGGCTTATTGCTATTTAGATTTTTAAAATTTTCTGTTAGGAAAACCACCAAAACATATATATTTAAATGTATATTTGAGCATCTCAAGGTGTCATCAGCGTTGGCACCTTAAAACAGTATAATGTTTATTCTAGACTACTGAGGGCTTAATCAATAAAAGGACACCAGGAGTGGGACTATATTTTTAAAGAAATGGTGACAATGTGTAGTTAGGGTTAAAGATTCCTGTCAAAAAAAGGTCCGTGAGAAAAATAAAAACAGTGGTGACAAAATGCGCAAATCCTATTTTTGATTCGTCTTTAATTCACAGGATTAACTATATAAGGAACTTTTGCCTCGATTATGAACATTCTGTTTTCACAAGTACTTTGAATTGCTGAACAAATCTTCTGTATCCACCACCAAGCAGTGTTAATTCAACACTTTTGTTTGAGACAGGTGTCCTAATTAAATAAACTAATAATTTTGCAAGCAGAAATACAAAAGCATAATTATCTAATTTGCTAATTGTTCCACTCTGTTCATTTGCATGTTTGTTAGCTGCAACATAAACAAATAGTTTGTATATGTGTACCCTACCGGTAACATAATGAGCCGCTCCTGGGAGCAGCGTTTCCTGAAGTGTGTTAATAGGCACTGCATAAAAAGGACTCCTGCGTTAAAGATGGTTGAGAAATGCTAGGCTGGAGAAAATTGAATAGTTCTGCTTCTGTGGGAGGTCGGGGACCTGGAAGGGGGTGATATGCTGCGAAACTGTTGGGTACGTGGAGCCGTACCTCGTGCACTCTTTGCACACCCCACCCAAGCCCACTTTTCATGGGTAAAGCATCAAATACCATGTAAGCACTGTCTAAGGAACATGAGGGTCTCCTAGTTGTTTCCCGTGAGGTAACCTGTTCTCCCATCAGCAGATAGGCAGGATGGAGGGCTGAGGAGGAGCCTCGGGCTTGCTTCCTGTCCTGGTGTCTGTCTGTCCGTGACTGTTTGCTAACATGTCTGTCTCTCTTGTGCACGCCCACCCTGTGCCTCTTGGATGCTTGCGGTACGCACGCCAACCTTGCAAACCTTGTGTGCCCCTTTTGATCACAGGCGTGTTGACAGGCCTGCTACCCTTCAGAAACTACGCAGTAACCCTAACGGCTTGCACTCCAGCTGGCTGTACGGAAAGCGCCCAGGCACTGAACGTCTCTACTCCACAAGAAGGTGAAGTAATTTCAAAGGTCTTGACTTCCACATTTCAGTCATGAATAATAAAATAGGAGAGGAGCTAAATGCTGGAAGGCCATTTGCTGGAAAACCCCAACCTAATTTGATGACAAAGTGCATTGCCAGGCCATAATTGCTCCATTTTTTGGGGGGGTGCGAAAATGAATCAAACTCCATACCCTTTAATGACATACATCTTTAATAGCTGTAATGCAGATTAATGGGCTTTTTAATTGCTGTTACATTGTTCATGCAGGAGCCTTGTCATTAATATGAAGCATCTGAAAGATTAATGAAAGCTTCCTCATTTTACTATGGCTCAGAAGTAAATCTGGACACAGTCTGACTAAAAAGAATTGATTGTAGGGCACGGTATGAAATTGAGAATCAAACGGTTGATTTCCATGGTCTCTTTTAACTGCTAAACACCAGCACAGGCAACAATTACTTCACTACGATGGAGCCTCCGGATGCCAATCGAGGCGCTATTAATCACGGCTCCGCTCCTCCCGGCTTCGGGCTCACTTTTGTGGCACTTGGAACTCACAAACTGTTGGCATAAATTAATGTTTCAGAAAGCACCCACTCAGAATGCAGTGGGGAAGACAAAATGTTTTAGCACTCCAAAGCGAAAGCTTTGTTCAAGCATCCGAACACATCGCTTCAAGAAATAACAGCTCTCGAAACACGTGGCGCATTGTGACTGTGTATTTCTTCTTCCTGGCTGGAAGGACTTGCACATTCCTCATGCTGCCTGGTTGTAAATTTATTTTTGAGATTTAAGAGCTTGATCTTTACGGGGGCCAGAAAAGAGCTGGTCTTCAACCGTATCCACCCCCATCCTGCCCTATTTCCTTTCTCCCTTTTGTTAGGCCGTTGAACTCTTTGGTGAGAAAAGAGAAGGCCTAGGCCCATGTGATGAAGCTTTTGTAGGCAAACCGCCATTTGCAAAATCCTTCTTGTGACCTGTCATGTACGATCTGGGTTTCATTCCTTAGATCAAGGACTCACCAGGGCTACACTGTCGTGGGCAATCCATTAAATTTATCATATACAGAAACTATTTTGTGTGAATCTTGAATTTACTTTTGTTCATTTTGCATAGTAGTCAGTGAACTGAAGTCAGAGTAACTGTGTGTTTTGAAAATTTCACCCTAAACACACCATAAGCCCATACGGTCAGACCCACATTCACCGTTCCTTCAGTTTTTTCCCCATGTGCTCTACTGACACAATGCCATTTTTCTCAGGGTGTCGTTGTGTCTTCTGGGGGATGTGATTGTCACCCATCTCACATGGTCTTCCACCAGCCACATATGAGAGGAATTGTCCTGTGTCCCTTGTTACTTTCTGTATGGCCCTGCACGCTCTGTCTAGATAGTACATGGTACCTTCATGCGTATTTCATAGTTATATCCTGAGAGATCTCCACTCCTTCAGTTTAATTTTCCTTGTTATTTAGGGAATTCGCAAATATCTGACTTTTTTCCTAATGTGTTGGTTAATGACATGTTCAAGTTTCCAAAATGTTTAATTCTTGTGACACAAGTTCATTGGTCACTAATAAGACAAGCAACGTTTTAAGGATCACCCACAACATAGTTTCTCGCTATGATATTTTCCATTGGTTCTCTGTTGATTTCTGGTTGTTTTGATAGTAATGTAGAAGTTTCGCGAAGCATCTCCTCTGAACCACTCTCCCCGGTGTTGCACGTGTCACATCCCAAGCTCCCGGAGGCCAGGGGACTCCACTTAATTTGCTGTAAGAGGCGCAGCTTCATGCTGCGGGTTAATAAAACTTTTGATGGAGTAACATAGACGTCAGTCAAGTGTACACGTGTGTGTCCTCCCCATTCATCACCAACGCACATTCTCATAAATTCAAGATAGTTATTTAGCACTGCTCCAAAAGCAATTACTGACAAGCTGCCCACGAATCAGGAGCATTTCCATGCAGGAGATTTCAGATTGATTCCGTGATCTACCGGTTTGGGTGTGAAAAGTTTGAGTTAGAAAGTAAAGTAAAATTAGACTCCATACATCTTTTTTTTTTCTTTCTGACTTTCTCTCTCTGCCTCTCCCCCACAGCCCCACAAAAGGTTCAGCCACCAGTAGCCGAGTCCCTTCCCAATGCCTTGCTGCTCTCCTGGGATCCACCCAGACAGGCAAATGGTGTTATAACTCGGTACTCTTTGTACATGGATGGGATGCTGATTTACTCGGGTGCTGAGGACAACTACACGGTCACAGGTAAGGCTTCTGCTATTGTCACACCCACCCTCACACTCCCCTCACCCCAGACATTCACTCACACTCCAGATAACTACAGGACATGATTATAGGAAAATGTAATTTTCAATTTTTTTTTCATTTTTGCCACCTGTTCCATGATCTTTATGATTGTTTAGTCAGATGGTGAAACCAAAGCTAAAAAAAAAAAAAAAGAAAGAAAGGAAAGCCGCCCCCACCCCACTTCACACTGGTAGAACATCCACTCCTATGATGCTCCACTTCGTACCTTGGTCCCTTCCACAGCTGCCTCTTTGCTCAGGTGCAGAGGGGACCTTGGAAAGGCCCCAGTTCCCAAGAAACCAAACGCAGCTCATTCTCTGCCTTCTACTGAACTCAGGATTGAAGCTGGGACAAGTGTGGTCTCCCTCAGATACTCTGAGGGCCAGGACTAGTCAGTGATGTCCTTCAAATTCTATGATCATGTGACTACTTACCTTAACTACTCATGAATGTGGAAAATCTTAAGGTACAGAAGTGTGGCTGCCAGGGGTTTGAATTTTAAAGCATGTGACAATAATAATACTACTAATAATAATACAAATACAATATAGTCTTGGGTCTGTCCTGGCACTAGGGTAAAATGAAGTCAGTTGTTGGAGCACTTTCGAAAGTCAAGAGGCCTGTGCCAGGCTTGCTGTCTCTACCATGTTGATGTTGGTGTGATACTAACAGTGACTACATATTTCATGTTATTTTAATATGTGCTCTTGGGATCTCAGGTGAGATATTCTTAGTCAGATATTGATTGATTTAAAAACTGAGGCCCGGAGATATTAAGTTCTTTGTGAAAGGTCACGCCAAGTTAGAATTGGAGGGAGAATAAATTATTTATGCACTCACTCATTCGCATTAATGCCAAGAAGTAAGGTTGTAACAGGGCATCTAACACGCACGGTCTCTTCTCTACTGTCCCTAGGCTTCCTGGGCCACATGCTTGGGCTGGATTGAGGCCTTTGTGGATGGATGCATTCACATTTACTTGCATTTTATGTCTCTTCTTTAGTGTAAGGGTATTAGGATTTTAAAAGAGCCCGGGAGTATGTTCTTTATTCATTGTGATTGGATAAAATTCTGCAATACAAGATGTCCCAAAAGTTTGTTAATTTTTCTTACGTAGAGTAACTTTTGGGACACCCTGGACATTGAAACTTGTGTTGCATAAGTCTTCTCACAGTACGAGTCTTCAAATATAATGACAAATTCATGTTAAACAAATGTTTATATTCTGTTGTATTTTATATCTTTAATAATTTTATATGCATGATGACCTCTGGGACATCCAGATCATCAGATAGAAATTATCTTCTGAGGTTTACAAGTGAAGAAACTGAGGCATAGAGAGGTCAAGGTCACAGAGCCCGTAAGAATTTGACTTTGACACCAACCCCAGAATTCTGGCTCCGCTGGAAAAAGGGTGGTCTCAAAGTCAGTCCTTGATCCCTTTAAGCACGTAGTTTCTAAACCTGTAACTCACATCTACACTCCACAGTGTCTTGAAAAAAGTGGATGGTATAAAAATACAACATCATGTTAGCATTTGGCAAAAAAGAGCTATAATTATTTTCCATAGAATACAAACTTCAAGTAACAAATTTTAAAAAATAGATTACAGTAGATTGATTTTATCTTGACGATGCTGGATCACAGATTGAAATTGATGGCTTTGTTTTAATTAAAAATTATAGACTAAAGGAATTTTTTCAGAGATAATTATTATTATTACCCCCCACACACTGGAATGAGCATTATACATGTATTAATAACTAATACGCAAAAACATTTTTCAAGGACTGAAATATGTTTTTGTACATAATGTAATATCATGATTTTTATGGATCGAGAGAGCACTTCAGATGGGAATCCTTCCAGCCTTGCCCAGTAGTGCTCTGTGCACACACCCGTAGTGCTTGGGGACTGTCTTGGAGCCTCTCACCTTTCTTTGTTTTTGTGACCTTGAACAGACTGCCTGTGAAGTGTCATGAGGACAGGATCTCCGCTGTTATGTTCATTACTGTGTCTCTAAGACCTACCGCAAAATGGGTAGTGACTCAGCAGGGTTGGAACAATGAATGAACGAAAGTTCCTGACAGCTGTAAACAAAGGAAGACAGCAAGGGAAGAAGATGGAGGGTAGAAATGGGGCAGGGAAGAAAAAACAATGGAGAAAAGAGAAGGAAAAAAATCTAAAGGAAAAGAAAGTAAGGTACCGTTCATGCTCAGAATGAATGCGGAATTGGGCCACTGGGACGCGGTGAGGCACAGTGGGCTTTGAATATGTACAAAGTGGGCAGAAGAACCACAAGATACAACTGTATAGTGCAAAACTGGACGAGCCGTGTGGGGAGGGGGAAGGAAGGAATTCACCTCACTTCCCAGTACCGCCGGCAGAGAGTGTATATTCTGCATTTTGTGTAGTGGAATTCCCAACAGAACTATGTGACTCTAGGATCTGCAGTGAGCGATCGTGGTACCTTGCCATCCTGAGTGGCCCAGTACAATAGATGCCCTGACTGTAATACAAAGTGCAGGAAGTGGAGCATCATTTCTCAACATGCTGGCCATCTCCTCAAGCTACGGTGGTGATAGGTTTTTCAGTGATTTGCACTGTGCGTACCGTTCTAGAGAATTCTATATCCAATGTCAACTTCAACATTTTCTTCGTAGCCTTCTTGAGTTCTCTGGTGCTCTTGGTGCCAAATAACTTAAAGGAGCATCCTTGAACTGTAGTATTCTTCCTAAGAGGGGAACTGAGCCTTGAAGTTTAAGGTAGAGTTGAGAGATCTATTCAATTGATCTAATTGTCTAAAATGAAGCCTTGACAGGTTTAAGAAAATGTAGTGGGGAGTTAGAGGAACTAGTTCAAATGTAGGTCTGACTGGTTCTAAAGTTCATGCTTTTAATCTCTATGCATTCCTCTGTTGAGTGTATCATGTAGTCCCTCTTTGTAACTCTGAGAAAGAGAAACCTGATTTGGACTGCAAAACATCTGTATCCACCTTCTGTAGCTGCCATAGCAAAATAGCACAGCCAGGGACTTAAGACAACAAAAAGCTCCCTCCCCACTGTCTAGAGGTTAGAAATCTAAGGTCAAAGTGTCCTTAGGGTTGTGTTCTTCTAAGATCTTTGGCTTAAATATGGCCATGGCTGTGGTTACACTTAATTGTGTCAACTTGATTGGCTTGGAAGCTGTCAAAAGATTAGTGAAGCCTGTTTCTGAGTGTGTCTTTGTGGGCTACAGAGACATCGCCTTGGGGTATACCGTGTGGTCCCTGACTCCTGGTCCCTGGCCCTGTTCCCCTGCCCTGCTGGCTGCTGATGACTGCAAAACTTTGCACCACCACCCCTTTCTGCCATGATATTTCTACTTTGGAGCCGGCCTGCCATGGACTGAATTCCTGATATCATGAGGAAAATTAAACTCCTTTTTCTTTAAGTCACAGGTGTCACATGCTGTGTCCCACAAACAAGAACACTGACTAATGTGTCCACCTTCTTTCTCATTGTGTCCCTATAGGGGCAAACACATCCTTGGACTCTTTCCCACTTCCTGAATGGATGCCTGCCCTACTGGCTACATCTTTTCTCTCCTGACTTCATTAATCTTAATTATCTTTTTGAAGACCTAGTCTCCAAATGCAGTCACATGGGAGAGTAGGGTCTCACTATACATTTTTGGAGGACACGATTTGGTTCCTAACAGTACCCGGAAGGTACTGTTCCTCTCCACTGTTAGATTAGGCTGAATGTCCCCTTTGCAGGGATGTTGAAGTTGCCTGAGAGATGAATAAAGTGGCCTTTCAGGTCCCACATTTCCTTACATCATGACACATGTCTATGTTGCTGTGGGTCCCTCTAGCCTGTCTTGGTGTTGGAGTGCATGTGACCCTCTAGCTTTCCCACGTGGAGTGGTTTATGAGTGGAACCTCCATCCTTGAGGCCTAGAACTTGCCGGAAAAGCGGCAGAGGAGGGCCGGTAAAATGGACTTTCCACTGCTGTTACGTCTTTTCATAGAAAATGGAAAGGGAAGATGCCACCTACTAGATTAGGCAGAGAATTCACAATGTTTTTGAACTCTAGAAGTAATATCTGCTTGTTGAAGATCATTTTAAAAGATCACTATCTAATACCTGGTAATATCAACACACAAAGAGAAGTTCTTAACATTTCGTGTAATTCTCTTTAGTACTCTATTCACTTTAACAAAGTTAATCTAGACTCTGTTTAATTTTATATCCTTCCATTCACCCCTGCTGTAACAGTCTCTCCATATCATTACACATATTTTCTAAAAATATTTCTAAAACACATTACTTCATCTAATAGATGTGCATTGATGCATTTAACCATTTGAATTTTTGTCTCTATTTTGAATATATTGTGTGATATTGTTATGTGCAAATCTTTTTTTGCTAGATTTTAGCAGAAGAACAACTAAATAAAAGGTAGAGAGCTCTTATAGAATATTTAAAATACATTGTCACATTATTTCCAGCAGTAAATATTGTAAAATCTTTGATCATTTTACACATACTTTATTTTTATTTACATTTTTAAATGTTTTATTTCTTTTATTAAGCGCTGGTCAAACTGAATGCTTTCCTGTAACATTATTAGAAATTTTTACTCTATTTTTATTTTCCTGATCAGTCAATGAGCAAATATTTTCTAGGAGAAAAGAATAATTTTGAAATTTGCCCAAGAGCTGTATTTTTTTAATTCCTTGTTCTTCCTGGTTAGTCCCCAGCACTATCTAAAATTCTTTGCCCTCTACACTTTCAAAAACTTCCTTAACAACTTCTCTTCATTCATGTCTTCTCCTAAGTGTTCAAAGTGTCAACTTTTTTTTTCCTCATTTCTGCCCCATTTCTCAGCGATTCCTTTCGAGGTCTTCTCATAGACCTGACGTTGTCACATGGTGTCTAGTGAATGACTCTTTCTGGCCTGGTGAGTACTGGTAAAAGCACAGGCATTTCCATCCTGGAGCCATTTAGCACCTAGGTGCTTCGACTTTTTTCTTCGTTCTCTTAAATATGAAACATTAAAAGTCAAAGGCATAGCTGCACCTTGAGTTAGTACAAAATATATTTTAAAATGCATACAGTTCAAATTTTTGCCTCACACAAGCCATAAGCTAGTAGTATGCTGGGTCAATTCTGACACTGAAAAATGAATCCAGTTAGAGAACCTCCCGAAGGCTGTTGATGTTTGCTATAATAAATAGCACACACTCTAAGTCAAACTTTTTCATTCGGTATTCAAAGGTAATGGATTTTTCGTAACCATAGTAACCTTGGTGTATTTCTGGATAAATACATGAGGTATATACATTCTAGTTTTATTTTTGAATATAAACTACCACATTATGTATTACTAATAATATGAAAAATAGGATGTAGGTTAGTATGATGACAGCTTAAACTAGTATGCATTTTTCTTCTGCAAAAAATAAATATTTATCAAAAGTATAGGTTCAATTAATTTTTCCCCGTTTTGTGATATTCCAATGGTGCCATTTATCTTTTTCCCCAAGATCTCCATTAATCTCTTATTTCCGTCCTGTAACAGACTTTTAAGAAGTTTGAGGTAAAAGCAATTGGGCTTTAAAGCTTATGATTAAAAACATTATGAAAAGATTGAAGAACCTCCATTGGTATCACCAGAAGAGCTATGGTGGGCCACTCAGATATGTGTGTAAAATATGTTCATACATGCGTGGGACAAAGAAATTCTTTGTGAGTCTGTTCAACGTATCAGGATTGTTTCAAACTTCAGACTACATAGGATCCTGATTGGTGGTGGCTTTCCAGACTGTAGCCAATCAGACCATTCTCATTTTTGGTGGACATCCTACCAGAAAGTGGCATTCTTTAAGAAGATTTTGGGAGATTTTAGGAAGGCCTGCAAAGAATAGCAAGGTGGTAGTGATTAAACACAGATATAAGATATGATTAAAAATGCCATGAATGCTTACGTTTGAAGAAAGTCAGCATAAAAACAGACACATTGCCCCCAAAATCCTTCCACTCACTTTCAAAGTACTTATTCCATTTTCCTTACTATGTCCTGAAGCAGTTCTGGAAGTCTTCTATTGGAGGGTTTTCAGTTGCTCTTCATGTCCTGAATTGATGCCAAATATTTACCTCTTGTGGTCATTTAGCCTTTGGGATATAGCTAGAAATCACACAGAGCCATGTCCAGTGGGTCAGATGGATGAGGACATACGGTCATGTTTTCTGAGCCTGTCGTTCTGTTGGGTGGCACTCAGCAGCAGCAGCCACTATATTTTCAGTCCGCCTCATGGAAAGTCGCTCATGAAAGAGGACTTCTAGAGCCACTTTGAAAGATAGAACAAGTGGGTTGGAAACACAGGGGTGTCACTTGAGAGGCTTACCATAACAGCTGTTTTGGAATTTAAACCTTTGCCAGATATGTTGATTATTCCTTGTACATCAGACATCAAACATGGCAAAAAGGTTGACGTGACTCCTGGTGAAAGGGGGAGAAGTGGCGCCTCCGAGCAGTCCTGCGTTCACTACAGAAATTATTTTCAGTTAGCCCATCCTAAGCCACTTCTGTTGATGGTTTCTGGAAACTTCAAGAAGGATATACCAGTGGAAAGAACACACTAAATCTTGGCATATGTGTATGCTTATGTGTGTCATCTAATTAATCTTTGATGGTCCTTTGGCTGTATGTAGATGGTACTGTAGAGCCAAGTGTGACATCTTTCTGCTACTGCTCCTTGAGGTAGTAAGACACAGGTAACAGCAATGTAAGGTGGTCTCTGTGTGTTGCGTATGTGGGCGGGTGGGTGAAGGGGGGAGAAAAGGAGAAGGGGAAAGGAGGATAGGAGAGAGGACAGAAGAGAGACTGGGAAACAGAAAAAAACAGTGGATGAAATTCTGGTAAATTCAGATAGGCGATAAGCATTTACATGTCTAACCAGTTATAAGTGCTAAAACTTTTCTTTCTGGCCTTATTTGTCAAGGTCAAAACGCAGCGTGCATAAACAGCAAAATAAAAATGCTCATCTTAAACCTTCCAAACACTTAAGTCTCATGATAGGAAATTTATTGAAGAAGGAGTTGCATTGCTTATGGCACAATAAAAAGCATTTAAAGGTTAGGTACTTTTAACCAAGCATTCTGAGGATCCTTATCAACACTCTACAATTTGCACTAAATTATATGCATGCACGCAGATGGTTTAGAATAGGTTCTCTCATAGCAAAATACAACCTCAGTTTAACCTGCATATGTTTTCTTTTTAATTTTGCAATTTTGAACGCCACAATGCAGTGCATGGAAAACATCCCACTTACATAATATCACCAAAGGGAATACTGTTAAAAATCTGCGTGTTTTCCACTCTAAGCTGAAGTATTAATAAGGCCGAGGATGTGAGGTGTTCCAGATAAAACCATGATCTCATCCATGAGTCACCATGGGGCCTTTTTATGTCACAGCCACACGCACTTAATTATGCAAACTCTAAGCAACCTTGCGGCTACAGGAGGGATGGGGAATTTAAGCTGTGAGAAGCAGCCAGGGTCATCAGAGGCCAGGTTACTAAAGCTACTGACTTTCGGGCCACAGTCTACAGTGTTTACTCAAGGCTCAGAAGGATACCTTAGGTTTGTGTGTGACAGAGGATGCTTTGCTTTCCAGAGTCACATTTAGATAGCAAAGGGTCAAAAGAAATGAATTAAGTGGTACACAATATTATCCTTTGTACTTACCCGTGAGCAGTGCAAACAAAGTGTCATTCTTCCATAAGGTACTTCTACAACGCACCGGTATGTGAACAAAAGTACATCCATTTAGATCTATGTACACATATTTCTCTGATCTGTTAACCAAATAGGTAACTATCCTACTGTCAAGTGCTGAGAAGGGACTGGGTGTGAAGGATTTCAGAGGGATGGGGAATGCCAGAGAACTAGAATGATGTGTATGCACATCTGTGGCAGCGCCACCCAAACTGAACAGTAACATTATCCGCACCCCAGAAGCCCTCAGGTGTGTGCCCTTGAGTTGTACCTGTTCATAGCCCAGACTGGCTGTATTGTTTTAGAGCTTAATGGAAGAGGAGTTAAAGAGTGTGTGTCCTTTTGTTTCCACTGGTTTCTCCTGGAAGAGTGGGTCAGAATTGTCTCTTGTTTTGCTGTGCTCCCTGGTTCCTGAAACCTGTGGCCCAAGACTGTGGCTTACATAGCATCACTTGTTAAATCCCTGCCTTCCAGAGGGCCATTGAAGATGGGGAAGATGAGGCATCTACCTCTTCTCCAAGTCTAAGTCTAACCTGGGAAGTCACCGCAGAAATGTTTCCTCTGGGGAGAGCCCAGCACAGAAAATCATTACCCCTGCATAGTACAAAAAAAAAAAAAAAAAATCCCATCTCAACAATGGAATGTTGTAATGTTGTACAACTGCATTGCTTACAATGCTGTAGGTGAACATTACATGTCAAAATGTGTTAGAAAACAAACATTTTAACAGACTATGGCTTGAGCCAATTTAAGTAAAATATGCATACGTGTGTGCGTTAACACACGAGTATACCCACTACAGGTCTATACAGGGATATTCACCCCAGCACTGGCAAATAATGGGATTCAAGTCTTTTCTTCTTTTTAAGCTTTTTCATTTGTTAAATGATCTCTACTTTAGACATTAGAAATCAGATTTTTTTGGTATTTTCCCCAGTTTTATTATATGTGGTAAAATTGGTACAAGGGAGACATTTTATGAATCAGAGTGCACATCCCTAATAATGGTTTCTTTCTTTCTAGTTTTCCTTTGTCCCTGTATTGACATTTAACTTTGGTAAGCTCCACACAGTTCCTCCAGACTTTCACACCGTGTCTTCTCCTCCACGCCTCTAGCCTTGTCTACAGCCATCCCATTGTTACACAGATACAATAACTCACCTCAATTCCCCCTTCTTTGGTTCACAAACACTTCCGTAGCCTTAAACATTTGTCATCTGAATATACATTAACTTATTTTAAAGAAGCTAAGTCTTAAATGAAAACAAGGATCTCATGGCAGAGCGTATAGCTACTGTGTTGTGGGTTCTTTTTGTCATCTATGTTGTACCTACCACATTGGGATGAGGACAGAGTTGGAGGCTCACAGACTTGTAGTGGGTGCAGTTGAAATGAATTAAATTGAAAGAAAACACCGAGAGTTGGTAAATTAATATTTTAGAGTAAATAACAAATACTGATGCATAATTCAGATGTAATTAATATGCTAAACTTAGTAAGCAGTTTTAATGAAGTGGGCTGTTCCTGTAGCTTCCTAGAAATTTTTATTTAATCACCTAACATGTAGCAAAAAAAGTCTTTTTCTTCCTTCTTTCTTTCTTTCTTTCTTTCTTTCTTTCTTTCTTTCTTGTCTTGCTTGTATTTGTTCACTGGGGCTCCCATAGAACAGCGGCAGTGGCACAAATCATGTGACTTCAACAGCAGATTTTGCCAATTCACCATTCCGGAGGCTGAAAAGTCCCAGATCGCATTAGTGGGTGCAGTGGTGACTTTTTCTGAAATCAGTAGAGAATCTATTCCATGCCTCTTTCCTGGATTTTGGTGGCTTGCTGGTGATGGTTGGCTTGTGTACACATCACCCCAGTCCTTGCCTTCACCTTTATGCACACCCTCCCCCTGTGCATGTCTGAGTCTGACATTTCACTTTTCTTTCCTTTGCCTTTTGCTTGAATGTGTACACAGGACATGTTCATTTGCATATTGGTTACATGCGACTTGGGGATTTGCTGCCCATTTATGTCACTTGTTGACCTAATTTTTCCCTGCCTCTTTCCCTTTCTCATCCTTTCTCCTCCTCCTCCTACACTCAAGATCCCTTCCCATCTCCCCACATCTGTCTCCCAATTTTCTGCCCTCTCTATTACATTATGTTCTTTGATTCACTGGTATTTTGGTAATCTCATATAAGAAATATCACATGACACTTAATCTTCTGCGTTTGGTTTATTCTTGCTACGCATTATCAATTCAAGGTGCACCCGTGTTCTTACAAATGCTTCCAATTTTTTTCCATACCCCATAATATATGGATGTCACGTTTCCTTTAACCATCACAGAGACCCATACATACTCTTGTTTACAGCAGAGCAACTCATAGTAGCCAATTCTTGGAAACAACCTAAAATTTCCCCTTTAGTGGGGACACCATTCATAATGGATTGGGACCTGCCCTAATGACTGTACCTCACCTGAAGACAACTGCAAGATTCCTATTTCCAAAAAAGGATACATTCTGGGTTTCTGGAGACTAGAATTTCATCATCCAAATTTTGAGAGAGACACAATTCACCGATAATTCTAGTTGTAATTGTGTATTTGATGCTGTAATTAATAATATTCTGAACTATCCTCAAGCACCTAAAAATCTTAATGAAGATAAAATATCTGTTTCAAAATCAATTTGAAAAAGAATGCATTCTATACTGTAAAATTGAGGGGAAAAGGATAATCACTTCTGTCTGAAATGCCAGTTAATATTTGTTTCCAGTGTAGACATTCACTGTTTATCTAAACATGGAGAATGCAATGGAGAACAAAAGATTCTAAAGCTCTGTGTTTGTGGCACTTCTGGTTCTGTGGGAGATGGTTCAAGAAGGCCTCTTGTTCTTCATTTAACAATCGAAGGTCAAAAGAGCAAGGCGAGTGTCTCGTGCCTCATTCCTACCAGGCACCATTCCAGTTCATTACTTCCGTGCCTGCCTTCAATTCTATCCTCTACGCCCCACATTCTCTGGGGATACGAAGTTCTCCTCCTCGTTTCATTCATCTTTGGTTCAGTAAAGACCTGAGCACATAGATCTTCCCTGCCCCTTCTCCACTGCAGCTTGTGGCAGCATCCTGTGTGGTTTCTACTTTTCCATGGATGAGCCAATGCATAGCTTCTTTACATTCTTGGCTACAGAAATCTTGGCTGGACTTTTTAGCGTCTGGTTCCCATTTTTGTATCCAGACCCTTGCTTTCCTCTGGAAATAGTCCTTGTCTAATGCTCTATATCTAAATATTCTAAAGCTAAAATACTCTGTGTCTAAAAGTATTGCATGTGAATATCCTATTGTCCAATAACAATCACCAGTGTCGCTCATTACATGTGCTGAAATTATTTGTATTCCAGATTGTGTCTTAGTTCTACCTTATCTCCCCACCTCTTAGTCTGTCTTTCCATCTCTCCTGAGCTACCTCCGTAGTGTAGAGTTTGACCGGTTTTCAATTGTCTCAACTACCACATGCCATCATTCTTACACTCTGAAAACTCATCAGTGACAGAGCAGTCCAAGTGTGTCTCTCATGCCTCACGTTGGGGTCCCGAGCTCTGCTCCCCATACAGACTGGTGCCATTCTGGTAGCTGGTGACCTCTAATGTCCATCAGTAGCCTCTGGTGATGATACTGCACCTTTGTTTCTCTGATTCGTATGCCACAACCAATTCTTCAGTCGCAGTCCACAATTCTTCCATTGACCTCGTTGAATCTTAGCAGACAACTTTGTTGAACACCTCAGAGGAAGCGCATGGATGGATCCCGTGGTTTGGTATCCCAGGACCTGTTAGCTTCCCTACCTCAGAGTCAGATCTTCCCGTTCTCCCTTAAGAAGCAAAGACATGTCCATTTCCCCACAGAAGGCTTAGCCCCAGCGTCCCGTGTTCTACTACCCTACGAAGCACATCTCTCTTGGCCAGCCTTACCTTTCCTGTGCCTTCATTTCTCTTCCTGTTCTCTTTGTGTTTGGAGCACCTCACATCTCTTTTGTGTAGTAGGGCTAGGGAGACAAACATGGAAAAGACGTATTTATTTTTTCTGAATCTCTCCGCCACTCACGTGCTCTGCCTATCTTTCATATCCGCACAATCACAAATCTCAGTTCCATTGGCTTTCTTTTGTTTCCCAAGTTTCCGGTGATTCTCTAACACAGTATCTAAAACTAGAGGCCTTAATCGAAAAATGTATTTTCTCAAAGCTCCAAGGTCTAGAAGATTGAAATCAGAAGTCTCGGCAGGGCCTTCCTGCCTCTGAGAACTGCAAAGGAGTCCTGCCCTCTTCTTCCAAGTTCTGATAATTCTTGGCAATCCTTGTTTTGTTGTTATGTCGCTGTAATCTCCATTTCTATTATTACCCAGTGGTTTCTGGGTGCCCACATGTTTCTCTTCCTTTAAGACAAGCAGATGTAGTGGGTTTATGGTCCACCCTAAAACAATATAATCTCAGTTTAGCTTGATTCTATCTCCAAGAAGCTCCTCTCCAAACAAGGTTGCAGTCATCTTGACAAGGGCTGAGGACTTGAATATATTTTTGATGTGGGCAAAATTAGACCTAAACACTCCACTGGCTACATAACTACTTCATCAATCAGTCAAAACTGTTCTAATCCAGATTGTTTAAACTTCTTGCTACCTACGGTTCCAGGACAGTGTGGACGCCACAGTGATCTTACCTCGGGTCCTTGAGCGTTCCTTCTCTTGGGAATGTCTAAGGCATCACATCCTCCATGTGTCCGTGTTCTCAAACCTTGTGTGATCTTCCTCTTCTCTTTCCACTCACAGGTGTTGATTTATCTCATAGTTCTTCTTGGATCTCTATACGCACTATCTCTATGGGGGCCTGATAACTTCCGTTTAGCTCACCAGTTGGTGTTTACTGGCCATGAATGCTTTGCTAACTGCACAGCCTCTAGGCATTTTTATTTTAGCTTCCACATACTGAGCTTACTTTCTCTGCCAAATCCCACCAATGTGTCCTTTTTCTGAGCTTCCCTTCCTTGGAAATAGTATTCATTGTTTTGCCTGCAAAGAAAGAAAGAAAGAACCCTGGCATTATTCTCCGATTGTGTCTCCCTTATCTCTCACATTCAATCTTCCACTAAAATCTGAATTCCCATGTTGGCCTACAACACGTGTCATCCAGCTCTTGCTGCTTTGCTGACATTCTGTCGTTTTGCCGCCTTCCATTTATTTCTACAATGCTCACTGGCATTCTTTCTGTTTCTGTTTGTTTTTGAGATATCATATGTTCTTTCTCATTTCTGGGCCCTTCGCTTTTTTATTTTCTCTGACTGGAAATCGCATGCTGTCATTGCTTACATGATAGCTGGATCACTGAGTTCTTGGATCTTATATGACCTTCTCTGTGTTCGACAATGCAATCACGGCTGTGTGTGCGCACGCACACACACACACACACACACACACACACACACACACACACACCCCACAGGGACACATGCATACAGGTTTCACAATAGAAACACAGTAGAAATGTATCATTCACCTGTTCCTTTGAATCACTGAGCACATGGAAAGACTGGTCACTAGTGTTCTCTTCCTCTGCAGTCACTCAGGGACACAGGCCGCTACAGCCTCTGCCACTCTTAGCAAATGACTTCCAGGGTTTCTCGGGGGTTGCCTTCACTGGTCAACAAATGTAGAAAAAGGCTGGAAAGATCATTGTTGGGATTTTTTATGGACCAGGCCTGGGAGTAAAAGTGTCATTTCTTACCCACATTACAGTGACGACAATTCAGTCTTGTAGTCACCCTAAGTGCCAGGGAGATTTAGTAGTCAGCTGAAGCAAGACCCTCGTGTAAACCTTTCTGTAAGTCAGAAGTTTGGATGAGCTTAGCTGGGTTCTTGATTAGAATCCTGAAAAGCCAAACTCAAGGTGGTAAGTAGTTTGGGCTGTCACCTGGAGACTCAGGCAAAGAATTCACATCTACTTCTATAAGTTGGTGAGAGAATTTGGTTTCTTGCAGTGGTCTGTTTGAGGCTCCTGGTCCCCTGCTGGCTCCCATCCAAGGTCTACTTTGAACTACTAAAGGCCAGGCCCTGTCATGTGGCCCCTCCATCTGAGTGACAGAACTTCCATAGTACTATATTGTCCTCATGCTTAAAATCCCTCCGACCTCCTCTACCACTGGTTAGAGAAAACTCCAGCCACCACACTTCTCTACAACTTATTCTTCATGATAATACTTAGCCATGGTTCATTGAAGACTGAAGATATTAAGTACAAGTTTTCAAGAATAAAGCTCGCAGGTTTTGAATAGCTTTTATTACCATATGTTGTTATAACTCCTCTAGTTTGTTGTTACTGTTACTCTCTTAGTGTGTTTGAATTTTGAGCTTTATCATTGGCAGGGACGTGTTGGTAAGAGCCTCCTTCATGTAGGATTTGATACTATCCTGTAGTTCCAGGAATCCACTGTGGGGTTGGAATGTGTTGCCTCTGGATAGAGGATGCCATTGGACCTGCTCCGAAAGGGCTCGTCATTAGATCAGTCCCACCAGCCTCCTCTCTGTTTCTCCTATATAAGGGAGTTTTGCACAGGACTCTTGTCAAATTCTGTTCCAACCACACCTCAAAGGGCGACAGTTAATAAGAGTTGTTCTTCAACTTATTCCTACCACAGGATTTTAAGACAGAATGACTCACTCGGGGCTCTTACTTTCTACACGACCTTACTTAACCTTGGTTTCCTAGTAGCATGGTCATGACAGTTGCTACCTCAGGGATTTAGTGTGAGAATTAAATGCGACAATACATATAAAAATGATCCACTTGTAACTCTTTTGTGGAAACAGCAAATGGCCCGCAACCACATGCTTTTAATTGTAGAAATAATAAAGCTGGTGTGTCATAATTAAGATTCTTCATGATAAAAAGCCTTTGAAGAAAGAAAACAGTTGTTATGTGTGGTATTCAAATCAGAAAGCCCTCTGAAGGGTATATATAAGCTACATATTCATTTAATGTAGGAAAGGTTTATTGAGCACCTACTGTGTATATTGGAGGTCAGAAGTTATGCACATAGCGTGAAAAGGAGCAGCACTGTCCTACAAATTATTCTCAGGTCAACTGGCTTAGATTCATAACATAATATCAAATAGAACGCTTTCCATTCTCAGATAAATTCTATAATAGAAGTGAGAAAAGGAAAGAGATGTTCAACCCCAGTTTGGAGACAAGATGTCACAGGGAAGTGCATTTTTGTAGGATTTGGAATCTCAGAACTGAGGAGGAGACCAGGCTACGGGACAAGATGGAAAAGTCAACAGACCCAGCCCTAGAAGTGGCTCCTTCATATAGGTGAGCAAGGACAGAGTTTCATAGGACTGGGGGTCCTGGGTAAGTAGCCAGTGCTGAGGAACACAAAAGAGTCAGATGATCTAAGTGCCACGGTACATTGTGACATCTAGACGTCACTCTGAGGCCATGAAGATCCACTGATGGATGTTCAGTAATGAAATATCATGAGCTGACCCACGTCTTGGAGAATAAGTAGGTCAAGCCCAGCACTGTTCCCCGAGAGTCGAGTCTGAACTTGTGACCCCGCTGTCATCTCTGTTCAGTAGGCAAAGGGACACGCGAGCTGGAAGTTTCCAATGCAAGATGCTAATTGGGCTTAACAATACAGATGGCAGAGGGTGGAAGGGGAGCAAAGCATTACGTTTATTTGTTAACAGCTCTATTGTATTATATCTCTGTGCATCGGCCAGTGTAAAAATCTGCTTATTTTAAATCCTTTTAAACAGTGTTTAAATATTTCCTGATGACCCAATCTGTTAAGGTTTTACCCTTGGTGCAGATTTCCATTAACCTTGTTGCAGATACTGAGCCTACAATGGCATATTTTTGGGGGCCTCCATCCCAGAAAAAAGCCTAGTGACATCATTATAAACCCACATCTGGATAAACCGCTGAGTGTTTGTCTTTCTATCCGATTTAGGAAATGCAGCAAACTACCAGAGAATACCGGGATTAACCGTCCCTGGATCTCAGATTATTAGGGTGCCCTTTCTCTAACGATATAGACAGAGAGGGATTAAAGTCCCTAAAGCTGTAAACGATATAGAAAAAGAACCGGTGCACAGATAGCAGGGGTCTTAGGGGAATTCAGTTCTATTGAACCCGTAAGAGCAATAGCAAAGGAAAAAAAAAAAGGCAGAGATTAAATTCAAAGTACCTTTTTCTTATGTCTGCTGTTGATATTTTTTATTGCTTGGGGAGATTCTGTATGGATTCTTTGGTTCCCTGAAGGATAAAATTCCCATGATGATTTTATAAGTTTTCTTGAAAATAATGTCTTTGTATCATAGATAAAAATTAACGTCCAGGAAAATTTAGGTTACATCTTTTAGTCAGGTCACTTATGAAACACAGTAATATACTTTTTAATTACTTGATTACTATTGTAGATTAAAAAAGTCTTCAGTATAATTTATTTTGTACCTGGGGATGTTTAAATGGTACAAAACAGTGATTATTATTCTTTCTTAGTTTTCTAAACTATATTTTCTCAATCCTTAGTCCCAAGTCCTGATTCTTCCAGTTTGGGGGATAGAAAGGCAACGGCCTCATCCTCACCTCCTTCTGTAGTAATATCAATTCCCCAATGCAGTGTGCTGCCTTTCTGCATGAACTGAGAGACACAATCATCAATAGCTCTGAACTCATTACCTGGTGGCTGTAAAACTGTCCAGATAGCTCCAGATTGGAAATTACTTAGGAAATACTGTGATTGGTTCATCCTGGGTCCCATGCCCATCTTTGACAACTAAGGGACGCATTCTGGTTACTAAAGAAAAAAGGAATAATAAACTTAGAGCCTCTGAAGAAATGACACTGGCCTAGGGCACCCTCCTTCCTAGTATAGACTCTCACAGCTTGAATATTTGGACCATTCATTAAATTTGAAAATATTAGAATTCTATCGTCAGTAAAGCTTGCTGTCATTACCTATTTATGTTTTCCTTGTGGACAGATGCAGTTGATGCCCAGGCCTCCTTAGAAATCACCTAAGTCTACTACTTGTCGTCATCATTTTGAAACCTTTCCTGACTTTTTTGCGTATTCCTTTTTTTGTTGGTTTATCTTTTGAAATTTCTTTTGAAATTTTCAAATCTATGAGTAGGTGACTTCCCTTCTAAGTGAAAAAGCCTATCTTTAGTTTCTGTACACGTGTGTGTGTGTGTGTGTCTGTCCGTGTGTGTGTATACTAAAAGAAGCTTATTCACTCACCCCTTCCAGTTTTGATCCTCAGCATGAGATGTCCATCCCAAAGCTGTCCTTATACTGTCAACTGTGCGGTCCATACTGGTGCCGCAGCTGAGGTGCTCTGTCTCTTCTCGTTTCTGTACATTCAACATGTGTGTTTACAAGGATTGCCTACGATTTCCCTGGCACTGAGAGATGCAGATGACTAGGGTGCTAAATTTCACAGAACCTGGAATTTCTGGGTTGTAAATTGTCTTATCCTGTGTTTGGGCTAGCTGGTTTAAATCTTACGGCTAAAACTAGTAAGAGTAAAAACATGACAGATTTTGTCTCAAGCATATTATAGACTTTTACATTTTGGTGTGCCTGAGATTGCTTCAGAGTTATTTTTCTAGTCATCCATATATAACATAATCACACAATAGGATGTAATTAAGAAGCTAACGAACATTAACAGAAGCAAAGGTTAGCTAATCCCTAATAGTGCACTGAAATACTATGTGGATATGACTAGAGTAGGCAGATCGTGTGTACAGAGGGGCAGTCTTCAATTTATATTGTGAAGGAGTTGATCTGAAAACGGCACTCGATTCTCTGCTAACATTTGAGTACTTAGGTTTGGATGTGTAGACTACCTGCTTCTGGAGGGACACACAGCATTTAGTAGTGGATAAGCCTCTGGAAGGCAGCTGAGTAACAGAGAAGCAAAAAGGGAAGGAAATCTAATTGTCATGCAAGATCTTTGGTATCTTTAGGCACTATACTACATGCATATGCATTAGCAAATTGTCCATTCAAAATTAAGGGTAATTTGAAAATGTTAAGGCAGTTGTCCTCCCTTATTTACAGGAGAGATATTTTGGGTTATAAGTGTAACATCTTCTGATTTGTTTTTGGTCACATGGCTATCCACACGTTGTTTAGGTTAGACAGCTTCATCAGGTTTTACCACTTTATAGTAAAGAGCAAACTACCAAATTGCTAAATTATTTTTAGTCAGGCTTTCAAAGGCTCTACTGCATTATAAAAGATATTTCACAGTATGTTTAAGGAAATCATGGAAATATGTGAGTTATTTCATAATTCTGTTATAAACACAGCAATTCCAACATTTTTATGTAAATATTTTATACGCGAAGAGTGTGTGCCTGCATGTGTGTACACGCGCGTGTATGGGTGCGCGTGCGCTCTGGATATTAAACCCAAGGTCTTCCCACTGAGCTAAAAACCCAGTTTCCTTCCTCTCTCTTTTTTATTTTGAGACAGCGTCTCACAAAGTCACTAACTTGCCCAGGCTGCGCTCAAATCTGTGATTCAACTGCCTCAGTCTGTCCTGGTGCTGGAGTTGCAGGCCTGTGCCACCACACCTAGCTAGTATGTGCATTTCTAATCCCTGGATATTTTGATACATTATTTAAAGTGTTACAGTCTTTTGCCTGTCTCATGAGTGCTCTTAACACACATTATAATATTTACTGTTTTCATGAACCTACATAACATTCAATTTAAAAATATTTTTGTCATTTACATTTTATCTTGCTTGTGGTGGTTTTTAAAGGAAGTTTTTTTTTCCTTTTTTCTTTTTTTGCTTAAACTTGTAGTGTAACCGAGAAACATTTCCCACCATTGTGAGGTCCTTGGAAAAGCGTAGGTCTTTTCCATTACTCCCCAAAACAAATATTTTCTTGTGTTTTCATTTGAAAATTTATACCCAAATAGCTTAACATGTTAGTTCTGTTTGCCTGTAAGTTATCTAGTAAAATTTAAGTTTTAGAAACTATTTTCATTTTGTAGAGGAAATAGAGACTAGGAAGAGCAAAATGTTTTGCCTAAAATCATAAACCCAGTGTTGTGGTTAGGATCTGGAGTGTCCCCCAAAAGCCTCCTGTATTTTAATGTTATGGATTGTCTATGGAGCCGTGTAATGTTGGTGGATTGGGATCTGGCCTGGAGGGGTGGATTGCAGTTGTTTGGATTAGGGGTGTGTGACTTAAGACTAAAGACTTGTGAGTTAAGACTAAGGGCGTGTAGTGGCCACACCTTGATACCCAGATGCAGGAGAGACAAAGACTGGGACTTGGACTAGTCTCAGGAGTCTCACTTGCCTGCCTGTCTGTGATGTCCTGAGAAGCTGCCTCCACCTCTCTGCCTCTGCCGTGTACTTCCATTGCTGCTGGCCGCCCCTGAATGGACTGTGACCATCTGAAACTCTGAGCTAAAATAAACCTCTCCTTTCCTAAATTTGTGCGTGTCAGGTACTGAGTTACCGCAACGAAAAAGTAACCGAGACACCCAGTTACTGGCATAACTAGGAACAGAATTTTGGTACTTCGATCATATTCTGACTCCCAATTCATAGCTAAAAGCTTAAAAGAGAAGAAAAATGGTATGAAAAATTAATAACATTCGGTGGTGTCAAAATATTCCTGCAACACTGATATCCTTGTCGCATTATAGATGAATTCTTAAAGACAACATGTCAATTAAAATGTCTCTGATCCGGATGTTAGCTTCAGTTTTTAAATTTTAGCTCAAGCCTACTGATTTAACTATCTGGTATTATGCCCTTGCAAGTTAAGGAGGTAGGTGCGAAGAAGGCAATCTGTAGAGTGAAGCAAGGAAGGGGGATCTTAGTCCTCCAAATCCGTGAAGGGATGCAGCCTAATCCCAACGTTTTATGACTCTGTTACCGCAAAATTTCATGTCATTGCTGGTTCCGTAAACTGTTAATCCACTCACAGAAATGGTAGATTGTACTTACGTCTGCCATGGCAATCAGTATGCTATAGGCCTGGGAGCTTAAACAATAGAAACTGGTCTCACAGTTCTGGTGCTAGAAACCTCAGACCAACCTGATGCATGTAGACATGGTGGTTTGTCATTTCCTTCATTCTGTACCCCTCACTCAGATCACTTGGCAGACTCTACTAGAATGATGAGTTGGTTGTCTTCCCCACTAAATCCTGATACCTGGAATGCAGGTAAAAACTATAGCTGTGCGTTTCACCTTGAACATGTATGTGGTAGGAGTTGTGTTAGCTTTCCAGTACTGTAACGACTACCTGAGGTAGTCAACTTACAGAGACAGAAGATTTATTTTGGCTCATGGTTTTCAAGGTGCCAGTCCATGGTTGTTTGGCTTTGTTGCTTTTGGACCTGTGGTGTAGCCGAATCTCATTAGGGTGGGGACACATCATGGTGGACCCAAGCCACCTCTTCTTATCACAGAGGCAGGAGGTACAGACTAGACTCACAAAATTATTCTTGAGGCTGTGTCTCCTGTGATTTTAAATCTCCCACTGGGCTCCACATCCTAAACTTTCCACCATCTCCAGCCTGAGGATGAAATCTTCATCCCATTGTGGGACAGTCTAGTTCCAAACCGTAGCAGAACACAATCGTTGTTTCCAGAATGAAGGAAAGAATCAACATTAAAAAAGAAACTATTTGTTGTGCTGTAGTGTATTTTCTGGAACGCCAGACCAATAGGATAGTTAGGAGGCAAACTAATTTCTCTGAGACCGACCTCAGGCAAGTGGCGTTAGGAAAGTAACTGGGGTCCCAGTGGTTGATGCTCATGGGGGTATGGATTTGCTCCCTCTTTCCCTCTTGTAAGATAACATGGGCTCTTGCAAACCTCAGGGAAAAGCCCTAGAAAGGTGCCTTCCCATGGGTAAAAATGATACACACAAATATATCCAAGTGAAAACATGAGTCATTTCAAAAATGTTTGAAGTAAAGTAATAAACTATGCGTAACTCAAAAAAAAATTGGTACTTAACAAAGTTTTCTATTGGATTTAATGTTTTTGGTTTGAGGTCTCACTGTTACCCTCGCTGGCCCAAAACTCAAGAGATCCTCTTCTCCACCAACTAGCTGAGTCCTTAGATGTGGACCACTATATCTAGATGATTTGTACATATTTTAAAAATAAAATGCTTGCTTTACTATGCATGGGAACAGAATGCATGTTAGAACACAACTCAAGATATCCACAGAGGCATTCCGCTTTTCGTCTGAGAAACCCAGTCCAAGATTCTTGTGGTCCCACTCATTCAAGTCTGGATCAAGAGATAGGAGTTCCAACAAGAAAATCATTGCATAGACCAGTTTAGGGAAGCTTGTCTCATATAAACCGACCTTTGAAGGCTACTTTGCTGTGACAGTATTGAACTGTCATCTGTATACTTTTATCCTAGCCTGTGGTAGAATTGCAGGTAAGCCCCACACCTTCTAAAAACGTATTACCAAGTAGGCAAATACTTGATGATTATTTCACGCGGGAACATTACTGTGTCACTTTTGTAGGTTTATTGTGCAAAAAAAAAATATCAAGAGGATGAAAGTCATATATTCAATTAGGTTGGAACTTGGCTGTCCCAAAGATTACAGAAACAACTTTCAGAGATTTTTCTTCTGCTGAATCACAGCTGAGGAGTGAGGCTTCATTTTAGAATAGGAATAAAATAACTAGTTTCCAGAAGGCTACTCCCCTTCCATGTGAACTGATCCCCAACACACTTTTTTCAAGACCTTTCTTAAATGTAGCATCTGGAAAGTTTCCTCTGTGGGGAAAACATTTCATAAAAATTGAAAGTTTGGATTTTCTGTTTTTACACCATTTTGTTTGAGTGGCAGCTATAGTCTACTACTATAGAGAGAATATTTTAGAAGGTGTGTGGTACAGCTCACTGAAAAATACATGAAGCAACTATTAATTACAGTGTTTAATGAGCATAGTGGGAAATGGGAAAATAAAAATCTTGTAAAATTACTACCATGGAAGGTCTAAGAAAAGTTCCTCCTAATTTTGGTGAGACTGAGTTTGCGCACCAAATATAATTTAGACACATGAAGATGTTTGTTCTCAGACAAATAAATGGCTCCATAATAATTTGCTTTCTGTCTTTGTCGGATGAGCATCATTGCAAAAGTACATACCTGGACTTATATTTTATCAGCATTCTCATAATTTATTTTTACATGTACTTTTCTGGGTAACATGATAAAAAACAAAAAGCCTAAAAATAAGACTGAATAAGATGAACACCAGCATTGTGTTGAGTTTGCATTTGTGAGGGTTCTGATGCAAAGGCCTTCCCTGGAATTTGTCATTAATCAGTGTCACTTTAGTTCCTCCCTAAATTAGTGCTTCACAGAAGTAGTTCACTGTCCTTAGTAGGCGATACAAAATAACTTGTAATTGTGCACATATATTCTTCTGAAACCATTTAGTGTCTTACAATTTGCAAAGCAATATAAAGTAATTCAGAACCATTGTCATCCTCATACTAGATGAATCAAAGTGCGGAACATCTAACCCGGAACAATGTATAGCTAAAAAAAGAGCTATTTGAGAGAATTCTTGTCACCTGTTGTACCTCAGCACATAAGCTGCGTAGGGGATGCACACGCTACACATCCAACACACACTAGTGTAGGGAAGAAGCAGACAAATGCTGCAGGCCCGTGAGCCCAGCACTCTGGGAAGCTGATGCGGGAGAATGCCAAGTCCAAACTCAGCATGGATTCTTTAGAGACCTGGTGAGGCCCTGTCTCAAAATAAAAATGATTTGGGTATGTACCTCAGTGTGATGACTTGGGTTCAATCTCTAGTACAGCAAAAAAGAAAAATTATTTCTGAATGTGTGTACTAAGTTGCTATTCAGTTAAATATACATGTTTTCTTGTACAAAAAAAGTTGACCATATGTTTTGGAGTTTATTTGATTGTATGACAAACCTTTTAAGAGAATATTATTCCTAGTATTCATGTTAATTCATGAGGGTGGCATCCATGTAAGCTCCTGGATAACGATTTCACTTGTCATCTTGTGCGATCCATTCTCCGTTATGAAACGCTTTGCTGGCCTGTGCCTTAGTTTATCTTCATAATGTGAGAGGTAGAGATGGAAAAATATACTGCCCAGGCTCTTTTCTTTACGAAATAAGCCAACATCAGGGGTTCCTTCCCATTTCCACAAATAACTAACAACGCCCAAGTCTTTTCTGAGTCCCTACATTTTTTTTCTTTTTGGGCTTTTGTTTCCTTTTCTCCACCATAATTCCATCTAGAAGTGCTTCAAGTTTGCCTGCCTGCTTTTGTACTGATTTTTTTCCTGTAAAAGCAGCTACACTAAAGAAAAAGGAACAGAGGTCACTTGAATGGTTACTAGACAACCTCAGATACAGACAGTGCCACCTTTATCAGTGGAAACGTTGTAAGGATCTCACTTTGGGTCCGAGTCCTAGCTCAGTGTTTAAAGCTTTAGGACTGGGTTGGGACTGGGAACGAGTCTCTTGTTTTTCTAATTTGTATGATACTAGTTTAATTTTCTGGTGTATGCTTATGGACGTATCTCCAAGAGTTAAAGAGCTGGTGTCCTGAGAAAACTGAAAAAAACACTCATCGTTGTATAAGGAAGGGCCCTGTCATAATTAACAAATACATAACACTGTTCCGTGTCAGGTCCTGCTCAGATGACTTACATCTACACTTAATGTTAGCGTAAACATATATTCAAGATGTGTTTACGTGGATACAGCCTAGCTTCGTACTTTTATTTGTTTTGTAAAGTATAGCTTGTGTGCATGTGCATGCACACACACGTGTGTGTGTGTGTGTGTGTGTTTGTGTGTGGACAAGTGGTTATTATCTAAATGAGACTATTATTTTTCACTCATCTGGGTGAACAAACATCTATCTCGCTTTGTTTTGTGTTGTCATTTATTTTTGGTTCGTCTTATATTTGTTTGCTTTGAATAGTCTGAGAGGAAAAGAGAAATTTGTGTTGGGACCTAAAGGGGGGAAGATGCCCGGGATTACTTTCTCTTTTGGTCGCCCATAAGTCAACCAGGTTTTACTTTCCTCTAATAAGCCACAATTTTAAAGGTAGAGTCCACCTGAGAGCACACTGAGGTTCGAAGCACAAGATGTGAGGTACGGAGCACCTGTTAATTTCACCCTAACCTGGATACAAATAGGCGGTCAGTTCATATAGACTTTCTCGAGTTATCTCACATCCGTTCACTCACATGTACAAGGAAATGTCATGAGTTCTAGCGTCTGTGTTTTACTGGCTCGTTTCCTTCCACCTGCTGTAGCTGATGTCTGCTTCTTGCATATGAGTTCTGAGGTATTCTGGAGAAGTTCTTGTGGGTTTTCTTTCTTGCACTTCGGAAGCTAGGAGAAGTACATAGGTTGAGGTCTGGAAAGGTCCCAAGCACAGGAGCCTCCATCCCCGTGAGAGCTCTCTCAGCATGAGGATGTTCTGCCAATTTAAAACCTTCTCAATTCCTTTTCTTTCGGTGTTTTTATATAGGCTCCATGACATCAATGTAATTCATTCATTCATTGACTAGGAGTGATTCACTTACTCAGCCCCTCCATCAACCATTGCCATTTGGCCTTTCAGGTGACCAGCCTTGACCTTCAAAGTTATGTGCATAACGCAGGCCTGTAATCCCCACTCTCTGGGAAGCTGAGGCAGGAGGGTCACAAGTTTCAGCCCAGCCTGGGCAGCTCAGTGATTTAGCAAGTCTGTGTCTTGAAATACAAATAAAAAAGACTGGGCATGTAGTTCAGTGTGGAAACCCTGGGTTTGATCTCCTGGACTTAACAAAAGGGTTTCTAGGGCTTCTTCAAGAATCTCTATATAAAAGAAGTCCCTGGCATTTCAGTCAGGAAATTTCAAGGATTTAGGACTCAGGTACAGAAAGGGAGCACTTTTTTGTTTTCTTAATACTAGAGATTGAACCTAAGGTCTTCATATTGAGCAACATCTCCTGTTTTCCCTCCTTCCCTCTCCCTCCCTCTCTCCCTCCCTCTCTCTCTCTCTCTCTCTCTCTCTCTCTCTCTCTCTCTCTCTCTCTCTCTCTCTCTCCTTCTTTCTTATCATCCTAGATAGCCTAGCAGTTTGAACTCCACCAGAACTGCTGAGGGCAGAATGTTTTCTCTGGAAATTGTCAGTTTTTGCTCGTTGTGCCTTCTGCTGATTGGATGAGGCAGTCCCAACATGACCAGCGTGTGCTTTGCTTAGAGTTAACCGGTTGTAAATGGCAATTGCATCTAAAAAATATCTTTATAGCAACATCTACACCAGAGTTTGACCAAATGCAGGGGTATCACAGCCTCTCCATGTCAACATATAATATTATGCATCACACACACACATTATCTCGTATGTGTAAGATGTTCCACAATAAACCTGTAATAGCATATACACTTAGATAATGCAAGTGGTTTTCTTGACAGAGTACTAACAGAGAGGTATTTGAAAATTACTATCTTAGAAGGGGGAAAAAAAACTCTGTCGTTAAATGGAAATGGCTCCGGAGACAATCCAGTGACAAGATCTACATCGATGGGCTGAAATATTTTTGATTATTAATTTGCACTTTGGTACTCAAGATTTCTCAGCTTGTAGAAATGCAGCGGTCCAATGTCATGCGTTTTACTTTTACTAGCAGATGTAGGAGCACAACTCTCATAGGCTATTTATACATACCCTAACATTACAATTGAAATTCTGGGAAACTGTTGTGTTCATCTTAAACACGTTCTTCTATGTGCAGAGCTTTGAGGGGCAACTTGCTCAGCGTAGTGTTCCAAATGAGTTGCAAGGACGTTTATGATGAATTAATTAAACAAACGTGACTCTGTCTCTGTAACTCTAAGAGCAAATATCTAAAAAGTAAATATTTTCCCACAATGTTCCGAATGCCAAGTTTTCTAGAAAAACAGACATCCAGCTTAAGCTTAGAGGGCATCTAACCCAGAATTCTCTTTGTATAGATGAAGGAATCAAAGTCAGTAGGAGCATGACTTCTGCTGCGGCTGCATGCTTTATGCGGACAGCCAGTGGCAGAGCCCAGCCTGGGCAAGGTTTCCTAACTCCTTAAACCACCACTAGCACTGCTGTGTTCTGTGAAGCCACCAGCCCTAAATCCAATGGCTCCCCCAAGCTGCTCCCACTTCTGTCTCCGGTGCCATTTCCTTCTCTCTGTGTCCTGTGCCACAGCTGTCCCCGGCCTGTGTTGAGCTCAGCCAACCATTCGTCAGCAGGAGCGTGCAAAATCATCCTACGAAGCTCCTGCCAACTCACCCCCTTCAGAGGATCCCCCCCTTCTTTAAAGTTTTAACAATTTTCAATTTAAATGTCATACCTTTGGTAAAATATTTATGTTCATCTGGTCACTTAAAATTCTCTTTCTGAAAAGACCGAGAGAGAGGTTTCCATATTTAAATGAAAGATTTAATGTTTCTGATTAGCAAAAAAGTTCATAAAACAACAAGGATAAAATGGTTTTCAGTGGACTTGTTTGATACTTACTGACGGCATGGAAAGCACAAATATTGGGTGCTATATTCAGAGAAGCGGTTGGGTTAGCAATTGCTGAAATACTAAATATTGTCAGCAAACACATGCTAACATATTGCTACTCTCAATTAATTAGAAAAAGAGGAACATTCCAGCAGACACGGGCCAAGTACATTAACAGGCACTTCTCAAAGAAAAAAATAAGTGTGAATGTTGCAGATGATGATGATTATCAGCAAAGATTGTAATGAAGCAAATGAGATCCTGCCTAACATGTATCAAATTGTAGATGCTTTTGGAAACCTCATTTCTCCAAACTGATAAGGAGAATGTGATAAGAGCTCATTCAAAAGATGGGGACGTGCGTTAAACTTGGCGATTTATATACCAAAATGGCAGCCGTGTTTATTGCAGAGTCTGTTATTACGGGCCGTCCCCTTCTGCTCTGCCAAGTTCCGCGCCGTTGCCTCTGCACTCTCTGGGCCCCGCACTAGGGGGCGCCATAACGAGCTCTAGGGAGGGGCAGGACGTGATGGGTTCTGTGTCTGCGAATGTCAGATGGGAAGTCCTTCCTACAGGACACCTCTGTTCCCAGGTGGGTGTGGACATCCCGGCAAGGGCAGCGGCGGCTTGGCCTGCCTTTGGTGAGGGGTCCCTTTCCCCTTCCCCACGTGATGTAAAATCTCTTCTTTCTGATAACTCCATGTGATTTATCCATTCCCGTGTCAGGACTCCGGGTGGTGCCCCTTGGCTTGGAAATTCCATTTATAAGCAGTTCTGATAAAGATATAACGAAGCCTGTACTTAACAATACAGTAAGTCTGTACTAGGTGTCATGGTGGGAGGGAAAGGGACAACGGTGAAACTGTGTTTGAGTGGGAAGGAGGAATTAATTCAAGCAGGGAGAACTGGAGAAGCCTTCGTACAGACATTGCACCTGAACGATGGCACGGGGGTTGCCGAAGAAGGAACATGGACATCGAGCCACTCAAAAGAGCAATGTGGCTCTGGAGGGCAGCATCGTGATTTCCGTGCACTGTCCACTGCCGAGTGCTGGCCGAGGTCAGGACAAGAACTGAATTAATATTAGAGGATTGATTGTGGGTCTTCCTTGAGAACTGTCCTCAGGTGATACTTCACTAAGCTGGCAGAGTACTTAACAGTGGCTGGCAAATGGTAGGTGGTAGTCAATGTTACAGCTATCATCATTACTGAACTCAGAGTGTCCTACCTTCACCGCCATATTTTATCAAGAACGCTGATTCATTAAGTATTATTTTCTTGACACAGCTGTGCAGACATGTATTATTCTTCTCATTATCCACTTAATAATATGTCACATGAGCATCATCCTGCAAAATATCCTGTGATTGCTAAGTTTGTTGAAGAAATAAGACAGTTGCAAATAACTGCCACAGTCTGGAAGAGGACCTTTCAGTTTTTGCAAAACTAAAAACTAAGCCAAGTCATATGACTAAAGTTTGTTTAGGACATAACCTCCGAAAGTTTTGTCCACTCCTCTCTTTGTTTAGTGTATCGAAATCATTGATGAAAATCAAAAGCCAGCTACCGACTTCCTCCATCTGTATCTCTCTATGCCTGGAGCCCAGGGCGAGGAGCTGGTAGTATGTTAGAGTGGGTGTGTAAGGGCGGGGGCAGTGCCAGGAGATTGGCTGTGCCAATCTACAGTGAATATTTACATTTAAAGCAATTCGTGGGCTGGGGGTGTATCTCAGTGGTTAGAGCACGTACTTCGCATTGACAGGCCCTGGATTCAATTCCCCAGCATCACATAGAAATTAGCCAGGTGTCGTGGTATTTGCTGATAATTCCAACTGCTTGGAAGGCTGAGGCAGGAAGATCGCTGTGGTTCAAGATCAGCCTGGGCTACATAGTTCGGGACCAGACTGGGATACAGAGCAAGACCCTGTCCCCCTCAAAAAAAATAAAAAATCATTACAGTCAAAGACACATTCCCTTCCTTTCCCTCAAAATGCTCCCTCTTGCTTAAAGCACGTGCATGTCTACTGTTCTTGACGTTTTCTGAAGTAGTTCTGGAAGTCCTCTTTCCCAAACAGCTTCAATGGCACTGTTGTGGTGACCTCATGTCTTGAACTGAATCAAATCATTGACATGTCATGGTCATGTTGACTTGGGAAAGAGCCAGAACTCCCAGGGTGCCAACTCCAGCGGACAAGGTGGATGAGGCCACGTTGTCATGGTCATGCTTTCCTGTTGGGTGGCACTCAGTAGCAACAGTGACATCGCAAAGACTCTCAGGGAAGGGGACTTCCAGAAGTGCTCCAGAAAGTGGCAAGAATGGTGAAGTGAGTGTGTCCTCGAGCAGGGACGGATTGTGAGGGAGACGAATGACAGTGTGTCTTTTACTTGCACCCTAATATTTTTATTTTAAATAGGCATTACATTTTTTGATTAGTCCCTGAAAAACCTTGGGTTCCATTTGCTGTAATTTATTACAAAGACAATATTAGAGAGATTGCAGAGGCCTGGAAGACAGCTAGCTATGAATGCTGTCAGTCAAAAAGAGAGGAAGATGAAGCACCCCCCCCCCCCCCCTTTATCACAGCTGACAGGAATGGTTGTCCTCCTCATTCCCTGGACTCCTGACTGAGGACTCCCGGTAGACAAGGGCGTGGGCATGTGCCATTTGCTTCAGTCACCATGAAAACTCCAGGTCTTTTGATTTTTTTTTCTGTTTTCTTGCTGTGATAAGGTCTTACTTTTCCTTCATCGGGAGTGTCCAAACTGTGTGGAGCCAAGGTGAGGTCCCTAAGAAGATGCATCTTGGTTCTCAAAGAGTTTGTAGAACCATGGGCAGTTGGGGCTAGTGTAGAGAAGCTTCCAAGACAAATGTGTAAAAGAGCTACCTACGTGAAGGACCATCAGGAGATGCTCTGTGGGTAGAATGCTGAGCAGGATTTTGATAAAAGGAGAGGATGTTTCCAGTACTTTGGGAGGCTGAAACAAGACGATCGCAAGTTCGAGCCTGGCCTGGGAACTTAGCAGCTTAGGGAGACCTCGTCTCAAATAAACAGTAAAACGGGACTGGGCTGTAGCTCAGAGTGGAGGCCCTGTGTTCAATCCTCACTGGCATGAAAGAAAAAAAGGTGGGAGGAATGTGCAGACTTCTTGATGAGGTGGAAAACATCAAAATCGAGAGTCGAAGAATTTGTAATTTGAATACAGTTCCAAATATGAGTTCTTATCAGGGCGAAAGATTTCCAAGTTGGCAAGCGAGATTGAAAGCACACGGCCCAGCTGGCCAAACAGAAGCTTGTTTCAAGGTAAGGCTGCTCTCTGAGGACCAGAAGAGCCAGGATGTCAGGCTACGTAAGCCTGGTTTTCTTCATTCTAAGGTTGGAGTCTGATTTCTCTGGGTTAAAAGATGGAGCAAGCAATTGTGAAACAAGGGTGAGTGACCGTGTGGCAGAGATGAAACGACCTGATGTGGCCGGCGCCCCAGGACGTGGCTCCCTGCTCTCCTGGCATCCGTGGTGTGCACACCTCTCATGTCAACTGTCGCCTACCAGTGGTTCTCAGTAAGAATATCAGATGACTGAGACGGGAGTGGTCACTGCCTAGAATGTTCCCTCACTCAAGTGGTTATTTGTGGGAAGGACGCAAATAAGGAGAAAAGAAAAATTGAAGAAGGAGGGAAGCCCTTCCTTTTCCATTTATGGAACATTAGGAATGTATCTGAAACCACCGGCTGGCGAGAGTTTACATCCTAAAGAAGCCAGAACTCTTCCAGGTTTTCCAGTGGGAGAACAAGATAAGGAGATATAAATTCCTCAGTTTACACCGGGAACTAAAAGAAAATCATTGTCTACTTATTGGTTCATTCTGTAAATTGAGATCGATGAAATTCTCTGGACGACAGCGTGAAATCAATCGTAAAATAGCATATAATTCACGGCCGGTATTGTAAATTATAGTTTGCTTGACAGTCATCGGTGAGGTTTTCATGCGCGGGGATGCATTTCTGTGTAACACGTCTTGAGGATCCATTTCTGATGCATGTTAGAGTGATTTCTTTTTCCCTGTCCACATCTCCCTGTGTTTAGTCTTATACAAATGATGCAATCAAGCACACGGAAAACAAGATGTTGTTGCTGCAGGCCCTGGGCCCTAACAAACAGTGGCCTTATGTTTCCAAGATGCCCCCTCCTCCCTTTCCTGGACTCAGATTTGTGTACATACCTGCAAATGTTTGAACCCCTTGATCCATTACATTACCCTTGAGGGGCCCGGCCACATCTGTAGAGACTTATTACCCAACCAGTTGCAGTCAAACCGGGAGGAGAGAGTTATCATTAGAATCCTCTTTGCTTTGCATTTGAAGTTGATTCTGTCTGTGGTTTCACTCCCAGAGAACATCTTAGCTCTGCTTCCCTGGAACCCTGTTTTTTACCTTGCATTTAACTTTTTGGGGCTGGAAAATCTCTCCTATTGATTTCTTTTTTTGTGTAGCTACTTCTTACCCCTCCCCTGATGCCACCTCCTCTTCACTGATTCTGCTGTCTTTCCAAGGACTTCACAGCTAGGCCACCAGTACAGTCCCTTCTGCCATGAGCCAAGTCACAGTCCATCCTCTTCCTCGTCCCATCATTCGAAGAACACTAGTGATGCTTCATCCTCTTATGGAATTGCACAGAGAATAATCCACTTTGGCCCGAACAGCGCAGGCATAAAAATGACTAGAAATTTTTTTCAAAAATCAATGTCATCAGATAGCTTTCTTTTATACTGCTGAGTTTTTGTATTTCAGATTTTCAGAGTTAAAGAAAATCCTCCATGTCTTTGGTATTGACAGCATAGAATCATATTTCATAAACTGAAAATGTGGCCTAATGGCTTATATATTTTGTGAGGTAACAAAAAAAGTAAAAATAATTTGATTCTGCTTAGGTCCTAAGAGTTGTGGAGAGGCATGGTCATTATAAGCAAGAGGAGGGCCTGGCAGCGTAAGTGGCCTCCATGACTTCAGGACATACACCCACATCCCCATCTCAGGACATTTCTGCCTTCATTTCTGCAATGCAGCTTTATACCCGACTTTACTCTCAAACCACTCAGGAGTGAGTAAATCCTAGACACTCCTAGGCTTCCTACCTGTCTGCTTGTCTGAAACTATTGGGGTTTTTTTGTTTGTTTGTTTGTTTTGGTTTGGTTTGGTTTTTTTAGTGTTCCTCCCCACCTGGAACTGGGCCATTCCTGGTGCCATCCCCTCTGTGCAAGCCACCAATGTAGAGGCAGCCTTCAGAGCCAGCAGAACTCCTCATTGCTTCCCCATACATGTCACTTTTGCATGGTCTTCTGTGGCCTGGCCTGCCTACAGTTACCCCTGTCTTCTGTCTGGGTTGCCTCTTAGACTGTTACGGTTTAGATCTAACATGTCTCTGAAAAGCCTCATGCGTTGGAAAGGCAATTAGATTATCGAAGTAAATTGAATCAAGTGAATGGACCCATTGTTGATTTCACATGCTGTTAGGAGGTAAGGCCTAGTCACGAGGAGCAGGCGACTGGGGACATCACGCCGGAGGGTATATACTTTTGCTCCAAACTTCTCACTCACTCTCTGATTCCTGTCTTGCCATGCAGTGAACAGCTTTCCTCATGCTAGGCCCTCTGCCGTGCTATTCTACCATTTCCAGCAAATCTCAGGCAGGCTGAGACCTCTAAGGCCACCATAAACCTTCCCCCCCTTAAGTTGTGGATGTTGGGGACTGTGTTCTGGGGGTGACAGTGATGAAGGCTGTGCTGACGTAGTCTCCACTTGGGCGATATGTCAAGTCCTCTTCTGGGAAACCACGTGTTTCTTTTTCTTTCTGTCATTTCTCCATTAGCCCGGGAAGCTGTGGACAGAACCAGAGAGTTAAATACCTCCTCCTCCTCCCAAACACTGTGTCCAAGGTCCAAGTCACATCCCTGTTCCCTCAGAAGTTTTAACTACATAGACGTTTTGATTCTAGTTTTTGCTCCTTGAGTTGACTGTATGATTTAATTGACAGAAATATAGATATGAATTAAATGGGAGTAACAGTGTCAAATGCAGGGAAATACAGAGGGAAAACAATAATTTTTGAGTGGCTGCTGTATTGATCTCAGTCCGTGTGGCACAGAGCACTAGCAGATCCAGAGGAGAGAGCCAGACCTTCCATCTTAGCCCCCCCAGCTCATCAAGCTGATCAGCCAAACCATGAACACTGTGGGGGGAAAAGCACAATGCAGAAAAAAATGAGCTAAGAAACGAGACAGTTCTCATTGAGAAGTTCCAAGGGCTCTGTTCAAATTGGAAACCCAAAAGTTATAGTGGGCTTCTCAGTGTGTTTCGCGATGTCTCTGAAACATGCCTTAGTGGTGTGAAAGGGTTATGTGAGTAGATGATGGGATTTACCTAGCGCTAGGAAGTGGGGTAGCAGACACAGTGGATGTTGTACCCAGTGTTCCTATTGCTGGCACACAGAAACTGACCCCTACAACTTAAAGAAGGTTAATGTGAGTCAGAGTTGGGGAATGGGCGTCATGGTTGGCTGTCTCCAGTGCAGAAGCATCATGGAACAAGGGTGTGGTGGCGCGAAACCGTGTAGAAATGTGCTCCACAGATCCACTGGCCGTATCCCAAAGCCGATCAAGTTGATTTACCATTCTAACCAGTACAGTGGGATGCCGATGGGGTCCAGATCCTAGTGACCTATAACTTTATAATGTTTGATCAAAAATCACAGTAAAAAAAAAAAACAACTATGGCAATGTTCTGGAAATAAGACCGTACCAAGAGACTTGACATTGTGTGGGGAGAAAGGACTGATGGCAACATTGAGGCTAAGTTAGAAGAAGAGGGAAGTCGCCAGCTTGTGGCTGCTGAGGGTAGTTCTTAGATTTAGAATCTTGGAAACAGTTCCAAAGATGATCAAGTTGTGGGTATAACTAAGCAGGATGAATGAAGTGGAGGTCAAGGGTATTGCATTTGAGGGAGTTAAAATGAAGCCAGATTCAGAGATGAGTCATTACTGAGGATATTCGAATCGCCAAAAAAAAAAAAAAGATTATGATTGAAAAGAATACTGAGCCAATGCTGAAGTCATTGAGGAAAGGGTCAGTGTGACATCAGAGGTGTTACACAGTATGTGTTACATAGGTTTGGGGCATATAGTCATTGAAACAATGAATTGATATTGATAAACTATGGTCATTCTTCTCCTTCTGTGTTATATATGAGTATGAAAGAAAATTTGAACAATATAACCCTCCAGAAAGCTAAATCATCTACATGACCTTAATCCAAGACTCTGTTAACATTCTGGTCTGCCTTTAGTTCCTGCTTTCCCCTGAAGCATTAGTACTAAACAGCCATGATTTTGTGCTCACTTAAATGCAGTTTTACCTCCTTATTTTGATGATAGATCCTTTTATAGTTACTGACTCTCCATTGATCTGAAAATTATATTCAAACTTGGAGATTTTTGGACAATATTAGTCTCTACATTTTGGGAAAATGGCGATTTGAGTAGAGGGCCGTGAGGTCCACCTGTGGTCCTGCTGGCTCGTCTTTTTTTGCACCACCACCACCACCAAATATGCTAGGATTAGTCATCTCATAGATCCTGGAGATTTGGATGTCAAGATGGTCGAAAATACCTCTTTGTGCTCAAAAGTGTGTACTCTCCTGGGTGGAACATCAAGATAGCCATAAATGACAAAGCAGTTTCTGCCTGATGTTGGTAATGACCCTTAGAAACTGAACAAGAAGAATAGGACAGAGAGGACCTGGGGATGATGGTGGCCAGACTGTTCAGTTGCTGTGACCATTGGAGAGATTATGTCAACTTGAGGCAATTGGGAACCACGCCTGGATTAGGCAGTTAGAAACCAGCATGGATTAGACATTTAGGAACCAGCCTAGGTTAGAGTATGAATGATTTGTGGGCCAGCAAATGGTGGAAGAGCACCCACCTGGATGTAGGAGGCCCAACTGGGAACGTGAATTGTATAAAAAGAAGGAAGAAAAAGATTGTTACAGCATTTTTTTTTCTGGGAGAGAATGGACTTGATGGGACTTGGTTTCCTGTTTGAGGACATTGGGTATTGAGTCACAGCAATGAAAGAGTAACTAAGACAGCCATCAAGAAGGACCACTCAGGAGATCAGTCAGTGTGACCGATGAGAAGAAACCACCTACCCAGGAGAAAATAGATTCTGATTAGGAGGAATAGTGCTCTCTCAAGGGCCTGGATATGGGAGCTTGGGATGTCAGAGGAACAGAAATACGTCTAGTGTGGAAGAAATGAGAAGTCAGCCCATGGGAAGTCAAATAGTATCTCATGACTACGATTAGATTTCATTCTCACAGCCGTCAGAGGATATGGTAGCGTGCTTCACTGGAGAATCTACAGGTGGCTGTTGGTTCAAATATTGGTTCTTTCTTTCCTGAGAACATGGAGCATGTAGGAAGACACCACTCGTGGACCCTTTCCCTCATCGCTCCTTCCATCAGCACTTGCACCTACACATGCAGTGTCCCCTCCCGTCCACAGACTGTTTCTCTGTTCCTCCGATGTCAAATTCCTTCACTTCTGAACTAGGTAAAATCTTTCACATTTTAAAAAACAAAGCGCTAGTTGTTCCCTCCTCTTTCATCCGTTACCAATTTCTTCTCCCTGCTGGAACATTCCCATCAGTAAGCCATGTGCCTTTTCTCTCGCTTCTATCATTCTGTAAAATCTTTGCCTAACTCTCCTTACCATCTGCTACTTGATTTCATTGCTTTCTCCTACACAGAACTTCCGGGAGCTACTCATTCGGACTGTCTCCAATCCCTTTTCTTCCATCCCCTTACAAACACATTGGCACCAGGCTTTGGGGCCCACAAACTTGTTGAGTCTTCCATTGGACAATTAACCAATTGCTGCCTTGGTGCTAACCCCAGTGATCTGTTGAAAGTCCTCATCTTATGTGAGATATAATACTTCAGTGTGAGTTCTGGATTGTGCACCGCGAAGAGGACTCCCCAGGGCACGGTAGAGGTCAGATATGGGAAAGAGGCCGGAGCCAGCTGGAGGGCTTTCGACCTCAGCATGAGCAGGAGGAGGAGATGATGTATCTAGTAATTTGGTTATTTGATTGAAGAACATTTGAAGGAAGATAAAGGATTCCTGCTTTAGCCATGGCAAGTTTCCGGTGGCACTAATGTCCTCAAACCCCGTTACATTCAGTTCAAGGCCCTGCTACTTGCTACACTGCATGCGTTGCCTTCATCCATAAAGAGCATAGCATTTCATAGTCCGGGGGTAAACCCTTAATACAAATGGGGATTTGACAAGGTTTGATTTTTGTCTATTAATATTTCTATTTTGGCCCGCCAGTCATATCAGCTCTCTCAACTAAATGTGACCTTCTGAGGACACTCACTTCCCCTTTCTGCCCGTCGTAGTCCCAATTGCCGTAGACATGGCTGCTTCCCTGTCCACAGGGAGGAAAGCATCTTGGTAGAGTGAGATCCGGGTACAGAAAACAGCCCTTGAAGTAATTGCCAAGGAAACCCCTCCCACTCGTGGCAGATATCACGAGTGAGTTTAGGTCACCTTCAGAGTGTAGGGTGCATAGAGTGAGGGGGGAACAGAGCATTCTGAGATATGGAGGAACAGATACGGTGACACCATGCTGGCGCATTTCCTTCAGCTTAAGAAACTGACTTTCAGGTGTGCATGGCAGTCAACAAACAAGGCAATGAAAGGATGATTTCTTCGCTTCCTGCAAACTGGGGAGCCAAGTTTCTGCCTCAGCAAGCTGGAATACAAGAACAGAGGGAAAACTACCCTCTCCGAAAGTTCCTTGATCTAAGAGCTTTGTAGCATCCAGTCTTATGGGTAGGTGATAGTCTCATGTGATGTGGGGCTGTTCCTTGGAACACCATTCCTGGCTGTGGCACATTCTTGCAAAAGAAAAGGAAGATGCATTTGTATATTCTAATGCCGCTGCTTCCTGCCGTCGCAGTGGCTGTTCCATCAAGAAAGACCCCTGAAGGTGCCCATGGTGCCATGGTTCCTCTCACCTGTCTGCAGTCCTTCCGTGCTGCCTTGCTTCCCGCTACCAACGTCGCAGTGCCTGTATGGTCACAGTGATTGCGGGAACCCCACCCTATGCCACCATCAGACACCTAGTAGGGTAGAAATTGCAAAGGGAGCAAGATTAAATCAAAAGCGCTATAAGCCTCATTTTGGTGACTGCTCTCTGCTCTAAAGTAACTGTATTTACCATAAGATCACTGTTCCCCTTCTTCCAGTGGCCAAAGTGTTTGACCAATTGATTGCACTTTGCATGAAACTCAAAATATTCTTTTCTTGATTTACTTTTACTGTCAATGGCAGCCAAGATCTACTCATCTGAGTTAGGTTGCATTTCATTAATCTTTTAAACACAGAATTGTAATGGTGCAAGGTTAATGAGATTTAAGAATACATGTCACTTAAATTGTGACTTCAAAAAAATTCTAGAAAGTAATTATTTTTAGTATCAACAATGTGTGAATAGTATTTAAACCTTTGTAACTTGCCTGAACTACTTAAGTTACATCACTGAATATAAATGAAGTATTTGGGGTATTTTAGAATGAAGTTAAGAAATAAACAGCTGGTTTATTCTCATGCAAGGGATAGGATATCATCCATTACAAAGGTTTGAAACGCTAAGGATGTCCATGGGAGGGAGGGATTATTTCCTGTCAGGATACCAACCCATGTTTTATACCTAGCTCAACTATAACTGTGAGCATCTCATTCATTCATTCTTTCATTCAGACACATGCACTCCACACCTACAACGTGTTGGATGTTGTTAGAGACTGAAGATGCAAAAGAAATATGTCCCTGTTGCTTCATTCAAGGTGTTCACTTCAGTGGATCTGATAGTTACATAAATAAACAATGATGACACAGTGTTACAAATGTCATGTTAACAGTATTTACAAAGTCCTGTAAATAGGGGCCTAGAAGAGATGACAGTGGCTCCACCTGGTGCCAGGGTGACAGCAGGGAGTACTGGGGAAAATGACAAGCCGAAAGTCATTGTGAGAAGCCATCTATTTGCATTTCAAAAGCAGATCCTGTTGTCTTCAAATATGCTTGATCATTTCTTTTTAACAGAGTCATTGAACTAAGACTAAACAAAGAAAATGATTTGCCTGGTCGTAGATCTTGAAGAAAACAATCAAATTGTTAAAATGAAAAAGTCAAACCAAGAGTTTGACTGACACTTGTCTGTTTAAATGTCACCATTGTCTGTTTAAGGGATGAAACGCCTTGTATTTTATTGCTATTGATTTTTATGGCAAATGATTCTGTTTTTAAGCTTTATTGAACAGTGACGCAGATAAAGGCATGCAGAGAAAGAGTAAGACCTCCTGAATAAGACGTCTGGTGGTAAATAACTGTCCTTTCTCCTCCCTCAGACTTGGGGGTCTTTACGCCCCACCGGTTTCTGCTCTGTGCATGCACACACGTTGGTTGTACAAATAGTTCCTGGGTGATGTTTCACACAGCTCAGCTGCCCCCAGAACACGTGGAGTCTCCACTTCTGACCGTCCTGGATCCTAGAACTATACATGTACGGTAAGTAGACCTGCTCTCTCTGTCACACACGGGCTCATGCAGAAACCCAGCAAGTTCAATCAGGGGAAAGGCTTGTGACATAAAATTAATTTTATTGTGATTAAATGCATAGAAGTGATTAGATCAGTGTTTCCGGGAGCTTTTGATTATGACTTGCCAACTTAATTTCCATTTTGTCTTTATGCAATCAGGCTGATCCCCATGTGTACACAGAGTCTAGGCAAACTTTAGTGAGGGAAAAACTGACCACTGGCTTGTCTACCTTGAGGATGTTTTTGTATCTAGAGTATCATTTGTCATGATTAGGATCAGGACAGTATATACACAGGTGTCCCGAAGTGCGTAGATTTGTCTTACAGATGGTGAGTTTTGGGATGCGTTATACATTGAGCTTAGTAGTTACATAGTTTTTCTCATGGTATGAGTTTTATTTCACAAATTAGGATAAACTAAACCTAAGCAAATGAATTTTATATTACATTTAAAATATTTTTACATGTATGGTGATCTTTGGGACCTTGATATATGTGCATACATATGTATACACACACTATACACACACGTTCTTTTCAAGTATAAACAAAAGTATTCTTCCTTATTCCCTTTCCATGGAAATCACAAATATGTCATTTTCGTATTTAAGCCTACTCACACTATGTTTCATATCAGAGATTCTTTCCTATGCTCTAACACATGAGGTATGAAGTATGTTGTAGCGCTGAGCGAGGATCGAGTAGCCCTCCGTCACCACTCACGCTTGTACATACTTATTTATCTCCGTTTCTCATCTGTAAAAGACAAGTTCAGACTGAATAAATGATAACATTCGTCCCTGCTTTGGATGCGTACCCTTGTCTCCGTGGAGGTCTTCATCTTGGTTTTGGTTCGCTTGAAGCCGAGCCATACACCTGGCTCCAGAACATTCCGTCCCTTTCCCTACTCTGAGTATGTCTCAGCTGGGCCACTCCCTGCCCCTTGTGCCCCTCGCCCTTCTCGCTCCCTGACACATTGTGGGCCCCATGTCCCTCTACGTTCTTTGCGCTTTCTTGGGCTGTCCGAATACACCCCATCTCTTCAATGTGCAATCCTGGCTAAGCGCTATGACCCCTCATCCAGGAAGCCCTGCTTGGCTACCTTGGCCCTTCTATCTTCAACTTCTATGTATTTGGTAACTCCATATTCACATTGTGCTAGATTGCTCGAGTTTGCAGGAAAAAATAAAACTAGTCTTATCTCTCTCAGAATTTCTCAGATATTCAGTTCTCTCAATTTTTGTCCCAACGGCTGAAAATCAAAGTCAACACTCATACATTTTTATGTTATTAGCTATTTAAAATCACCAGCAACTAGCAGGGCAGAATGATGTCATATTTTCTTACACCACCAAGGATAAGTACTTCATAGCCATGTGTGTGTTTGGGGCAATTAATCACTTCCGAACTTTCAGTGTGATTTTTAGAGGCACAAATTCAAGTTCATGTGTCCTTTGAAGATCCGACATGTCTCAGTTTCGATACGTGTGAGTGAAGGTGATTGTGCTGGCTTTTTTTTTATTCCCAGGTGGAAGCAGCCAGGAAGGACAAATGGAATTCTGGAACGCTATGTATTATATGTCTCAAATGGTACATGCGATTTCAAAAATTGGACTGTCGTCTACAACAGTACCGAACTTTCACAGGAACATGTGCTATGGAACCTTTTCCCCGGTAATAAGTATCTCATCAAGCTTGGAGTAAGTTTACGTTATTTATGTTACCTTTCTTCCCTGCTTAAAAACTCCCCTGTATTGATAATTATGCTAAAAACTAGTTTCAGATCCTAAATGTGAATTCTGTTGGTCTAATCTCTTTATTCTTACATTCCACAAAGTGATAGAATACCCACTGGATCAGTCCATTTCCCCAAATTGAATTTGGGATTATCAGAAATTATTTTATTAATGGTAGAGCTTTCCAAGTGTTGAGAGCATTCCAAAATGCTTAGATTATTATTGTAAGATTATTTCCCTGGTGAACCCATTTCATTTGAAACACAATACACAGTATGAAAATGATGACCATATATTTTTAAATGAAGGTTCAAGTGATCCCCAAATATTCTTGTTATTGTACTGTGGTTTACAGTACACTTCTCTCTCTCTCAAAAAAGTAACTTAATAAAACCTCAGGATCTAGCAGAGTTTAGAGGTTTCTTTAGGGAGACAGTAGCATTTTTAATGCAAAACAGCGCTTTAACACAAAGGTCTTTTAAAAGACCTTGATATTACTGTGGAATTTATACTCAGTGGTTCCTTTTGTTTTTTGATGAAATATAATCTTTTTTAAGTTTAATAGCACATCTGAAAATAACTGAATATAAACATGAGATTGTCCCTATTTGTTTTAAACACACTCTTCATTTTATAGCAATACCTATATAAGGATATTTGCTTTGATAAATGCCATAGAAAATATTCTGCTCTTGATTATGAATAAATTTACATTTATGTAGACACTGTGTATGCATTCATTTTACTTAACATGCTCTTGGATGCTCTAAATATTATACCACGAGAAAATAAACCGCATTCAACTATTGCCAACTGTCTGGCTAGACACCACAAAGCAAGGACAATCAGACAATGTTAAAAATCTCGTTCCAAACTGACTCCACGTACCGGGGGGTTCAGCGCACCAGATGGGCCGACAAAGCAGCACCCTCAGTTACTCGCGATTGTGTTCAGGAGTAAGACGTATGCTAACCTGATTTCAAAAGCTATCGTGAATTTCACACTGTCTTCAGAAGAACGCAGTATCAAAATCGGGAAGAGTTACAACGGCTTGGAAGTAACTAGAAATAAACAGAAATCGTTGTGTTCTTGGTTCTTGTCAGCCGGAAGCCAATGGTGTGAACAAAGGTTCCCCTCCGTGGCAGTTTTTAGGATATGCTGCTTCGTCCATCAACATCCACCTCAATGGTCTATATCTGATAATTCTGTAATACCTTGAAAAGTAAACACCACTAACTTAGGAGCATGCTTCCTTGAGTTTCATTCATACTTGGCTTCTGTATTACCTCAGGCAAATTCTCTTACCCACGCTGAGTTTTACTCTCTTTAAGCCTCATATTAAGATATTGAACTAAATGACTCTGAATGTCTTTTTGAGCCCTAAAAGTCTATGATGCTAAAAAGGAAAGGGTAGCACCAAAAATGTCCTATGGGTCCAACAACACCTGTCAGCCACTGGATGGTAATGGGGCGGCCGTGAAGACGTAGACATCATTGTCCTAATATTATAGTCAAGGACACAAGTTTGCTCACATGATTTTAAATTTTAATCTGTTTATCAGGGCAGAAAATATCCTCGTGTACCTTTAGGAAGTATTCAACTAAAAGCTTTTTTCTCTTCTTTTTCCCCTTCTTTTTAAAATTTTAACTCTGTTAACGAGTAAATGAAATGAACCAGAACATTTTAGGGTCATCCTGGTTAATTGAGGGATTGTTATATATTCCACAGTTTCAATATAATAACTAGCTCTCAAGGTCATTAGCTTAGTTGAGGGAGGTCAGTTCTCAACAAAGAAGAGTTCCCCTCATGGATTGTCTTGGGATACTAACAGCTGGAAAACAAAACACGCAGATAATAAAAGACTCAGAGCAACCTGTGGAAGAAATGGAGAAGTGTTAGGATTTGAACGACTGCTTCAGCCTGTGTTTGGAGCAGAAATGTCAACTTTATGTGGCTTCATTTAATTCTTGTGGCGAACTGGATTATAAACTCCTGAAACACACAGACACTGTGTCTTTCAAAGTGCCACGTGTGGGGTCAAGGCATGTCTGGGGGGAACCAGAAACTTAGCCGAAGTCTTCGCATGGATGGATGACCCCTGAACACAACTGTTTTATACCGAATCTGAGATTTTTGATGCAATTCACTGATCTGCTGGGAATTCCAAGTTAAGGATTCTGTGGCTCTAATGCGCCTCTTCTTCCTCATACAAGAGTAGTATGATCGTTGCTACCCTTGACGAAAAGTATTTTGAGATGTGAGGGGACACGGCTGTTTCTGATAAAGATATTAACAAAGTAAAGAGGCTGCCGTAATACAGATGTGGAGATCATGGGCGTCGTTGATAACTTTCATGTCGCTGTTGGCTACCTGTTAGTAAGTTTAACTGAGATTCTTGGGAATGATGAACTTGACTTCCTGAGGAAAAAATACCATGATGGTTAGGAAAGACCTGTTGTTTTCCTTTGCTTTAAAATATGCTGGATTCCTAACATCCTCAGACCCTGCTTGTCTGGAAGCAAACTATTGGGAAAATAGACTAGCTTCAGTTCTTTCTGCTATTACCACATTGATAAAAACAATTGATGTAACATTCCTTGTGTGCATCCTGTTGTTCCCAGGTTGACTAGCCCTTTTGGTTGGGTGGTCTTCGTTCGTGCTGGGTGGCCTTATACCTTGGTGAATTTTGTTGTTAAATGGCCATCCCTGAATAAAGTGTAAGACATGGGTTGCAGCAGCTTACTTTAATGTCTCACGTGTTCCAAAGACCTTTGCATTTCATTAAATCATCTTTAATGAGTCCCACCATTTTGTTTAGTTTTTCCAAACCAGAATTTTAATCAGCACTCAGCTATATCGAATACCCCTGGTGCCAGCTGGCGAAACAGGACACCGGCTGGTTGTCTTTCACGTAGGTGACGTCAGCCACTTCGACTAGACCCATTTTCAGGTTGCTGTTTCTTGAGGTAACTAGTTGCTAGTCCCAAAACTTTTCGTCCAGGATTCACCAAATTGGTCATCCAATGCCCTTTATTTTTAGATATTTCATTCTCAAAATGAATATGTTTTCCCCTTCATTCATATATATATATATATTCGACAACTAAGAATTAAAGAAACCAGAGACTCACCAGGACCCAACTTTAACACAGTTTCACACCTAGGTCCCAATTTCACACAACTGACACTTGCTTAAGTTATTGGGACGGGATTATTTTGGAGATGTGGGCTACTGCTTTCGTCCAGCAACAGGAAGTTGGTGTGATCTCTTCATGTGGTGGCTATAAAATGTTGTTTGTCCTCCAAAAGAAAAATTCACAACTAGTTGCAACAACAGAAAATGCTGTTTTACTATAATATAAGAAAATGTTTAAGCCAGGTCAGGTGGTACAGCACTGTAATCCTAGCACTGCGGGAGACTGAGGCAGAAGTATCACAAGTTCAAGCCCAGCCTGAACCACTTAGTGACTTAGCGAGGCTCTGTCTCAAAATAGAAAAGTAAAAAAAAAGAAGAAGAAGAAGAATTGCGAACGTGAGTGTGTAGATCACCATGAAGGCCCTGGGTTCAAGCTCTAGTACTGGATAAAACGAAAAACTATAAAATGCAGTCAGTGTCCTTCTAGACTCAGGGAAAAGGATGTTGACTGATTTAAGTATCAGAAAATCACTTCCCCCCAAATCTAAGTGAAAAGTATCACATAGGCCAAAGGAAGTAAGAAATGCTTAAGTGAAGTGTTTTGTTAGTAATATCTGTCTCTCTTCCATGAAAGGGGACTAACCTGTCCGCTTTTTACATCGTCCTAGGATTTTGCTCCATTTTCTTTATTGATTTTGGCAAAATGTAATGCCTTGTGAAGATTTTTAAATTTCAGCGTGTAGATTGCAATTATAGCCTGAGGAGGTACAGAACACAGCTGAAGCGTAGGTAGCCTTTAAGTGTCGCCGAGACGGAACCATTGCAGTGTTTGCTAGCAAGCATGCTTGGGCTGGAAAGCCCCTGGGCGTGGGACTGCACTTCCTGAATAAATGCCTGTCCGGTGTGTTGAAGAATTAAATGCGGTTTATTATGAAAGTGTAGACATATGTTTTGAATGTCTTTAACATTCACATCACCGTTTCAAGCATTAGTGATACTTTATTAAGGAAGAGGAGGTTGAGGCTCATTTTAAATTTATCAGCCATGTGTTAATGAGACCCTTCTCTGATACATCAGAAAATTACTTGACCCTCTAAGGCAAGTCACTACATATTTACTCGAGAATGCTTGGTATTGATTGAGAAATAATGTTTGATTCGATTTGACATGGTGTTGAAATATATTGGTTACTTTATAGAAATAAACAATTATATTTGCTATGGGTATTAAGACAGATTTATCTTAAGAGGTTAAAGGGAATATTAAAAGAATCTAGGCTTTTGTTATAAATTCTCTTTCTTTGATGTTCATCTGAACTTTGGGGACCTCGAGTGACACACACTGTTCTGCATCCCTGGTCAGGCTTGCACGGGAGGTGGGTGTGCCCTGAGCGAGGCCAGTGAAGCCATGACGGATGAGGACATCCCGGAAGGGGTGCCAGCCCCGCAAGCCCACGCCTCTTCAACAGACTCCTTTAACATCTCCTGGACAGAGCCAGAGTACCCGAATGGTAAGTGAACTCTTTTAGCCTCAAGTTAAAAAGATGATTAGCAAAGGTAAATTAATATTCTAAATGGCAGCTTATATGTGGTGCTTAATTTTTAATGATCATTTTAGCACATAAAATACCTGAGCTAGTATCATTGTCTGCAGTTGGGGAAGATTGTGGTTTTTAGGTGAACACGCAATTTTGGTGGCTCAAAAGTGCTCCCTTTTGATAGTTCTTGTGTACTGCACCTAATTGTTTAAAATGCTCCCGGAGTATCGAAGGGGGCAACTGAGGATCCCAACAGCACCGTTTTGACAGTGACATTGGGTTTTCAATGACGTTTCTGTTTTTTAACAACTATTGCTTTTTTTTTTCCCTCGGAGAAGTATAGAGGTAGAAAGTTTGTGAACATGTTGTGTTTCCAAATGCTTTTGATTTAGTAAGTTTGCCCACTTGGAACTCTGTGTTCCTTAATATGCTATTTATAAATATTTCAATGTGCAGTTTGGAAACAGTGCATGCATTAAGCATACATGCATTTGTACTTATTTAACCTACATAGAGATTTGTACATTTCGGCGTGATCCACACGTCCTTGGACATTTAGGGAAAGGGAATTAAGCCAGCCAGTTAAATTTCACTAAAAGAAAAGCCCATTATGAAGAATTTCAAGTATTGCATGGGTAGAAATTGCTTTTCTCAGTTACTGGACTCATCTTGAAGATTCATGTAATACAGGGCCATTGTTTCACCGTGTTTGAAGCTTATGGGAATTCATGGGGTATTTTTTCTCTTTGAGACGCATATCAAGCAGAATTAATATCATAGAAACTGTCTTAAGTAACTCATTACTGAAAATTGAAATGAACTCGTTTAGCCCAGCCAAAAAGAATGAAAGGGGGAAAAAAAGCAGCAGTTGTATTTAGTTTGTCTTCTGTTTACTCTGATACTAATTATTCCAGCCATCACATTTTAATTAAACTCCTGGCCAGTGCAGCTGATATATTTGGGGTAATGGAGAAAGTTCCAGTAATTAGAGTGAGTGATTATCTCTACTATTGAAGTTATTCCTGTACTAGTACAAATTTCCTAATAAAAAATAAACGGATGTCTATTTTGTACTATATTAAGCAGTCAAAAATCATGTCACACTTCTCACTCCGCAAAGAAAAATAGTCCATAGTCCATAGCGGTGAAAATGTTAACGACAGATCCTGATTGATCTGCTGTTAAATGCTATAGCGTGATTTTCATAGTAGAACACGTCCCCTGCCCCTGTTGCGTAGGTTGCAACTAAACATGCTATTACATCTGGAATCCTTCATTGTCTAGGCAGATACTTTCCGTGTTTCATGGGGCTGTGATTCTTGTACTCTGTGTATTTTCAAGGCAGTTTTAAGCACATCTGGTGAGCAAGAACAATTAGGGAGTTTGAGGATATTTTTATTAACAATTCCATGGTCCCCTCAAATCCTTGTGGTTAACTCCAGAAGAATTTTCAGAATTTGTTATTGTGGGGCAATAGTTAGACATTTAAAAATAGCTTTCATTAAAAAATATCCCTTCCTAATTGCCCCCAATTTCCTGGTGTTTCATTTTCATTATTGATTATCTGGAGAAAGGACATCTGATTGTGAAAACATTGCTTTTCTGTCTGTTTTCAAAGCCTCACGCTTTCCTCCAAATACCTAGGAAAAGAAATCCAAATTCTTCCGTCTGCCATGCGGGTGTCTTCGAGCTGAGACTCAGCCTGCATTTGCATACCTTGGGACACATCTTCCTCACTCCCCGCCGTGTTTATGGCTTGATGTAGGGCAGGGAGACAAGAGCGTGGAGTCAAAAAGGCCTGGAATAAAAATCACCTCTGATGTAAAACACCAGTTTCTCTGGAAAAGTTGCTAAATTCCATAAATCCCAGTTTTTTTCAAATTAAAATTGAAATCAGTAATCCCTACTAACTCTGCATTTTTGCCTTCAGACACCAACTCATTTTTCCTGGCTAACCACAGTCCTCTTCTTTCACGAAACCATTGTACTCTTCCTTGAGTTAGCTAAGGTTTTCCACTTCCCTTGACTGTGTAGCCTAAGTCTACGCCTTCATAGTGGTATTCACTTTGTTTGTCTTGGGCTTAAAATTCTTGGGGTGTATGTATGACATGCGCACCAGAGGCCCAGTGCCACACACTGCCGCCACTTCTTTCCCTTCACAGGACCTAACTGGGGGCTACACCTCTTGTTGTTACCCAGTATGCACTTCAGTTGACTGTCCATTATGAAATCCATCTTGGATTGGTGGCTTACTCCCTGTAGATCCAGTTCTGTTTGGATACAACGAAAAGATAGGATTTACACGCCCGTTCCCAAAATCCGTTTATTCAAATCTATTGGTTCCCAAAATATATTTGTTCAGTTATTTAGTGTTTGGGCCTCAGGTTTTCTTGTGGGAGTTTGGATCTTGCGTTTGACTCAAGAAATTTGAAATTCTTTTCCAGACTATCCCCAGTTCAGATTTAGTGGAACTAGCGATAGAATTCGTGTTACAACATGGCGGCTTTCTCGTTCCTGAGTCTGATGTGGAGGAGCGCAGAACAGTTACTCCCGAGACAAGTTTCATCTTCTCAGTTGTCAGGAAACCTTTCCATCAATCGAAAAGGTGGTTTCTCAGACTTACATGCTCATTAGGATCATCTTGGGGATTTTAGAGGTAAATTCCAGGCTCCACACAAGTCTTCTAAATAACAAGCTCTTCCGTTGGCTTGGTTATCACCAAAGCCCTGATGAGCGTACTGTCGGGTAGGGATCTCTCCTGTGCGCCCCTCTACAGACCTCCCCGTGCATTGCTCGTATATCTTCAACTCAGCAGGTCCAACCTGTCACCTCATAGTTTCTTCATCTGTACCTGCTCTTTCCTCTGGGTTCCGGCTCACTCTGATTAGCACCACCCAGTGAAGCCAGCGGAAACCTGGGGTGCACTCTTGCATTTGGCCTTTAGTCACCCCAACTTCAGCCCCCTCAACTGCATAGAAAGGTCCATGTGGCTTGCGCAGATTATAAGCATCCACTTCTCCGAGTGAGATCTGCACATGTTGTGTGCGTTTAGACAGCATTCCTGTGGCTGGGCATTAAAATTACTTCAGATGGTCTATCTCCTCGTGGATAATAACCAAGAATACATGATGCCGAAAGAATGTAAGAAAAATAATGGCAAACTTTTAAATCAGAAAAATTGATTAAGAACTATGTTAATATAAAAATATATTTGTTGATGATTACATGAAGAGATAAGCATTAAACGTACCTTTGTTAAGCAGACTGAGGTCACACCATCCTGCCGAGGAGCCAGCTTTTCTCTGTGTTTGTGTTAGGGACACATCTTCGTGGCAGCTCTGGACAACTTGACATCTTTCTTTTGAAAAACAGTACCAATGCCCCTGAATGAAACCACAGCGTCTGTGGCTCATTATTTATTAATGAGCCCCTGACTTTCCATATTGACCTCCTACAAATAATGCTACATAGTATTAATCACCCTTGACCTGCCTGGTACCATCGAGTCACTACCACTTGAGTTGTTCGCAAGGCTTCACTTGCCTTCAGATACATCCCGCTCAATCCTAGCCCCTTGCTTTACGTCTCTGCAAAAGTGACAAGATAGCACTACGATTCTGCGTCTCTAGTCAGAGCCCTTTGTATCTGTGTTCCCTCTGGCAAAGGTGATCTTTTCAGGCTGCGATTTCAGGCAGGCTTTTAAACCCACTGAGAAGAGCTACTTTTTGGTCTAAGGTATGTAACAACCCTTTTCTATTCTATGGAGGGCCTTGGCTCTTTTCTTGTCTTTCTTTTTTTTTGGTAATGCCATTAGCTGCCACAGAGAAGTAGTGCATGGGATTACTGTCTAATAAATGTGTGACCTGTATTGTGTAGATTACAATTGCATAATTAGAATTATGCTATTGAGAGCTTCCAGATTCTCCTGAGCCCTCTTCCTCTCTCAGAAGCTTAAGCCTTGGAGTCTTGAAGTCAGCTTTGACTTCTCGCCTAGCATCTACCTTGATAAGACCACATGGCCATCTGATTTTACGAGGCTTTCTTCCCTGGAATGACCCTGGAAAGGCCACCGGAAAGCAGTGTTTTACGCAAACTTGAATGCGTGTTGTTTAAATGCCAATTAAAAGTAGCGTGAAATTCCTACCCATTATTGATGCTTAAGATTTCTTGTAACTCTCCACTATTTTTACCTAAGTGAATCCCAGACTGTGAGACACATGAGGACAGGCATGTCTTGTGCCTGGCCAACTGCTCTGGCCCCAGCCCTTGGCAGGGTGCTGGGGACAAAGCACAAGTTTATTAAATGACTAACAGATGTATTGATGCTTCCCGCTGGGCAAGAGAACATTGAAGTGGTGCTTGTGTCGATAGGGGAGAATGCACAGTCAGTCATACCGTACACAGAATGTATATTTCACTCACATCTTTTAATTATGTGATCTAAGTAGAACGATTTCAAGGGCAATGGTGTGGAAGGACTCCTTCCTCATGGGCCAGCTGAAGGCTTAAAGCACGAAGTTAGAGCCCAGTCCTTCTGCTTAAGATGTCATTAGCCTGGTGGCCGCAGGAAGTGCTAAGGAAGGTCACGACCCTGTACTGTGTCTGGTGTTGGTGTGAGTGAGTAGATCTTCTCCATGACCAGGACCGAGAAGGCCAAAATGGGGATCCAAAGAAGGCCAGGCCCCTAGCAGACAAGGGTCCCAGAACCATGCACGTGGGAAAAAAGTGAAGGGGCTTGAAGAAGCTGTGGAAATGTCGTCCCAGCTCAGCCTTTTGTATTCACCCAATTTTATGAGAATTTATATATGGATGCACATTAAGAATGGTGACATTCACGACAAGATAAACAGAAAACTTGGAGTAGGCAGATCGCTTGCATAAACTTTCGTATCATACCACATGTAGTAGAACATTATAAGAGACTATTTAGTTCACTTTTTTGCACAGATGAGTGATCCCAATATATGGCGAATGTTTAAATAAAAATTATTACAATTAAAATCACATGGCCATTGATCTCCTTCCAAACTCATCCCCTCACTTTGAATACATGGTCCCAACATTCTAACCACTTCCTGAAACGGTTCTAGGCTCCCTCTCCCGTGACTGTCTTTTTGTGGTTCCCTCAATGTCCTGAATAGACTCGAAACATTTACAGTGATTTCTGTCAGATAAAAATATTATGGTGTGTCCTCATCCACCGCATTCAGCAAACATGGCACCATGCGACTGCTGGCTCTTAGCCAAGATCGAATTGACTATGAAAGGTCAGCATCTTGAGTCTTGTCAAAGAACATAGCAATGCGATAAAAGACAGTCACAAAAGAACTTTCAGAACTGCTCGAATAAGTGGGAAGTGTGGTTGAGGCAGAAGGAACGTGTTCGAGGGACGTCAATGCCATGGTGTCTTTGTAAAGCATTTGTAAAGCTTAAGCTGTCATTGTGTTTTCCAATTGCAGCATGTACACATTATCCAGGAAGGCAGGTAGAGAACCCAACTAACTGTAGATTTTCATAGCCCTATATGTGGGCTGCATACCCCGCACGCATGTCGCGGTTACATAAATGATGCTGTGTGGATAGAGGTTTGTCATATATGTACATGAGGTGATGTGTCAGAACTCCACTCAGGCATAGAAATAAATGATTTTCTGATACTAACAATAGTAATAGTAGTTACAACCCATAGCTATCTGCTCAAAATTGGCCCATAAAACAGGTCCAGATCCTAATGGTCAGGTGTAGGAACTCAGACTTACAAGAATTAAGCCGTTTAAGCCAGATCCGGGGCCACAGGCCTTCAGTCCGGCAATCTGGGCAGTCAGTGCAGGAGGACTGTGAGCGTAAGCCCATCCGGCAGACTTAGCGAGATTCTGTCTTAAAATCAAAAATAAAAATTATAGTGAGAATATGTAAAGGTCCTAGAATCAATCCCCAGTACCTAAAGAAGATACGTATATTTTAAGCAAATTAATTACTCCAAGTCATGAGGCTAGTTCTGGAGGACTAGAATAAAAGCCAAACAGAATGTGAATGATTAAAATTCCTGATTGTATTCATTTCACTATCCATCTCTGTTTTTATTGGAATGTTCATGATACATGATTCCATCTAATTGAAAGGAGAGAAAACTGAAGCTGCTATTATCTGCTCGATATCTTTTCTTCGTGCTATTATTGAAAATACTCCAGCTCTCTTCCCTGATTTTTCTTAGCGTTTGAAGCAATAACTGTTTTCTTCACCTTTAGTTTCAAAATAATGTTATTTTTAAGCAGTCACACTGTGATTCTATTTTCTGTCTTGGAAGTGCCCTGCTTTAATAGGTGACACGGAGCCCGGAATTCAGCGAGCCACTTAGGGAACTCACTTGACAGTTTCTCGCAGTCCTCCTGTAACTTTTATGAAACACCTCCCATCAGTTTGTCAGGTAGAATTTCCCCTGCATGGGCTTTTCTTTTTTTTCCTGATTCCATCGACTCCATTTTTAGGGCTGTAATAAGGCATCATTCCGCCACGTGAGAGCTCTCTTCTCTCTTCCTTTTTAATTGAAGGATCAAGTATTCACCTCGGGAGGTACCTGCCACATCCAATCAGCATCCAGACCTCAGGGGCACCCTTGGTTGATATTTCTGTTGTCATGCCGCACTGGAAAAAAGAACAAACAAATATGTTCAGAGCATCGATATTCACCATCCATGTTATTTTTATGACACGCTAAAACCTGGTTGTTTAATTCTTACAGTAAACAGGATTCTAGCTTGTCAGTAGAGATACCTTGCATTACATGTACATTCTGCGGGGCTTGTATTGAATTTCCTTGGCTGTATATGACAACCTAGTGAGCACCTCAGGAAATGTGACTTGACGCAGCATGGCCACAAAGCCGCGGACCCCAGCGGGTGTGCTGTATGGACAGGTAGGGCTCCTCTTTCCTGTGAAAATTAAACACCTAAACGTTCTATCATTATGGGGAGAGAAAGGTGATAAACTTGGGCCTGCTGACCTTAGACAACCAATGGGAATGAAATCTCCGTTTGGTGGATTTTTCCCATTGAAGACGGGAGTGTTTAGAACTGAATTAAGTAATTTGGTTCCTCCTTGTCACATGTGTAGGTTTGTACAGGTTGCTTACTGGTTATAAACACAAAGATTAAGAAAGAAAAAATAATTAAAAATATAATGCAATCATTTAGCATATATATGTCTATATATGGGAAATGCATTGTAGCCCAATATAATAAACATCAGTGATTCTTTTCCTTTGGATATTGATTTTTTTTGCTTTTCTAGACTCCCTCTTTTGTCCACTCTGTGTTTGCAGTAGCCACTTTTTTACCACTTATACTCACAAGTTAGGAGAGGTTTATTTTGTCCTGGTTTTTGAGGGTTCAGTCTGTGACTGGCCAGCTTCAAGGCAGAGATGGTGAGGCAGAGGGAAACAGCTTATCCCGCTGAGGCAGCCAGAAAGCACAGGGAGAAGTGAAGAGCCAGGGACGAGGGCGCGACCCTCCACGTCCCACGCCCAGGAATCCACTTCTGACTGGGCCCTCCCTCCTTGCTACATCATATTCAGCATTGAATTTATCGATGAATTAATCCACAGGTGGGTATAGGACCCCATGACCCAATCACCTCTCAAAAGCTCCATCTCTGAATGGCAAGAGATGCAGGGGGCACATTTTAGATCTAAGTCGTAAGAGGCCTGCAGGGTCGTAAGAAAAAATAAATATACACAACCTGTAACATACTGTTCTCTGCCGTGTGGCGTCTGAATGTATCTGTGTTAGGGAAAAATGGCGGGCCCTCATGCCCGGTGTCATGGCTTCTCACTCTCCACTTGCCACTTGCTGGTTTCTCCATGGTGGCAGCCGCGAAGCTTGAGGGCTTAAGAGGAGAAGGCTCAGAGCTCCGTGCCCTTGGTTTCTTTTCCTGATGGCTGTACGCTCCAAGGCTGTTTCTATGCCGGAAGCTACAAGTCCTGCCCAGTGGTTCTTTGCCATGACTCCAGCTCTCTCACCAATCCCCTCATCTATTTTTAGCCTTTTCTCTACAAATGGAAGCGTATTTATTGGCTCCTAATGTGATTTTCCAGTAGTGCCGGCTATCGCTTGTTGGGGATGGTTTATTACCACTCCTTTCTCTCCCTTAAGCTGCCTGCACCTTGGTAAGCGATCCCTTTACAGAGATCTCCTCGGGTGTCCCTTTGACTTACCATCACTTTCTTACTGAGTACCTAACCCTCACTTAATCCACATTTAACACACATTTTTTATTTGTTTGTTTGGGAATGACTACTGTGCAGATAAGTTAAAAATACATTTCTTCATTCTCAGAGTGGCAAAAATATTTTCTTAAATTCCATTTCGTCTTAAAAGCAATTAAGGAGAGCCGTGTTCAGAGGTCCTAGAGGCAGACTGTTTACCTAATAAATCCATGATATTTAATTTTTAAATAGTAATTTACTGATCTCTGAGTGAAAGCTTTCCATTTATTATTATGAATTTTTGTTATAGTCAAATAATGGCTGGTGACAATTTTCAGTGTGCTATGTTGGACTTAACAATCAGTACGCCCCCTCCCCCCGTGCCAAGTTAGTATCTTCTTGCCTGGTCCCCTGTCCTTCTGTTCCATCTGATACGTTTTTAACAAACTTCTCATGCCACCACCACACCTAAATCCTACCTGCTCAGCTGCATGTACATTGTTATGAAGGCAAGGACCAGGATGTTAGGGTAGTGTCTGCATTCCCAGCATGCGGCATGATGCCCTGCACACAGGAGGTACACCATAGTGACCGACGGGCCAGATCCCAGTTGTAAGCCAAGGTCACGAAACCCTAATATGGTGGTTATTTATCTGCTTTCAATTTTCAGGTGTTTGTCTCCTCTTACCTCTCTTGCTCCTTGGCAGTTTTGTTTACTTAAATTTTACATCTGGGGGAACTTACAGACTCATATGTAAGAAATGACAGAGCTGCCATGCATGCTTCACTCACTCCAATCTGTAGTACAAGGTCACTAAGATTTTAGCATTGGTACTATCAAAATACAGTAAGTTTGGGGGCTGGGGACATTGCTCGGGGTTAAAGTGCTTACCTAGCAAGCATAAGGCCTTGAGTTTGATTGCCTAGCAATCAAAAATATGAGTTTTACTGCAAGTCACAGGCTTTTGTTTTGTTAAAATGACTTTTTACCAACAATATAAGGGTAAGTGGTTGTGCAGTAGCAGGCTTTTGTTTTCTTGAGTGCTGTGGATGAACAGTACCACCACATCCGTGCCTCAGTCGCTCTAGTTATACACATTCAGGTAAAAACAGCCTCAATCTACTCTGGGGTGTGCTTTCACTGCCCCCTCCTTCCTCACCTCCGTGGGCCTCCCTGCCCTGCCTACTTTCTGTGTGACATTAGATAGGCTTTTCTGCGTATCACTTCACCACACCCTGAATCCGTTGTCACAAATGTCTGCGGCTCTCTTGTGCCTCCTAAAATCCCACCTCCGTGGAGTGACATTCAAGCCCCCAACCTTTCTTTGAAACACCTTTTCTATAGTAGACTTTACCCACCTACAATGACCACAACAAAGTATTCGTGTATGAAAGCCATTTCTACTGAAGGTTGCAGCTTCTCACGTGTCTCCGCATTGGCAGCATGGTTCTCCCAGCGGCAGCATCTTCCCGACCTGTGGGCTCTCCCCACCCACGCGTGCCTCCTAGGAAAGACTCCAGCAGCACCATGTAGGAGACCGCGGAAGGCCCTGGCCCCCTGAGTGCCGACCACCCTGCTCCCGACACAGCCGTGCCCTGCGCAGCCCCGGTGGAAGTTCCCTGCCACACAGCCTCTCCTTGCCATCCGACTCCACCACGCCATTTTGGTGCAAAGCTCTCATGGCCCTTACTGTTGCTGTTTAACTGTGGCATCATTAGGTGACTGTCTGTGCTGGGCCTCTTCTGACTGTGTCCGGGTAGACATTATTTCCTTTTTCCTGCCTCTCCGGTGTCTAGCCTCTTACCCTGCAGGCAGTTGACTAGCAATAAATACGCACTCGTTCTTGCTATACTCTTCTCCGCTTCCTGGAGCACCACGCTGAGCTCAGCAGGTCTTCGTTTGAGTTGCCAGAATCATGTCATAGGAGCAGGGTTCCCAGTGGCATGAGAGTCCTGGATCCCACACCTGGACTTACATTCCTGTGGCCCTGGGAAAGCGTGTTCTCTTCTGCGATGCCATCCCCTCGTCTTCATGGCAGGTCAGGTAACATGGCTGTGTTCCAGGAGTTGTTGGTATTCAAGGAAATGATCCAGGTGAAACACGTCACTTGTTGTGCAAGTGAGTGATCAGAGCATTTAACAAGTAATTCTAAGCGTTCTGTCGTTTTTCAGATACTTACATGACATTTCAAGAACTTCACCTCTTGCCCTTCACACAGCTAGCCGTACATGTCCTGGTTCTAGTCGAAGCAGGAGGACCTCTCCGTAGGCTTAGCCGACTACAGCTTTTCCGTTTGTATTTACTCAAGTTTGATGTTCAGTTTAGGTATCTGAGGTCAATGAAAATTGCTGTGTTAATAAATGTGTTAGGGGCAACCCTACGTGTGACCCCCCTACCAAGTGGCTGGAGCTTTTACTCTTCTGCCTTTTGTTTCTAAGTAAAGGCCTGTTCTATCTATCCTAAAAAAATAGATTTACTATATGCTAAATCTGTGCTTTTAAAGTGAATCATACAATGTTTCATACTTTAGTGACTTTCTATCAAAAGTCTACTAATGGAATCAATTAAAAAACCAACCTGCATATGTTGATGAGAAATAGAATGTTCTTTCTAAATGACGCTTCTTGTTATCCATGAATTTTCCAGGAAGCTTGTCGGTGTGCCCTTAACTCAGGATTTTTTGTAGCTAAAGGCCTTGCCCAAAGCAGATCAGAGAAAGCGCCTTCCCTTCTCCCAGCCTCTTTTGAAGGCTCTTTGTGGGCACCAGTTCTGAGTCACAGTGATCTGACTTTGAGATCTGGCAGTCAGCTGGTACCATGTGGACCAGAGACAGAAAGCCTGGGGAGATGAGTCTCCTGAATCCTCACGTCCTAGTGGAGGCTTCCATTGCCTCAGCCCCTGGGTACTGATGAGCCAGTCTTGCATTTCTAGTGCTTGGCAAACACCTGATTCATCTCTGATGGTGGTGTGATCAAAGAGGAATTCTAAGACCTGCCTCTGCCTCTGGTATAAAGTAGGCCTTTATGGGAGCATGGTACACCACAGCACTTAAATGGCTGTCATCCTCAATTATGAGGTGCTGTTACAATAGATTGGATGACCAGGCAAGTGGAGGGGGGTAGAATGTAGTTTAGGAGGCAAAGTCTGCAGCAGTTGGTGACAGAGCTGGGGAAATTAAAGGGAGATATCAGGAATGAATTAAAGGGAGGACCTATTTCTGTACGTGGGCTCTACAGTTTGTCTTCAACCTGTCCTTCATGTGCTTCAAATATCGTTTGCCTACAGCGTGCTGGGTGGCTTGTGCATGGTGTGTGTGTGTGTGTGTGTGCACGTGTGCAAGTGGAATTTAGTCTCACATGCTTCTCAACTCAGATGCATCCTGGTTGAAAAGTTCCTGAGCAGTTGAACCAACTGTCAAACTTCCTGTGTAATTTCCCTCTGAGCTCGCTTGCCATGTAGTTAGCTCTTTGCAAGCTCTTCCTTCAGTGACTGTCTTTTCTCTCCACGTTCATAGTGCCAGGTGTCATGGTTACCCAGCTTCTCAGCAGAGGTTGCGAGAGGTTGACTTGCTAGTGTAAGATACCAAAAAATAAAAAGTGACTTTGAATAGACTGTCACTGAGGAAGGAAGGAGACCTGAAGCAATACACACAAAAATGGATGAAGCAGAAGCCACCAACAATGTTCAGGACAAAGTCTCTGTGGGTACCAGAGACCTCACAGGTCCCCCAGGGATCCTGAAAATCAGGGAATTCCGTCTCTGATGTCTGTGATCATACTTTGAATCTTGTTTTAGTTAATTTCTCATTGTTGTGACAGAATACCCAACGCACACAAATTATGAGAAGAAAGATTTATTTTAGCTCACAGTTTCAGGAGGTCACAATTGGATCGCAGGTCAGCAGCTGAAAATGGCAGCCCACATGCGAATGGCATGGTATGGCAGAACCAAGTGAAGTCAGGGCAGAAAGGCTGAGCTACCTACCCTTCCAGGTCAAGGCCCAAACACCGGCTCTTTGCAGCCAGCTCCCAACTCTCAACAGCATATGGTGTCCATAGATACGTGAGGCTTTTTGATGACACTCCAGACCCAAATCACACCAAGTCTACACAAAATGACTCAGTTTTATTCTGTGTGAGAAGACAAGTGAGCAGATGGTACTTCCGAGGAAGATTGTCTTCAAAAATGGTTAAGACTTTAAAATTCATTCGTATAGGATGAGATTTATGTATCGGGAAAATGAACTTCCGTAAGACACCTCATTTCCCGATATGTCAGGTAAATGAGATATTATGCACATAATCCTGGCATAAAAGGAATCCCCTTTTCCCCAATTGTGTAAGAAAAGGGAAATATTGATTTGGGTACTTTCTGTTTTCATTGAAAAACAGGTCAAGTAGCTACCATTTCAAGGCCCTTGCAATTTCCTTAACAGCTTCTACAACACATTATTTACACATAAGATTTTTTTTTGTGGGAGATGAAGTGATTCTCACCATCCCTGCTACCTAATAATTTTTGTCACTTTTACTGCCATGATAATATCTATTTTTCCTTCTTTTCAATTTTCTGTGGACCAGTTGGCTTTTCCCTGTGTGCCTTTAATTTCATAGCTTTAATTCATTTGCGCTTTAGTGTGCTGAGTGCTCAGTGACATTAAATCAAACACTTTTTATAAATATTATTGAAGTTACCAGAGATGTTCACACCAGAAGTAAAGAGAAACAGATGCTGCCAGCCATGCTAGTTTGTAGGGCTGTAAATGCTACATTATAGTAAAATAAATATTTCCCCCGAACATTTGGAAACCAAGAAAATAGACTTAGAAAAATAAATAGTGAAGAGTTATCCACAGAAGGGAAAGTAGCAGTATCTTTATTACAAGCATGAACATTTTTTGAAAACTTAAATTCTCACATGACGGAATGACCAAGTGCCAATTGAGGACAGAGAACATGTGTGTCGTCATATTTAAGACAGAGGATATTTTGTATAAAGAGTTGAACTTTTGTTTCTGTAGTGCTGGGAATTGAGCCCCTGTCTGTCCAAGTTGAGTATGTGCTCTACCACGCAGCTTCCTCCTTCACGCTGGGAGCTGGGGCTCTCCGTAAAGCTCTGGCTCTCAGATGTCGGAAGGTCTGGAAGACCACACGGGCCGCAGTGCAGGGACTGGAGCAGCAGAGAGGGCGGCTGGCAGCGAGCTGCTGCTTGCTGTTGGGTCTGCTCATTTGACACTCGCACCCCTGTGGGCTCCTGGCCCACCCTGAGCCACGTGGGCCATGAGTCTGTTGTTCCGGATGCTAAAGGTTGCGGGAGCTTTGCCAGCCGGTGTAACCGGAAGCTGAAGCCTCAGGTCTCGAAGGTCGAAGCTACAGGTTTCCCTTCCTCCCTTCCTCCCTTCCTGCTTCTGTCTACCTGGCGGTGCCTCCCACTGGCAAAAACCCATGGGAAGCCAATGAACCAAAAAGCTGGAAATGTGCAAGGTGTGTTCAAAAATATACTGAGTGTTTAAAATGTTGAGAAGAATTTGTTGTAGTCAAAGACATATGGACATCCGTCCCTCTCAGAATACTTCTCCTTGTTTCCGGCATACTTGTCTTCTCTCTCTTGCCTCATTTGGAAGCGACCCTGTGGCCTCTTTTGTGTCTTTAATCGTGCTGTTGTGGCTGTCTTGATCGCCTGTCTCAATCCCAACATTTACCATTCGCTGTTATTTTGAACTTGAGAAAGAGCCAGAAGTTCCACAATGCCCGACCTATGACCAAGGTGGATGCCGGCCCACTGTTATGTTTTTCTGTGCCTGCCTCCATTGGATGGCAGCTGGCAGTGGCATTCACTAAACTATTGATCATACCTTGTAGACACACGAAAGAGAATGCACAGAACTTGTTCAGAAAGGGGCAGAAATAATGATGAGCGTCTTCGAAACAAACTGGGAGGTTTTGAGGGAGATTCGCGGCAAAGGGTCTTTCACTGTAAGATATTTTTCATTTACACATTCACTGTATGTTTTGTTCATATGCTGCATTTTGAAGGAGATTCATGGTAATATGTCTTTCACTGTAATCCATTTCTTGAATGACACCTGTACCGTGTGTTTTTATCTGACTCGAGGCCTGTGGGCCCACAGGAGGCGGATGAGCAGTACTGAGCAGAGCCTCTTCACGTGCACGTGGAACCATGGACACCAGAGAAACAGCCCTCTCAGCTATTTGGCTTTGCCGATGGCTCCCTCCCGTTCTCCGCCACCTCCCCCATCCAGCAAGCCACTGGGCATCCCCCTAGCATGATCCTCTCGTGCTGTGTAGGAACAAAGATGTTCTTGCCTCCGGTTACCACATTCTGAGCCGGAAAGTGACCGTTTCACTTAGGGTAGACACAACTCACCTGGGTATTTGCAACCGAAAACCTCAACTGTGAAGTAGCATCTACCAACTTTCCTTATAGCAATCAAAAGAGTAAAGGTGGAAAGAAATCGGCTTATCTGATACGAATTCGTACTTCCCAATCCAGAAATAAAAGAGAGTGCCCACAGGTCTTGTTTCTGTCACTAGTCTTGAGGATATCATTCATACTGATGGTTCCTTCCTTATCTGTTTGGATTTCTATCTAGCAAGGCCTCCCAGACAGTCACTAGTAATAGGCCTGTGTCTTTAGTGGTCCTGTCTTTATTGGGTTGCTGTGGACTTCCAAAACATAAGAGAGGGCCTGGTTTTATGAAGAGATGTCTGTGAGGGTGCCCCGAGGGTCAGCAGGCGGTGGCAGGCCCGTTTTCCCTTCCATATGGTACCTCTCCCTTGGCCTACTGGGAGACGTGCATGTGCTTCTCACGTTGCCAAATGGGTCTCAGAGCCGAGCGAGTGACACCTTTGTGGTGACCTGTGATGTGAGCATTTGCCTAGATAGGTAGGAAAGGCAAGTGTATTTCATGCTGGTGATTAAGTGAGCAGAGAAACACACCAACTTTGTCCCCTTGTGTCCCACTCCTGTGTTTTCTCCCTATTAAAAAAAACAAAACAAAAACAAACAAACAAACAAGCAAAAAAAAACCAGTGTGCAATATTAGTCCCAAAGGCAGGCATAGTGGTGCAGGCCTGTCGTTCAGTATTCTGAAAGCCTGAGGCAGAAAGATTGAAAATTCAAACCCACTCTGGGCAACTTAGTGACCAAGCAAAAGCCAGTTTCAAAATTCAAAAAATAGAAAAGGAGCTAGGGATGTAGCTCGGTGTCAAAGGCCCTGGGGTTGTATCACACAGAGGTCCCTTGTTCGCAGCCTATGCAGCGCCCTGTAGGAGCCCTAAATCTCAGCAGTTCCTGTGGTGCGGTCTTCAAGAGGCCATCCCAGCAGTCTTCCAGGCTGCAGGTTGATGAGGATGGTTGTGAGATGAGTAGTAGTTTCATGAGTGTGAGATCACTGCCCTGCTTCTTTTGCTATGAATAGGCTCTTAATCAAAAGCAGTGAGGAATATCAGGAAAATGCAAGCAGTGTCCCATAGGTGCCCAGACAATGATCCCATGAACAGGTCTGCAGAGGAGTAATTCCAACCCCCACTCCGGAGCAAGGAATCCTGTGGAAAGGGCTCTTAGTATCAGGGTCCCATGAGTACTGGAACAACCCCTCAAGGTTACATTAGGTGGGGCCTATCTGAGGACATTTAAAAGGATTAATTAATCTTTGTGCCCATAATGCTGAAGGTCAGGCCTCTTGCAAACCAACCCTCAGTGACCTTGAGTTAGACACATCCTTTGTTTTAAAAAAAAAATCCTACAAGCTATCTTTTAATACTGTCTTTTTAGTTCTCTTCGAGTATGGAAGTGCCTCTCTCTCTTTTTTTTCCGGTGGACATAAATTATCACTCTGTACTGGATGCTGATATTTTGATTGTGCTGCATGCTAATATATTCATCCAGTCAGTGTTTATTATGTGCCGTCTGTGTTTTAGGCATGATGCTCAGCTTTAGAAACATACTGGTGAGAGAGGGACACGACCGCCCTGGGGACCCCGCAGTCTACTGGGGAGACGAAGCAATTAAGTGAGGAACACGACCTCTAATAATGTGATAAACAGTTGGATGCTCTTAGGGGATGAAAGGTGCACTCTGAGGGGTGTGCCTGACTCTTGTCCTGTCTAGCAAAGGAGCTTTTAAGAACATTCTTCAAAAATATACTCAGGAAGGCCACTCTGACATTCATTTCACTGTGGAGCCTGAGCCTCCAAAATGGACCTGTAATTCTAGCACTCAGGAAGGCTGAGGCAGGAAAATTCCCATTTTGAACCCTGCTTGGTGAACTTAAGGATTTAGTGAGAACCTGACTCAAAAACAAACAAATAAAATGGACAAAAATGAGCAGGGGATGTATTTCAGCACAGATACCCTGGATTCAACCCTCAGCCCTCCCAAAAGGGGGAAAAGTCTAATTTGGAAGCAGCTCTGGGGTAGTGTGGGCTCACTTTTGTTTCCCACGGGGTGATGTCTGGTCAGTGTGAAGGTTTTGTATTTCTGAGGAGCACAGACCCTTGGCTATGCTGATACTTAGCTTCTTTTTTATGAAAATATTTTGACTACATACACAGTGCAATTGTATTCAGTAGCCATCTCCATGCCCACTCATGCCTCTACTAATTGATTTTATGAAAATAATTTTCCTTCTGGAATATGTTTTTTTTTTTTTTTGAGACAGGGTCTCACTCTGAAGCCCAGGCTGGCCCTGAACTCACTAGGGAGCCCAGGCTGGCCTTGGAGTCTCAAGGCAATTCTCCTGCCTCGGTCTCCATAGTGCTGGAATTGCAGGTGTGTGCTTCCATGCCCAGCTTACATGGTACTGGAGAATCAAACTTGGGGACTTAGGCTTGACTTAGAGCTTGCTAGGCAAGCACTTTAACCACTGAGCCGTTCCTTTAGCCCCTGGAATATATTTTTTAATTGATCCTTGAAATCAGCATATCGAAATTTCACTAATCCACTCATGACCGTAATTTATTCAGGTAGCGCAAAGCTTCCCACCCCAGCGATCATCGAATACTAGGGCTGGGAACATGAGTACTGAAGCCGTACCCTGAGACTCAAATCCTGGTTGAAACACTCATCTGCTGTGTGACCTTGAACGAGTCTCTCATCTCTGGGCCTCAGCTTCCTCGTCTGATGAAAACAATGCCAGCTCTCGGGTGGGAAGGCTGCAAGGAGAGGGTTATGCGGAAAGGAGTCTGTGCCAGGGGCTCAGGACAGAACCTGGCACCCCAGGAGGAATATGGAAGGCGGTCACCAGTAAGGTCATTTTCCTTGTGGAGCACGTCTGTTAAGAGTATTTTTTTAGAAAGCAATAAAAGTTATAAATGTACTCCACTTACTCACGTCTGATCTGGAGCATAAATGACAGCCGTTACCATGATGGAGCTTGAAGACCCTCCTCCCGGAGCTACTGGGTTCTATTTCTGCCTCGATACTAACTAGCTGAACAGGTGGATGTTCAAGGGCAAAGCTTGATTTATCCGGTGGAAGGAAGTGGGGTGGAGACACAGGGAAACACCAGATGCCGGGCTCCCGTGCCTCCCCAGAACTTAGAAGTGCTTACTGAGGAAGACAGCCTTCGCTTTGCGGGGCGATCATAACTAAAAGCTCGTTGTTATCTTCCAGGTGTTATCACAAGTTACAGATTATATCTGGATGGCATATTAATTCACAATTCCTCAGAACTCAGCTGCCGTGCCTCTGGATTGGCGCCTGGGAGCGTGCATTCCTTCAGAGTCCAGGCGTGCACAGACAAGGGGTGTGGCCTGGGCCCACTGGTGAGTATGTGAATTTGCATGCCAGCGTGTGTTAAATGTCAGGTGACGCTGAGAAGCCAGGAAGAAGTAGAAGTGGTGGGTGGTGACAGACTGCATAGGTAGCCAGTCAGCCACAGTGAGCAGGTTTTCTTTAATATAAGTTCATCTAAGAGTTACTAAGATTTTATAGTCAGCATAAATTTCAAAATGGCACACAAGCCTAGGGAAGGACCGGAATGTATTTCACTGGAGGAACAGAAGTTGAGCTGTTTAAGAAAGATACAAGTATTGTTTTCTAATTTAATGACATAAGTAAGGTGAAAATTTTTCTTCCTCACGAGAACTCAAGAATTAAGCAAATTTATGATTAAAATGTGAAAATCGGAAGTCTGCGGTTTCTACAATATGACAGCACTGCTCTCCAACACAGATTTATCAATTAAAAAGCAGAGTTGACTTCATCTCTTGGAACTAAATATTTGGATTTCATTAATGAGATAGTTTTGTAAAAACAGCACTAGTATCAGTGTTTGACATCCACATTTCAAAAATCTACAATGTGCATCTGTAGCTCATTAGCAGTTAAAAGCTTGACAGAAGTCATGTTTTTATTTCTGTTATAACTTTTAAATCCTATTAACAGCACGTAATTGTCATCGATTAGCCTGACAGTCTTTAATTCCCAAATACTATTTTACACTTTTGTGCATTTTCCTTAATTAATTAGATTTAGCTCTTTTTAAGGGAAACACTCGTTACTTTTAGATTTGTTGGGCAATGTTTGCTAATTCTTTGTCATTTTAATGCACTCTGTCTTCATGGAGTATAGTATAGAAATATTACCTTGAAAAACAGGCCTTTGCCTTAACTTCTTGTTTCCTTGTATCTGCTCCCACCCGCTTCCTTCCCAAGGTTGGGCACCTTCCAAGCTGCTCTCGTCATCCAACAGTAGAGCCGAGGGCCGCCTTTATTGCCATTAAGCATTTTATAGCCTGGACCCCACTGATATAAATACTTACCCTTAAAAGCAGCCATGGCTGTAGGCCAGTTCCCCTTCTCCACTCAAAAAAGAGAGAGAGAGAAAGAGAGAAAGACACAAAAGAACATTCTACATGAGCTTGAAACGTTCACCTTTTCAAAAACGTAAGCTGCGAGTTGTGGTTTTGCTCCTCCGCTGGCTCCACACCCTCTCCTGATGTCCTAACCGCGTCAGGCGAGGGGACGCATCCTGTGCAGATAGCAGGCCATGTGAGCCTTGCGAAATCAAACGCCGCAGGGCCGGATGGGAAGTGGGTGTGCAGAGTTGGATGGAAAAGCTGCTCTGCGTGGGCCTCCTGCGCTGCACACCCGGGCCTGACGGGAGCCCTCAGAGAGAGCTCTGTCCGTGGTCCTGTTCTCTATCCTGTTGTCAGTATGCGGGCACCTTTCCCAAGTCAACGATCCAGCTCTAGTCACGGGGGACTACACAACAATGTCTTCATTTAGAACCAGTCAACTATACGCTGCCAAGAAGTTAAAACCCACAGTCATCAATTGGGTTCTGAAGTACTTCATGCCAACTGTCACAGGCATTATGCCCCTAAGAAATTGTGGGTTTGAATATTTTAAATAGTCCTGGACGTGTACCACAACCAGGGAGGAGATGACGCATCTGACTCCTCCTCGTGGGGTAATCCTTTTATGTGTCCTTAGTGATATGAGAAACCTGTAAATCAACCCTAAGAACCACATTTCCCTAGCATTAAGTTATAAGATTTGCAAAGCTTCAGCCAATCTACCGAAGAGATTGTCTGTCTCTTAAAGGGAGTCTTTAAGGCTCAGTGTTACATCAATTAAAATGAAACATTTCACCAATTTCTTAAATTCATTCTTTCTATTCTTTAATCGTTGACTTGCAAAAAACCCTGAACTCTATGCATTTTTGAAAGTCTCATTTTTTCATTTAGAATTTCTGAATTTTCTATGCGTATGTATACATTTCTGCTTTCTAGAAAGAGAAGCCTGTTTATTATATATATATATATATATATATATATATATATATATATATATATGCACACACACACACACACACACACACACACACACACACACACACACTGATATACTGGATGACTTTGCTGTCCCTGTGCACAGAGAAATATTCTTCCTTTATGTGACCAATATGGTCTACAATGTTACAGGTAGAATGGGTCATCCTTAAAAATTGTCAGGTTGTCTCATAATAGAAAACAGTAGAAAGGGACAAATATGACAAAGTAGAGTATTTTTAATGAGATTTTCCATACCTAGCATCCACATTCCTGCTCGCCACACGAGCCCCGTGGGTTCTGTTTCCCAGGGCTGACCGAGCGTGCCTGTTTCTGGTGACATTGCTGTACCCCTTCTCGCTCCCCTCTGGTTTCTTCGGTTCTTGTTCATTTAAACAACGTGTCTGACTCTTGAAGAAATTCTCATGTCAAGCGCAGCTCAATGCCTTAGATCCTAATTTGAAGAGGCTAATGCACATTGTCAAATTAAATCCACCAATTGGGGTTTCATAAATGTTTGAAACAGTGAACACATTAACAAGGCACGCAGGAGCGAAGAACTTTGTAAATGTTCTCCTAGCTTTCAATTCTGTCAGGGAAAGACTTTTCGCATTTCGTGTTTCTGTAATAAAATTTAGGAAGTTTTCCCCCTCTCTTAGCCAGAGGTGGATAATGCAAGGGGCATCTTAGGCTGAGAATTTTACCACTGGGCCTGACCTCAGAACCTCCCCGTTGGATTGGTTTTCTAGGGCTTGTCCTAAGGATGAGGTATAAAATTTGTGGAAATTTGAGGTCATTGTTGGGATGTGCCTTGGTTTTTTGAAAATGACCCACCCACAAACATACTACACACACAAACATACCCACATACAAACTCGACTCTTCATGCTTTTTTTTGACAAGGAAGCAGGTCAATTTGTTATGTTAAGATGTCTAAATTATAATGGTGGCTGATGTTCTGTTCAAGAAAATTCGATATGCAAAGCTGCCTCAATCCCTGTTATGTCCTGGCCTTCCTGAAAAAAAAAAATAGATCTCTACTACCACACCTCTCAACTATTACAAAGTGAGGTAACACCTACTTTGAAAGGGAGGGAGTGTGAAAAAATAAATATCATTTGTACAAGAGTTGCTAGTTCAGGTAAGGATGTTATTAGGAATGAAAATGTTTTGAAAATGTTTATATGTCTTTATCATCCATCTCTTTTCAGACTTATTCTGTGTTGAAGGAGGTTTCTAGACCACAGCTAAGCTAACTTTTACCTTCCCAAGACTTTTCTTTTTTTCTTAATACCCCTATGAAGGGAAAGTAGAACATAAAAAGGTAGAAATAAAAAAGATCAAAATGGTATAATTTTCAAGTTCAATATAGAATAAATGTAGAGTAAAAGCTACAGTATTTATGCAGACACTTAAGGAAATTTTAAAAAATATTTATTTCAAATTAACCAGGCATTTGAGGATAATACTATAATTACCTCGAATTGCCCTTAATCAACTGTTTTTGAGTCTCATTTTATATGGAACCTTTTAAAATAGTTGCGTATAAAATACTTTGAACTGTGCACATAGACATAATGAAACTAACTGCATTATTATGAAATATTAAAGTGATGACTGGCTATTTTTCCAGTCTGGTTTCTTTTATCATTTTTTGTTTGCAGTTATGAAGCTGAAAAAAATGAGTAGGAATTAAAGATCTGAAGAGCCTTGGAGCCTTTCTCTGATTAAAATAAAGCATCTTGTGACCTTGTACTTATCAAAAATTAACACTCTGTCTTTTCCATCTTTCTTTTCGTAATTGGGAAAGTGTATTCAGCTTCACAAATAAAGCCTTCATAATTGAGAAGGTTTCCCTGCATGAGGGCTTTGTGTACGAATGCCTTCCTGTGAGGCATGCGGCCCCTGTACTTTAAAGGTAGGGTCAGAATTACCAACATACTCAGTAAATTGTAAGAGGTCAACTGTTTGTAAACGCTGCTTAGGAGGGTGTGAGGATTAGCTTACCAGATTTAAGCCAGTGATAAAGAGATAATAAAAACACCTTGACTCCCTTTCTGCCTTTTTGGCAACTTTTTATTCTTCTGGGCCACTTGGCCATTTTACTATTTGCCTAATGAAATCTTTCTGACTCCTATGGCGTGGGGGATTACTTTTTAATTTAATGTTATTATATTTTTTTGGTACTGTGGATCGTGCCTAGGGCCTTCGCACTGAGCTACATCCTCAGTTCCTTATTTTTAGGTTTTTAATTTTAAGACAAAGCTCGCCAAGTTGTTAAATTGCCCAGGCTGGGCTCAACTCAGCAATCCTCCTGCCTCCGCCCCCTACAGTGCCGGGATTCTGAGCCTGCACCCCCCAGCTTGGTTTACTTTTCATTTTAGGATCTTTCTCTTGCACCAATACATGTTTTACCATTTAAGCCAATTAATGCCATACCAGTTTCTTTTGCGGTTGCCACTTAGGGAGGGGACCACACAGGTACATCTGTTGTTTAACATCATCCTGATGCCTTGACTCCACACCCACCAGAAGCAGAGAGAGAGAGGTGTGTGAGTCGCGCAGGAGACTTGTGTGACTCGCGATGCTTGGTGTGGCTCTTCTAGTAGCAGCCAATCATCTGCCCCTCCCGTCAGGAGCTTGGGGAAAGCAGACTGCGCGTTTCTTCTCTTTTGACACCGTATAGAAATGATTTTTACAGTGATCCTAGCGATAGTCCTCTCACACAGGCGCAGCCCCAGTGCGAGCCGATCTGCATTTGGGGGAATCGGGAGCAGCGGCCTTGGTCAGGCGCTCCAACTCTAAGCTTTAACAACAGGAGGAAGGGAATACGAGGCGCGCTTTGATCCTGCTGACAAAACGCGGTATTCAGACAAGATGCTACTGTCAGAATAGTTTACTTCACAGCCGGAGGAGATTCTTTGAAGAAATATGCTCAAAGTGAGGCATGTACTTATTTTATTTGCAAACAAAAATAAATCTGTTTATCCTCCCAGGTGGAAAAGCGGACCCTCGAAGCCGCTCCTGAAGGAACAGTGAATGTGGTTGTGACAGCAGAGGGTCCCCGGGATGTCCACGTGAGGTGGGACCCACCTCTTCACCCCAACGGGCGCTTAATATACACTGTCCTTGCCACTGGGACGTTCTATGCAGACCAAGGTAATTTGGGTACAACTTTTAAACTTTAGCACCCGCAGTTTTTTTTTTTCATCTGAAATATAGTTACAGATTTTCATTCTTTTATTCCCCCACCCACTCACCACACACACACACACACACACACACACACACACACACACGTGGTTCTGTGCTATATGATGATATATTTCTGAGGTTTCAGGCATCCATTGCAGGCTTAGAACGTACTCGCTGGGGATGAGGGACAACCCCTATGTATTCACCTTCCTTGGCCTGAAGACAAGCTTTCAATTTAATACACTACTTCTCCCAAGTGCGCAGCTTTAATTTTCTAGTCCGTCTTAAATAAGCTAGGTTTTAATCTTTCTCAACTGACTCGGCGATCCTTCTGTGTGCTCTCATAAGGTGAATGAGGATGGGTTACTTTACTCAGTCACTGGGGTCCTTGAAAGTATTATCGAGTCTTACCTGATTCAGCAACTTAGGGTTTACCATAGTATGATGCTTAATTTAAGAAATTGCCACATGAAAATGCCTGATAACATAAAACCTTTCCTTTCTATTTTTGTTAAGTGCTTTTCTTTTAACACTTTTCCAAAGCGGTCATACTGTTGTTATGGGTGTTCTTTTGAATTTTTTAAAATCTCTCACAGCAAAGACAGTATCATGGGTCCAATCTTTCATGTTAGGAAGAAGGTACTATTCCTCACACTTGATATATTTCTTTGCTTTGGAATTATCTTTGACTATTTGTAAGGTTTAATATCCTCACAGTGTAGAAATGGGTGAGGAAAAAGGAAAGTAGGGCTTTGGAAATTTGAGGAGAGTGGTCAAATTGGCACAGAGTGTTTGTCAAGTCAACATAGAGTGAGAGGCGTGCGTGTCAGAGCCTGAGTTGATCCCCTCAAAGATTGGTGTGTCCGTTTTTTATGCAATCAGGGCTTTGATGTATTCTGCTGTGAAGCACTTGTAAGATTACGGCGTGAAGGAGTGATGATCGATTTGAAAAAAGAAGCAACATTTAGGCCGGACCCATGACAGCCCAGCCATTTCCACCCAGGCAGCTGGGTGAATAATGCAAGAGTCATATTCCCCCTGTGTTTAATCTTGCATTGTTTTTGCAGAGAAAATTTCTGCTTGCCTTCTAAGTCGTGTCATCTTTGCTTGTCATCCCGTCCCTCAAACCATCAAAACGGTATTAAATGTTGCAAAGCTGTGCAGCAAGAGAACTTTCAAAAGTCAGAACCCATTTGCAGAGCAGCCCTTGTAGAAAATGTATTCTGTTCTCGGCAGAATTTTCCTTCAGTTCTTTCCACTGAGAAGTTTACTGATTTCTCCCAGTGGAATCTGGTGGAATTTATCGGTTCATGGTTGGCAGTCACAGATTAAGGTAAATGTCGATCCGTAATGACCCTGTACATGTTAGTATTGCAGTAAAGCCGGGCTTTTATGTCAAAGATATCGGAGAGGGAGCTATTACACATGACAGGGGTGATCAAGGAACTCCAGACCAAGGCAAGCATTATTAAATATTGACTACTTCTGTGATTTATGTAGAGCTGGAGGAAAAAAGTGACTTTTTAACCATTATATATTCTTCAGCAACGAAAACCAGCCATTTATCTCCTGCTGGTCATAAAGAACAGAGAGCCTGCATATTTTAGCACAGGGAAACCCTAGTCTTATAAATGAGATGAACTCCTTCACGACAGCGTTTCAGTTTGTTAATTGCCGAAGGGAAACCAGGCACATTGGAAGCAGTTATGAGATTTGACTTACAGAGTTTTGCCAAGCACGTTCAACTCTGGGGTTGGAAGGGGGTGAGCTGGGAAGGGGAGGCAACATCGCGGAACGGGCCTCAGGAAATGCCATCCATCCATTCCCTGTCACCGGAAGCCCCATGTCCACTGTTAAGTAGAAGGATTTCGAATATTGTCTTGTCTTGTCACTATCGGCAGCAGGGTGACACTTACATAGAGGGTAGGGAGGTCCGCACAGCTCTACAAGAGACGAATTAAACATTCATTCATCAAACTTATTTAAGATATCATCTGTTCACTGGATTTATACAAAGCTTATTGAATTGTCGAATGGCTAATTGGTTATTTCCTTGACATAATGAACAATGTATTTCATCCTTTTCTGCGATGGCTGCTGGAGAGGTGGTGGTTGGAATTTATAAGAGAGGGAAATTCAGCCAGCAGGATGCAGGCATAGCCCGGCCACCAGCCAGAGGGACAGGATGTGGGGCCCTGAGACACCCACTAAGGACGCCAGGCAACATAGCCGCTCTGCTCCCTCACGCAGTCAAGGTTAGGTTTTATAACAAGTGAGGCTGAACATATCAAAATGTGATTTTTCATAAATACTCTATGCCTTTTGACCAGGTGTTTTATTCCCCTGAATCATAATTTAAAGACTGAAGGATATAAGCAGTTAAAAATGCCAGATCTGGTCTGGAGTCTCAGCAGAAACTACTGTGCCCAATTTCTTATAACTTCCTAGAAATACTATACACCCCACACTAGCGCGCGCGCACACACACACACACACACACACACACACACACACGCACACGCACATTTCCTCCCCTCCCACTAAATGTTTGTTGTCTTTAGCCGCACATACAAAATTTTACACAAATGATACCGAGCTGTGTACAAACAGTTTTGCACTGGAATATTTGTTTTCAACTCAGTTTTATTCTCGACATCATTATAGCAATTCCTAAACAACTTTTTTAAGCAGCCTCACAGCACTCAGTCACATAACTGTTACCATCTCTTGTTTAGCCAGTTCTCTGTGAATGGACATAGATATTGTTTATAATCTTTTGCTATGTCACAGAATATCTTAATGACAAAATACGTGAGTATGTCACTTATGGTGTTGCCTGTATAGTGGTATGATAAATTCCTTGAGGTGCATTTGTAGGTCAAAAGAAATGTGCAAGATATTGTCAAATTTCACTCCGTGGGGACCGTGACTTTAGTCTCATCGGACGAGCTGGAGAGTGGGCTGGATCTCCTCAGAAACGTATGACAGCCTCAGAGAGTGTGTTGTCCAACTTACCTTTCCAATCTGATGTGCTAAACATAGCACTTGTAGCATGCTGAGTATGCATTTCTCTTATTAGGGCTAAGTAATTCCTTATTCCTTTTGCTCATAGTTTTACTGAATTTTACGAGCTCATTCTGTATTAGAAAAATATGTTATATGAAAACAATTTTTTGTTCTTGCTTTTCTACCACTGTAATACATCCTTTAAAACACACTTACTTTGAATCTAATTGGAATTTATACTGATGTCATATATAATATATTGATCAACCTTGTTTTTTACTCTAGAAAATATCCCATTGTTTCAAAAGCATTTATTAAATAATATACATTGTGTCCCACTGGTTTAAAAAGGTCCTAAACTTCAACTTTCTTTAAAAACATGATTTAAGAAATCTGTGACTTTACGTTGTCATAGCACTGATAGGTATCTGAGGAGCATTTATATTTTTATGACATTGAGTTTTTTCATCCATAATATGATTATACTACTTATTTTCTGCATCTCTCAAGGGATTAATGTTTCTTCATATAGATTCTATACATTTTGTGGAGTATGTTCATTGTTATTTTATAATTCTATATGGTCCTATATAATTACAAGTGATAAAATATGCATTTATGGAATAGTACTGATAACTGTTTTAGGAAATGATGCCTACACTTTGTTCTCTGGTCCCGCATCTTCAGAAGGCTGTATTTTCAGATGTTTCCATCTTTCTAGTGGCTAATTTTTTTTTTTCATCCAGCTGCTATAAACATGTGAAATCTTTCTTTCCCCCAAAGTGCAGAAATTTTGCCAGGTACAAAGCGATAACCCGATGGTTCGAAGTATCAATCAGTTTTTAACAAGGCAAATATGAGTTGTGTATAGCAACCTCAATCATTGGGCTTGAAAGATCTCAGCTCTTACGGCTTTGGGAAACAGAGAAGACGAATAGAACTTTCCAGGTGTTCTAAGTTGGAAGGCTGGAAAGAAGCCAGCGGTGTGTCTAACAGGCACTACAGAGCTACCTGGGGGAGGCTTTGGAAAACCCGGGTCGTCTTCCTCGTTTTCACTGAGTTGTAGTATCTTGACTTTGAAAACCAGTGAGAAAAAAATGGCTGAGTAAACACAGGCAAATGTGGATGGCAGAAATGAACAGGTTGCCTATACCACGCTGGGATAGATTCGCCTCTATTGTCTGCCATTTGGTAATATCTATCATAAAAGTCCGAAAGAAACGCTTAATACTGAGGGAGTCTACCTCACTGGAAATGTCCATTCAACTAGTAAGAAGGAATGTGAGAAGCAAATTAGCTTTTCTAGGGAACGTGGGTGCCACTTACTGAGCAAAATCAGTATCTCTGCCACTGAGGCTCAGGAACACCGCCCTCTCCTGACACAGGTGAGTGGTGAGAGCCCGACACCAGTGGGCAAAGCCTTCAGAACTTTTTTTCCCTCTTCACATGAATGAACTAACAATTAAAATCATAGGTAACAGGCTTAGCACAGTACCCTGCATACTTAATGTAACACAAAATAAGTGTAAATTTGGGAATACAAATCAGAAAGCTAATTTGTAAGATAGTAGTAGAAACCATGGTAAGTTCTCCTCCATCTATTTAACCATGTTTTACATGAAAACAATCTATGTTGAGAATTTAGGCTTATGTAATGATTTTGCATAATTTTGAAAATATTTTCAACAACAGATGTTATGAAACTCTCCGATTGTCAATTAGAAAAGTAGAAAATAGTTTTATGAGTGGAGAAAGAGAATATTCTGCGTTGCTATCAAATATTTTCTGTAAACTCCGGCCTCTTTACTAGCCTTTGTCCACATTCTCCGCACTAATCCTGTTCCTAGTAGAGGCTGCCATGTCTTAATGCACACATCCTGCTTTTTTCTGAAGCACTGATGATGGAGTCTTCTGTGAATTGTTTAATTCTTCCTTATCCTTCCTTTTGAATGAACTGGGAAGTGATCTTCAGTGCTTGATAACTGACAGATTGTTTTGTGCCTGAGTTTCCAAGGCAAAGCACCAGGGTGTGCTAATTGCCGAGTCCTTTGTGCACAGTTAACACTCAGCTCTGCAGAACCGGATTGCAGCTTAACGTCCTGTCTCCAAATGCCTCTGTCTACTAATCCCCTATTTTGTGATGAGGCACAGAATAAAGATATTTATGTGAGAGAGGAGGGAGGCGGGTTATTAGGGAAAAGGGGTAAATGCCCGTGATTCTTTTCTCGTCGGCAAAGGAAACGGTTATTTTCCTAAGAGAAAAGGAAAGCAAATAGCTGAATTCAGATTGGTGAAACAATCACTTCAGGAAACTCTGAACATTCTTCCTCCGACGTGCTAGGTTGTGGTGGTTTAGATCCAGGGAATACGTCCCCTCAGAAGGGAATGTTGAAAAGGCAGGATGAGGAGAAAGAAGAGAAAAAGAGAAGATAAGTTATAAGATTAGCATTTAATCACGCGCTTGCCTAGCTCTGAAGAACTCACGGTCCTGATTAAAACAACAACAGAGGCAACAAACTGATTAGCCTCAGAAACGTTTTTAAGAAGACAAATGGAAATTTGAAGAGAACAACTATTATCTCTGTGCAAGTACACTGGAAATGGCTTGTCTTTCCATTTTTTTTTTTTTTTTTTTTTTTTTTGCCGACTGAATTTTTAAATTCCCTACAATAAAAATAATTTCTGTAGTAAGTTAAGAAAAACGGAATCTAGCTGGTTGAAGGAAGCTGATTCCAATACAGAATAATTCGAAATCTTCACTTCAAAGGACAGGAGGATGAGTCAGAGGCCAGAAGACAGGAGCCTCCCAAGGGATCCAAGGACAGCTCGTAAATTTCAGTGATTACTGCAGGAAGGCTCTTCCCATAACTTGTGTAAGATGAAAAAAGTCGTCGTCTCTCGTGTTTTGTCTACCCTTCTTCCTTCAATCTCGTGGAGGGTGGCGACCAGAGGCAGGTGCAGCCGGATGAGTAAACTACAGGGGGCATCGCGAGAGAAACAGTGAGATGATTTACATTTACACAGAGGAGTAAAGGCTGAGTTAGACAGGTGCGAGGTGGAGGGGACAGGGTTTGACGTTTTCAAAAGAGTGGCAAGTGATGGCAGACGAGGCGCCTGGAACCCTGATTTCTAGATTATTTGTGACTTTCCCAAACAACTGGGATAGCCACGTGGGACCAGCTGCTGCTGCTTTGGGCTTCTGGAGACCCCACTTGGACATCTCTGAGCCAAGTGAGCAGGTCACTGACCTTTTCATGCCTCTACCGATGGGATGCCAGCCTAAAAATGAAGTGATTCCCAATAATATAAGTCACCACAGGCGCAGGAGATTATTAAGAGAAACACTGCATTTTCCCTTGGCTGTGTGCTCCCAAGAAGGGTGCTGCCAGGCTCTGATGTCCAGAAAAGAAAGTTTCTCTGAGTTGCTGGCCCCAGGGTGGGTGCTGATTGCCTGTTCCCTCTTTTACTAGCCCCTCCCACCCTCATAGCAGCTTGTCCAATCTGAGATTAGCAGAAGAGGAACTGTAGAACTTGATTAGTCCCAGAAAGAGTGGAGTTTGAAGAGGTCCCACCTGTCTGATCTCTCTGTGAGGAACCTCTGGAAAGGGGAGAGTGCTTGAAAACCCTGTAGGATTTGCCCAGGTAGAAGAGTATAGATGGATGTTGTTCCATGTCCCCTGTCTGAGCAACAGCACTCCCTCCATTTGTAATGAACGTCGCCGTCTCATCCCATCACCAGAACTATGGTTTGGATCTGGAGTGTTCCCCAAAAGCCTCGTGTACTCATGCATTGGGATGTAGTGGGTAACTGTAGAATTGTGCCTTTGGGAGGTCAGGCTTGGCTGCAAGGGGTGGATGCTTGGGGATTAGCCTGGAGAATCTACGTCAACCTTTTGGGAAGAGGGTGACGAGGGCAGAGTTTTTAGGTCTGTTATTAATTTGTGAACCAGGAAGCGAGGGAGGGTCACCCAGCCTGGGTTTGGGGAGCCCAAATGGTTGCTCGAACTAAGTAAAGGAAGGAAGAAGAAATACTGTTACGGCTTCTTCCTGGGAAAACTCTAGACTTGCAGCTCGCTCCGATTTCATTTGGCTTCTTCCTACAGTGCAGAAAGCAGCTCCGCAGCCTCTGCCATGTACTCCCACCACGCCCAGCTGCTGTGAACCCTCTGCGCGGGGTCTTCTGGAACTGCGAGCTAAATAAGTCTTACCTCCCTTAAGTTGGGGATGTTGGGTGTTTTACCCCAGTAATGAGCGCATAACTGAGACAGTCAGTAACAAGTGCGTGCCTGTCCTTTGGAATGAGTCTATAGCTGAAATCTGAAGACAAAGGGAGGTTGAAAGGATTAACACCAGGAGAAAAACATTGCTGGGTGTACATGGGATTAACGACTTAAAAGTCCCCCCGGTGAAAACCGGCTCCCTGTACCTATGATCTGGCAGGTACCAGAGAGGGGGTAGAGAGCTCAGTATACGCCAATGCTGCACATCTCAGCAGAATCCAGAAAGCCCCCAGAAATGCAGCCCCCCGTTCAAGGTTACCTGGAGGAACAGATCTGTGCTGACCACCCAATTATCCAGACCCCCTTCTTCCCAGAGTAGACCGTGTTTTATAAAAATTGCAAGAGGGAGGGAAGACACGGAAGCAGTTTTCTTGGGAACGTAAAGAGCCCCATAGACTTCAAAGGAGCCTCGGGAAGGCAGGTCCTGTTAGGAAAGGGACAGCTTTGTTTTATAGTCCCAGGTGTGTGGTTTTTTTTTAGTGTGGAGGGGCAGGAGCGCGCTCAGAGCCGCGCTGCCAGGGCATGCGATGTGTCTGACACGCTGCCCTCTGGGAAATCCCGCGCCAGTGGAGCAATCCTCCCTGGGATGCAGCGCCGCGCCATTTGTAACTTGGAATCCCATCAGGGAACTCGGAGCTGCTTGTCAGTCTACAAGAAGACAAAAGAAGCGGCTTCTTTTCAGGCGATTGGAATTCATTTCCCGGTAATGAGCTGGAGGATCAGGCAGCAGAGGGAGCGCGGGAGATCTCAGAAAGTGTGTTTTGTGGGTGGAAGTACAGAACCAGAGTGGCAGGGAGTGCGGGAACATGATGTCCCGGGTCTCTGCAGCATCTTAACGACTTGTCCTTGGCCGCTTCTGTTTTAGGACACGTATCCTGACGTCAGCAGCAGTGACTTTAGAAGGGAAAGTCAAGGGATATACAGCTCTTCTCATATGAAAACACACACACACACACACCTGAATGTGTAGGCGCAAGTTGGGGAAAGTGGGGAGCAGCTGGCCCGTCTTTAAACCCCATCGAGGGCTGATGTGCTAGAGATACGTCAGTATCACGTACGATTGTGGACTGTATGGTGCCTTAGAAGGAATGTGGGATAGGGAGTTCCTTCTGTTTCAGACAAGGGCCCGAGGCCTCTCTCCCTCACCGTGGGGGTGTTGCTTGTGCGTCAGGGCAAATGTTAGGATGACGACTTTAAAATAATGTCCTTAGGTTCAAGGGGTATTAATTTGGGGAGCAAGGATCTCTTAGGTAAAAAGAAAAAGAAATTACAGTTGTCGCGCTTTTGTGTAAAGTTCTAGTACATTTCAAGAGGTGGAAATGCATATAAATATAAACAGGAAATAAAAAAGCATGTTGTCTTCGTTGAAATCTTCACCTATTGCTGGTGAATATATGAATAGGCCCCAATAAGATAGCTGTCACCTTAGGCATTTGGCTATAGAACAGAGACTCAAAGACTGTATCGACACTTTTGGTTGTATATCATGACATGGCCAATAAAGCTATAGAAATGCGTAATTAGGACATATTCTTCCACAAGAATGGAGTTAAGCATTAATTTATCAAATTTATTTAAGAACTCATCTGTTCTCAGCACTCACACCGCAACCTATCGGATTTGTGTCTGTTACCTAATTGGCTATTTTCTTGACATAGCGAGCAAGCGCATACCTTAGACTACCATGTCTGTTGAGCCAAAGGTTCAGTGTTGAAATGCAAATCAGAGTAGGGGCTGCACCCTGCGCCACGGGCAGCAGGCTGCAGAGGTGTGGAGGGGACAGGGTTCTGTGTCCCTGTGGCTCAAGTTCACATTGGAGACTCTGCAAGCCCATCACTGAGACCTTTCCCCATGTCAACTGCCCCTGACAGGAGACTGATAGAAAGGGGGCTGTGATCAGCAGGTCACCCCAAGTGTACTGTTGACTTCGGAAACACTTTAAAAAAATAAAATTCACGTTTTGATAAAGTTGATGTATTTAATGCATTGGAAAATGTTCACACCATATTTTGGAGATATACTTGGGCAGGTTTGCATGGGGAAGCCAGCCAGGGGAGCAAGTCTGTTTAGAACCTATAATTGTATGCCACCATATACCTGCCAGGCATTGGGTTTTGTATGTTTGGTTGTGGAAAAGTTTCAATGCTTGTTGAATAAGCAACAATATTCAAGTCACATTGTAGACACAGAGACTCAAAATATATCTAGTGTACCTCATTATATGAATTTGGAATTATGAGTGTCCTGGTGGATTATTGTAAACTGTGTATTGAACTTCTCTGGGGTCTCAGAATGGAGTGGTTGGATGATGAAGGACCTTTACCGTGATACAGACTTGTGAGGATTATTCTTCCTATGCATTTCCTCCTTAGAAAGTAACAGTAATGGACAACATTGTCATAATGCACCCTAAGAATTGCCCACCTGGAGCTATAGAGCTTCCAAGCATCATGTGAGATTCTGCAATCAGTGGATTTTCTTTATTATTAGTCGCATAAAATCTAAGGCTCCTTGTAGATTATTTAGAATAAAACATAACATAATTTTCCAAGTATTTAAATTTTTGTGAAAAATTTTGTACTTATATTCTTAGTCATCTACCTTTGGGAAGATGTCGAGGAAGGTTCTATACCCAAGGTGGATAAATCGGAGATCAAGCAGTAAATTTATTTATTCATATTTTCATTTGTTTGCTCAACAATCATGTACTTGGCATGTTTTATGGTACAAGAAAAATAAAGACAATTGCCAGGAGGTACAGCAGTGAAAAAAGGAAGTGTAATCCCTGCACTGAAGGCTCTTGGGGTTACAAAGAGGCAATGGGAAGCAACCACGTAACTCCTTGAAAATATAATATTGCAAGTTGAATAAGCATTACCACAAAACAAACATATATATATATATATATATATATATATCTCAGTGGAATCTCGTGTAAAAGGGACTTTTAGGATAAGTTAAAAGGCTAAAAGAGATCTTTCCAAACTGACAACTTAGGGTTACTGTAACATATAATGAGTACCAAGAAGAATAAAGCCCAGAGGATTTAAGAAGAGGGAAAACTTGTGGTGAGGGAATGAAAGAGGTCAGTGTGCCTAGGACAGAGTGACGGAAGCAAAAAATGCAGAACCAAATATTGCATGCACAACCCACTCCTGCACTCAGAACCATGTTGACAGTGTTAAGGATGTTGATGAAGAGTAACTACGAGGAATTTCCAGGGGTTTTCAATTGATGCGTCAAGTTGTGCTGTTTTCTTTACAAAGACCTCGTATTTCTTGTTAGGTTTGTGTCCATGTATGTAACTTCTATGATTATGATTTTGTTCCTTTACGCTCATTATGAACCTGGGAACACATCAGTGTTTTAAAAACATGCCATCTTCATCAACAACGTCTTTAAATATTTGTCAATGTCTAGGCTAATGATTTTCCTGTCTGTGTGATGACAAAAGATAGTGTCTTACCTTTAGAGCCAACTTGGTTGCATGAACTTGGCTGAATATAACATCCCAATCCCAGGGGTATAAAGAGATCTGGCCTGTGCTCTGTACCACAAGTGTAAGCTGTATGATTTGATTGTTTTAAATAAGTTACAACCATACAATTTGACTCATCATTTGTTTCCAGCTAGTTCACTTCAAATCATAAAATAGGCATACACAGTAAGTATGAGAGATTTTAAAATACTCATATCCAGTTGTACCCATTGAGAAACCTAGCAATTTTCTCTTGTGAAATTTTTTCAAAGAAATAATCAGATAATTTTGCAAAACGTGTTTGCAAAATTATGTTCTTGATATTTTGTTTTAAAAAATAAGGGATAAGAGGGTGGTAGTAAATGTCCAGATATATGGATTGTTAAATAATTAAGGAATAAACATGTTTTGGTTGACAAGGAGGTATATCTATATAATTATAGCGTTAAAATCATAATCATCATAAAATGTCATATCTGCAAAGCGTGACAGCTGATTTTACTTAGCTATCGAGACAGAAATATATCTGCATACAGATTGAGACCCTGTCTCAAAAAATATATATATATATATCTGCAAATGAATGAATGTATGTTCCAAAATATTGAGAATACCCCACACAATAGTTACCTTGAGATTTTTAGATGAAGTTTAGCTTTTTCTCTTTAATTTTTGATATACTCTTCAACTTTATAATAAATATATCTTTTATAATCAGACATTGAAGGAATATATGAAGCCAAAAGAAAAGAAAAGGCAGAGTAGTTTGTGGCATGTTTTATTTCACAGCAAAATTAGTAGAAAAATTTTAGGAAGGATCCTTACAACCTCCAAACTCTCATGAGAATTTGGGGAAAAAGACCAGACTTCATCCTGGGCAACGGTCTGGATCTTAGCTTCCGCCTCCGCCGGAAGCCGACCAACTGCTATTACAGTTGTTTTCATTTCGCTCCTACTCAGACACCTCAAACACAAAATGGTCCATTTTCAGTTTTCTCAGTAATTTAAATAATTTATTCTTTTATGGTAATAGAGTTTCCTTATTATCTTTTTGATTTGTACTGTTTCCTGTGTAGTGATTTACTCCGCATGGGCACGTGGCAAAGTTATAGGAGAAAAAATTATTATGCTATAATAATTATGTCACCGTTGAGCAATTAAATTATGTTTCATTGTAAATAGTAAAATGTATTAATTTTTTTAAAAGCCTTTTTATGCCAGTGAGGATAAAGTTATCTTCATATACTTTATTAAACACCATGACAGTACAGGACACAGGGACTAGACGGATAACAAATCAATTCCTTAAAACATTCCCTTCCGGGGGCTGGTTTCTTAGGACTATGAGTTAAGTGAAAGGTATTGAACAGAATCGGTTATTCTATAAATAAAAGTTTTGCCTCCCTTTCACGTCTACAATGGAGGCAGGTGTTGGAACAATGGGGTTTTCTCCCATTGGCCTACGAGGGAAATAAACCTGCGTCCGGTTTTTCCCTTCGCCTTTCTGAACATCAGAGGCCAATGGAGGTAGAATGCAGGCATCGTATATAACGTGGAATTTTCCATTATCTGCGCCACAGGAAGCAAAAAGAAACAATTGAAGTTAATTTAGTAACCTACCTAATTTAAATCACTATATCCAAAATATCATTTTAACATGTGATCAAAATCTTAATAATGACATAGCACATTTTTTCATATTATAAATCTATCTGTATATTTCATAGACACTACACACTTCAGTTATTTTTTATTGAACACACTTAATTTGTATTTAGATTTTATAGATTTTTTTGTGGAGAATAGATTCTCCTGCCCAGCTGTTCCAAATCTATTTTATATTTGAGAGGTTTCTAGCAGTGAAATCAAGGATCAGTTTGAAATTTAAATTAACTAAAATCAAATCAACAGTAAACTACTAAATGTTTTGTCTGCTAGATTTCAAGGAACATGAGGATTCATTTTTCCCCCTCTATTGTGAACCATCTGGTTGGCTCAATCCGTAGAATCAAACACTTTGTTTTTCTTTTATACAAATATCATGTTTGTAAAAATCAAATCCTCTTTATGGCAAATGTTTGTGGCCAATTCTATGGAAATACATATCTTTATTATCCATGGATATATCTCATCTGAACTGTCATATGTCGAGTTTTGTGTAAACTAAAGAACAGCTCTGCTGGCTTGGTGGTACATACTTCTAATTCAACACTGTGGGCCTCGGGCAGAAAGTTAGCAACTTCAAGCCCAGCCGAGGCAACTAAGGGATGTAATGAGAACTTGTCTCAAAAGAAAAAATAGATAAAAAATAAGAAGCACTGACATTGTATTGTGGTGTGAAGACCCTGGTTCAATCCCCGTTACAAGAAACAACAGCAAAAACAACAACAAACGTACATTAGAGGGGAAGAAGTCAAATGTAGTTAATGTTGTACCACTCGGCTTTGCTCTTGCTTCCAACCGTCTTATAAATCGTGTAAATAAGTACAATAAACAATTATTGAGTGCCTCCACAGCACTTGGGCTCTACAGCTCCATCATTTGTGGTGACACATAGAAGCTGGACCAGGAAAGCTAAAAGTATGTCATATGTCAAATAATGCCTTCCCTCCAGTCCAGGGAAGCATTTTTTCCGTAGCATTATAGCTCAGTGTAATGGCACTTGGCCATATTGGCAGTTCTGATATGACTTCTTTTGGCTAGCTCAGCATTCTCAAAAAATAAATAGTTTTCTTAATCTGTGATTGAAAGGGTTAAGTAGTACCAATTCATTACCACTCACCAAAGGATTTATTTTGTTCTCATAAATCAGTTTTATTCCACATTTTTATTATTCCCTTGGGTGAGCTACTCCAATTGAAATCAATACAGGAGCAAGTGACACAATCAATCTAGATATTTGATTATGGATTGGCGATCCCGGGTCTGCTTTTTAGCCAGTTTCCTTCTGAGCGTGTCCCTGAAGACCTGAAGATTCTTATTGGCATCAGTGAGTTATTAACTTGTTTCAAAAGCATATAGTCATAATCTTCATGTGTACACGGATAACGGAGACTCAAAGCGCAAGTGAGGGCTCAGGGACAAAGATTTAAAATATGTAACTAACAGTCTTTAGCGGCTCATGTTTCTCAATATTTTTCTTAAGATAAAGTCGTCTTAAAATAACTTTATTCTTCCTTTCAACAAAAGCCCGCGAGTACAATTGGTGGCGATAAGCTGCATTCTTAGGCTGCTATTAGGTAAGTGAGTGACTGTCATGACAGAGGCGCTGTCTCTTTTCACGCGTCCCTTTGGAGCTGAACCAGGCTGACTGGTCTAGGTGAACGGCAAGACAGCAGTTAAGGTGACTAAAATGCTTTTGAAGGGGACCAGACTGGCTCTTTTCGTTTCTGTAATTATCCAGGCTGCAGAGACACCATCTGGGGGATTTAAAAGAGAAAAACAGTTCAAGTTTAAATTAGAGAGCAAAAATTGATTAAGTGGTTGCTCCAGAGGCCAGCGCTTATATACCAGCTTCTCTCTGCTTCACAAACAAATGTATATCTTATGATCCTTTACATATTGAATGCTTACTTGGGGACTCGTGGTGCCACATTATAGTTCTCTTGCCTCCAACTCCAGCCACCTGTTCTTGGTTCGTCAGCCAAATTTTTGCACAGGCACCATTAAACCGTGTAGTTGTTTGATTTCTTTTTTTCCTATTTAGAATGGAGGCAGTGTTTGGCGTACTTGATTTTTTTGTCTTTTGAGACAGGGTCTCACTCTGTAGCCCAGGCTGGTCCTCAGCTCACTGTGTAGCCCAGGCTGGCCTCAAACTCACAGCAATCATCTTGCCTCAGCCACCCAAGTGCTGGGATTACAGGTGTGCACCACTTCACCTGGCTTATGAGCTGCATGGGATGGAATCCAGGGCCTTGCACTTGCTAAGCAAGCCTTGTAACTGCCAAGCTACATCCCCACCCCGATTCTTTCTTTAAAATAAACTTGAAGGCAGGGTTAATCCTGCATTTGCTACTTTCAGCAAATATTTCACCTTTTGTTCACCGTTTGCTTATTTTCGCCAGGAACTGTGTAAGAGTCTGTTTCATATTTTGGGCTGACTTTCTCCCTTTGATCTCGCCGGGGAAAGTAGAAGACTGAATGTTTTAAGAAGGTATTAAACACTGTTGAAAGAGTTTATGCGGCTTTCTTTTTTCTTAGAAGGCAGTCTTTTCTCTTCTGTTAGTCTTATTAAGACTTGAGGAGAACAGGTCCCTACACTTAGGCAGGCAAAGCACTCAGACTTCCTCCGGTAAACTCCCCGGCTGTTTGGGGGTGAGGGACTGTGGCATACTTTCTTCTGTCTTCTTTTCTATTCATTAATTTGCATTCATAATTGCCAAGGAATGAAAGACATTTAAACCATTCAGAGAGGTACTGGGCTGGGATGTAACACGAGAGTGCATGAACACAGTTTCTCTCCATGGCCCTGTTCAACTTTTTAAAAAAAGTTTACCAGAGAGAATCAACCTAGAAATCAGAAATTGCTTCCAGCCACTCAAGGGTGGCAATGTCCAGTTTCGCCTGTTCCGCACCAGTCTGGAATCCAAGGAGTCCACTCATCATGGTTCATAGGGAAAAAAGGTTTATCTTAAACCTACTTTTTAAATGATATTGGGGGGCGGAGGGCGGTATCACAGATTGAAGTTTACGAAATACAGGAAAGTCCGTTGCAGAGAACTCGCCTCGCTGCTGGCATCACTGCTTGAATATCCTTACCCCTGGGTTTTCTGGGTTTCCTCCTCTCTCCTCCTCCCTGGAGACCCATTTTGTGCTTCCTCACCTAAAATCTGGATACAAGAGGAATCCTTGAATCAAAAAAAAAGCCTTTTTCAAATTATTTTTGCAGCTTAGGATTTCTTTTTCTTTGTTATTTGTTTTGTTTTTGAAAGAGACCTCGCTTTGTAGCTGGTCCTGAACCCACCATGTAGCCCAGGCTGGTCTGGAACTCATACCAACCTGGGAATTTATGGGTGTGTTCTATCAATTTGTTTATGTGATGCTGGGGGATTGACAGGCACTCAAACCGCTGAGTTTCTATGCCCCAAGTCCCTCTTTGTTGTTTAGTTGCTGGACTGGGCAGGATTTTGAGAGATGTGGGGATGGAGGAAAGTAGTTTTCAAATTGTAAGTTTATAATGCTATGCTATCCTGTCGATAACAAAATTCCTTTTGTTCAGGAAGGTAAAACCTTTTTAAGTGGTAAGCTCAGTAATTATTTAATTCACAGGTGGGCTGATCTATTCTGTAAGAGGCCAGAAAATAATAGTTTAGGTTTTGCAGGCAGTATGATTTCAGCCATATTTACCCAGTTCTGCAGTTGTAGCCTAACAGTGCCTAGAAATGTCAGTTTTTGTTCTAATGATATTTTTTTCATTTAAAAAAATCAACACCTGGCCAAATTTCACCTCTAAGATTGAGATGATGAGTTTCTGGTTTTATTATCATTTGCTTGTAAATTAAAATGTAATTTATATACTTTCTTAGGATATTTGAGCATGTTCATAATTTCATTGATTGTATTAAAAATTACGAATGATAATTTAAAATTCACAATATAAAAAAATAACATTCACACACATCCCACTACTTCTAAACAACCAGTTCAACAAATGGTGAACATCATTTTAGGCTATTCTCAACTCATGGTCTTTTATTGGTGGTAACCAACAGAAATACATTTGGTAAATGAGAGAGAAGATGAACTATAGTAAGAGAACTTAACAGTTTGAAAAGTTGTCAGAAGAGGGGGAGGCCAAGGGTGTGGGATTCCTCTTAGTTATCTCTCTTCCCGGCAAAGATGAGGTGTGTGAGTTTGCAGAACTCTCCGTAGTGAATAACTCTGAGCAGAGTTAGGAGCTGTACAACGCTCAGCAGGAATCCTCCGAGCCTTATTTTTTCACTTTGGTTTCAAAATGAATGCCCCTGTGTTCCCATTTTCATATTTGCTCCCCAAGATTTTCCGGCTGTTATTGTTAATGATATTGCTGTTTTTTTAGCTTTTTTGGAAGGGCGATTTTGTGACACTACTTAATGTAGGTGCTTTTCTCCTAAAGCGAAAACTCTTCAAAGTCCACGGTTTATCCCCAAACTTCTTTCCAGCATAATGATGTGTGACTGGTTTAGAAAGTACACACACACATTCAAAGGCGGCTTCAGGTACCTCCCGATCCGTGGTATCCACGCCATGGTGTGATTCCTACCCCTGAGGATAGCGAAAGCCTGTGTGTCCCCAGCTAGCAGAATATGACAAAAGGCAGGTGGGGTGTTAACTAACTTCGTGGGATGACAACTCATAAAACTGCAACCCGTCAGACTCCACGACACTCTCTTGGACAAGAAAAAAATACAATAAAGAGAGCACATTAACAACATCGTAGTATCAGAGGGCAGCTTTAGAAAACCCTCCAAGAATCTGCACCCCTCCAATTTCACTTCCCTCAATGATCAAAACGCTGCCAACCAACAGTGACCTGAGCTCAAGAGGATCCTTCCTCGTCAGAGCCCTGACATGGGACTGTAGGCTGGACAGAACTTCGTACCTTTTTTTTTTTTTTTGACCCTTAGCTGAGATCGCGGTAGACTGTGCCAATCTCTTAAACTGCAGAAAGTGTGAGATCACAGTACATATTAATTTGACCCACTAAGCTTGTGGGTATACCCTGATGCTATAAGGTATCAATCACTAGTGTAGGAATACCTGTGTGTGTGAGGCACCAAAGAAGGTAGGTAGAAGGTGATATTGTCACCCAAACATCGTGATGCCCAAACTGTTGCTGTCCTTGAACAGAAAACCCTACACACACCCAGAGTAGTCAAAAGAAAATTCTAAGCATTTCATTGGTGGATAAAGGGTGATAGACTGCACTTTGCAGTCAGTAATGGCAAGTAAATTGTCCTTTGACCATGGAGTGCCGAAGATTCTGCATGCTGGGTGTTTTGTAAGGACCTACCGAAGCGTGGAAGGGGGTGTTTCCCGGTGATGATATAACAGCTGTGTTTGTGCATGTGGTTCACTTGGAACCTGGAGACTACTTTCCACTGAGCTCATTTGCCCAAAGAGCTCTCAGCTGACAGAAATCGTGGCCATCATTGGTTCATCTGGAAAAATAACTGTTTGCCCAGATAGAAATAAGCCCGAGTCTTTATAGAACCAGATAGAAATAAGTCTGAGTCTTTACAGAACCCTTGTTTTCCCTTCAAAATAAAGCAGAAAAGTAGAATGAAATGGTGGGTCATCTTGTAAGACCCTCTGGAATGTGGAGTGTCTTGACACCACAGTGAGGAGCTTGTCTTCAAATGTGGCATGGTACGTACAAACCTTGTTTGAGTAGAAAAGTAAATCTGATATCTCAGGTGACAGTGTGGCCAGTGAAAACAGGCGGCCTTGCACTAATCGCCCCCCGTGTGCATGTTACTTTTAATAAATAGGCTTCATATCCTACAGCAGCATTAGGGTCACTGCAATAGTGAACACAGTACAGAGAGAATGTGCGAGTCAGCTGTTCCATCATTTCTTTTCAGTGTAAATAAAATCTATTTTTAAAATTCTGCCTATGTCAAACTTGAAGAGTCAGGATTGTTCTAAATGACTTAAATTATTTATCAGGGTCTGCGTGCAACATCAGCTGTACTACAGCTCATGCACATACACAAAAAGAACAGAAAACACACCAAAAGGAAAGATCTGGTGTCTGCACCTTACTGCTCATGGATGGGCACACTCAGGGTTAATCTTTCTGAAGGCACCTTATGGTGAGTGGATGAAATATTCTGTGTATTTATTCCCTGAAGCACATTTGTCATACTAGCAGATGACCAACATAAAGCAGAATCAAGGAAGTGCAGCTTTTACTAGATGACAACTAATTAAAATCACTTTTACAGTAATTACAGTAACAGTAAGAAATATGATATGTTAATAGAACAGTGTCCTCCGAGAAGTAACTAGTTCGTGGCTGATTCTTCCTTCCTCTCTCAAAATTCTCACGAAGAAGAAGAAAGCCCTGTGGGCATAGATTAATAAATATTTTGAATATTATTAAAATCTTAAGGCCAGGTCAAAGGTTTCTCCGTCTATGTATTAATTATAAAATAGAACCTAGCACCTTTCAGTTTCTTAGTAATGAGGGATCTATTACAGTGATGGAATTTGAAGGACACGCTGCTTTGTGGGTGAAACAATTTTAACACGTATCTTTATGAAAAAGAGAGAGGAGTACCTGAAATATCAGTCCGTGCCATTTGGAGTGACCCAGAATCCTCCGCTCACTTTAAAAGGCTGGTGTGCCTCTCTGCCTTCATATCTAGTGCACCATGAGAAGTCGTTTATTTTGGTGTTGGCGAGCTCCCAGTGTAGGGGAAACACACCGCTCTTTTGTATTATGGTGAGAAGGGGAAAACTTAGTTAACACCTTTCCTTCCTTCAAGTGTAATTGGATTCAGAAAAAGGCGAACTTAAAGCAGGACCGGGCCTGACATATAAAGTCCTCACAAGGTAACAAGAATCCGTTTGGTTTGTTCTCTGTCATTTCTCATTATAATCTTTGTCAGGAGAATGGATTCATGTTGTGCGATTTTCGGTTCTTGTTACAGTCTTTGTCACATGAATAAGGTATCAGGATGTTAATGCCTGGCATACAGGGTTCCGCGTGTGATGGTACTCTACAGGGCGACGCTGACCTTTGCAATATTATGCATTCTGATTGGTTGTTCATTTCACCTCTTTCCCACAAGTTAATAAGGCTATAAAAAGGAAAGAAGTGAAATGGCCAGCCAGTCAAATTATAGAATATTGAAAAGGTCAGAGCAGTACAGCACAGAGGAAAAAAAATTATGCAATATATGGTGCATTAAAATTCTTGTGACAATGATTACAACAAGAATGGAAAAGGATCCCCGTTTCTGTTATTTCAATCCAGAGAGTCCCACAGGATGTCCTTCTGAGGGCAGCAATCATTAGGCGTGCCTGCGTGAAATACACACTGGCATTAGTTTTTAGTTCAGAAAGTAATTGCATAGAAAACATCCTGATGTTTTGATAAATAAGGATGTTAAAAATGAGATGTTCCCCTTAGAACATGTGCATCGGTGTCATTAGCAGTTGGCAGGGCTTCATAATTGAAACTCAAGCATTCTTGACAAGTGAAATCTTATGGCCATTTGAAACTTAACTTTGGCTCTTTGTAGAACCTTTGTTTTTTTTTTTCTTCAAAATAAAGCAGAAAAGTAGAATGAAATGGTTGCTCGTTTTCTAAGACCCTTTGGAATGTGGACTGTCTTGAAACCACAGTGAGGAGTTTGTTTTAAAATGTAGCATGGTATATCCAAACCTTGTTTTCTCCTTGCGAGGGAAGCCTTTGGTCCATACATTAAGTGTTTTTTCTTCCTCTACATCCTCAGCAGGAGAGGAAGGGGCAGATGCAGGGAAGGAAGGAGGAGGAAAGAGAGTGAGAGGATACTAAATCAGAAATCCTGAAGCTATTGTTCTCACACGAGCTTTAATAATAATTACAATTTTTAAAAATTGTTTTTATGTACATCGAAACACTTCCTGTGGAAGAGCTGTATTAGATTTTGCAGTCTGAGAAGATATATCTGGCTTAAGCGCTAGCTTTATGCTGTCTTTGGATGCATTATTTCACTACTAGAGTGAGCATTTTAGAGCCCGATGCTAGAGTGTAAAGGCATCTCTAACAAGGATGCCAAATGTAATCTTGTTACATTTTTAAGTGCAGATGAAACGAATTTTGATCGCTACTCTAAGACCAACCTGTCTATAGATTGCGTGACTCAATTCATAGTTTTTAAAATTCACTTTGATGAAAAAGAACCACAGGGTCCTTTAGGCTGTGACGTTAAGCTCCATTGTCACCGAGGGGACTGGTGACACAAACTTCTGGCTGGGTCTGAGTGGGTCCTAGAGGCGTGCCTTTGTGAATAATGTCCCGTCCCTTTCCCTTCTTCTTTGGTGCTGCCCCTCTGGTCTGCTTCCCAGCCAACATAAAATGAGTACCTGTGGTCCATCAGGTTTCTGCCTTGGCTCTACCAACTTTGGACTGAAACCCCTTAAAATGTGAGCTAAATTAACCCTTTCCTTTCAACTGTGACTGGGCCCCACAGTGAAAACACTGACTAACACACAAACCCTCACCTCTGATATTCTCATCAGGACCTCTGGGTTGGTTATCGAGAACATCAGTGTGTATGAGTGCTACCCGTGATTTGGCACATATGAACCCAGGACACCAGAATAGGCAATGTATTTCTGCAAGGACCTTAGCGTAGTCCTTTTATTTGAAGTCCAGTGACTCAGACCAAGCTGGTGTGTAGGTGTCGGGAGATTAACTAAATATCACACAGCCTGGGGGTGCAAGTAGAATTCATGGCTCCAGAACAAAGAATCTTAAATAAACCTGCGCCATCCACTTATACTCCCAAATAGGGAGAGATCTGAGGCTGAGCAGAGAGGAATGGTCACCTGTGATAGCAAATGCTTATCGGTGCAGCCTATCCTAGCTTGATTTTAGAGCTGAACCAATAGGGCTGCATTTTCCAGCCCGTTGAAAAGAAAGTTTATACAGTGGGAAGTGGTAAAATGGGCAGCTTGCCCCAAAGGGGCAGCTGGAGAATTTGCATTTTAAGAATCTGCCCCCAGTATCTAGGATTCCATAGTGGTCAAGACCAAAGGAAGAAAGGGAGAGCTGCCATCCATACCATGTCCCTTGCTTTTCAATCTGGGGATATTTGAGCTTCATTGAGAGTCGAAAGTATCCATTGCTCTAGGTCTGTGAGCTGAGCTGTGTTTTCTTGGAGGTGAGAATATCAGATTCATTCAGCAGCGTGGTCCTGGAGAAACACACGTTCTTTTCTGAGCTGAGCAAAATGGTTATGTAATTGCATACTTCTCATAATTATTGAGTAATTACATACTTCTTATAATTACTGGGTAATCATTGTTCTATAACTAGAACTTAATGTTACAACTAATTGTATAATCATCATTATTAATGTTATCTGGGAAACTTAGAATAGAGTGGTACTTAACGTATCTCCCCCTGCCATGGCATTTTCCCAGCTAGCAGGAGTGTTTGTTTTGAAGCTCAAAATTGGCTCCAAACACAAATAAACAAAACGTGAGAGAGAGAGAGAGAAAAAAGAAAACAAAAATATCTTCATGAATATTGTAGTCATAGATGTTCGCTCATCCCAAAATGGAAAATAAAAACCTCCAGCAGCATTAATGACATAGATGCATTAAGAAAAATGTGTAAAATCCTGGGTTCTGGCTTTATTATGGAATTTCTGTTGTTCTGCAATTTCCCATCTTTTTCTAAGATGTGCAGGTGTAATACTTTAGAGTCAGTGAGGCATTTCCCCAGGTCTCTGTAGGGTAAGCTGACCTTTCAGGAATTTTCCACCTGAACATGTGACAACAGCAGCGATTGTTCAGCTGTAACTGAAAATGCTTCGAGAAACGGGGCATGGTGGGAATGGGCTCTTCCAACGCTAATCATGCGATTGTTCTTAGACAATGACTAGAAGAGATTCTACTTTAATTGTAGCTCTCTTGAGTGCAGGGACAATGTCTCATGTATGTTGGGTTTTTGTCATCTGCGCTCTGCCAAGTCTCTCCCTCACGCACAGTAAGGACTTCGTAACCTTGGGGCGTGTCAGTCTGATCAACTGTACAGATTTAAGGACAGCAAACAGAGCACAGTTTGGAAGTGTCTTTAGTGCATCGTGAAATTCAGAAAGGCTGTTTTGCAGGTCTCAGAACTTCTTGTAATATGTGTTGTAGATATGTAGGAGTTCTGCCTGCTAATTATGATATGCCAGCTTGACTGGGTCAGGAGCACCCCAGCAGATTAGGAAAGCACTATTCTGGTTGTGTCTATGTGGGTGTTCCCAGAGATAATTGGCACGAAGTCCAGCAAACTGAATGGGAAGACTCTTCCTGGCTGTGGGCAGCACCAACCGTTAGGGTGGTAGCCTGACTGGGCAGGTGGCCCAAGTTTTGAAGAGCTCTATTCTGCATGAGTGGGTCCTATGTCCCTTTAGAACCTCGAAATCATCCTTTAAGCTATGTGTATCTCTTTATCTGATTTTACTATAAATTTTAAAAGACATTATTATTCCCACATGTTAACTCCTAAGTGCCATCTATTCTCTTTGGAATAAAGCACTCCTTTGGATATGCCAATTTTTCTAATTCAGAGTAATAAATTATCATGTGCTGCTAGGGATTTGTTCTGATCGTGGAAAACACATATACTTGGATATTTTGCAGCAATAAACTTTTCAACTACCCCTCCATTCTAGAATCATTATAGATATCTTTTTTTTAAGTCTTGTGTGTTTCTAAAGTTTTTGTCTGCCTCACCCACATTTTACGCGAATGGTCATGTTATAACTACCTAGAAGACCCACCCACTCTTGCATTATTTGAGCTTCTTCTGTTTCAGAACTGGAAATATGACCCGATGAGGCAGTGATACCATGGGAGTGGGTGGGATTAGTGCTGTTTTGCTAACTGGAAAACCGTAGAATTTTGATGAGTCATACATTGTTAGGTTGGGAGCTGTAGAAATTTTCATAGTAGGTAAGTGCTGTGGAGAAAAGACAGCTCAAGGTTCATATTTCTTGCTCATTTGCTAATTGTAAATGTTTTTCTAAGACAATACCAGTTGTACGGACCACAACCAACAGCAACAACAAAAACGTGACAGCATCATTCCAAGTTTTCTTGCTCATGTTGAGAAATGAGTTGGGGACACCAACCCAGGTAACACTTTGTTCACAAGATAGTAAAGTAAAAGTGTGCATGTTTGGTGGAGTCCATGCCTTGCCTCTTAGAAGTGCTATTATTACAGTTCTATTGAGTATTGTATATTCAGGGACCCAAGAAAATATACGGGGTATTAGAAAGAAATGATCTCACTTACCTCTCACAATCAAACTGTGCTTTGATGATCACTCCAGTCTATATATTGAGAATTAGAGGTTTAGAAATGTTAAGTAGCAAAGAATGCTTTCCTGAAAAATACAGGGATATTTTCAAATATTGGACTCTTCAACAGAATTTGTTCTTTTTTTGCGCTATACTTTGCTATTAAACTGTGTTAAAATGTATTTTTTGTATTAAATATTTCAGTCATTAAAATTTCTTAACTGTTCAATGCAGGTTCACTTTTAGTATGGATGAAATGCACATATAATTAAAAAGTGGGCAGAGAAAGACTTACATGAAGTAAATATTAATATTCTTAAAGGTTCTTTGTTTCTAGAGTAATTATAACACATTCTAATATTTGACTAAAATTAAGCAAAATTTTAAAAAAATACCTCAGGTGAACTTTTCAGGAAAATGCTAAAGTAGAAATTAAGATGGAACTGGGCCCACGGTGCAGGCCTGTAACCTAGCACTCTGGGAGGCTGAGGCAGAAGCGTTGCAATCTCAATTCTAGTCTGGGCAAGTTACTGATTTACCAACACCTTGTCTCAAAATTTTTTAAAAAAGTAAATAGATTGATTAAAAAAGGCTGGGGGTGTAGGTCAGTGTGAAAGCCTTGGGCTGTATCCCCAGGCCCACAAAAAGTAGATAAACAGTAGCAAAATTATACAGCTTTCAATTCAAAACCCTTTCTTATTGTAACCTTAATTTTGAACTCTTCTTAATCTTGCTCATGTCCAGTGTTACAGGAGAGAGAAAACTGTTGCTTGGTAGCAGCCTTTGCCTGTGTCCTAGGCATACTGAGATTTGGGAACAGCATCGCTAAAGGATTGGAAGGCTGGGTGGTGGGACATGGTGTGAATTCATTGCAACTGATACTTTAACCAACCAAGCAGCTTTGGCATTTTCTCACAGGCCGAAAAAACTAGTTCTGATCCGAGAGAGCACCTTTTTCCTTCCATCTCTAGTTGTGTTCTAGGATAGTCTGACCAATTCTGACTTAAAGGTGAATTAGGTAGAAAGAAGCCAACCTCCCTTTCAGGTAAAATGAGCATAAAATACCACAGCTGATGCCACGAATAATATCTGGTGTATATGCTCTGCATATTACTAATACCCCAAAGCCTTCCTGTTTGGCAGAGGTGAGGGGACGGATGTGTTATTTCTTTCTGTTTGCACACCAAAGAGAATTCATGGATTAATAAAAACTCTCACAAATATAAGCAACTCCAGTGGTGAATGCTGACTGGCCGATGCGTCGGAGATGTGAACCCAGGCGCCATCTTGGTCTCAGGTAGTAAAGCAAGAGTCCGCGCATTGACAGTTCCGTGCATTTCCCTCTTACAGTTCTGGTGTAGTCAGAAACTGGAGAAAATACTCAACAAGGAACCCTTAATTATAAATTAGTCTTAATCATTTTCTCCTTTATTCAGCAGGTAATAACTACACCCTTGTGAGTGGCACAAAAATAATCCGCAACAATGACGACACCAGCCTCTGGGTGCTCGTGAACAGGTTGGTTCCTTTCACTAATTATACCGTGCGAGTGAATGCTTCCAACAGCCGAGGCAGCCTGGTCAGCGATCCTGTGATGATTGCAATGCCTCCAGCAGGTGAGTCTGCGGAGAACATTGGCTCTCCCACTGTATGTCACTGCCCCAGTCCTAAGTCACCCTCTTTTATTGTCAGAATTGCTGTGATATTGTTTTGCCCTTTGAAGCTCAGGTGTATTTCCAGTTGCTTGGTGCTTTGGCTTGATTTCACTGGTATACTTTTTGATATTCTTTCACTGTTTTGGTGCAGCTACCTTTCCTTGCATTGTGTGTGTATGTGTGTGTGTACACATAGTGTGTGTATATATGTACACATATACATATCTCTGGCTTTCTGCATGTCAAGACGATTGGAAAATGTATTTTGTTTGATATTTCACTTAGGGCCATGGCTTATCTTTGGAACTGAAGCCTTAGTTGTCCGCTGCAGATTGTTGTTTTTCTTGCCTTTCTGCAAAGTTACTTGAGTTGTGTTCTTGAGCCTTGCTGTTTAACCTGAAGGGCACTGTGCAGGTAATGTTCAGAGCAGGATAAGTCCTCTTTCACTACTGGATAAACATCTTTAAACTCCACATCCCAGAGGTCATGCTTAAATTGGGCTGTTTTTGTATGTGAAATATAATACAGTCTGGATTTTTAATATTTCTGTTAAAAATGACCCAATGCATTTAAAATTATTACAGTTATCATTACTTTGATTTACAATCACCTCCTACCTTGTCCTGGGTGTGGAAACTGAATACCAAAAGGAAAACTCTCTCTCAGGTTGGTACATATAGTTGGCCCTTGAACTTGGAATGTGCTGTCCAACAGAGCAATGGCCTGAGTCTCAGCTGAGCATCCAAGGATGCGTGTTTCTCAGCATTTTCCTACGGCACTGAGTGTTGGCCCTGTGGCCAAACTTCTGGGACTCCGTGTGTTCTGAACTAAATGAATGTCACAGTCTTGCTATCTGTGTTCTACAGAGCAAAGGCAGTAAGTCCTCTTCTGGTTCCAAGGAGCCGTAGAGAAACAAATACCGCATCAAAACAGTGTGAATTTGCAGTTTCTGTGGTACCTTGTCCCCCAAACAAAGACTTATTACCTGTTGCTATGTTACAACTATTCAGCATTCTTCCCTCTTCAGAGAGTGAGCGCCCAAGTGTTCACTAAGACCCTCCAAATTCTAAATGACAGAAGCCATGCTGTTTAAATAAAAGAGTTCTTGAAAGAGCCTTCTAATGTTGATCAGTATGGTCTTCGGTCATATTTCATGAACCCGTACTAAAAAAGGGAATAGAATTGAGATGTATTCACTCAAGAATGGCTACCAAATCACAACACAAAGCAAAACCTAAAACCAAACGTGAATCCTGTCTCCACACTTCACTCTAAACCCCCCTGCTGGAAGTGATAAATGATTGCGATGACTCTTAAACCAAAGGAGAGGATATTTTTTATTTCCATTTAGATTTCAAAGACTCACCAGTACTTGGGCGGAGAATGTCAGTTATACAGGAATAACATGGTCTTAATGAAATACATGGAATTATTTCGTGAGTTATGCAGAGTTATATGTTCATTTTGTGGTACATATGCTGATTTATAGTTTATACTAATTTAGCTAATATTTATAAAGCAGAGCAAATTTAATTCATTATTCGTATATTTAAGAAGACGTGGTCTAACTTTGATATATTTATTATATATTCAACTGTTCACTTCAGTTGAGTGTTTGTGTGTGTGTATGGGTGTGCACAGATGGATAGTTTAAAATAGCAAGGGGCCAGTGCTTCCTCAATACACACTGTGGATATGCCTGTGAGTAGAAGGGTTATTATCTAGCCAGGAAGAAACTAAACTCTATCTTTATTCTGATGCAATGACAGAGAGCAGTAATCTGTGACCTGAGGCCTGTCTTCATCTTGAGATACTTACCTGAGTCATTGCTGTGATGCACTAGAGGGCCACACTCCTTGGGCCCGGTGCCATCGTCCAGGGTCACAGTCAGACATCCCGAATTTGGGAGATGGACCTTCACCAAAAGACAGAAAGAATGTCTTTAAAGGCAGAGATTTCCTAAGCAGGCTCCCTGTCTTCCATCATCAGATTGTTGTTGATTACAATTACAAAACTTATAGCTTCGAAATTATCTTTTTTATGACCTTGTAGTAGTTTAGAGGTGACACCTCATTGATTAAATAGGTTTTAGTTCATGCTTCCTTTTACCTAATGATCTGAAAACATATTATCCTGATTTACACATAAAAATCATGCTGGAAAGCATGTGGCATTCACTGGAATATGTGTGTTTAAGTAGAATTAAATTAGTACTGAGAGTTATTAAAGAAATCTTCCATGTCTCTGTCCAGTGGAGTGTGCTTCATACCGAAATGAATAACAGATGAGACGATTTGCAGGAGCGAGCCAACTTACGGGCAGAGAAGGTTCTACGTGCTATTTACTTTTCCATTATATTTGGATTGTTATCATCATTGCCGTTTCCTTGATTTCCATATTAGATCTCTTTTACGGTTTTGCTCGGCTCCTAGTACCTCTCAGTGGTGGATTTTGCAGGGTTTGGAGTGAGAATGGCCTTAACTTTGATTTCCTCTCCGTATAGCTTAAAAACATACTCTAGAAGGTTTGGGACAAAAGCAAATTGATGTCTTGTTTCTTTATCCAAGGTTGCCATCTAATGTGGTCGGGAAAACCCCCTCTACCCATCTGATCTGGCCAAGTCTGGCCCACTTTTTAGAAATGAGTTACATTTAGAATTTTCAGAAATCAATCTATCATCAAGTCATCTCTCATCAACCACGGCTGAGGTAGGGCTCCTCTGTGGCCCAGAGTACAGTGACATCATATGGAAGTGGCCTGTTCAATTTGACCACAATTACCCATCATGCTTTCATCTTCCGTGCCTAGGCATGTGGTAGGTGCTTAACGGCTACTGGTGAAAGAACGCATAAGTAAACCAGTCAAGACAGCTTCATCTCTAGTGTTACATAGGAAATTTATCGTTGCCCTGTCCTGCTTAGACTTCTCGTCTACCTGAGCAACCTTTTGTTGTAGTCAGTTGCAAAATCAGAAGAGGATATGCTCTACCGGCTCCTGTCCAGTGTAGGAATCCTGTGGCTTGCCCCCAGCTCTCAGGAGGGCAGAAATGCTGGAGGTAAGAAGTAGCCTCAAGCTGCATCAGCTGCTTGCTCCAGGATGCCTCCTGTTGGTGGCTGTGTTTTCTCAGGTGAGCGTAAATGTACGGGATTTTAGCCTGGCACATCATCTCTAAGTTAGATGGATACTCATTTCCATCCCATTTGCTAGGAGCTGGCTCTGTTCTGCAAATATGATAAGCCCAAGCGATTTGAAGATTGGATTTAAGACAAGCAAGGCAAAACCACCAATAGCATAACATATCCACGAACAGCAGCCCAACTGGCACATACTTTTTATTTTATTAAAATTTTATCTTAGATATTATGGAGAGAGTGCAGGATGTTCTCTAATTTTTCAGTCCAGCAGCACAACCTCACCTATCCCTGGGAATCAAGATTTTTGAATTCTTGCAATTACTGTATCTTTAGGTTGTTGGTAATAACGTAATGTTATATTTAGCACTTAGATGCTCTAAGGAAGGAAGAATATATTTAATCCGAGCTCTTGAATAGCATTACGGTGCAGGTTCAAGAGTTCTAGGGAGAGAATGAAAAAAATAAAAATGGAATCCAAATGTTAATCCATAAATATGAAACTTTCCTATGGCCTTTACCCCTCAAGGTCTGGAGGTACTCATGGGGTTAGGATTTCAACGCTTAATGGGGCTCAGTGCATTAGTGTTTGGTATGCATGGAATTCAGCATTCACTTTAATAAGTGGTTGACATTGGTGATGTCCCTTAATTTGCTTAAATCTAATTGGCTCTTTTATCAGTCAAACCTGTATGGATTGGCAATTGATCAGAAAGGGTCGGCCATGACTCTGCATGTAGTTAAATGGTGGAGCCACCAGTTAAAGTCACAACTGCATGATAATAAGCAGGAGAGAAGCAAATGAGCTTAGAGGAGGAAGGCAGGGGCTTAGAAGTTTTGCAGGATCTTCAAGTTCAGAACAAAGGCATTAGAGAGAGTATAAATTTTAAATACACTGCATTTTGCCTCCAGACTTAAGCCTTTTTTTTTTTCCAGACGAGCTGAAATCTTGTCTGAAACTGTCTTTGTTACATCAAAGAACTACTCAGAAAGCGAAAAGAGACAGAAGCAGCATAAGGGCATAGTTTAAAATGATTAGTGACAAATTCTATACCGACGAGCTAGAAACAGATTTTTTATAAAAATTTTATATTTTTTCCAAAAGGAATAATTTCCTTCTGTTTATTTTTTTCCGGAACTGCTTTAATGTCATGGTAAAAGGACCCCAAGCCACTTTAGTTTGTGAATTTAATCCAGCTTTTCTCTGACGGTAAATAGTTTGTGAATTATATCTTTAAGCTGATGAGAGTTACTATAATGTAGATACCTTATAAAAATACAAGCTCAAGGAACCTGTTTATTTTCTAGAAATGTATTATCAGAAAATCAAAGACAGAGAGAAGCATGCGATTGAGAGTGGTTTGGTTTTATAGTGTCTTTTTGACACCCTTTCCTTTCTGGAATCCCTCTCCCAAGTTTTTTTAATGAAAGAAAAACAAGGAAATCCCCTACAAATGAAAACATATTACAAAGGAATAGATTCTGGAGTCCTGGGAACATGGGTTTAAGTTCTCCTCTTTCACTCTCGGGCTGAGTAACCAAAAGCGAGTCCACCACTCTAACCGGGACTCAGTCTGTTCATCTGTAAGCCAAGCTGCTTGGTAGTTTCTACCTAACAGAATTGCCCGGCAAGTTCACCAGCACAGGGTAGCGAAGTTGTCTCATCCAGAGGCTTTCTTGGTAAAGGTTTGAGGCTTGCTACCTGCTTTGTCCTGTTTTCCCAGTCTATCAGTCCATTTTCTGTTGCTATTAAAAACAAAACAAAAAACTGCAGCTAGGTACTTCATAGAGAAAAGGGGTTTATTTAGTACACGGCTTTGAGGTCCAATGGCATAGCTCTGACATCTGCTTGGCCATAATGAAGGCTGTCATGGGGACACCGCGTCATGGTGGATAGCAGCAGGCATGGGACTATGGGAGCAGGTGTGGTCATGTTGGGGGGGTGGGGGGCAGGAAGCAGAGTATGGGGAGGGGCCAGCCATTCTCTTGTATAGCAAGCAGGCCTCTAGGCAGCTCACTGGGTGCTTCCAGTGATCTGATTATCTCCCACCAGGCCCCACCACTTAAAGGTGTCCTGCAGCACCACACTGAAGACCAGCATTCAATAATGAATTTTGGGAGGACAAAACGTACCCAACTGAGCACCAACTGAGACCCTGTGCTTTTGGCCTTTGTAGGCTGGGTATGTTCAATGAGGGGGATGAGCAGAAGACGGGTGTCTCTCACACAGTTGCAGAGACCAGGATGTTATCTTGCTGCATTCCTCACCTTTCCTGTACTTACCTGTTAGAACACTGACTTTGATACAGCAATAAAGGCTGTTGGTATGAAGGCAGTGTGAGCCAAATGAACAGACAAGGCGGGAAACAAAGGAACTTTCCATTTGAAACAGATTCAGCATCCTCCAGCCCAGGGCTTCCAGATCGTAATTTGCAGATCCATTTATGTTAAGTTCTTGCTGGTTATCTTGAATTTCAGTGGGCAAAGAAACTTTTTTTTTCATTACAGAAGTTCACTTCTGTATTCACATGAGGCTCCTGTTTTCACAATGGTCTATTTCTGTCTGTAAATTTTATTCAGAATAAATGCTTTCATAACTTGATTAATGCTAGCCAAAAGAGAAGACTTTGAAAACTTAGGCGCAATATTCTTCACCTTTTCCTAATTATCTTCAAGTATTTATTGGGAAACTTTCAGTCTTGGAATTCAAAATATGTTTCATTTTTCAATAGATAAGAAAACTTTATAGTTTTCAGTATATTTTGAGTGTGTGTGTGTGTACATGCACATGCAGGTGTTATCTATAAACACAGTTTTTAAAAAATTAACATTGTCCTGTTTTTAAAAGAAAATTGTGCTAGTATGCACATACACATATACAGCAATTGGGGAAAATAGTTTTCTAAATTTTTCTTGAAGACATAAAAATCTTTTCCAACATAAAAATTAACATTGACGTTTTCAGTCTAATGATCAGGTAAGTTATAGTGATGCATTCTTTTTAAAAATGTTTGTAACTCAATCATGTAAGGAAGCGCTGGGATCCTTTTCTATGTGGATATTTTTCAAAATTATTGTACTTCTCGGATCTCGACCTTGAATCTTCAGGTTTCTCTGCCTACAGCTGCGTACTGTGAGGGCAGGAAGTGCATGTGACTGGTAAATTTTTGTAGTCTCCGAGCCTAGGATAAAGTCTAGTCTCAATCAATGAATGACCACAACTATTTGTGGTAATTATAATTTAGCAAAAATCTTGAAAATTGTCTTTGGTTGCTCCTTTACTTTACCTGGCTAGTCATTTATCAGTGTTGAATCCAATCCTTGAATTCGTCTTTGTCCTGTAAAAATTGCTACCACAGTAGGCAAATAATATGGGGCTCTCTTGAATCATATTTGTGTGTGTGTGTGTGTGTACATGCACATGCAGGTGTTATCTATAAACACAGTTTTTAAAAAATTAATATTGTCCTGTTTTTAAAAGAAAATTGTGCTAGTATGCACATACACATATACAGCAATTGGAGAAAATAGTTTTCTAAATTTTTCTTGAAGACATAAAAATCTTTTCCAACATAGAAATTAACATTGACGTTTTCAGTCTAATGATCAGGTAAGTTATAGTGATGCATTCTTTTTAAAAATGTTTGTAACTCAATCATGTAAGGAAGCGCTGGGATCCTTTTCTATGTGGATGTTTTTCAAAATTATTGTACTTCTCGGATCTCGACCTTGAATCTTCAGGTTTCTCTGCCTACAGCTGCGTACTGTGAGGGCAGGAAGTGCATGTGACTGGTAAATTTTTGTAGCCTCCGAGCCTAGGATAAAGTCTAGTCTCAATCAATGAATGACCACAACTATTTGTGGTAATTATAATTTAGCAAAAATCTTGAAAATTGTCTTTGGTTGCTCCTTTACTTTACCTGGCTAATCATTTATCAGTGTTGAATCCAATCCTTGAATTCGTCTTTGTCCTGTAAAAATTGCTACCACAGTAGGCAAATAATATGGGGCTCTCTTGAATCATATTTGTGTGTGTGTGTGTGTGTGTTGTGTGTGTGTGTGTGCGTGTGTGTGTGTGCGTGTGTGCGCGCGCGCGCGTCTTTAATATTTTTTGTTTTACTTTCCATAAACTCACATATTGTAACTGGTAGGTAGATGGCTAACTGAAAATGGTGGTTAAAACAGAACACTTTTAGGAATTCAAATATCAGCTGGCCATGGAGAGACCCATCTCTGTTCCCAGCACTTCTGTAGTCTGAAGCGTGAAGCTTGCAAATTCTCGTCCCTCAGGGCCACTTGAGACCTTGTCTCAAAATTAAAACAAACAAACAAACAATTAAAAAAGATTGAAATGTAGCCTAGTGGGAAATTTCTGGGTTAAATCCCCAGTGCTTAGGAGTGGGGCAGGTCAGAATCCAAAAAGGAACCAAATTTAACATCATTTATATTCAGAACACAGAATTGTATACTTATCCATCAATTTTCTTATGTAGGGCCAAGTTGTTTTCATGGATGTTGATTTGCTTTCTACAAATCCAACTTTTGCTACGCAACCACATCTCTGATGCATAGTTTATGCTTTCCTTTTTTTTTTTTTTTTTGAGTTGGGGTCTTGCTCTGTAGCCCAGGCTGGCCTAGGACTCGTGGCAATCCTCCTGCCTCAGCCTCCTGAGTGCTGGGATGACAGGCGTGCACCACCACTTATGTGGTGCTGGGGAATCGAACTCAGGAACTTAACACCTGACATAGCACTTGTGAGGCAAGCGCTTTAACCGCTGAGCCATTCCTCCAGCCGCTATGCTCTCCCTTTTTAAGTTTCTTTAAAAGAACCATAGAGCTTTTTTAATTAAGTAAGAGTCTAAAGGCAGACTCTTTTGAGGTTTTTAATAATTTTCTGGGGCTTAATTATTTCTCCTACATTAATTTGATCACATTACTTTTACATCCTAATTTTTTAAGTTTTGCAAAACAATTCATTTCACAGAAAGATTTCTGTTATTTTACTAGTCAGCGCTCATCACTACTTTAAGTGACAATAACTAAGTCACAGAATTATGATGAGAATCCCGAGAGACAGACACTTTTGGAAAATACAGCTGACTCTTTTGGTTAAGTGTGCGGTCCCATTGGTGGTTATGGAATTCTGCCCTTGAACCAAAGAGTAACCAACCATGTGTCTCTGTGTGCTATAGAGGAAATGGTATTAATCTTCCAAGTCAGTGAAGAGTAGTTAGTAAAGATGCTGAGGACTATTTAGGAGACAGAAGTGTGTTAAGGGGGCATGAGAATCCACTCACATAACAGGCCACCCACGAGGAGGCAGCCAGCCAGGGCTACCAAGTTCTTTTGGGCTGTTATGGTCAATTAGGAGCTAGGTCTGAGTCTTTTCCTTTTCCTGTCTGTCGTGATTGCTCAAGGGACTTGTCTTTGTCCTTCAGGTTTTAAAGGAGAGAACTGGACTGCGCTATTTTCTAATTCTAACCAAAATTTCTTTCTAGGACTCGAGAGATGTAGACTGTAGGCAGTACTATTGACCAGCTGTGGGAAGAATGGTACGATTCTATTACACGCTCTTAAGAGAATGAGGCAATTAGAAGCTCAAAAAAATACACTGAAAGAAAAAAAATAAGTAAATAAACACTTGTCATTGCGTGCTTTTCCCCCTCTGGGGTGCCAGTGAGAACCGAGAAGGATTTCTCTGCCTTTGACAATCTCCTCTTAGTAAAATATCAAGATATTGCCTCTTTAAAAAAAAATGAAACTAGGGTCTCTGGAAAATGCCAGGTGCACATAGAAGCCCTGTGTTCTCTGCTTTCCATCTGGCCCTGCCTCCATTTTGATTTGTCTGCAAGGCATAAGCACAAACTTCCGCGGGCAGGTGCCCATGGTACATTTTAAAAATGGAAAAAGTGCAAAGGAATGAAAATTCAAAGTCAGCTGCAGATTAGAAATCGAAATCAACACAAGGTAAGATGGCGAACGACTTTGTTCCCGGAGTGGAAGGAAAGATGAGGTTAACTCCCTTTTATAATGTGAGTGCCGCCGTGACGACATAAGCTGGTGAGGAATAGCATCCCTTAGAACACTCGCCTTCTACGGCGCAGACCGATGGCTTGTCTTTACCTACTGTACATTAAAAGCTGTACAATTTATATTACACCCAGTTTGTATGAATCTTTGGAATGGTTGTGCATAATGTTTTACTTCTGTGTATATCTTCCAAAGGCGCTGTTATTTTTCCCCTAGAAAACGACCTGTTCAAGGGAACAAAGTAGGTGGATTCTACAAATAAAAAGGAATCGAATTCTTAATAAAATAGTGTACTTTTGAAAACACATACGTAGGCCGTTCGCTTTAGCTCACATTTTTTGGAAGACTAGAACTACAGCGTTGTTTTCTGGAAATTCTTACCTTTGTTTTTTGGAAATGATGGTTGATCTACTCAGAGTGGGTGAGTGTGTGTGTGTGTGTGTGTGTGTGTGTGTGTGTGTACATACATGGGTATAAAAATCATACAGCATGAGCCAAAGAGAGTATTATGATGCTTGTGCTGCTAAGGGATAGGGCCCCATTGGAAGGAACGGGTCACTGGGCCTGACCTGGAAACATATATGGTAGCTCCACCCTTCCGTGCTCCTTGACTTCCTGTTTATCATGCTGTGACTAGCTTTTGTCCAGCTGTCACTCTGCTGTGTGCCATTGCCATGGCTAGCCACCCCTGAATGGACTGTGACCTTCTGAAACTGTGAGCTAAAATAAACCTTTCCTCTCTTAAGTTGTGGGTGTTGGGTGTTTTGTCCCAGCATCAAAGAAGTACCAAGACGGAGAGGGAAACATTTCTGTTTTATAAGTTGTGAAAGCTTCTCCACTTTTCATATTCGCCATCTTGACAGTGAACTTCCTTGCTTCTAAACACACTTTCGAAAAGGACCAACTTCTGAGCCATGCAGGAAAAAGGAGTTGACTTTGAAGTGTGCGAGCCTCGGACTCCCCGAGCCTCCAGCAAAGGCTGCCAGCTCTCTCATTTGCATACTCTCGTGTGGGTTCTAGGAAACGCACAGGCCCCCACTCACAAGCACAATTAAATGCTATCTTTAGAGCATCCTGCGGCAAGACAGAAAGGGAAAAAATTCAATTAAAATCACATTTTTCCTACTCCACCAGGGGAGAAAAGTAGAAGGTATTGTTCCTTTAAGTTTCATTGATATTAAAAAAAATCATATCTTTGAAAAGCATAAGTACAATTCTTCTTTCTGTTTTTCATCTTGGAAGAAAGGTTTATCTATAACTTTAAGGTTAAAAAAAAAAATACTTCTCTCTGACTGACTCGGCAGTTCGAAAGCAACTTGAAGTTTTATTTGAATTCTTATAGTGCCCTAAAGACATTTTTGCCTTGTTTCTTTCAAAATAATCTTATTCTTTTATTTTTCTTTTTTTATCATAGGCAAACTCTAAGCCTGACTTGCATAAAATTCTATGAGCATCTACCTGCCTAGAGAAATACCCTTAGAAAGTCGAGACAATCCTTAATATTTCTCAAATATTTAGAGGCCACATCTTTAATCTGTCTTGATTAGAGATATTATGAAATGCTGTTGTATCTCTATAAGGGGTTGTAGAGACCTAGAGGCTAGAGGTTCTGAAGTCCTATAAGGGAGAGATTGTGACAGCCCCTGTGATGTGCATGGTTACAAATTAGGGAGGACAAATAAAAGTACAAACGTGAGGTTACCTCACACATACTTTGTAAGATCAGTCATTCCCCTTATACTTCAATGACAACATTAAACTCTTACTTAAATGTCTCATATATATGCCAGGCAAGTCCAGCCTATAGCCCACTGGTTTTCGCCTCTCATCATTTTCAATGTTATTAGAAAGAATTTTAAAAGGAAAACATTAGTACCTATATATGTACATTAACTATATTCTATATTTTATATGTGGTCTAAGACAACGCACTTCACCAAGAAAAGGGGAGGGGAGCAAACACCTGGCCAGCTGCAGGGTGGACACACCCAGTACGTGTTGTGTGCTACTTCTTAGGACTTATAGGCGGTGAGGACAGAGTGAATGGGGGATGGGCAGGAGAGATACCAGACTTTTTCTTTCCCTCCTTCTCTCTCTTTCTTGTCCCCCGCCAACCTCCTACCTTGGCTTTAGGTATATAGTAAGAAATATGCAACTATTACCCAAAAGTAGTCTATGAAAAAAATTCAATTTTTAATTTTGTGCTTTTCTAAGAAGTATGATGAAATCCCATACCCTTCTTCTTGGTCTCTTCCTGGCTGTAATGGTTATTGTTTTTATTTTTGGCCAGCGTATCCGGGCTGTATACACTGCTCACCAGTTAATCACTCTTGGGCCTTAGGTCTAGATTAGGTTTCAGACTTCACTATCAGACCTATTGTCCTGATATCACTATGTTCACATAACCCCCATTTTACTTAATAATGGCCTCAAGGTACAAGAGCAGTGGCCCTGGCAATTCAGACATGCTAGAGACGTCCCAGCATTTTTCTTTTAAGTGAAAAGGTGAGAGCCCTCAGCTTAATAAGGAAATAAACAGTCCTATGCCGGAGTCACACAGCACCAAATCCTATAAATAAGGTAGATGAGAACACACTGCTGGATTCTCTCAAGCCCACCTTTAAGTTGGATTGAGCTGGTAAGTGAAAAAACCTCAAGAGATAAACCTGGTAGAAAATAAAATATGAGGACCTACCACTGTGACTTTGCTGGCCCATCCCATCTCCTCAGAGCTACTCCGTCTAGCAGTCTTCTGAGGGGCTTCTGTCAAGTTTGAAGTGGCACAGACTTAGTTTTGTACTAAGTGGCTATTTGCTTGAGTGTGACATCGATTTCCAACTGTTAACGTGAGAGACTGGGGCCACATCAGTGGTTCCCACGGCCTCATCCTAGATGAGCACCAGCGTCACTACCCGGGGACCAGTTCCAAATGCAGGTTCTTGAGTCTCACCCTCCTGATGCTCTTCTGCCACATCAGATACGGTGGTAAGGGTGACGCTAATCAACCCCCCTCATGCCCCGGGTCATTTAGATGCACATCATCAAGTTTGAAAGTCATAGTCCTAGATTATCCTCAAAACCCTTAAAAGAGAAAAGACGTAATTTGCCTATGATTGTATTCCATGCAAATCTAGCTTTCTAACTACCAGGAGAAAAATAAATAGAATAGACCTGTATGTTCAACTTGTCTTTGAGTATAGACACTCGATCCTTAGGCCTTTCCAGTGTCAGGAAGTCGGCACACTGCCATCTGTCTTTCTGAAAAGGACCTAAACAGATACCATGAATAGCCAGTTCCAGATGTTGAGCCCTACCTGTGGCACCGGCAAGCAACAGGCCTGATGTTTCATGCACCAAGGAATGCTAATCGGCCCTACTGTGAAGATGCTGTCAAGGAAATTCCCTCCGCTCTTTGATTCCTTCCCAGAACATCTGTTAGAAGGAAGTCCCTGTGAGGAAACCCCCAATTTCTTTTCTCTGGGGACTTTTCTTTAATGAACATCTTGTGTCCACACCTTCTTGGTAGGAGTTCGGAATGTTTTCCGTCGCATCCGTTGCAGCTTTCTCGTGGATTCCAGGGTGTGCAGGCTGTTAGTTAAGATTCTTTTTCTACTAGGAGCTCACGAATACAACTTTGTGGAGTAGCAGACAGTGTTGGTAGTTGCTGCAAAGATAATTAGGACTGTGTAATCTTTCACTTGATAGAGCTTTTTGATGGGGCCGTCGCTGAGACCCAGACAGCACCAATTAGGAGCAAGTGCTGTTCTGCACAAACACACTCACTTAACTCTCCCAGCCTTCCCCGGGGGAAGTGCCTTTCCTCTGTTTGCTCACAAGGGACTTGAAGAGATGCGCTTGCAATGGGTAGCAGGCAGAGACAGTACTCAAAACCTAGAGATCAATTACCAAAGCCCTGTTCTGAGCCATTATTTGCTGTGGTTTTCTTGAAGCCTCATTCACTGACGTCTCATATCTTCTCTTGGCGAAGGGAATGTGCGTTTCTAGGCCCCTCTGACCAACAGCATTCTGATGAAGTAGCCCGATTCTTCCATGTTGTCCAATTTCAAAGGTTGAGTTAGGCTGACCATTTGGGCGCTTGGGTACCTGTTTCTAAGGAACCAGATTGCTTCCCTTGTAACAGAAGATTGTGCGCCACCCTTACCCAGTGGGATTACGAATACTTACTTACCAACCTAGTACTTTGATAAATTTGTTTCATTTTCACCCATGAACTTCTATTATATACTCAAATTTTAATAAAGAGAACGTGGAAAAAAATAGCCCTTCTTTGATCTATGTAGGAGGAAAGAGATTCCTGGCTGTTCTGAAAATATTTCCTTTGTATACTTAGAGTCCCCGAATGGTCTGCGAGTTACAACATACATCTCTCTTCCTCTGGCTCATGATAGGAAATTTGGATTTTCTGATTTGATTTGCAGTTACAGAAGCTTTTGTGCAGGTGTGGGATAGAAAATTCACTAAAACCCATTTAAATGCACTCATTCAGGATATGAGTTTGTGGCAGAGGTGTCATCGTTGCTAGTTGCTGAGTTGTATTCTCTTTGGAATTATACTAAAATTGAATGATTTTTGTTTGTGCTTTCTAATCTCAAAAGGACTGCACGATTGTGACCTGATTGTATGCAATTTATACTCTTGTAAAGGGAGACTAATTTATTTAATATTATTAATTTTGAAAAATTTTAAAAAGTTTTCTCAAGGTTAGGGAGGAAGAAAGCCTATATTTGTAAGATTAAATAAGCAAGTAAATGAAGATTTTTCCTTCCTGTAGTGAAACAATTTTCTTTGAGTAGATTAAAAACTTCTACAGTCAATTCAGTGGTGCATGCGTATAATCCCAGCACTCTGGAGGTTGAGGCAAGAGCGTTGCTGTGAGTTCAAGGCCAGCCTGGTCTGCAGAGTGAGTTCGGGACCAGCAGGGACTAGAGAGTGAGACCCTGTCTCAAAAAAAAGCGGCCAAACAAACCCCACCAAGCTCCTACAGTCAGTTGAGGACACTTATTCATAAGTCGAACGTTCTAGAATCGAGTGCTTCAAACAACGTGACCATGTGAAGAAATTGTTTCTGGAATGGTCACGGCAATGATGCTCCAAAAGGAGGAATATTTATTAAAATACTACAGTCTTTATCAGCTCTGAAATTGGGAGGGCACAAATGCTGGAAAAGCCTGAGGCTTACTCATGTAGCTCACTCTATAAATCAAGTAAGACTTTTGTTTAGCCCCCGTGCTGGGATTGAACCCAGGGCCTCAGGCACGCTAGGCAAACTTGCTACCACAGGGCTATGTGCCCAGCCCAAGAAGTTGCGCATGTGTTCCGCAAATTGATCTCAGAGTCTGTCAAACAATAGAATGCAACTCACCCACCACTCTCTCCTCCACGCTTTCCCCTACTGATTGTGTAACCTGGGGAAGTTGGCTCCTCTCTAACCTCAGTTTGCCTGTCTGCAAAGCGAGTTCCGTATTCATGGAACCTTCCTTCAAGGGCTTTAAACAAGGCATAAAGAATGTGTGTGTGCGGACAAGCTCTCTGACCTGTCCGTAGGTGGCCACATGGGTGTTTCAGGAAGAGAAAGCGTGATTCGGATTAAGCACAAAATTTACATAAGCTATCTCTGCTAAGTTGAAAATTAACTCGTGAATGCCCACTTTTTATTTTCCTGGATGATTCCAGGAACTGTTAAAAGCCAACGGGAGGAAACAGCAGAATGGTTGTGGCATGCTAAATTATAAGTGAGGACTAATTTGAGGATCAAAGTTGCTCTTTGGGAGAAAGATATCACTTGCTGGTCGGGAAGGCAGGAGCTGTCTGCCTGGGTCCCACGTGCTTGTTCTCCGTGTCTTGCAAGTATCCCTCTCCACCGCGGCTGTATCTTGATGTTTAATTTAACACAAAGATCTTTGAGAAGCACAACAGGGGGTTGTTCCTGGTAGCTCTGGCATTGAGGAAATTGAAATGTACATGTTTTTTTTCTCATTTATCAAAGAAGGACAAGAATCTAAAGTGACATTTTATATCAAATGAATTATGAACTGTGTACTTTGCACCTAAGGGAACAACAGCTAAATTAGGGTTTCAGATAAAACCGAGAGCAAGAGAGACACACACAAAAATAGGTTTTTAATAAAACATACAGTAATTTCTGCCACTGTGTCTGACGGCGACACGGACGGCTGGGTGCAGTCTTCGCGTAGAGCTACTGAGCAAGATGCAGGTGACTTGGAAATCTGTAGGATTAAAATACATTTGAGAGACTGTCTCAGAAAGGTTGAAAATCTCAATTTCTCATGTTGTTGTGCTAACGGCCAGTGAAACATTTCGACAATCTTAGCTTCTTGCAGATACATACTTTCTTAGAAAAAGGATACTACAAATTCTTCCCAGAAAACCCGAGACTAGCACTTTTTAAGGGGAAAGAAGAGACACTATACAGCAGGACGAGGATATACAAGAAAGTCGCAATTTGTCCCTCTTTAATAACACCTACGCACCTCTACTTATGTGTGAAGAAATTGTTCTACTGATTAAGGGTATGAACCCCCAAATCAGGCTTGATTCAAATTTTAACTCCCCCGCCTTCTAGCTATGCGATCTTGAGGTATTGTAAGTTGCACAATTATTATTCCTGGCCTCAATTTTCTTTGTCTGTAAAATAGGAACCACCTTACAGCCCCCCAGGGCAGTGCTGAGAGGACACTGTGGTAATGCGTAGGGGCGCACAGCATGACAGCAGACATGTGCTAGATGTCTCTCACATTGCACAGTTTGACCCTCCTATTGTGAGGAGGTTGCGGGGCAGGTGAGTGGCGCCTGCTTTGTAGTGAATGCTTAGTTTTAAGTCTGAGAAGGATTAGGATTAAATTCTTCAGGTGTAAGAGGACAGTGCTGGGTCTACACAATATACCCGATGCTCACTTTTTGAAGGAATCGATTGAGCATTCTTGGGAATTGGAAATGCTTTCTTCTAGGCAAAACTGAGTTTGAACCACTGTGCTATTCTTCAAAAACTGGTATTCTGATTAGTGCTATATACCCAATTGAGGAGGGCTATTAATATTATCAGTATTATCAGTATGCTTGTTTTCAATTCTGAATTCCCCATAATGTATAAACCTAAATTGATAGACTTTCTCCAACGCAATCCAACATGCATCCTGATATCAGTTCTATTCTGGAAAATAATTGTGTGGCTAAGTTCCTAGAATTGAGCATCCTGGTTCCATATTTTCTTTACATAAGCCTCATTATTTATATATTATCACTGTGGTCAAATGAGCATCATTTTGTATTCTGAAAATTTGACTCTGACTTTACTGCTTACGAGCTGACATCAGTTCTTAGATGTCTTTCATCTTCTAAATATTTCTGATGATTGTTGTCTTGCTCTGCCTAATGGAGAATGTGAAATTAATGACCTATTAATTTCACCTAAGAGATGTTGTCATGGCCCATTCAGGGGCTTGTAAGAAATTTCCACAGACTGCATGGCTTACAACCAGCAGAATCGCTTACTCACAGTTATGGAGGCAGAGAAGTCCCAGATCTAGCCTCCATCGGGTTTGGTGTCTATTGATGGCCTTTGCCTCATAAGCAGCCATCTTTTTCTTCTAACCTTACGGACAGAAAGAGCTAGGAGCTTTCCGGAGTCTCGTTCGTAAGGGTACTGATCCCAGCTATGAGGACACAGCCCCCCGACCCTTTGGCCCACCTCTCAAAGACCGTTCTTCCTGATATCACTACCTGAGGGGTAAGATACCAATGTATAAATTTAGGAGTAAGGGTGGGATTCAGATGTTCTGACCACAGCCAATGCCATATGTATTTTTAGCCTAGATATAGCTGCTGGTTGAGTGACTAATTCATCAGTCTGAACTTTAAACAGGATTCTGGGGTTGAATGATTGTAAATAATCCCTTTGATTCTTAATCATTAAATGGCTAAAAGTTGTATCTGAAGGTCAGTATATTCCTAGGTACTTGATTCTATCCTACAATAGTACCTTGAATGACAATGTAGAGAAAGTTTTTAAAACACTTCCTGAAATATTGTTTTCACTAAATCAGGGTTCTTTTTTCTATTGTTCCCATTAGATACATTGAACAGGGATGATTTAATACATTCTTTCTAAAGAGAGTAGCTTTGACCTTAGCTGAATTTACTCATTGTGAAAATTATTTATTAACCTTAGTAAGCATATCTATTTTTAATTTCACAAGGCCTAAGTTCTTCAGAGAATTATTTTAAGTGAATAAACTGTATTTGAACTAAAAATAGGGCAGAATTAATCAACGAATATTCTTGTTGTACATACTTTAAATTATTTTTCCAATTAAAGACATATCCTAAATAAAAGGTACTCAAATAACCAGCTACTCGAGAAAAAAAGAATTTAATCTCTGCCACCTGAAAACTAATTGGATGAAAAGATGGTGTTCAAAATAATAGGGACAGTAAGGCATACAATTAGGAACAATAAGGGGAATTCAAATGTCCACAGCAAAGGCTGAAACAGAATGTCTAAATCTAGGATGTTTCTGTCAGGAAAAAGAGCAAAATTTGGTTGGTGGTTTCAGATACAACAACAACAACAAATATAATCTGCATGTTATGATCACCAGCTTTGGGGCCTTCTAATGAGTTTAACGATGTGACAGTTCCATATTCTAGTTGAGCAAATATTGTATGCAATGAAATTTAAACCCCTATTTTTATACTAAGTGCAACAAACTACATCTTTTCACTGCTTTGGGGTATTTCAGATTTTACACAGGATTCCTTCTGTCTGCCTGATGCTTCCTAGCTAACATTCGCTGGAATCGTCCTGCAGAGTAATTTGAAGCAACTGTCTAATCTTAAATCACAGAGAGAGGTGGAGAAGGGGTGGGTTGCCTTGGTCCCAGGGATGCTAATGGGAAGTGGAAATTTTTTCTTTCTCAAAATGGTCAGTAGCAATTAGTATTCAGTGGTGTCTTTGTAGACTCCTGGCCTGACTCACCCTGCCCCTCCTTCTACACCACCCCTATTATATACTGTGTCGGGGGATATCCTCACTTCTTTCCCACTCTAATTAAAGCATTCTTGATGAACACAGCAGCCATTTTTCACCTCCAGGGGAAGAAAAATTACTTGGGCCAGGTGAGATCTGCCCACTTTGATGGCTGTGGTCTCATACCAGCGAAGGTTTCAGCTTTCCATGGACACGTAGACTCAGATAAGGTAGGGACAGACCTGAAACAAAGGTCGTGCCAACTTCAGAGTTCATCCACGAATGGACTCTAAAGTGCCTTCTCAGGCAGGTAAGAAGCAGATGATGGAGTTTTTAAGCAAAATTATTTTGTGCAAATACTTATTTTTCTGAACACGACTTTCAGAAATTCATACGATGTCGTGTTGCAGTCCTAAACATTCTCCCTCTCCCTTCCCCCCTGCTCTCTCTTTCTCTCTCTTTTTGTGTGTGTAGTGTGCAGGGCATTGGGCCAATGGCTTTCTGAGCTACATTTCCAGCCCATTTTTATTTTTGATGCTTTTGATGCAAGGTCTCACTAAGTGGCAGAGCTGTCCATGGAGGGCTTTACGTTGCAGTCCTCCTGCCTCAGTCTTCCCAAATGAGTGCTGAAACGGCAAGTCTGAGTGTCCCGGCCTGGCTGACTTTGTCTCTTCAACCCCTGAAAGCCACAAATGTGTTTGGTGCCTCCCTTTTCTTGGTTTATCATCCTGCCATCCTTCATAAAATCATTCAGTTTGTTCATTAGGGCATCCTCAGATCATAGAATAGGTCATATAGTAGATGCCATTTAAACATTTGCTGAATTTGAAAGTCATGTTGTATATATATTTTACATAAGGTACCTATAATTATTTAAATTGTATAATGTATGTAACCAAACATTTAAATAGGTGGTTACATTATTAAATACATATAGATAAAGGTCCACACACCTATAGACATATATAAATTATTAATTTCAATAAGGATGGTAAGAAATGGACCACTCGTGTCTTGGTAATGGGATCACAAATAATTTAAACTTCCCAGAAAACTGCGAAATCCTATCCTAAGTTGTAACAAAATTTACCCCTGCTTAGAATCCTAAAAAGCATTTCTAAAGATATTAAGCTATAATACTGAAAGCATTGTTATTCTATATGTATCAATATCAGCTTTTTTGAGTGAGTATTCTATAATTATTTGAAGGTTGCATGCAGTTACTTCAGAAAATTACTGAAAAAAATTTTCGTGATGTAGGGAGGTCCCACTATATATTATGAAGCAAACAAAGATAAATAATATACAGATACTCATCTTAAGTTTTAAATTATGAATACATATATGCATAGAAAAAAAGGGGCAGAAGAGATCTCTTAGTCTCTGCTGTAGTTACAGACAACTGTTTTCTTCATATATTTGGTAATTTCCCCCCATTTTATTGATATGTATACGTGCAAAATTTAAGGTTTACAATGGAGTTGAGCCTTTTATGCACATATGTATCTTGTCAAGGTGACAAGGGCTTTCCCACTCTCCTTTTGTCCCTCCCTCTCCCCTCCCCTTCCCCCATTCTCCCTTACCCAACCCCCCTGTTTCACTTTGTTTTTCGTTTTAAGTTCCATAGGAGTTGTGCTCTGGGACTCTCATATCCGAGAGACCATTCAGTGTTTCACCTTATGCTACTGACTCACTTCACTAAGCATGATGTTCTCAAGTTTCTTCCATTTGCCTGTAAAAGCCTCCACATTGTTGGACTTTATTGATGCATGGTATTCCATTGTGTATAAATACCACAATTTGTGTATCCACTGGTCTGTTGATGGGTATTTTGGTGACTTCCATATTTTAGCTATTGTTAGTTTTGCTACCATGAACATGGGTATACAAATATCTCTGTTGTGTGTTGTTTTGACCTCTTTGGTAATTTTTGTGTTTCTCTCATGACAAATATTTGCAGTTTTTAAAAAAATGCAGACTTTTTTGGAAGTTCTGTGTCATTCCAGAGGAACTTGATTTTGTCATTTTCTATTAGTTAGCTTTCATTTACAAGAGGAAATAAAGCACATAATCTCTGATTTCAGGTAGGTTTTCTTACCAGTTCTTCAGTGTCTTAAGGGAAAATCCATAGCTACACTTAAATTTAAGATTCAATCTGGTATTGAGAGATGAATTGTGCTCTTCTAAACAAAAGACATGTACAAAATCATAGGTGTGTTTACTTTGAAGTCAGATGTGTTGCTTGAGCTTCTATTTAACGACAAAGTTCACGCAGTAGGAAAGAGACACCGAAAAATCAATGATAAAAGTGAACGTGTCCTAAGTAGCCTTTCTGACTTATTTTGATACGGCCTCCAAGCAAACATCTATGAACTCAGACAAATTCCTGAGAAGTGGAAAATTCATCTGGGAAGTTGTGAGGCCCTTGTGACGTGCTGAGGGGACACAGTTCTGACAGAAACCAAGGCCAGGGAAGTACTATTTAAGAATACAATTTGGAAGAAAATAAGGCCCTCCTCCTTCAAAGTTTGTCTGTTCAATATTATAAGGGTTTTCATTTTCTATTTACTCACAATATTGAATGTTTATTTGATAATAGAAATCACTTCCTACAGTGAGCTGCTTCATGGTGTAGCATTAAGGGCACTGTCTTTGAACTAACCAATCCTAGTCTGAATCGTGATTCTGCTGGTAACCAGTTCTGTGACTTGAGATTAAATCCCTTCTAAATCCCTTTTAAAAATCTGCGGCAAAGAGATAACACTACAGTTTTGGAGTGCAGTTCTATAATTAGGTTAATGAACCTGACCTGTCGTATGTGCTCAAAAAGTTAGCTCTGGTGAGAGGCTGTTCAGTGAGCGTTAAACGTATCCCGGCCAGTCGGTGCACTGCCGGTGCCTCCTTGTGCTCAAGGCTGACTCTCCATTTGTTACCACATCTGTGTAGACTTCATAATTAATATCTTTTTAAATGACATATGGTTTAGTGACTGGAAATCAAGTCTTGCCTTCTGTTTTCAATTTGTTCATGACTCAGTGACTCAGTCTATGTGTCTGAACTTTAATTTTCCATTCTGGAAACTCGAATTTCAAATCCTTGCTCATATGCAGCTATTTTAAAAAATGGTGGGAGAATGGGTCATCCAAGGCTTTTGAATATGTGCCAGCCTGTTCCGCGATACGGCAAGGGTGTAGATGAAGGGCCGCGGTTACTTTTAGGTGAACAGAGAAATCCACGGGAGGCTGCCAGAAATCTAGTCTCTGCAGTGAAGGGGTGGTTTGGGGCTAGAGCCAGAGTCTGAGGGGGAGCTAGCCCATCTGGTCTGAAGAGACAGGGTGAGCTGGTGCAGCCTCCAGCCTAAAGCTGAGGCTGGGAGCACCATTAGCCCGGATGAGCCATCTGATCGTGCCTGTGGTGTTGTCCCTGCAGAGCGTGGTCCCCTGAGAGGCAAGGACCAGAGCGCAGCTGGAGATTTCTAACGTCTGAGTCTCCCAGAGCACTCGAACCTCTCCCATGCTATGTGTATTTCTTTTGTTCTACTTAGTCCTATCGTATCTATTTAATATAGTGCAAATAATCTTTCACCTCTTTGCCCCTGTTCTGTTTTTTTTTCCCAACAAGAAATGGTGCAGATTAGAATCAAGATCTTTTGAACTTGCATTTACTACTAGTGAATATGGATATTTTCTTTGGTTTTATGCAGTATTCCATCCTTTCAAAATGCATACATGAGCACAAAGACAGCCCGCTGTAACAAGTTGGCTAATGTCCTGATAAAGAAATTGTTGTTTAAGGAAAGCATAGAGGATTCATTGTTTCCCTAAAACTTGCTTTCTCTCATCCCTGTGGCTGTAGGAGTCACCTGCTTTATGGGGGAAAGGCCTCCATTTTTGCTTGTCAAAATTACCCCCAGAGTTCTATAAATCTGTGTGCAGTAAAGGTTTAAAGGGGCCTTGTATAAATCATTTTTTTGCTTGAGAATGTTTTTGGATAGAGAAAAGTGGACGTCATGTAAAGGTTTAATAAAATCCTATATTCAAAAAAAAAATCATGCCATCTAGAATAGTTCAATCCATGATGTATTTGTTGTTCAATGGTTTATATTAATTTTGCCTTTGAAAGAAGGTTCAATTTCAGATTTTATTAAGCCTTCCCTTCCTTTGAATTTATAGATTCGAGTAGCTATTTTATCTGGTTGCCATGTAGAATTAGTATTTACTGGACAAGATGTGTTGATTCAGGAGGTTGCCTGTGGAGTGTTTGCCCCGGGAGGGTCATATTCAACTTGAGAGAGGCTTTTTGAGCAACATGGCATCTTGGAGACCATATATCAAGCTGATAGATACAAGGCCCTCCTGTTAAGAAACCGGGCTGGAATTATGGCTGGTTCCTAGTGATTGCTTCGGTGCTAAGGAGCCTCTAAGGAGTAGATCTAGGGTAAAAGGGGTTAAACAGAGGGGAAAAAAAGGTTTCCAGAATTTAACATTACAGAGCGCATGTGGAAAGAGTTGTCCTGTGTAAATAATTCAAGGGGATTATTTGTTTGGAAATATTTTACAGTAATGTATAATTAAGGTTGAGTCATTAAGGAGCTTGTTCTCTAATTGTCACACATGTAAGAATCTGTGATACTTAATTTTGGAGCCTCCGTTTGGGGGACCCCTCTGCTCTTTCTCAAATGTAAGGAATGCAGTATTTAACACCTGATGAGATTTTCCACATGGATATTAAAAAGGATTTTTTCATGCCAGTCACTTAGAAGTAGCAATCATTCACAACTTAGGTCCTCAGCGGCATTGCACTCCTCAATGCCGGAAACTTAGACACAAGCCAATAATCCACGTGGCACGTGGTCTGATATTACACGTCATAGGCCGTTGTTCCCAGAAGAAAATCTTTCCACCTCTCCTACTCGTGCAACAATTTCACTGAGAGAATGGCTTGGTACCATTCTGTCTTCCCCGAGGAAGCCAGATGAGTCCTTACTGTGACACTGAGCTGGCATTGTAGCTTTTATTTTGCTGACTGAGAAAATGGGTGTCGTCAGAGAAAACCTTCGCCACCTCCGCTCACCTACTCTACCCTGTCCCTTGAGTCTCCCTCCCTCTGCGTTCACTTCTGTGCCATGAGTCCCCTGCTCCATCCATTCAGCAGCAGCGACTCGGCTCTCCCCTCAGGTGACAGGTGTCCCGGCGTGTCTCCCTGCCCCCTCGCAAGGGCTTCCCTCCAACAGTTACTCTTTACCCTCCTGCATTATCATTGACCCCCAGACTCTTCTGGGATCTTTCCAATGAACATGGATGTGTAAGCCACACTGCCAAGTCTTTAGAAAACCTTGCAGTGAAAACACGGTGAGCCTCTGTAGGCACCGCCCTGTTCTCTGCTCCCCTTTGGAACTATACAGGCTGTCTCTGCTCGCTGTAATCACATATTCCCCCTCATTCTTTTCTCAATCTGCTCTGATCAGACTGCGTGTCTGTGTTGCATCTGTTGCTGGCAAGGTCCCCAACCAGCCGGGCTTGGCCAAATACGAAGTATAACTCCCATCTTTCTCTCCCTTATACTTGAAACCTTTGACACAGTTAACAAGACCTTTTTGGGGGACACACTGTCCTTCCGTGACCTCTGCCGTGCCCTTGCTCCCAGTTCTCCTAGACAGCGCTAACCAGTCTTTCTGTCTCCTTGCTCTAGTGCCTCCCCGTGAGTCCACAATGTTGGCGGATTCCTGGGCTCAGATCTCAGACCTTGGCTGTGCCTACTCCACGTACGCTCAGTCCCTAATTTGTTGGGTCAAGTGTCAGCCTTTAAACACGACGTCTGCGCTGACCCACAGATGCCCTCCGCACTTTTACCTGCGTCTTCTTCCTTAATGGCTCCTTGATGCTAGAGTGGTTGTCACGCAATAGGCTTTTTGTGTGTAACTTGGGCAAACCCAACCCCTAACCCCTTCTGCTCACTGCCGACACCACCTTCCTCCTGAGTGCCTGAGCTGGAAGTGGTGGCTTTGGCTTTGTTTCCTCTATGGTCGCTTAGCAACAGTCTCCACTCAGCAGCTGAACACCCCACCATCTCCACTACTGCAAGGGATGTTCAAGAAATACGGTGAATTTTTTAAAAATATTAAGTAATTTTGTAAAAAAATCATTAAGTGGTATTATTAATCCCCCTTAAAAATCCTACCTCTTGCTTTGAATATATTTATTCTATCATTCTCAATCACTTCCTGAGGCAGTTACAGAAGTTCTTGCTCATGTTTTTATGAAGTATGATCAAAAACTCAGTGAATGGGGCCACCAAGGACCATCCAACTTAAAGGCGGGCTTGAGAGAATCCAGCAGTGTGTCCTCATCTACCTTATTTATAGGATTTGGTGCTGTGTGACTCTGCCTCTTCCCCAAAGTCAGAGTGACCATGAAAAACCGATGGCTTGAATCAACTCAGGGGACAGCCACAGTCATACAAATGCAGACACCGCTGTGGGGAGCTTTCAGGACCATTGTGGAAAGTGACAGGCGTGATGGGAAAGGGTGTTCAGATCCATCTCCCACATGCGAAATCTGAGGAGAATTAGTGGCGGTGTGTCTTTACAATATTTTTTGTTCAAACACATTTTTTTTCAATCGCACCTTCTATTACTCAGACCCAAGCTTCTGTGGCCTTCAGGAGGCCACACGATGAGTCACGTCCCCTTTCTGTTCTTGCATCTCCCCCGTTAGTGCAGAATGTCTCCATCCTTTCACCCCCTGGTCCTTCTCTCTCCTCCACCGCATCCCTGCAGCAGCGCTCTCTTGGAAGGCACTGCAGCTCCGCTGTGGACGTTGACGCCTCTGCCCTCACCTCTTCGGTCTCTCTCCTTCCCTCTCCCCTTTCCACAGTTGCCTTCAGCCGAGTGGGCCTCTGCGCTGTTCCTGGCACACAGTCGAAGCTCCTGTGCCCTCTGCCTTCTGCGTTTCCTCCTCCAGGGCCGGCTGCCATTCCTACACACACACACACACACACACACACACACACACACACACACGCACGCACGCACGCACACACACACACGGTGCCACTTCCCTGCGTCATCAAGATCCCTGCTCAAGTTCTACCTGATCATGTGCCCCATCTCTAGTCTTCTTGAGTGATCCGAATCGTCATTTAATAAATAACGCCATGCCTTCCTTTTTTTTTTTTTTTCTTTTATGTAATGGCCAGGGACTTTGGATTTAGCTGCATCTCCAGCCTGTTTTGGTTTTGTTTGTTTGTTTGTTTGTTTGTTTGTTTGTTTTTATTGAGACAGAATGTCTCTGAGTCACTAAATCACCTACAGTCAAACTTGGATCCTGCTGCCTCAGCCTCCCAGAGTGCTGGGATGGCAGGACTGTGCTAATCGCCTCTGGGCATGTTCCTTTTCGCTTCCTCTTCTCCCACTCTGTTTTACCTTTCTCTTGGTACTTAGCCCCCTTTATGGCATCCATTCACTGAAATCTCTGGGCTTGTTGCCCGCTTCCTCCCCTTCAACGTGAACTCTGTGGGGTCGGCAGGGCGCTCAGCTCAGGGCTGGTCTCTTCCATATGAAAACCGTGGCTCAGCACAGAGCAGAGTGCCCATAACTGTGTATTGACCCAACAAGCGAATTACTGACGAACTCAATCCCCTTGCAGAAGATTGACAAATCCAGTAGTCCCTCCTTCCATTCTTGATCCTGGTCATCCCTTAGCACCTGTGAGCATGGGCAGGCACTCATGAACTTGAGGGTATACAACAAACACACACACACACACGTGCGTGCACGACATAAGGTTATGTGTCAGAGAAGGTTGAAAATAGACCTTCGTGTTTCACTTATTTTCATCATTTGATCACTGCTTCTTTAACAATGGCTTCTGGGAATCTGTGGTTGTGAAGGACTCAGAATAAACTGAACATTCCAAAATAATTGCACTGGAGTCATAATTAAGATGTATTAAGGGAAATTCAGGTCAGTCCGCTGTAGTAATACTACTCGTAATAAAGGGGACAACCCATAATGACACAAGCTCCGCACACTGGGCTTTAGTCACATGACCATCATTTTTCACAACAGTCTGACAATAGAAGAGTACATTGCCTTGGGGCTGCAGGAATGGCTCAGCGGTTAAAGCACGTGAACAAGCGCTAAGCCAAGCACTAAGTACCCAAGTTCGATTCCCCAGCACCACATAAGCTGGGTGTGGTGGCGCACACCTGTAATCCCAGCACTCAGGAGGCTGAGACAGGAGGATTGCCATGAGTCCAAGGTCAGCCTGGGCTCTGAAGTGAATTCAGGACCAGCCTGGACCACAGAGCAGGACTCTGTCTCAAAAGAAAGAAAGAAAGAAAGAAAGAAAGAAAAAGAAAGAAGAGTTCATTGCCTTTATTTATAGCAGATGAAAGCTCGGTGTCATCAGGTGATTTCGTACAATCACAGAGCTGTGTTTAATGTACTTTGAAGTTTCTGTGGAACTTTGGAACAAACGGACACAACAGATACATTCAAGGTAGACTTGTGGAGAGATCTGATTCAGTCTCCAGGGCCATCCTGGCACATTGTGTTGGTCAGATAGGCCTGAGTTTCACTGATTCTTGTCCAGTCTTCCGGAACTGCTCAGGTACATTTCCCAGATAGATTCTGTCCAGCAGGGGCGCTGCATGCAGGACTGGTTTGTGGGAGATTTATCTGTGTCAGAAAAGGCAACACTCATGGGCCCCCTGACCTCACCTTTGAGTCAGCGCAGGATGCTACATAAAGGGACGGCAGTGGAGGACACACCAGGGAAAAAGCTTGTTCTTTCCTATTTTAACAGGGAAGAATTAAGACCGTAGTGTGAGGTCTCTCTCATCGTAAAAAGAGAAAAGTCAAGGTCTGCGAGCTTCCCTTTCTCCAGAAAGAAAAATAACTTCCAGTTTTGCTCAGCAGTAGCATCGCGATTCAGGTGACAGAAGTGAAGAAGTCTAAGAAGTCTCTTAGAGACCGAGACTCTGAGTCTGTTGAGCAGAGGGTTAAATTCAGAAGGGATCTGCTGTTTGCTTCACTAAATTCCCTCCGTGTTTTCAATTAGCTAAACAGAAGTACAGGTGGGAACGGGCCCTACATCCATCCGTCTTGCTGCTGGGGAAGGGGGGCCGGCTTTTAAAACTGAAATACGAATGTAATTGTATTGAAGTGAACAGTGGGGAAATACGTGGCTCGGGAAGGAAAATCTTACACCAAATGGACCATGTTGAACATTGTTGCTGATCCCGAGGAACAGTTTTTCCAGTATATGGAGCATTTCGGTCCCACCCGGCATCTGTTCTCCATGGTTCTCTCTGCTCTAATTCGCCTGTGTTTTCTGATAGCTCCAGATGGTGTGCTGCCCCCCAGGCTCTCGTCTGCCACTCCGACCACTCTTCGGGTTGTCTGGTCTACACCAGCTCGGAACAACGCTCCCGGCGCTCCCAGATACCAACTCCAGATGAGGCCGGCCGGGTCTACCCACGGCATTGCAGAGTGAGCCTCGCCCCCCCCCACCCCCAGCTCCGTTACTCCCTGTACACGTACAGGTTTTGAAGACTAGGTCAGTTCTGTCTACAGCAAATATCAGTTACCTTTCTGAAGTTCAAATAAACCTAGTGGAGTATTATTTGCTTTGAAAAAAAATCTCTTTTTTTATATACGTGGTGTTAAGAGTAAGCTTTCTTGACACCAATGCTTTCATAAACACAGGATTTGCGTAAAACTGCGATACACCTGGAATAACACAGTGATCCAAACTACAGCTAGAAAATTGTAAGATCTACAAATCGATTCCATGTGGCAGTGTTCTTCCAATTTATACCTCGCATAAACACAAGGTTATAGACTCGCAGCCAATGGCTTCTTAGTTTCCAAGAGAGAACATTTGGTCGCACAACGTGGCAGGACTTAAATGTGTTTTGACTTTCTCTGAAATGATTTTTACAATACAGTTTGACTTGCTTTTTACTCTTTTGAGCGTCTAAGCTGCCTAATTAATTTCTTCCCCTTACAGATTACTTTCCAACCCTTCTGCATCGTTAAGCCATGACGTGAGAGATCTCCAACCGTACACAGAGTATGAGTTCCGGTTGGTTGCCTCCAACGGATTTGGCAGTGCGCTCAGCTCTTGGATTGCACTCATGACTGCGGAGGACAGTAAGTGGTCTGCCAAATGCCTCCTCCGCTATGGAGCCTTAAATGTCTTTAATTTTTCCAAAGCAGGGAAATGAGCCTCACGTGTTGTACAGTGGCCATCATTGTTCCTAGGGCGAGATGAAGGATGAGGGTGGTCAGTATTTCCAAAGAAATGGGGACGGGGACTGGGAGAATTTGAAGATTCACACCACAGATAAAAAAGTCATTTGTGATGTGTTAGGATAGGAGGACCCTATAATGTCCTTCAAGGTGCACTTAGGTGCCCTGAAAAAGAAAGGTTGTCATCTTCTGTTCTGTGATGAATGCTGTCTGCATTGGAAGACTTTTGGTAGGCGAGGTAAACAAATGTGAAGATGACATTATGAGAGAGCTTAGAATATGCTGATTCCTAGAAGCAGATCCATTGTATCCTAACTCTCTCCCAAATACAGCCTCCAGGATAGAGGAATAGTCAGAGAGCTGTGATTCCACGTGTAGCAGGAAAGGTCCATTGAGATTGCTTTATGCACCTAATAAAGTGAATTTTCTAGGTCTTCACTGAAAAGCTATGCATGTGTATGTATATATTTTTATTCACACACACGCACACACTCACACAGAGATGTGTATGTGTGTGTTGTACTGTTATACTTAGGATATAAATACATGTATATACTTGTCTTTATAAAACTGTATCTTTGAAAACATATAAATTTAAAGAGAAATATACATTTCTTTTTTAGGAAGAGTTGAAAATTAAGCTGCCCAGAGTGACTGAGGGTACCTCCACTTTGAACACTGAGTTTTTCTTAGAGTTGATCTCAAGTCTTTTAATCAAAGGCTTCTCTGAGATGTTGCTCTGTTGGCCAGTTGCCACTCTGGTTTTATGTCTAATGAGAACTTCAGTGACTTTCAGAAGGCTGCATGTTAACATGAAGGTACAGAATTTGAAGCGATAGCAATTATGTATTAAGTGGATGGTTTTATTTTTATGATACCACTAATTGTGTTACTTTAGTGATGATAAGACATAAAATGAAACAGATTCGGAATGAGGCACTCTCTTTGAAGTTTTCTTCACTTTTAAAAACATTACGAACAATAATGTGGAACACTTAATTCATTTCTCGCAATCTATAATGACTCCCTAGGAACGACTCAGGTAATTTACACAGGTGTGTCCCCTGGGTTTGGTCTCAAGGGTATTGTTTAGTAGATTATCAATACAGCAGAATAAATGGCACCCAAGACTCAGGAAGCATTAATGCCCTGACTTTTGGAGGGGAGCATCCTCCACTCTCTTGAGATTCAATCTCCCCATACTCACCATTCAGAGCTGTGAACTCAAGTGGAATGCTCACCATCAAACTAGATTTTTGAAGTTTTTTCAATGAATATGGATGTTTAGCCTTCTTAGATCTAGCAGCATCCTCAAAGTCACTCAGTGAGTATGAACTGAAAGTAATTAGTCAACCAACAGCCAAGGTGGCGGTGTCATAGAACATCGTGCTGGCAGACGGGAGGATGGACTTATTTTTCACACTGTAGTTTCTGTGTCCCTAGGAAAAGGGTCACACTCAGATTTTTTCAGTGGGAACCTGTCCATGGTCCTTACTGCATGGAGGCCACACCTCAAAAACCTTGCACATGGCCACTTCTTGTAGCACCCTTTGTTCAGCAAACTTACCTCCTGTCTCCTCTGAACATTAGGCTTGTCCTACGTACTTTGTGAGCTTAGAATTGTCATACAGACACTGTGGTCTCTTGTGATGCGTTGGACTTCGGCTTTGGGGTGAGTGGTATTAATCCTTCATTTTCCTTCAGTGAGACTTAATAGGACTTGATTACACAGCAGGTATCAACTCAAGAGAACCAACCATCACTTTTGTTAAAACCCTTTCCCCTGAGCTGAAGGAACTTACCCTTCCTCGGCTTTGCCAGTGAAGTCACAAACCTTAGTAGAGTCAGAAGCAAGCCATTTGCCCTTGCTGACTGAGTTGTCCGTGCATACTCCAGAGACTGGTGACAGTGTCCTTTATATTTTGAATGTCACTGGAGATGGATGCCATCTCTGAATGGATGTGCAATTGAGTTGACAGAGACTGAGTGATTGGCATGGGGCACAGGCAGTTTTTCTGTCACAGCTACAAAGCGTGGCTTATAAAGCCTCCTATACTGACAGACGCAGGATGGAGGCCACTTCAGACCTGATCCCGAGTAGCACCTCCTGCTCGCCCAAGTGCGATTGTCAATGTGGAGATTTCACCTATCATCTTACAACCTGAAGCAGAGAAGTCACCCTGCACCCACATTTCAATTTCATGGCATCAACAGGCACCTCCCTCCGACAGCCACCACCTCAGAACTTCCCTGTGCCCCAGATAGGTCTCCCAGGATAACACATCGAGTGTGAGATTTCAAGACCATGGTGTTCATCAAACTGTGACACAGCTGAAACTAGAGAGCTATGGGCGGGGATGAGCTACAACCAACCACAGAGCAAATTCGTGGGTGCTAAGAGAACTTCCCACGGGCAGACAGAAGGCTGTGAGGAATTTTAATAGAAATTTTTTTCTAAATAATTTGTCATTTCATCAGTGCACCACCAATCTCCAGTTCCATGCATTTTTAAAAATCTAGTGTACTGATGCCAAATAATAATAATACACATTTCCTATGAATATTTTAAATCCAGTTAAGTGTATGTTAATAAAAGATGTTTGCCCCAGCCAACTTGGTCAGTATAGTGTTCAACTGTTTGAAACCAGATAAATACAAGCAACACTTAGTATTTTCTAACCTGGCATGTTGTAGCTTGAAAAAAAATCAAGATTGTGTTAGATTTGGGAGCACATGATTAATAAAATGAAGACCCGTTATATAGCAGCTGAAAATTTTGGCATCTAAACTAGGAATAACTTTCTCTCCTGAGTACATTATTTTCCCATCTCCCATTTATACGTATATAATTGTTTCTGTGTTCAATATATGAATGTAGCTATTGTAATTGTAAGAGAGGGCAAGTTTCTTTGCATCTCAGCTTAAATCTAACTGTACTCTTTTACCTAGAACAATCCTGCCTTGTGTAAAGTATGTTCACTTTTCTTTAAAACTGTGGATTCCCTAGGCCAGTAAGTGTCAGATAACCTATGTCTCTCAAGACTTCCCCATGTAAAAAGATTGCAGCATAAAGTATCTGATTATTTCATTCATTGTAATAGCAAATGTACCTGCTATACCCAAAGAGTGAGACCCACTAGTGAAACTGGCATTTTCCAGAAAGGCACTTTGATTGCTCAAAACAAAAATCTCGAATTGGCTTTAGAATCAATGATTTGGCTCTCAGGTATATTTTTAAAAAGTGGATCATATCCCCACATTTATAGTTTAAGATTTCGCATTTTTAAATTATAATTACTCATCTAAGAGAAATTCTTAAGCAACACTTGTGGGACTTGGGCAGTCTGCTCTGTGGATTCATACAGACATTGTATGTGTGTGTTCCTTATTTTGCTGAGAGGCTCGTTATTTGTGAGTTTTTACTAACCCGTGAGAGGAAGCTGTATCTGACTAACTACATGGAAAGATTTAAAGTACAACTGACATACTACGGTTACTCATCTCAAGAACTCTAGTTAGTTTTTGTGCATTCACAGTTGTGTCGTGAACACAGAGAGGACAGGGTGGGCCCTCTTGTTCTTTTCCTCTCCGCAGCTTTTGTTCATCTTTGAGATTCTCACAGTGATTTACCAACCCCACCCCGACCCGGCCGCCGGGTCTTCTAGACTAAGACAGTGAGACATGAGGATATCAAGATCTGGATTTTAGTTTGAGGACTAGTAACAAGCTTCCTTCTGATTCGTTGCCTGGGAAGTGGTGCTGCGCTTCAAGCTTGATGTCTGCATCCCTGTGAAGCCCTCCCTTTACGTCACCCCTTAGAATTTTGATCTGCATCTGTTCGTGCGTCATCACTTTGCCCTTCTGAGAGGTAGCTGCTCCCAAGGGCTCTGCCCCGTCTCCTTTGATCACCAGTGTCCCAATCAGAAAGAACTCGGTGGCGAGTGTGATACAGAGTGGTGGCAGATCTTGGGAGTTCCTGTACTTATTGAAAAGAGAAGTTCATCTAAGTGATGTCATACAACATCAGCAAACTGCTTGCTGTGTACCTACATATGCACGTGCTACATACCAGCGGCTGAAAGGAACGTGAATGCCACAAGGGTGGGTGGCACATTCCTCTTCCCTTAAAGCTTCCGGTCTGGCAGGGGGCCCCTAGTAAGACCGTAATTGGAGTTCACAGAATCGAGATGACTGTGACAGAACGTGTACATCCCTTACAGTGGGGGTGTCGGAAAGCCTGACTTGGGGGGATCAGGGAAGTAAGCAGGGAACGACATATTTTTGGTGTTCAGTTTAACAACAGACTTCAAACTTCCTTCATTCCCTTGGTCCCTGAGAAGATGGGAAAAACAGTTGCTGTTAGAAGTGTTTTCTGACACCACGTGAGGGGTTCCGAAAGGGGAACAAGGGGGGTCGCTAAGGATTAGGGGCTGGTGGGAGGGAGAGAAATCAGAGAGGGCTCTCTTTCTTTGTTTTGGTCTGAGGCAGACAGGCTGCAGCTGCTCCACCACTGACCATCCTGCTGGGACCGAAGAATGTTCCAGCCAGAGTGGCCCTGGCCCCCTTGACAGGAGCCTTCACGCTGAAGTGGGTAATCAGAATATAAAGAAAGAGAATTCCTGAAGGAAAAAACAATTTCCCCTCTTCTTACTCTGGCCACCTGTAATAAGAGTGAAACGCCCTGTGCTTGTGACAGGAAGGGGGATGAAAATGTCGTGTGAGGTTCGAGAGAGCGATGGAGATGAGTTCTGAGTAGGATCTTCCACGTCAGAGAAGCAGTCCCTGCGTTCCCTGAGGAGTATTTAAATTTTAAAACTAATATTGCATGGCAAACATCGTTTTATGATTAGTGTATTTTAGCACTGAAATTCTCAGCCTGCATTCTTAAGATAAGAGTTCTTTGCAGGAGGAAAGTGGGGCATTTTTAAATGGGAGTGGGGCATATTTATAACAGTAGACTTTATTTCCTTTAATGAAGAAGTATGAGGAATGCTGCTCAAGTTTTAACAGTGCTATGTAATTTTCATCATTCCAAAGATCTTCCCCAATTAATTTAAATATCTCTTAATGTTGACATTTAGCTTTTTCTCACAGAAATATGGTTCCTTTATACGTGGATAGGTGGTCACAAGTGACATACTTACTCCTCTGATTCTGAAACTTCTATGTGGTTTGCACTTCATGCTTCTGTTTCCTCTTGCACAATTCTTTTGCGTTTCCAGACTTAATGAGACTAAATAGTTGTAATTATTTTTTAGGTCCTCATTTTTATACCCTAAGATCAAAAGGAACTTATCCAAACAAAAGTGACCGAGAAAACAGAAAATCCTTCGAAAGCACAGATTGGTTGAAGTTTTGTTCACGTTGCTTCACTTTTCCTCCTGAGCTATTAAATTTCTGTTAGATACACTACACTAAATTTGGTTGTTTTACTGTAACTATTATTTTTTATTGTTATATGTTTGCAGCCCATAGTAATTACCTTCATCTTGGGGAGTTGAAGTGTCAGTCATGTCCGTATTTGTCACATTCCTCAGCTAAAGAATTCAGGTGAAAGTAATGTGAAATCAAGAAATCTCAAGACTTGTGTTTAGTTTACAAAGCTAACTTAAAAGAATTGTACTGGATCTACATTATTATTTCAATTTTATTGAGTGACTATTTTATGCAGAACACTGATAGAAACTATCTCTTCTCTCTTTTAATCTATGCTATTAGCCATTCATTAAATATTTTAAATGTTCTTAAAGTTTTTTATTTGTCCTTTGGCTTTAAAAAACAGGACAGTCAATATTTGGCAATTCTTAGTGGATCATGTGGGCGATGCTCGTAGCCACATGTAGGCATGTAATGGCCAGTGCTAAAACTGGCAACTCTTAAGTCCTTACGGAGCTCAAATACTGGAAAACTGCTACCTATTCCCAGTTGGATGTTCAGCATAAATAGTTCCATAGCATTCTATAAACCACCTGCCTACAAAGGAACATTTCGCATTGCTAAAACACTGCCTAGATTCTTTTAATCACATTATTTTGGTCCTTTGTACCATGTTCCTGAAGCTCCAGTTTTCCAGGACTGATGAAATAAATTTAAAGGAGAGAAAAGATAGTTCCAGACCCGGACTGCTTGGAGAGCTCAGGCAGTGGCCCTGGGAGAGATCTGAGGAGCCCTACTGGCGATTATCAGAGGCTTTGCCCGCCCACAGTGGGTGGAGCTGGTGACCTTCCCTGCAGTGAGGTGTTGGGTTTCTCCCATCAACGCAGTTTATTTTCAGCTCCCAAACTCCCAAGGAAGCAGCCAGTTTGTGCTCCGTATGATGTGCCCCTGTTGTAGGAGTCACTATGCTCTGCTATCCTGGCCTCATGAAGGAAAAATCACTCCTGAAAATTGTTTCTGTTACCTGCAAACTCTCCAATAATACTCCTTCCAGTCCCGCCACTGTCGGCCTCCAGACGCTCCTTTTATTAAATACTGGCTCCTATATAGTGCATTCTTTTTTATAAATCAGGCAGGCAGATGCAAGTCCAGTTTTCTGCACAACTGCCCTTGGTGCACATTGCTGAGGTTCTGGGACGCAGCTACTGTACCCTTTCGCTACCTGCACAACACGTTTCTTTGTTTTATTGGTCTTTTTACATTTGGGTCTTTATGAGCTGTCAGGAATTCTTTGGGGAAGTAGTTAGTGTATAAATAATAAATTGATAAAAGAATTCGTGATTAAAGTACAAATAGAGCCACCATTCCCTGCTTCTGCCACCTGTCAGTACTGAATAGCAAAGGCCACCTTAGCTTGGCACATGATACGTTGCTCTGTATAATCTTACATACGTGCATTTGTCCTTTTGCTTTTTTTTAATTCAAGGTAAAGGATATTCGTTTTGGGGTTAGCGTTACCAAAAAGAGCTTTTAGAGTTAGCTTTTAATTAGAATAGTAAAGAGTTGCTTCCGGGCCATACTTGAGAATGGTCGCAGGAAAATGGATAGATCAGTCGAGTCGCAAACAAGGGTGAGAGACCTAGAGCTACGTGCACCCTGGAGGTGATAATCGCGCAACGTGTCTGTTCGCATGCACACACAGACACAGGCACACGTTTGTGTACACACCCTTCAGAACACCCACACCTGAGGCTGAAACGAAACACGCAGAGTCCTCTGTTAACGATTTCATTCCTCTGTTTTTGGCTGGGGCTGCACTTCGGAAGCCGATGAGCAAAATTGTTTCCCATAAAAGACCATTTCATTGTCCGACATGGAACTACTTTCCATTCGGATCGCCGGTAATGAAAGGTCTGAATTACGGATCTGTGATAGGACCAGCAAAGACGCTCCTGCGCTGGGCTTCACGAGGGAGTTCTCTAAACAATTACAACCGCGGCGAGGGCTGTAGGCTCCTATTGTCGTCCTGGCCGGCTGAGCTGCATGCCTGCCATCCGTCCCAGCCACCCCTCCAGTGACAGCCGCATTGACAACATGTTATACTCCACATTGATTTTACAGTTAAGGAGCTGATTGTGATATATAGGGATTTTAAGAATTCAGCTGAGAGGCTGACTTTTGCCTTTTATCCTTCCATTAAAATTTTATAACCATCTTTTTCATGTCATTTCATCCATGAATTCTTACTTTCGAAAGTGATCGCTACTGCTGTGAGCATAACTTTTCTCATGTTCAGAGCTTTTTATTGTATTAGCCAACTACCCCAATTATAGTTATTACTCATGTTTTACATAATTGTAGTGACCCTTTCAACCGTGCAGTAGCAGGCCCGTTGATTTGTGTATAGAATCGGATGATTCCGCTTATCATTTTAAAGCATTAAATTGAAAGAGTGCTTGACTCTTGGGCGGGGGCTGGGGAAGACAATCAGGAAATTGAAATTAAGCATCTCTTCCTTCCCCAGGTAGGAGATCATCTTTAAGGAAAGGCTGCATTCCGTGGGAGTTGGAAGTCCAAGTTCACCTCATTAGCATAGCGGTTTCACCTATAATTCCATGCGTGTTTTCAGAGACATAAAAGACATCTCCTCCTGCTCGCAGAGAACAAACTGCCTCATTGTCCCGCCTTTTCCCCCCAAGAAGCTCACGGTTTGATAGTGAACGTAGGAGGAATCATTAGACAAGGCCTGACGAAAACCCTAAAAGAAAATATTCTCATTTTTAAGTGTATATTACTCCTTTCTGGGGAGAGAGAGTGAAAAGGTTAGACATGAAAGGCTCAGTTTCACGAACCCCAGTCTCAGAGGGTTCATTTCTTGTCGATTTCAAAACAACTCAGATCGTGTAAGACTTGCTCTCCGCTTTCCCTGGGAAATGGCCCAGCCTAGGTGACAGGTATAAGTGGGAAAGGAACTCTGTCCTTGTTTTGATATCATAATTGCTCCTGAGACTGGAAGCCAGACAGCAAAAGCAAGAAATGTCACCATGGCTCTCAGAAAGCTTTAAAAGGACGCGTAACGCCAGACTCCCTTGAACAACGTGGTCCCTTCCCAGCGAGGTGCCTGTTCTTTCAGGATTCTCTCCCTTCAGAGAGGGCATAGGATCAAATTGTCAGGAGGGGCTTGATTTCAGCGTTACTGCCCTGTGACGTCTTCCCCCTCAAGAAAGTAATTCTGCTCCTACCCTAGTCCAGCTGGTGACACATATGTGGCTCTTGTTGTGTAAGAATGTGCTCATATAACCTACGATTACTGCAGTCACGGACCTCAGGAAGACTTCATTTAATATCTAGCCCTGCGCCGGAATGCTGACTCGCGCGAGCTCGCACACGCCCGTCCACCGTGCACCCGCCCCTCCGCACGCACACACTCTCACATAATTGACGCTATTTTAAACAATTACTAAATCCAAGTATATCTTTTTTAAAGATTTTCAATAAAATCTAATGTTCACGGGGAAAAAAAATCTCATAAACGTCAGAATCGCTGTAGGCAAAAAGGGGGATATAGTATTTTCCTGATGTGTTGCGGCAATTTATAGATTTCAGGCCGTGGTTTATAAGAATGCTAAATGTTCTGGAATTACAGCTGTTACTGATCACTGATTGAGCCAGATTTGTGTTATCGCACCATGTTCTTGCTTGTACCTAGAGAGCAGTAAAGCCGCTCTATAATAAAAAGCACCTGCATTTTAAATGAAATTTCAATTGAAAAACTTAACAGCCCTTCAAATTGCAGAATTTAACGCAGCCCAGTAAAGCTTAAATAACACTTTGCCTCCGCCAGTGGAGGGGCTTGCATTCAAGGTGACTTGATTGTGTCGCATGGTGAAATTATTTACAATTAAGGAATTTCTCTGGAGGGCTGCAGAATGCTCGCCGTCGTGCAGCACCTAGGCGGGCATATGGCGGGCCTTTCTCAGCATTCATGGGGCCGCCTGAACCTTTATGATAATTGAATCAGTTAGAGTGCTGAGTGGGGCAGGCATAAAGCCTGTTAACCTAAAGGTCAGCTCTGTGCATTGTTTATTTATCGGTAGGCGAAAGAGCTAAATCGGCAGCTTCTGTCACAGTCACGGTAAAAAATCACCTATAATATTAACAGGGAGTAGATAAATTGCAAAACATGGATGAGAATGATAAGCAGGAACGAGTGTAATATGGAATGTATAATGAGAGGCTGAGGGTTTTACTGGGCTGGGAAATATGCGACTTTGTTATGATTCTGTTATTGATTATAATTAGTTACCAGGGCTCTAGAAAAAAAAAACAGTATGCCTGAGCTACCACTTGGGTCACAACTGACCTCTTGTCTATCTATGTCTCTGCTAAAGCTTTTTAAAAATCCTGGTGATGTTTTCCATCATTAACTTTAGTAAAAACCAAGTACAAGTGAGTTTTTGGGTGGTCCTGGGAATTGAACCCAGGACCTTTGCACCAAGCAACAGCTCCAGCTCTTCTGTTTTTGTTTGGGAAACAGGGTCTGATTAAGTTGTCTAGCCTAGGCTTGAACTTGAGATCTTCCTGCCTCTGCCTCCCAGACTGCTGGGATGACAGGCCTATGCCAACCTTTTTCATAGAGGTATCTTGGGTAGGAAAATAACAATTTTAGTTCAATGGTGTCCGACAAGTATTTTCCCACATCCTTCTGGGCCAGGCCTCCTGATATTTGTTTTGCTGAGTCCGTGCAGCTGCTTGTAGGTTCGCAAGTGTCCAATTTCATGCCCTGCTAGGGGATCATTGCTAACTTTAGCTTTGTTTTGGAAGAGACCTGGCAAGTTTCTAAAAACTATCACTTCTTGGGTTTATTCTCTTTTCTAGAACCCGGGCCCATAAAGCAACCAGTAATTCAGGATGTGAGGTCAAGAAGGATGTCAATCACTTGGCTCCGCCCTACCAAGTGCAACGGAGTCATCACCCACTATAACATCTACCTAGATGGCCAACTGTACGCAACAACTTCTGGAAATGTCACTAATTGCACGGTGACCCGCTTACACCCACATACTGCCTATCGGTTTCAGGTTGAAGCCTGCACTTCCCAAGGATGTTCCCTCTCTCCAGAGTCCTCCACCGTGTGGACACTCCCTGGGCCACCAGAAGGTATCCCAAGCCCAGAACTCTTCTCCAGCACACCAACATCAGTCATAGTGTCTTGGCAACTTCCCACCCACCCCAACGGCATGGTGGAGAACTTCACAATTGAGAGAAGACTCAAAGGGAAAGAAGAAGTTCTGCCCCTGGTGACTCTCCTCGGAGGTCATCCCAGGAGGTTTATGGACAGTTCTCCTGCTCTCAGTCCGTGGACCAAATATGAGTACCGGATCCTGATGAGCACCCGCAACGGAGGCACCAACAGCAGTGCCTGGGCAGAAGTCACCACAAAGCCCTCACGACCTGCTGGGGTGCAGCCTCCTGAGGTGGATGTGCTAGGGCCCCACACAGCCCAGGTAAGACACTGAGCACCCTGTCTCCTCTGGCAGGCTTTGAAATTTGCCCTGCTCTGACTCGGGGTGGAACAGAGCCATCTACTGACAAATCGAATGCGTTTGTTGTTTTAGGCATTCGCTGGAGAAGCTGGGTTTTGGCCTTTGGCCCAAGCTCTTGAATCTGATGTCAGTTTTTCACGTCTCCCTGTATCCCTTTAATTATATTGTTGAGATGCTTCCATTTGCCTCGCACACCTGAAATACTTTGAATGCCACAATGGGATGCTTAGCTTAACCACCACGTCAGGTTTAAATAGATCAGAAAATGAGAAGAGATGGGGGCAAGTACTGATGAATGGATTACCCAAAGTTCCAATTACCAATATTCTAATATCTTCTGCGAGCCAAAGGATCGAAATGATGGGGTAAGAGAGAAAAATTGCATATTCCTAGAGCATCGAGAAAGCGTTCAATCATCTGCTCTGTTCTTTGGGGAACGAGCTCTGGAGAACAGCAGAACTACCATTGTTTTGGCTGGGATACAAACTTCATTCAAGGGAAATTAGTGTAACCAAACAGGAGGGAGTTTTGTAGCTTAGAAATCTCTTTTGTGTAAATACACACACGCTTCCACGGATTCAGTCTTGTACCCCTGCCAAAAGCATTGGTACAGTCGCTGGCTCATCAGAGCGCAAAACAAAGGACATTTGCACAGCAGCAGCGCTCCTCTGTTGGAGTGGTTGCTGCGTCTCTGCTGTGTGTCCTACCACCACCAAAAGGCAAACACCAGATGATGCTCTGTGCGGCAAACTGTAGAAGAAACTTACTTTTACGTATTTTAGGAAGTCTTTATTAGTTTCAGCACGAGCCTGGGTGAAGCAGTACACCTTTTTGATAGAAATATCAGATGTAAATGGAATTCAGTTCTTTCCACGCTCAAAGGAAATGAATCCTTAAGCACATGATAGGTGATGTGAATTCGGCAGTCTCAAGAATTGCTCTTTATTCAGAGTAAAAACTAAAACAAATCAGAGCAAACCCCACAGAACAATGCATAGTTATTAATCACTCCAGAAATGACTATTCCTTTCACTACTTGGGGAATTTTACAGAAGTTTCAAGGCACTATCAAACAATACGGTATGACATAACACGTCCCTTTGTGAGGGCCAAGCCACGTGATAGACGTGGCCTTGGATTCTTTCTCGAAGAAACTTCATAACCGGGCATTGTTGATTGAGGCCAATCTGAAAAAGAACAAATATTTTCCGAAGAATGATATCTCCTCGCTCAGTTCTTCTTGATTCAGCCTCTATCAACAGTGACCAAAAGTATCGAGAGCAGGTTCCTTGTCTTTTTCTTTAATTTTGTCTTCTCTTGATTTTTGTACTATTATGCAGGAATAAAACATCATATGCAGCTGGTTGGCTCACTAGAGATGTGTAGGTGTGTTTGGGTGGGGAGTGGAGCCTAAGAAGTAGTGCTGATCACAGGCCAGGAATCTAAAAGCTTTCAAGAAGGTGCCCAAACTATACTGACCTGGTTCCCTTGCAGTATCTTCAAAAAAGAAACTCACACCTTGTATTAATTCCTGTTTTATATCCAGACAGTGAGAATTTATCAATGGAGAGAATCGGCAGGACTATTCAACTAAAACTAGCATTTCATGGTATATATCTGAGTTTTATTAAACTAATACGTCATTGCTTTAGTATGATTGGATTGTGTTGTATTCACAACGTTCAGGCTTCTCGAGGGTGCACGTTCTGGCAACAGCGTCCCCGGTAAATCTAGTTAGATGATGATAGCGGAGCATATGACTTCTCTTTGTGACATACAAAATCTAAAAGTCAAAATTGCAAATGGATCAAATATTTATGAGGAACAACAGCAGGATAGTCATTAATGCACTGGTTAAGGAATTCATTCAACATTTAGCACACAGAGTTGTCCCAGTATTAAGATGAAGGAAATTGTCAATAATATTAGCAACAGTAATTGTTTTGGTTCCACTAACCTTGATTAACCATGCACACCGCTTTATAAATGCCTCCATTAGGCTCTCGGATTTAGCATAGAGATCAAAATGAAATCCCTAGCCTCATAAAGCTTACATTTGAGACAGAATACAAGTATATAAGTATGTGTATGTAAGTAATCCCCAAATACAGTGAATATTTAAAGTTTAAAAATGTGTTAGAGTCAAAGACACATTGTCATTCATCCCCCTTAAGACATCCGCCTGGTCTAGAATACTGTCACCCCGTTGTCCTTGACAACGTGCTGCAAGGATCAGTGGTGTCCACGTGCCTGCGCTTGTCTCCCACATGACTCTGCTGTGTAACCAGGGCCGCTCACATAACCAGAATAAAAGGAGTGAGTATTGTTTATCATTCTCATGTTTTTGTAAATATGAACTAATGTTTGATGTCTGCTTCAATCAGACCACAAATAAAATCATAGTGTCTTACAGAAAGACAACTCAGATTCATTGAATCGTATTGCGTTCCCGGAATGGCTTCCATCCTATACTTAGTACAACCTTGTCTGCTGCATATTGTCAGTATCCCCATTTCCGACAGGTAAACTGAAAGCTAAGAACGTGGAAGAGCTGAGATTCTCACCTCTTGTGATTCTAGAGCTCGTGATCCTCCTCTTCTTTACAGTGTGCTGAGCAGAGGCACTACCGCCATCCTGGTCGGAAGGACGTAACTCAGTAACAAGTCAGTCTTAGCTACGTTAATGCATAAACCTTGTATCGTCCAAATCGCAATGCGAATAGCAGTTCTGTTTTATTTCCAAATGGACCAAATCATTTTAAAATGTAAATTTAAAACTAAATGGTTGTAAGTAGTTCTGGAAGTAATAGCAGACAAGAAAAGCAAAGCGATGTTCTCTTTGGTGTAGAAATTTAAAAGCACTGAATTCCAGCAGTAGAATATTGGCGTAAAAATAAACCATCACAGAAAGAAATGACAGTTCAGATGTAGATGCAAGGGTTGTGTGGGAATGTTGCTTTTTGGAGAAGGGGTATTTTATTTAAAACACTATTTAAAATGGCCTTAAAAATGACACTGGCCTGAGGTGCTGTTCGTATGTAAGGAAAAAGGCTGACTCATTCAAATCAAATTGTAACATAGTTATGTTCTAAGAAACAATGCTGAAATGTATAAAGCTAAAAAGATAGCTTAGAAGAAAATAAAGGAGGGTATTTTTTTGTAATCTCAAGGTGGGAAAGGTCTTCCTAAAGAAGAAAAGGCGCTAAGTAGCTTGTAGCTTTCAAAGGACAGTTACAGACAATGAGAAACTATCTAATTGGGTCTTTTTTGCAAGATATAAGAACTTAAGAGCAACTTTCACCCTAGGCAAGAAAGGGGGAGGGAAAGGGATGGTTTAGTTGATCACACACACACACACACACACACACACACACCCTCCCCCGTACAGAATTCACAAATTTAATGTAACTGTTCTGTATTATCACGTATACATAGTAATAAGCAATAGAAAAACTCAAAAGGTAGATCAAGAAAACATTTCCTCTTTTTATATTATAGATAATTTTCTCATAAAATATAAAGAATTTCTTTTAATTTATGATAAAAGACAATGGAAACATAATTTAGAGGATATACAACTAATATTCAAATTTTATACCTCACCAAAAGAGATAAGCAAATTAATTAGTGAAATAAGCAAATTGGCAGAAGCTAAAATTAGAAATTTCAAGAAGTTGTGAGGCACAGATCCTGGATAGTTTCATTACGACAGAAGAATTTAACTCAAGTTTTTTGAAATGTAAACATCACTAGTGGTTAAAGTTAGGCACACACTTACCTTTTATTGTAGTGATTCTTATAATATAACCCATATGAAATAATAATTCATTATTGTCTGCAAATATTGTAAAAATTAAGTCAATAGAATAATAACTGAATAGTAAATTTCCTATCATGTAAAGGGTATTATGCAACAGCATCAAATGGGAAGGTAAGCCCGTAACCTATTAAGTTGATACATAGTATGTATGACAGAAACTCTTTTTTATCTAAAAAGAAATTTAGAAAGTGAGAGAGTGTTTGTATCTATGGAAATATTGCTTTTTTTATATGACCATATAAGGTGTAGAAGAAATCACTTCAAGCTGCTCCCCGTGATCACATCTCCCCTTATATACCTACTTTGTATTTTTTTCTGCCAGGTTGCAGAATACAAACATGACATTGTCAATGAAATTAATAATTTAAAGGGAAAGGAGATTATTTTGAAGGATAATTTTAGTTCATTTCAACAAATATTTATTTCCACCTTCCATACGAAATTTTGCCCGGGAGTCAGTCCGTCATAAGAAGAGCTGCTGTGTAAAGCCAATGACATCGATACGCTTCACCCCGTGCACCGTGTCTCCTGTTGGGTAAATAGTCTTAGAACTCCAGGACCTCGTGCTTAGTCAGAAGGGCAAGGATCCTCTTTTCACATTAGACATGAAGAGATTAAGGCCCAGGGATGCTAAACATTGTACTCCAGGTCTCCCAGCTTTAGTGGCACAGTTTGGATTCCTTTATTCAGGAAAGTTATCCCAAGCCTATTCTCAGTCATTGTATCAGTCTTCTCCTGTTTGCAGAGTTCTTATGTACAGTTGGATGGAAATGGAAACGGATGCAAGTTGGTCTTGGGGATGTGACTCTTCTCAGGCCAAACAGATACCCTGCCTGTCTGCCTTTTTGCTTAAACCTGGGACCTTTGAAGATGCGCAGTATCTGTACAGTAGAATTGCTTTTCAGTGGTCTGAGCAGACGAAAGTTGGTAGCTTCTTAACCACCTAACTAGCTTTCTACTTGCCTGCCCTTTATTTTTCTGAAAATTTGTAATAACTAAACAAAGAAGTAGAAAACTAAGTAAGAACAACTAAAATCTGAAAGCCATTTTGATATGTCTCCGAAATTAACATTTCATTTCCACTGAGAAAGTATAATTCTAATTTAAATTTTCAATTTAAAAATTACTGTTTTAGAAAATACATTTCTTGCTTATTCAAGCAAAGAACATGCTCATTGGTGTGAATTTTCAGGATGCAACGGTATTTTATAAACCTTCCTAGTTACAGTGGATACATAAAATTAAACTTATTGCTCACCTACCTATCTGATACCTTTGGGCCACACAGTGGTTTATATGCGCTTAGCACAGGAAAGAATAGAATCCAGTGTTTAGCTCAGTGGCCCTTTAATAATCTTGGGCAAAATTATTATTTTTAATAAGGGATTCAGGATAGTTCCAGAAAGGTCATCAAATTTGACACTATGTCTCCTAGTCGACAGGCGATCATGGTAGTGCATTTCACCACAGTGGGTGAAAGCTTGCTTTATATAGGCTTTCTAAAAATTTTCTATAGAACTAGATTCACTTTTTTCTAATTCACTACTTACTTCCAAAAAGATATTTTCCTAAGTTTGTAACTGGTTAGGAAATGAAAAAGAATAACTAATTTATTTAACAACAGTTAGTGCAGAGAAACTAAGATTGTTTAGATCTTCAAATGACTCTCTTCAGAGTCATCACCCCCGATCTCCTCCTCTCTGCTGGTAGATATCTTCCCCCCCCCCTCCATTTTATTGATATGTATAAGCACAAAATTTAAGGTTTACAATGAAGTTGAGCATTTTGTGCACATGCGCATCCTGTCAAGGTGACAAGGACTTTCCCACTCTCCTTTTGTCCCTCCCTCTCCCCACCCCTCCCTCCCTCCCCACCCTACCCCCCAGGTTCACTTTGTTTTTCGTTTTAAGTTCCATGAGATAGTTTTGATCTGGGTCTCTCATATCCGAGAGACCATTCAATGTTTCACCTTCAGCTTCTGACTCACTTTGCTAGTAGAGATCTTATTCCAGTTTTATCCCATAAACACTTTTTCTCAGACTCAATACCGAGTTTCAAGTCAATATTCCTTTAGCTCAACCGGTACATACACAGTCTCCTGACTCCTCGGTCTATCAGGGGTTGCTAAACTCTGATCTCAGTTCTGAGAGGGCTCAGCTTTGGAGGTTGTGGACTCCTCCCACCGGGCACATTGAGTGTAGATGGGCTAGCCACTCCTCTTGTCATTTCTGTGGCAAGTACCAGGAAACTCCCTGAGGTTGACTTTGACTCTTGATGCGTTTTGCACGCGTGCAGGAAGGGTTGTACAGACAAACATGAGTGGAATGCCAGGCCAGCCCTACAGCTTTGCTGCCTTTAGATTCCTTTGATCTTTCTGCACCTACATAAATCTTCTGTGCTCCCAAGAAACACATCTAAAACTTCTCTTCATCCAAGCGTCTCTGCTTGGAACTCTCCACGATGCTTCTTAAGATGAAATGACTTTAGAACAGCTAGCACAATCTGATAGCTGCTTGTCTGTTAGTTAATTATGAATCACCGTTTTAGCTGGGTGTGGTAGCACGTGCCAGTAATCCAGCACTTAGGAGACCAAGGCGGGAGATTGCTGCGAGTTCAAGGCCAGACTGGGCTATATAGTGTGTTCAGGACCAGAGTGGACTACAAAGCAAGACCCTCTCTCAATAAGTAAGCAGACAGACAGGCAGGCAGACAGACAGACATAGTAATCATTGAGCAATTAACTGCCCATCTGCACTGTGATAGGAGCCCATCAACCCATCTTATCACCAATCACCAGAACACTGGTGCGTGTGTGTGCATGTGTGTGTGTGTGTGGTGAACTGTGGATCAAGCCCAGGGTCTTTACACTGAGCTACATCCCCAGCTTGCTTATTTATTTATTTATTTATTTATTTATTTATTTTTATTTGCTTTTGGGACAAGGTCTTGCTAAAACACTATGTCTCCCAGACTGGACTCTGTCTTGCAATCCTCCTACCCCAGCCTCCCAAAGAACTGGGATTATAGGCTGGAACCACTCCGCCCAGCATAGAATGTCCTTACAAAGATCTCAAATCATGGCTCTTATATCTGGGGGAAACTTTTTTCTTTGATTTAAGATGGGCAATTTTGGTCACTCCCTCTTTCTTTTAATTTTTTCTATTATTTCTTTCTTTAAAAAATGGCAATGTAATGAAGAGCCTTTCACCTGGATCCTTTTTGCAGCCATTTCTGGAAGGGACATACTCGGTGAGAAACTATAATCCAACTTCAAAGTCAATCTCTTCCCGATTTTGATTTTGCCTATAGGATAGATATCAATATATCACCTTGTTGAAATCTATACTGTAATGGTTTCAAAACTAACTGTATACTGAGGAAAAAATATAACCTATCAGTAGCAAGCTATGACTGGGATTAACCACTGGCTCCGCGTGCAGGGCTCTAAGGGATATGTAATGTGTCTCCTGCCGACAAGACATGTACGGTCTGTTTGGGAGCTGAAACGTAAACCTTGGGCTGCAGCATCCTATGAGGAACTTAGCAAGACAAAAAAACCAACTTTACATTGATTGTATTCTACTACAATTTTTTTCTTATGTTCAAGTTCATGTATAAAACAACCCAGGGCCATCTTTAAAGCTCCCTGTATGTTGCTTATCCCTGAAAATGACATGTGTTAGAATGGACCTACTTGCTAAATTGTGTGCAAGTGAGAACCAGGAAATCACCTGTGCATGCTCAGAAGATGCAGATCATGACTTCTCTTCCTCGCCCCTCCAACTACACTGTAATGTTAGCTGTGCATTCTAGCCGTGCAAAGCAAGGGGTCGGCCTCTTCATCTAATTGAGTTATAAACAAGATGGTGCTCGGTCCTGCTGCTACCCTCTGGGTGCGTGCGGACGTGTGAATTTCTGCGCGTGGCTTCTCAGCACCCTTCAGAGCACCAGCCGTGGAGATGAATCACGAAGGTGTGTATTAGCCTGACAGTCCTAGAAGGTATCAAGACAGGAAGCCAAGACCAGGAAGCCACATTTCCTTTAGCTCCTGGTGGACTGCTAATTGATCCCAACCCCTTCATTACTGTCTCTTGCGAAGAGCTCCAGAACAAGGCGGCATTTAGAAAATGCCTGCACGGACAACATGGCAGAGGGAAATTGTAGGCTTTGCGAGCCGCAGTTGCTCCTGTCCTGCGTTGCCACCCTGCTTCTAAGTTTATCTTTCCTTTCAGGTCACTTGGAAACCCCCGCTCATGCCACACGGAGACATCCTTAGCTACGAGATCCGCATGCCAGACCCTCGCGCCACCATCACCAATGGGACGCCCACCACGTTCAGCCACAGGATTCCTCACCTGACTCCTTTCACTAATTATTCCGTCACCATTGTCGCTTGCTCAGGGGGTCAGGGGTACCTTGGGGGGTGCACAGAGAGTTTGCCTACCTCTGTGACCACCCCCCCTGCTCCGCCTCAGGACATCAGCCCACTGTCGGCGATCCCTCTAAGTGAGTCATATGTTGGGATCTCCTGGCAGCCACCATCCAAGCCCAATGGGCCCAATCTCAGGTAAGAGAAAGAGGCTGTGTTATGGTAGCACCTGCTAGGGTCTGGCCTCCCCAAACAGTAAGGAAGATAAGGACCAGGGCTTCCCCTCCCCTCTGAACACAGAGCTCCCTCCTTCGTCAATGTCCCCTGCTCACACCAGTCCCGTAGTGTCATGGTATGTATCTTGACTCCCTTGAAAACCCGTGTTCATCAAGGCACAAAGAGTGTCACACTGTCGAGAAGCACTGAAAACCCTTGAGACAACATTTGCTGTTCTCTTGGGATTTACTTCATAATCCTTCCCTTGATTTTCAAAGGATATCTTTATGCCATGAGCGGCGACCACAGCGCATTTTCTCTAATGATACCACTGCGCAAACATGTCTCAGAAGTCTAAAGCTAACACTCCAACTCTCTGACACATTCTTGTTATCTGGAAAATCCCAAAGGCTGAGGTCGAGGGCCTAAGATAAGGTGAGAGGAAAGAGCTGTGACTCTAAAACGGCTTTGTAGGGACCTGAACTTGGTACTTGGCCAAGAACGCAGAGCTGACAATACTATCATTGTTTATGAAGTGTGGAGGGTAGACATCGTAGGGAATGATTAACTTGCAAAGCTTTACTGTACTTCTACTTTGTGTGAAACTGGAAGGGGAAGTTTGGCAAAACGGACAGAAAAGAAATCTAAAATGTTATCATGCTTGCCGGTATTTAAAAAGTGAATATAGCTGGTTGTTTGCCATTAATTGAATATATGACATTTGAGCCCGGACAAGGGGAGGGGAGTTTATCTTAAAAAAACAACCTTGCCCATTGTATAGGTAAGATGTTCTTTATGTTTTGTGCACGCGTCACACGTACATCCCACAAAGCGATGTGAATTTTGGTAGTAACGTTAGTTGAGATAATCCCAGTGTTTCCTGCTTGTCTTTTGCTTTAGATATGAGCTTCTGAGACGCAAAATCCAGCAGCCACTTGCATCAAATCCCCCAGAAGATTTAAATCGGTGGCACAATATTTATTCAGGAACTCAGTGGTTTTATGAAGATAAGGGTCTTAGCAGGTGAGATTACAAAAACTATAAAAACAAATGCTGGCATTTAGTTGGGGGCATGTTGAATAGTTCAAAGTCTCTCAGTGTCTTCATTGTGTGAGCGTTTATCAGTTCTGCAATAGAATAGGGCTGGCTATTATCTGTGGCATTAATCATCCGACTGTAACAGTCAGCATGTTAAATGTTTGCCATCTCAACTGCATGCTGAAAAGCCTTTGAAGTCACACTCGGAGGTGTTTTGAGCCTTAGCCGACCACCTTTGTCAGTGCTCTACCCAGACATGAAGCGCTTTCATAGAAGAATTTGGGAATACTGAACATATCATGTACTAAAGAATTAGCCTTGTGACCTCAGGCAAATCACCTAACATCTCTGGTCTGTGCTTTTGTCTGCCTAAAATTGAAGTGAGTGGTGGGATTAAATGACTCCTGAGTCCCTTGGGTCCAAGCAACCGAATCAGACTTCCAAGAACATGACTGGTGTTTTATGAAAACTTTTCAACAGTACTTTTAGTAACCGTTGGATCAAGTGAGGCATTTCTCTAGACACAGCGCAGAGTAGCTGCCCCCAGAGTTGTATTACAAGCCTGGTCTTGTCCCCTCCCTGCCTCACCAAGGCCGCCAGGGTCCCTGCTGCCTTTGCTGTGCCTTCCTCCCGGCTTCCTCAGTCAGCTTCTTCCTGCATTGGTGCATTCTCCCATTGCATCCCCAGATTCACCCGCATGTCTTTTCTGGAAGTTTCTCTCACTGCTGTCAGTCAACTTGTCTGTGATGTTCCCAGGTCACATTCCCTAACGTGTCAGTGCTGTTGTTGCCATGTGCCGACTTGGCTGACAGGAAACCACATGACATTATGGCCTCGAGACAGGGCTTTGTGTTCCTGGTTCCTATTCTCAGCCCTCCCACAGTGCCTGGCTGGGAGTCGGCCCCCAACCAAGCACTCAGTAAAGGAGCAGGTAAATTTTAATCAAGGGCTGGTTTGTAAATTTCTCAGGACCTCAGGAATACTCATTGCAATTTTTTTCAAGTATTTTCTACCTGTGCTTGGCTAGATTTGAGGGTGCAGGAAGCAAAAATTTATCAGGCAACAGCATCATCTCAATGATATACCTGTTTGTCGATGTTTTGGTTTTAATTTAAGTCTAATACGTTTAGAAGAAATACGTAATTTTCCATTTTTCCCCAAATCACAACACTTCTCACTTACTTAACTTACATCTGCGTGAATAAAGATAGTATCAAAAGTTTGTTTTTTCCCATCTTGGTTTTTTAACCACCATAGCTGTATTTAGAATCAGCTTTCAGATTGCAATTTTCTTGATATGAAAGTTAAGATTAAAAAACTCACATTCACCAGGTGTCCAAGACTATCCTGGGCTACATAGTGAGTTCAGGACCAATGTGAGCTACAGAACAAGACCCTGTCTAAAAAAAGAATCTCTTTACAAATACAAGAATAAGGTCAAGCTGAAGCCGATTTCCTTTTTTAAGAGTTTGATTTTAACCAGATGTGGCAGTACACACCTGTACTCTCACCACCCAGGAGGCTGAGACAGGAGGATTACTGTGCAGTGGAGGCTTTGTAATGAGTTTGGGACCAGACTGGACTAAATAGCAAGACTCTGACTCAAAAGAGCAGTTTGATTTTGCTTAGGTAGATTTAAAATGTGGAGGAAAAAAATAACAATGTAAAATACTGTTATATGCTAAAATTGAATTATTCTAGTAGTTGTATCTGCCTATCCAAAACTGAGTATTGAACCAGTTAACCAGATAATTAAGCTCAAGCTAAATGCCTTTTATGCTTATGATTACCTTGCAGGAGTGATAACTTTTTTCTGAATTACGCAGCTAGTGGCCTCCTTGTCACATTTTGCTGTGTCTGGGTGGACACTGATGGACTTTGTGTATCTGTGGGCTTATAGTACTTACCACATTCTAACTCCTTTCTAAATAATTCGGTAGAGAGTGTCCAAGCGATGGTTGTTGAGGGAATCATAACTTTGGGCCCACTGACATTTTTATCACTTGGCAATCGGGTGACGATACCATTGTTGTTGACGGCTGCCAACATGAGGCAGGCAGGGGTTAGCCAGAGAGCGACCGATTCCTTCATTTTGAGCATCAATCTATCATCCCCATAGAATTTGTTGACTCCTAAGAAGTTGTATAAAACTGCCAAAACCACAGTGTGCATGTCTTTCTTTTTGCACTGTAGGAAGAACGATATAGAAAAGTAATAGAATTTTTTTCTCCTGTAGAGAAAACATGGATTGCTGGGTATTTACAGCTTAGCTGCCATGACTTTCCTAAAGGGAGATGTATCCTACCCCATTTTCCTTTCAATTTTTTATCAGTTCCTAAGGGTATTTATTTTGCGGTGACAGTTGGGTGAGTGACTTCCATGGGATTCCCCAAGAAACTGCTAATTGGATTATCTGGAAATGGGAGCGGTTAAAATTAATACATTGTCAGAAAGTGTCGGTATTGTTTTGAAGATTTGAACATTTAAATTAAATGTATGATAAACCTAAGTTAAATCTCATTGACATCGATTTTCATGTATGTATTCTATTTAATAAAATTCAGTGGTTCGGATGCTAGGTGAAGGCACAGGCAGCTTCTGCGGGAGACAGTAGTCGGAAGAATCCAACTTTCAGTCTGTTCGTCTGTAGCGAGACTACACGTGCATAGATGAGTGTGTGTCCTTTGCTAATGTGGAAAGACTGGGACAGTTCCATGGTGTTTGTTTCTATAATATTACTGTGTGCCAGCTGGCCATGTTCAGTAATGAAGGCACCATTGGGGACAGGGAGGGTGAGCTTCTCCCAGGACTTCCAGGGTAAGATCGATTCTGTTAGTTTCTTCTTTCCCCTCCAACTGGATGAAAGGCCTTGATAATAACAGGGGACTACTGGTATGCTACGTCATGGCAATGCACTTGATCCAAAAAAGAGCAGAAATGGACCATTTCATATCCATATCAAATTAGTAGAATCCAGCAACTTCCTGTTGGCATTTGTTGTTATTGCTCTATATTTTCCTCACTTCTTTTCTAAGTGCCACTGTGGTAACCATCAGCATGTAAAAAATAAGCCTCTAGATCTAAAAGGGTGCATTTTGTCATAGAAAGCTTGCTTGTTTTTATCTATCTAGTGTTTTCTTAAAAAAAAAAAAACTTCCTGTGTTTTTTTCCCATGTTGGGAACTCAGTAGAAAACCTGAAATTATAATAAGATGATTTGGAGTGTGACATTCCAGTAGTGTAAGCAGAGAAAGCTATGGAAACACAGCTTCTGTAGCTTGTCCTCACCGTCAGAAAAGTGTGAGACTGTAAGAGTCCAAGGGTGGTAAACAGTGTTTCAATCCCAAAGCAAAAATCGCCCGTAGCGTTTGTAGTAACCCCAAACAAGAGTGAGTTTCGCTGCCATGCACCTGAACTCAGTGACTGTTTTACCAACTGTAGGAGAAGCAGGGGAAGCAGCGTTGCATGTCGGTGTGCTTGCTGGTCTCCACGGAGAACGTGAGTTCCCGCAAACACATCAGCTCCTTTTAGAATGCAAATTTTCACACCATTTTCCCCTGTAGCTGGGCATGTGTCTTCAATGGACCAAATGCCCCTTGTCTCCAAAACCCAGCCCAGTGTCACAAGCTCTGTGAAGAGCTCCCTGGGTAGGTAAGGTTAAACTAGACACTATCTGAAGGGTATCTAAACAAAAAGGGGAGAAATGGATAAATATTTTAGATGTTCTTGTTTTAAAAACATGTTTGTGCAGAACTTTTAGGCACGATGGATCCTGGACAATCCCAACTTCATGGTCGTTGGCACATGGCACATTGTCAATATTCAATTAATAGTGTTGCAATGAATGCATAAGTACGTGATGGATGAAATGATGACGTGTCAGACATGAAAGAGCAATAGAATTTGTTTCCACTATAATTTTTCAAAGAAGAATTTTTGCCAAGTTTTGCTAGAACTGTGGGGCAGACAGATTTTTGTGTCGCTAACCTGCCAAACTATATGTGACCTGAAATCTATGAGACTGACTGCTTTGGTAACGATGGAATATCTCTTCATCCTCCTATGGAATCATCTAGTCGGTAAATAAACCGCTTAAAAATTGCATCATCTAAACAGAATCTAATTTTCTAATTCAAGTAATACGATTATTGTCCCACCTATAAGATCTTGATATGGAAATATTTTTGCAAGGAAAAATACCATAGCCTTGTCTATAGGAGAACAAAGTTTATCATTTGCTCCAGGAGGTGGAAGGCTGGAGGACATGTAAGAAGTACAAGCTGAAATCAATTTCCTTTTCTCAACTGGAAAACCCCAACATTCCTAAACAGGCCATCCAACCCCCTTTATGACCTCCTGCTGTAGACTGCTACTGTAATGTCGTAGCCTGTCTGAGAGAAGTCTCAGGGAAGAATGTGTGGCTGTCCTCTCTCTGCCCACGTTTCTGCTTCTGGGGGGAACTATGCAGCTTCCCCTGTGTCACCTCTAGGAAATACGATCCCACTCTGGCCAAATGGAGCTCGCGGTAGCTAAGCCCTCAGCGTGACAGTGCTGCCTACGGCACTTCGGTCACACTTGCGATGTCATTTGGGGTTTATCTCTGCCAATGAGATTATGGGAATGAAGCACAGCACAGGAAGAAGATGGTGGTGATATTTGAGAGCGGATGAGTTTCCCAGAAGAAGCGCGCACGGTTGGCTGGATGAAATTCAGATAGAAAGCTGGCAAGGCGCCAGGCTCATAATTGCATCTTGAATTGAGCTGTAATCCTCACCGCTTCCGAAAACAGTAAGAGCGCGAAAACGCTCAACCACGGTTGTTTTAAGTAGAAATATTTGCTTAGCATTCCTAGTAAAATATTTCCCTGACATTCAGGGTAAGGCCGGAGAGTCACAAAGTAAGGATATATTTTACATAAGGAGGGAAAAAGGAAATAATGTGGTTTTGAGGAGGAAATGAGAACTGTGTTTTGTGAAAGGAAAAAAGGAAAGCTGATATTTTTTCTATAATATATATATATATATATATATATATATATATATATATATATATATATATATATTCGGTGTATAGTAATTTTACAAAATATTGGGTTCCATTGTGGCATTTATAACACATTGACCATATGCGCTTTTGCTTCCCCCGGGACCCTTCCCCCTTTTTTTGGAAAAAAAGGAAGTTATGTGTTCTGTTTTCTGTAAATAAAAACTTAAGTGCTTCCTTGTTTTTAACTAAATAATTTTTAGGTTTACAACCTACGAGTATCAACTCTTCGTGCACAACAGCGTGGGTTTCACACCGAGCCAAGAAGTGACCGTGACGACATTAGCTGGCCTTCCAGAAAGAGGCGCCAACCTCACTGCACGCATCCTCAGCCACACAGCCATCGAAGTGACGTGGGCTGCACCAAGTAAGTTTCTTAGACCTCTAGGTCCCCTTGGGATGTTAGGACCCAGAGGAATGAAAAAGGGACCTGTTAAAAAAGAAAACAAGAAAGCCGTGCTGTCTCTGGTCTGGTCTCTGGTCTGGCTGGTTTCTGTGTTTTGGGTGGGGGTGGGGGTTCTGGGATCAAACACATTAGGCTACATCCCCTGCCCTATTTTTTTTTTTCATTTTTATTTTGAGACACCTAGCCGAGGCTAAGATCAAACTTACAATCCCTCTGTCTCAGCCTGTGATTACGGGCCTATGCGACCGGACCCAACTGGCCTAGTCTTCTTAAGAGGCAAGTTTCTCCTCCTCTTTTGCCCTTCTTAGGCCTCTTCATTCCTCTCATATTTTCTTTAGATGAAGAAAGCTGTTTATGTCATGATAGAACCTGATAAGTGGTGACAGGTGTGATAATACTGTGTGTGTAATAGCTTGACAAGGCCGTGCTGCGCACCTTTGTACAGGAAGCTCAGCCCCACGCCCTGGAAGTCAGCCCTCACCAGCCAGAACCATTAAAAAGAGTTGCAATTAGGTGATAGACTTTTTCTCGTGAACCATCTTCAGTGTGCTCTGTGCACAGAATTCTAGCCAACCCAGGAAGATTAAGCCTGAGCAGCCTCCTCCTTTGACGTTGGCCCCGGTCACACTTCCTTAGAGGCATTTAGAAGAGCTCATAGGTGGATCTCTCTGTTTCTACAACTTGAAAACCGCAGCAACTGAAATTTCACAGCTGCTTGGTCAGAAGCATAGAATTTTACATCTGATTCATTAGTCTCTGTTGATTTATTAGGAGAAGCAGGAAAAATACCTGAGTCCATGATGGGAATACGGATTGTAATTATTCTTAGAGGGATAACTTGAGATCTGGAAGCTCCAGTTGAATCAGAATTCATCTGCACATTGCCAGTTGTTGATAAATACTCGATTTGTGAAAGCTCAATCAAAAATACTTTTGTTTTCTGAAAGAAAAGACCACTCTTAAGGGCAATTATCTATTGTTATACAGAAGTGGGTACAGTTACTACTGGTTGAGCAATGGTAGCCATGTAACTTTGAGCCAGCTTTGAATTTTCTTTTAGCCTAGGCAGACAAATGTTTCATTTAAGAGATCTAATATTATGTGATATAAATTATGAGTTAAAATCAATGCTTGGTATCATCAATTATAAATTAAAATGAGTACTTATATTAATTTTTGTCACTGTGGTAACACATCAGGGATAAATTAGCTTATAAGGAGGAAAGGTTTATTTTTGGTTCAGTTTCAGAGTTTTCTGTCTATGGCCAATGGACCCTCTGGCTTTGGGCCTGTGACCTTATGGTACATAATAGGAGTGGGGGTCTTGCTTAGTCATGGCAGCCAGAGGCCAGAGGGGGGCTGGACAAAGCAAGGTTTTTCTCAATATCCCCTTAAGGACATGGCCCTAGGGACTTAATGTCCTCCCACTAGGCCTACCTCCTAGTGTCTCTGCCTCCTCCATCGTGACATGGACCTGAGAAAAAGCCCCCCTTTAGGGGCACCTAAGATGCAAACAACAGGACTGGAAGAATAGCTCAGCAGTTAAAATACTTGCCTGGCAATCTCAAGACCCTGGGTTCTATTCCTCAGCAGTGTATAAGCCGGGTGGTGGCATAGAGCTGCAATTCCAGCACTCAGGAGGTAGAGGCAAGAGGATTGCCATTCGTTTGGGGTCAGCCTAGGCTCCATAGTGAGTTCAGGACCAGCCTGGCCTGGAGCGCAGAGAAAGACCCTGTCTCAAAAAAATAAAAGTACAAGCAACAGCAACTCTGACTGCTTATGTTGATCTCTGATATCAAAAATAACACATCTTTGTAATACAAAAGCCTAAATCGAATGTCCGTATTGGGCTGCACATTTGTAATGATCTGAAGCTCTATTATTAGGAACCCTTAAAATATTTTAATGAAAGGATATAAGTTAATTTATCGTATGCTAACCCTCCGGAGTGCTCCCAGGGATGGCCAGGTGGTCGTTTCCCAGGGATGCATTTTCACGTGTTACGTGTTCTCCCTCTTTTCTCTCGTCCTCTCTGCTCTGTCTCCCAACTGGCTCATTTTAAAAGCCAAGTCACACAGGTAGGCTCGCCACCCGCATCATCTGACATTTGAATACTTCAGTGAAGATCCGGCTGCTGGATTTTCATGACTATAGGTGCTTTATGTTATAATTGCATGCCTGAAGTGAGCGTGCTTATAAAAACTGACAGATCTAATGGGTCTGAAGCAGTTCGCCGAAGTTCCATTACCTTAGTAATCTGAACCTCTGACCTTCGGATGTAGGTAATGCAATCTGCTCTTATTCCCTTTCAAACCTTAGAAATTTTTCACATAAGTGTTTGTGAGCGCAAAGGTTAACTCTGTGAAGAGGGTCAGCCCAGCGGAAGCTGCTGCTCTATCTTTTGCTCCCTTCTGTGACCTGCCGTCCTAAGCACGTTACCTAGTCTTTCCGATGCTGTAGGAGAGGGATGCCTCTTTTTTTTTTTTGCCAACTCAGTTATAAATTGTTCTCTTAATTGGTAGAAAAATGTTGCCACATAGTTTACGATGCTAACCACCCCGAAAGTGTAGGTGAAGCCCGCCTGAGGGTTGAGAATTATATAAATACATTATTGACTAGTGGCTTACTAAAAATGACCTTTTTAAAAATTATGAAATATATTTTTTTAAATGTATTCTGTCTTTATCATGATCCTTCTTGTGTACATGGGAAATCAAAAATATGGCGAATGTTTAAACATTTCAAATACTTGTTAGAGGCAAAGGCACATTGTTAAGAACAATGGGATCATGGGATCGTGCCTTCTAAACAAAGGTGAGGAGTTTGAGTGTTTAGAGAAGATTTAACAACAATGGATATTTTATTATTAATACATTTTTTAGTTTAAGTGTTCATCTTATTGTTTGCTTATAGCCCCCACTATCGTTTTTATGGGAGGAGATTCCTAGTGAATTTCCACCAGTCACAGCTGGACAAGAGTTAAGTTATTGAAAATCTTAGAAAGGCCAGTTTTAAACATCAGTATCACCATGCGAGGTTACACAAAGTCAAAGAACCTCTGTATTTCCTCAGTCCTTTTGGGGCTGGGACAGGTGGGATTAAAGAAGGCAGAAGATGGCAGCCTGGCAAAACTTAGGCCAGATTTCTTTCCCCCGTGCTCAACATGTGTTTTGCTTACAGTATTTTAAAAAAAAATCCTTTGCTACCATGTAGCAATCAGAATATTTTACCTAAAGAGGACGATTTGGGGATTCAGTTGAATAATCAAATGATTGGGTGAAACCGTTACCACATTGCTGAAAGTGTCACCTGGCGCTGAGGAGCTGATGTCCCTGGAGAGTGACGGCTTCCAGCCGCCGGCCCAGCATCCGTATTGCTAGACCTCACGGCAATACAAGCTTCTCTTCCTACCTTATAGGGAAAAACAAAATATTTTGGCCTGAATTAAATATTCTGAAGTTATATTGGTAGTAAAAAGAAATACAAAAGCACCTTTCCTTCCCAGAAATTGTTTATTTAATCTTAAGGCAAAAACATCAAACCTGCTGTTTCTCATGCATTTCACCTTAATAGTTATTAGTATTTTGTTAAGAATGGTATGGTGGTTAGAGCGGAGTGCAGCCTTGACTGGCCTCGGGATGGGTGGAGCTGGCACGTGGGTTGGTCCAGGTCAGTCACAGGGATAGGACCTTGGGGTCTGTGTTTGGTAACTGACCCCTTTGTCTCCAGTGCTGTTTGCCTGCTCTGTTTCCTGAAATAAATATCTCTGTTCCTCCACGTCCTTTGGCCAAGATTTTCTGCCTGGAACCATCTGGCCACAAACCCTGAAAGCCAGAGCCAAATTACACCTGTCCTCCTCTGAGGCGCTGTGTCCTTCTCTCCTCCCGTGAGGTGGTGTCCCCCCTCTCTCCTCCTGGAAGGCCGTGTTCCCGAGCAGGTGGTTTCTCTCCCATTGCCGCCCTGAGATGGTGTCTCCTCACTTATGCAGTAAGACATGAGAGTCCCATGCCTTGCCACTGCTGGTGAGCACCTACCATCCTTGACTCACCTGGTTCCTGTACCCTTCCCTTCACTCCAGTGATTGAAGCTCATAGGTTGCATCTACCCTTCTGCCATCCTCCTGTCATTGCGTAGACCTGAAATGTCCCCCAAAAGTCTCATGTGTTTGGAAAGTGATTGGATCGTGAGGGTGCTGTGCTCATCCGCGGATCGTTCTACTCATGAGTGTAGTCCCTTAATGCGCTATTAGGAGATGGTAGGAGATGAGTCTCTGGGGCATGCCCAGGAAGGGGGTATACTAGTTCTAGACCCTCCCCTCTCCCCCTGCTTCCTGGCCACCGTGGGTGGAGCAGCTTTCTTCTGTCATGCATATCATTTGTGCCTTGGAGCAAGCCAGCCTTGGCTCAAATCCGCTGAAACTGTGAGCCAAAACAACCTCTTCTCCTTTAAATTGTAGGTATTGGGTACTAAGCACACTTCCTTTTCATCCAGTCAAACCCAGTTCTGCTCCATTTTACTTCTGTGTCCTGTACTCCTGTGGCTCTTGACGATCATCAGTTACCATCTAATGACCCAATCAAGGCTCTTCTGTCAGTGCTACCCCGCCGTGTGTGTGTGTGTGTGTGTGTGTGTGTGCGCGCGCACGCGCGCGCGCCACCTAGCACTGTGAATTTCGTCTTCTTGATTCGGATACTCTCCCGGCGGGGTGAGGGGGGGCGTGTCATAACCCTCCTTTTTGCTATTTTTTTCTCATCTCCTAAGTAATAGAATTTTTCTCCCAGTCCATTCCTTTGTTTTCTTTTTAATCTTTCAGTGTTGGTGATTCCATCCATTTTCACAGTTTCAAATTCTAATTGGAAAATTGACCCAAAAAGTCATCTGAAGAAATGGCTTGAGATGTGGAATTTGTGACCGGGGACACTGAGATTTGACTCCTAGTTCCAATATATCTGGGCCTTGTGTCCTAGACCATGGCACTTCAGCTCATTGTCAGCTTTCTGATCTAAAGTGTGGTGGTAATAAAAATAGCCCTAAAATGTTGCATCAAGGATGAAGTGAAATAAGACATTTAAAAGTGTTGGTGTACGACATTAGGGTCTTCCTCAAATGGCCATCCTTTTACAAGAGAAGAAACAAGTTAGCGGTGCCTAAAAAAATGGAATTTCCACAAATCATTCAGATAAAAGTATTTCTACACTGAATCGATGTATTAAAAGTAAATACAGCTTTATTATGACCTGAATTGGATGAAAGTAATATTTAGCCAATCTAGTCATCAGAGCCGGAAGTACCCAATATTGCGTGGTGCGCATTCTTCCTGCTTCCAGACTTCCTGCTTTTCCGTATGAGAAATAGTACCCTCAGGCAGAGTAAAAAGCTTGCTCAAGAAGCAGCTTGGATTAGCCCAAATTTTCCAAGAACTACCGAGCCTATGACACATACCTGTGTGCAGTTGTATGTGAGAAACTAGATTGTAATCCAGCAAATCCGTGAGCAAGATCAGCACTTCTATCATAAAGTAAGCTTCATAGCGATCCTTTATCTTACATTGGAACAAAATTACCTTCAGGGAGCTCGTTAATGAGAGATGGCAGAAGCATTCTGCCCTGGATGAGTACGTGAGGAGACCTGTTGAGTACAGTGGCTTGTTGTGATTGATCTAGGTCAGGGCAAGAAACTTTTGTAGAGATCTGGATGGTAAACACTTAGACTGTGCAGTCCATCGGGTCTGTCAGGGCTACTTAGCATTCCATTGCTAACAGTAACACATGACCACAGACGACAGGCTGCTCCAGTCAAACTATAGATGCCAAGATTTCATTTTCATATAGTTTTCATATGCCACAAAACATATTCTTTTGATTTTTTTCCCCACAATCACTTAAATGAGTTAAAAAAAAACAACATTCTTACATTACAGGTTGTACAAACATGGTGGACCAGACTTGCCCTACAGACCAGACTTAGCTCATGGACCATTGCTTACTGATCCCTGATTTAGAAGTAAAAGGTCTAGAAGATATAACAGACATTGATGATAATCTCCAAAAATGATCTAAGAGCATATTGAAATATAATCTCATTTCTGTTGCAGAAGAACTTTCAACTGGCCCATCTGTTGTGGACTGAATATTTGTGTTCCTCTATAATACATAGGTAGAATTCTCATCTCTTTGTGTAAATATACGTGGAGATGTGATTTCTCAGGACGTGATTAGGGTTAAATGAAACTGTAAGGGTGAGACCATGATTTTGTAGGGCTAGAATTCTTATAAGAGATGCAAGGGAACTAGCTAGTGCTCTCTCTCTCTCTCTCGCTTGCTTGCTCTCTCCCTCCCTCCCTCCTTCCCTCTCTCTCTCTCCCTCTCTCTCTCTCTCTCCCTCTCCCCCTCCCTCCCTCTCTCTCCCTCTATCCCCTCTCTTCTTCCCTCTTCCCTTCCCTCTTGCCCTCCCCCTTCTCTTCTCCCCCCATCTCCAAAGAGGTCACATGAGGGACTCAGCAAGATGGCTGACCTCACATACTAGAATTAGAGCCATACCTACGCGAATGATTTCTTGTGCTTGCATGTTCTCTTTATTTTTGCTGTGTGAGAAAGTCATTGTGTTTTTGACACGTAGCTGATCATTTCAATGAGTATGAAATCTGTAGATCTAAATGTTTTCCTTCAGGCCTTGTTGAAGTTGTTCAACTGTCTTCCAACATTTGGTGTTTCATATGAAAATTCTGAAGCTTCTCTGATATTTTCTACTCTGCAGTTGACATTTAATATTAATTTCCTCTTAAAATGCCACAATATTCCATGATACGTCTGTGCTGTGATGCATCTTCATTATTTTGCAAGAAAACCTCCATGAGTTCATTCACTGTATTCATACTGGGTGAGGTTTAATAGTTTATTTTGTATTTTTATATCCATGGTTATTTATTATGTTTATTTTTACATTAGCTAGTGACAGTTTTTTTTCATTCTCCATCCTAGCTCTAGTTTTGACGTTTGTTTATTCTTTGTAATCACTTTTCTCTTAATTCTTTGATCATGTACATTTGTAAGCTTTCTAGTTTTTCTTTCAATACAGGTTTAAAATTTTCCCTCGCTTTTTGTTTTTCTCTTTCCTTCCTTCCTTCCTTCCTCCCTCCCTCCCTTCCTCCCTCCCTCCCTCTCTCCCTCCCTTCTTCTGTCTTCTCCTTTGTCTCTGTCATCTACATCTTTGTCTTCTCCTTGTGGTACTAAGGATTTAACCCAGGGCTTTTATCCTGTGACACATCACTTCCTTCCTTCCTTCCTTCCTTCCTTCCTTCCTTCCTTCCTCCTTTGAGATGGGGTCTCACTGAGTCATTCTATTCCTCAGGCTAATTTCCAGCTTGCGATCCTCCTGCCTCAGCCTCAGAGAGTGCTAAAGTTAGAGGCCCGCTTGAGCATGCCCAGCTGCTGTCATTTCTTAATGAAGACCAATCCCTTTCTGTCTCTGTCTTCTGTCTGTCTGCTTCTTTCCAGGCACCTGTTTCAGAGAAGCTGTTTTTTGTCTTTGTTTTTGTTTTTATACAGGCATGTCACTTTTGCCATTTCAGGAAGACGCCATGCAAATATAAAACCCCATCCCCTTCTCAAAGAAATAATGGCATACAGAAAAATCATCGTGTTTTTGGTAGTTCAGCACTGTGCAGGCCTTGTCTTACACAACAAGGAAACCTTGTAACATGTTTTCCTCTTTGAGAAGGGAGAACTGCATTGGAGCTGAACTTTTCTCCATAGACAGGGAAGGTGAAACTCACCTGCTTCCTCGTCCTGGCTGTTTCAGCTTTAATAGCCTTCCTCTCTCCGAGGTAAATTCAAGGTCAGCCGCCTTTAATATCGTGCTGGTCTATTGAACTAAGGATGTATCTCCTGTTCCTTCGACAGTTCAGTGGCTGGGAAGAGCCCATTGACGTTTAAAGGCCTTCCCTGAACAGTGAGAGCGTGCCCCACCCCGGCGGCCATGGGGGAGAACCCCAAGGGTGCTGTGGGCTTGTGTTTCTCTGCGTTTGGGGGCCGGGGACTGGGACATCTCACATAAATGAAAACGGGGAAGTGTAGAGGCAGATGTTGGCAAGAGTAGGACAGGAAAGGAAGCGGGTGCCTGCCGTCCTGGGCTCGCTGCCTCTTGCTGCTCCCGGGAGCCTCTGAGCTGGGCACGAAGATAGGAACTGGGATCTGAGCTGCTGTCTGCCACCCCCTGTCTTCCAGGGCAATAGATGATGTCCTGTTTCAGACAGCTTGACGTGGGGTGCGTGGCTAAGGGGAACACACATTGGGGCTTCTTCCAGATGTCGACCTCTGACCTGGGCTTGTCTTGACCTTGTGGTGCTGCTGCGGATCTACCCAAGCATTATTAATTTAAACTTGATAAAAGAAACAATGGGCACTCTCAATAGCCCATATAGAATCTATTTATATTTTAAATACAATTTAAAAACCTCCCATTAATATTTTTTTTTTCTTTGATGGCCCTGAGGATGGTGTCCAGGGCCTTCATGCTGACCTACATATCCAGCTCATTTTTTAATTTTGATCTTGACATAGGGTTTCACAGATTTGCCGAGCCAGGCTTGAACTTGTGATCCTCCTGCCTCAGCCCCCCAGAGCATTAGGATGACAGGCTTGTGCCACCGGGCCCGGCTCTTGAGGGTTTGACTTTCTAATCAGCCAATTCAATTAGGCTAAAATGTACCAAATACCTCAAATCTAGAATACTTTCCATTAAGCCACAGCAGCCAGAAATTAATAGGCAATAATAATGTCGTTCAGAAAAAATATTTCTAATGAAAGAAATGAACTTTCACACTCACAGCAATGATAGCTTTGCTGTACTTGACTGATACTACCGTGTAGGAAAATATTAAACACTACATACATAGGCATTCCTGCCAATGAATAATAATGATCCCTTTATTAACATGTTTGCATTTTCATAGCATCAGAGAAAAGAAACATTTCAATCCCCTAGGTTTTCCAAATTACTTGCTCAAGGTCTTCTGATAAAAACTCTTCCAATGACACGGACACGTCATGCCTTTCTCAATATTGCCAGAAATAAAATGAAGGTGCTGGGAAAAATGAAAACACGATGATGCCTTAGTGTTGTTGTGATACACATTTCTCTAATGACTAAGGATGTTAAAACATTTTTTCTTGTGTTTGCCGGCCATCTGTACTTATTCTTCCGAGACCTGTCTATTCACTTCTGTTGCCCATTTTTAAATTAGGTCTTTATTTTTTTTTCCATTTCTTCATACATCCTATTTATTAGCCTCCCATGTGAGGTGGAGATGGTAAAAAATTCTTTTCCTGTTCTGTCTGTTCTCTCTCCATTTTGTTAGGTGGTTCCCCCCCATGGAGAAACTTTCTGATTTAATCTAATCCCACTTGTCGGTTCTGAGAGTTATTTCTCTTGTATCAGGTGTCCTATTGAGAAAGTCCTTTCCACGCCTATATCTTCAGAAGTTTTATTTGTTTTGTCTTCCAGGAAATTCAGTGTTTCCATTTTAATATTTAGGTCTTCATCCACTTTGATTTGATTTTAGTGATTTTGGTGATGGATGTGGGTCTGGGCTCATTCTTCTGCATGTGGATAGACGGTTCTCACACCACTGTTAGTGGGAAGGCTCTCTTCTTTCCACTGTAGTTCTTGGCCACTTTGTCAAAGATCAGATAACTGAGTTTGCTTGAGGTTGTGTCTGGATCCTGTGTTCTGTTCCACTGGGCAACCTATCTCCTTTTGTGCCAATACCAGACCCCAGTGAGGGTGAGAGCAACTTTTGTCAAGAATTCAAAAAATAATAGAGGATGGTGAGGATTTAGGGGGAAAGGAGCCCTCCTACCGTGCTTGTGGGACTAGAAATTGGTTGGACCACTATGAAAAACTGTAGAAAGATTTCTCAAAAAACTGAAAATAGACATTCCATTGGACCCATTGATAGCTCTTGTGGGTATCTTTCCAAAAGAGGTAAAAGCATCTTATAACAATAGAGATATATGCAGGCTCATGTTTATAGCAGCACAACTCATAATAGTTAAATCATGTAAGATGCTAGAATATCCATCAGTAGACCAATGGATTAAGTGTGTGTGTGTGTGTATTCACACAATGGAATACTACATTGCCATAAAAATCGATAGATTTGAGTCACGTGGATAGAACTTGAGACAGTCATGTTTAGTGAAGTGAATCAGATTCAGATTAAATGTCTGATGGCTTCTCTAATATGAAAAGCACAAAGCATAAATAAATAATAGAGTTAAAGGGAGATATTGGAAGTTGGGTTATGCAGGAGGGAATTAAAGAATGAGAAAGGGGATAGGAAAGGAATGTGGAGTTGTGATATATAGATACACAACATTCTGAAGATTAACATAACCATTGCGGGTCACACACTCACACACAAACACATATTAATAAAAATAGGGGGGAAGGAAGATGAAAACAAAGATGTTTTTAAAACCCCAGCATTTCTTTTTTGCACAGGACCTCTAAGATCTTAATATAAGGAGGTTTTTAATAGAAATCCACATAGCTGTTTTACTTTACATGCCATATACTAGAATCTCACACAGAGAAATTGTACTTCTGTAACTGTAGAGAGAAATGCCACCCTCTCCTGCCAGTCCTGGGAGTGACAGTACCAAGCTGGTTCTACTGCGTGACTACATGCAATTTCAGGAGGCTCATAAACCAACATCTCCTCATCCCTGCCCTAAGATAATAAACAAGGTAATAGTTCCTGCATAAGGTCTTCAGAAGAGAGTAGGAGAATATACTACTGCCCTGGCCTTCACGTGAGCTACATCCCACTTTTTATTTTTTATTTTGAGACTGAACCTCACTAAGTCTTTAAATTGGCTAGGGTATGCTCAAATATACCATCGTCCTGCTTCAGCCTTGTAGAGCTCTGGGATTACAGATCTGTGCTGCAGGGCCCAGCCTACTACTTTTTAACATAAGGAAATATGGCGGTTCTTCTCTTCCGTTTTTAAGAGAATTGTTGTAAACAGGTAACAAGAAGCAACTCTTGGGGCAAAAAAAAAAAAATTGGAGGGATAGGGTGAAAGAGAAAAGAGCCAACAAAGATACTGAGGAGGAAAGAGAAGAAAAACACTTTTTTGAAAGGATATAGGATAAGAAATTGTTGAGTTATTTTTGTGAGGAAAAGAGTGGTTGATTTTTGTCATCTCTTAAGAATTTGTCTACATCTTAGAAACACACAGAATTAGAAAAAAAAAATGAGAGTCAGTCCTTCAGGGAAGTGGGCTGTGCAGACATTCTGCCGCAGTGGAAGTACAGGTCAAAGGATGTCCGTGTGCGTGGCCTTCCAGGTACCATTTGAAATATTTCATTAGCAGAGGAAAAAAAAACGACTTCAGGATTTATGTCAGGAAGGGCCTCATTTGTATTAGCATAGAGTTCTCTATGGAATATGTTACTTATGAACAGAATTAATTCCATGTATTATATACTTTTATTTCACTTAATTGCTTTTTGTAAGTGTTCTATCAAAGTTTGGGGCTTACTTGAATGGTTATTAGTTGCATGATTAAAATATTTTAAGGAAATGTAAAAGTTTATGTTCCTGTGTACGATGCTATCAATAAATTATGAGATAAGGAAGAACGTAGAATTTGTTTTTAAAACTGGCACTATGAGCACCACCCCACCCCAAAGAATTTTCCAGAACTTTTGATCAAGCAAATTTCCCATGAGCTTTATTTTCTCTCATTCTGGAGTTAGCTACTGGTGGAGTTGATTCTGTCTTTTCTCACAAGACCTCTTTAGATGAGCTATACTTACAATGTTCTACCCTTACTCTTGACAGCTTTTCAAGACCTTCAGGGTGATGTGGAGTATTACACACTGTTTTGGAGTTGTGATGTTTCCAATGAATCTCTGAGAATCCCCGCAGATGTCAACTCTCACGTCATTAGCCACTTGAGTCCAAACACAGAGTACTGGATTTCCATCTCTGTCTTCAATGGAGTCCACAGTATCAACAGCACAGTCGTGCGGGCAACTACTTTTGAAGGAAGTGAGTCCAGATTCTGTGGGATACTCGCTGCAGAGATGCGGAGGAAACTGATCCTGGCTGAGCTTGACGTCAGTCGTGCCTCCATTCTCAAATTTCCGGTGTTGGGCGGAAAAGGGGTCAGGGCTAAAATGTGTGAGTGCATGCTGTTATCAAGTGGCAGATCGGTAAGTGGTGCCACTGAAACGACAGCCCCAGAACGTCGTGATGATACATTTGCCTAGCTTAGTGATGATCTTTTCAATATAGGCTTAGTTTGGAGCTGAGTTCACATTCATAAATGGTGACACTTTTTCTTCTTCCCTTTTTTTTTTGATTTGCTCTCAGTAGCAGCATGCTTTTCAAGACAACAGCCATGACTGGGAAGGGTCGTCCCTGAGTCACCAGGAATGGATGGTGGCTGTCCAGCCACAGAGAAAAACTGCCAGTGACTCATTTCTAAGCCGGTTAGCAAGGCACAGGAAGCGAGGGAGGCAACTCATGAATCGGCAATGCATTTGGAATGGTCTTTCTAATCTTTTTGGCTTTATACAGTCTCATTATAAACATTATAATATCATTACCTCGCAAGCAAGTGTTCCGGGTCATTAGCAAAGCTCCGAAACCATGGAACCCATTTCCCTCTGGGGTGCCAAAGGTCAGCACCTTTTGTTTATAAAACAGGCTGAGTCCCAAGGACAATTTTTCAACTAGTTAAGATAGGTTCCTGCGATAAAAATAGGCCTTTGCATAGTTATTTCTGACATGCTTGAATAATTGTGTAATTTAACGCTAAGCAAGATTTTTTTTTGTCTGATGTTAGATTTCATCATTACCTATGGTAATCAACATTCAAAATCATTTACATAATGACAATATTGCATTATTGCCTTATCGCGCCGGAGTTACAAGCTGGTAACATCCAGTAATTTTTCACGTTGCGCTAAACTCCTTGTATTTGAGTTCTAATTTTTTGCTTAAGGAGCAGATTTTTTTTTTCCTTCCTTCCATATTCCCTCCCATCCTACAATCTGGGAGATAGGGAGCGAAGAGACAGAAAAAAAAAATAAAGGGAACAAATAATAGATATGTGTGAGTAGTACAGATGGACGAAGAATTCACCACTGTATCCCACTGCTCGCGTGGTATTGGAGATTAGCACTGTGCTGGTGGTATAAAGCTTTTTGCAGCAATTCTTCTGGTCTCTAACTGAGAGTCTAATAAGCCAATTTGCAGAGGCCTCCACACTGTGATGGCTTTGTGGGAGGAAAGCAGATAAGCCAGGGGCCCTTTGTGGAAACCGAAACACTCATCTGCATTTACTTTCACAAGTGCTCTTTGAGAGACAGCTGGAGTTTATGCCGGGCTCCCTTTAATTCCAGAGCCTCAGGGCCTGCTGCCTCCAGAGGTTGTCATCGTCAACCGTACAGCTGCACGTGTCATCTGGACGTCTCCTTCAAACCCGAATGGCGCTGTCACTGGGTACTCGGTCTATGTAAACAGCGAGCTCTACAAGACTGGAATGGATGCGCCCGGGTCGCTCTTTCTGAGAGGCCTGTCTCCTTTCACTATCTATGACATCCAGGTTAGAGCATTGCTGTTTTTTTTTTTTTCAGTGCTTACCCTTGTGGATGTGTTAAATAAAACACGCATAGCTGTGTGTCTAAGTGGATATACTCGCCGTCTTGGTTACAGATTATTTATCTGGTGGGGAAGGCGAGAGAGGAGGCAAATTGATCAGAATTAAACCTGTTTGCTGTGGGCAAACACGTGAGCCTCTGGAGAGCCCAGGAGAGATGGGACAGGCGGTGAGGAGGGGGATGCGGAAATTCTCACTGGCACGACGGGGTTGGTCGCATATTCTAAATAAATCGCTCCAGTTTGCCTTTCCTCCCATCTCTTCGGGATCTCTAAGTTAGTACACCTACAGAGGGGGGAGACTTTCTCTCTTCTCGTTTCTCCCGTTGGCCTTCAGGGATGTTCTGTCACTCACCTGACTTCAGTTTTGTCTTTGTTAGGGCAACAGGTGAGATGACTTTCCGTATACTCTTTACCTCTGGCATTTGACTCTGAACTCCACAGGGAAACGTAAAAATGCGGTCTGATTGTATGTGAGAAGGAAAGAAATACACCACTCAACAAGTGTTCAGTGCCCCCTGCCCCCCAGTATAGCAGGGCAGGGGAATTTAAAGAGTCTTGCTTGCTGCTGAAGCTCATTGAGAATGTTGTAATGTCGTACACTTTTTTAGAAAAATATATGACATATCTAGTGCAGGAGTTCAGAAAGCACATTGATTACCCATGATTACGCATGAGCTCATGCAAAGCTATTCATTTTTGAAGTAGCAAAATACTGTAGGGGAAAATATGGCAAGTCCAAACTTCTCTTCTACTCACCGGAAATCTTCCTAGGTTGCTGAGAGGCAAGTGATACTCAGGCCCAGGGTGCAAACGAGTGAAGAAAACGGTATTTCAGAAAGACAGTGTTACAGAGAAGAGGGCATGGGGTTTGGGAAAATTTTTAAATAATCTGAAATTCATAAGTGCGTCACAGGTAATTTTTGGAAGATGCTAGGTGCAGAGGTTTTATTTGACCATAGAAACTTCCTGCTGATTCGCTGAGTGTGGCCATCTCTCTCCAACTTCCGGGCTCTGTGCTTCCCCCCACAGGCGAGGGCAAGGCAATATCACCTGGCGACAGCCAATGCTTCAGCCTCCCCCACAAAAACACACAGGCTTGGGTTTCTAAGGAAACCAAGTTAAAGAGGCGTTTGACACAAGAAGACAGATGCCTGGCACCGCGGGGTGGGGGTGGGGGGCTTTAAAGTAGAAGGATCTCATGTTTGAGCCCAGCCTGGGCAACTTAGTGGCTTAGTGAGATCCTGTCTCAAAATCAAAAATCAGAACAAGGGCTGAGAATGTAGCTCAGTGAGCTGGTCCTGGGTTCAATGCCTGGGTAAAACACACACACCCCAGAAAGAATCAGAGTAAAAAGAAAGGAAGGAAGAAGAGAGAGAGGGAAGCATGCTAGCTAATCTTTTATCTTTATTGCACACTATGGCTTTAACCTCCCTGAGTTATCATAACATGGAACATGTGGACCATTGTTTCTATTCATGATTCTTAAATCCAGTCTGCATGTGTAGTTAGACCATGTATGGATCAAATGGCAAGTTATCAAAATAGCTAGAAATACCGCTTCCGATTCAGCCTAGAACTTGCTGTAGCACCCTATTGGGGCTTTGGTGGAGAAAGCCAGCAGAACTCCGCAGAGGTGGTGGACCAGAACTAAGAACAAAGTGCTAGGGTGAGGACCATGGGCACTGTGCATGTCTGGGCAGCTCAGTTCTGTGGCTGAGGAGAAAGAGGGCACTTCTGAAGGCGTTGCTGCATGACCTAGGAAGGAGGTTTCCCTCAGACCTACTGGTGTGAGTCATCGGTGGCCTGGCTTGGTCGGGTTTGACTCACAGAAACAGAGACGAACCATCCACACAGATCTCAATGCTTTGACTTCGTCTGAAGTCCCTAACTTGCTCTATTCCTGGTTGCTGTTTGGGCGGAGCTCTTTGCAGTCCAGAGATGCTGCCCTTCCTGTAGCGGCTGCATTTCTGGATGTTCGACTGTTAATTATCAATGATTTTAATGATGATGTCAAAGATGATTTGGCTCCATCTAAAATCAACACTTGCTTAGGCTGACACGTTAGAACTAAGATTCCCTTGGCCACCCTAACCCTCCTGTGAAAAAGCAGCTCATTTTAAAAAAGTAGATAGTGTAGTCCAGTGTCTTGCTGTTTGAGTAAAGCCCATTATATTTCCTTTTTGAAAGAGAATAACAGTTTTAGCTTTCCATTCAATTATATTTCTTTTTAATGTAAGTGTGGTAAACTCATATGTTTGCGTTTCCTTCATATATCATGGAATGCAGTTATAACACCAGAAATACGTCCTGAGAATGAGACTTGCAATGTTACATGAGGGTGAACACATATGGGCATATGTTTCAAAGTAAAATAGAAGCTTTTATGGAAATTATACAAGTAGATCTAAATAGTTTTGAGCTTAGAGTTGTGTTTAATATCTTCCACTCCAAATTTACAGATTTTTCAAAATGTACAGGAGATGCTTGTCCCGTAGGTAAAAGCTTAAAAAATAGCACTGAGCTGAATGCCAAGTGATTTCTAGGAGCTGGGGAGGGTGGGTGGGTGGTAGAACCCAACCAATTGGATAACTTATGCCAAATAACAGCTAAAGCAGAAGCAAAACTCGAGTACCATGGCACAGTGGGGTGATGGTAGATCACAGTGGCCTGTGTTATATTTAATAAAGTTCTAGAAGAGACGAGTTCAAAGGCTCTAAACATAGAGGAATGACATAGAGAAATTCTAATTACCCTAATTTGTTTATTCCATGCTATGAACACACAGTAAAATATTTCAAGTCCCATAAATATGTACAATGATTAAATGTAAATCAAAAACTTTAGAAAGTTCTCTGTTCAAGGACTTGGAATATTTGGCACATATTAGATACATAAGAAATTCAGTTGAGTTGATTCCAATTTATTGTTATTATTATTATTATTTATTATCTTCATACCAACACCCCAAATTCATGCCATCACTTCAAGGTACGAATTTTTTTATTAGTTAAACTGACGATCTTTAGTCATAATAAATGGAAATATTAGGCCTCATAGAATCACATATTTTCCAATATGTTTAAAGTGTATATCGTTAATTCTATTACAACATTATATTTTAAGTTCATCTGCCTTCAAGTCATGTCTGGTTTGATTGTACGTCCTCAGATTGAAGAGCATTGGTAGTTTAAAACTGTTTCATTTCAATCTTATGTCAAAAGGATACATTGTAGTCTGGGAGGATGAGGCAGAAGAACCTCAAGTTTGAGCCTTGCTTGGTCAACTTGGCAATTTAGCAAAAGCCTGTGTCAAACGGAAATAAGAAAAAGAAAAAGAGAAAGGAAGGAAGGAAGGAAGGAAGGAAGGACGGACGGAAGGAAGGAAGGGTTCAGTGCAAACATTTTCGGTTCTACCTCTAATATTGCAAAACGTGGATAAAATAAAATGGGCTAGGGATATAGATAATCCCAGTGATTTCCCTGACGTACTCAAAAGAAAGAGAGCTTGGGTTGTAGCCTATTGCAGAGGCCCAACATTCAGACCCTAGTTTCAAAAGAAAAGACTGTATTGCATCAACAGATAACACGCACAGCATTGTACACTTGTGTCTGAACTCTCATTTCAATTCAAACTACACTTCAAATAAAATGACATATCTATTAGATAAACAATATGAATCACATTCACCCTTCTCCAAATGCCAATTAAAAAAAAATCCAGAGAACTGCTTCAATTAAAAGCACAGAATCCGTGTTTCAGAATCCTTCTTATCCAGCTTCCCTCCTGCTCGTCTGTATGAGCGGCCAACAGGAAATGACCTTGGGCAAAAGGGCACTTCCTCTTTCGGCTGTCCTGTAACTGGGAGCGGAGCGTGCAGGTGCTCCTCCCCACAGCCTTCTGCGTGCCCTTTGTCTCCCCTCTCTCTCCTGCGGGATGCGTTCCTGTTGGGTTGCTCGGACCTGATAAGCCCCATTCCTAATCTTCAGTCATCCCTCCCGCTTCAGTTTTTATTCAGATTAGGTGGCAGAATTAAAGGAGTGAGTGATCATTTTCTGCTGTGATGCAAGTAAAAACACCATTGCCACTAGAACAAATGGATATAAAATAGCTCGGCCATATTGGAAGGCTTCTCGAAGCTTCATTTTTCTTCCATTACCCATTAGCATTTAGGCTATTTGTTGTAAGATGTCAAGACTTCCAGAAGATATCATCATTACACTACTAGGTTATAGATCCAGAGTGCAGCGTGCAGTGATAACCCATTATGCTTGCAGACTGTCACCTGGGTGTCTTCCATTCCTTGACTGGGCTCCGAGTGGATTAATACGTCTTTCTCTTTCTGAATGGTTGGAACCAAAGATGAAGCATCACCAATCTAATCACTAAATCAATTGTCCTGTGCCTGATTCTGCAATCTACTCTTAGCTAGTCCCACTGGAGTCAATTAACATCAAAAATGAATATTTACAAAACCCCAAGAGGCAATGGAGAACTGGAAAAGATTTATGTGAAGTGGGGGGAGCTGCATTCGGTCCATTATCAGTCTGTACTTGGGAAGTGGTTGGATTCATTCTTGTCTAAACTAATGTTTGCAGGTTGAGGTCTGCACAAAATATGCTTGCACGAGAAGCAATGGAACCCGAGTCACCACTGCAGAAGATACTCCCGGCGACATCCCAACACCCCAAATTCATGCCATAACTTCAAGGTACAATTTTTTTAACTAATTAATCTGAGTATCTTTAGTCATATTAAATGGAAATAAAAATAAAAACTATCAATCACTTCAGCCATAAAAATCTCATTTCAAAGTTGCTGTAAGTGGGTGTGTAAATCAGAGTTGACAGTATTTCACAGGTGTTAATCTTCATTGAGTAGCCAATAACTGAATGTGGCTTCCATGATTCGCACATCCCTTATTTAGTAATCTGTGAGCAAGTACTTGCATGTATAAAAGAGTCTCTTTATTTAAACACATTCTTTGTGAACTCTTTTATGAAGCCAAAGATGATTTTACTTGAAATGACTACCTTCTAGCTCAAGCTCTTTGAGAAGCTCAAGTTACAAATATTTGATTTCCTTGAAGCTGGACACATCTGTAAAATAAATAGAGCAAATAGTTTTACCAATTTCATCAGATCCCTAGTAGAATCCTTATTTTTTTCTATATCCCTTTGTTGCTGGGAAATGGAGATCACCTTAATTTGAAATGGGTCTATTTACAATTCATAATTAGCAGTAACAAGATTTAGTGTCATTCCCCACACCAAAGTGAGGTGCTAAAAAAAAAAGATCAAAAATGAAGAGTTAACTGTTCATCTTTCTCCAGTGGAGGCTAGAGAAAAAAAATTTGAACATCCCCACGTCGTACTTTTGTCCAGACTCATCAGTCTCCCTTCACCCTCCACATGCGCGCACACACACACACACACACACACATTCAAATCACACACATGTAGAATGACTGAAGTAGTCCATCATGACATAGCCTTTCCATTCTGAAGGATTCCTCCATGTCTTGCTGAAATTTCTTGGTCTTAGGTTTTAGTTGGTGCAAAATAGTTACGCTGATTTATGCAACTAGTAATTAATTACAAAATCCCAAATAATTGAATTCAGAGATTCACATAACAAATATGATGTCTTCTCTTCTTGAGTATGTTTCCTATCAAATGCATGGTAGGTGATCTCTTTTTCAATATACTAGTTAATCCATAAGCCCCAGTAGGTATTTCTCCACCTAGGAAGGGACCGTGCCCTATGCAGGAGCAGTGAGCATGCGTGAGTGTGGGGCGGGGTCTACGCCTGGGCATCAGGCCTCTCTACACTTCCATTGAACACATTTGTCGCTAGAACAAAATAGAGGGTGAAAGTAATCAAAAGCGAAGGAAGCATGTTTCTAAACTGGCCAAGTTCTAATCTACTGAGGAAACCCTGTGGACCTATGGAATCAAATGGGTGTGATCACGGAAGTTAGGAGGGGATGGAGAGAGCGCGGGAGGGCCAAGATGGGGAGAAGAAGGGACCATGATATTGATGTGATATGTATGTGCACAAAATACTCAAGTTCGATCTAAACATTATGTATCACATATATATGTATTAATGAAAATAGTGAAAAAAAAATAAGGTGCAACAGCAGAAGTCGGCAACATGCATGAAGAACTGAAAACAAATAATTCCCAACTCCATGCTGTGTGAAGGCCTCCCAGATGACATGACATCTCAGTTCAGCCTTGAAAACCTCCTGGAATTCGAATTCAGTAGGTGGATGTTGTCCAATTCTCGTCTGTTGGCATCCACATCATCTGAGCCCAGGGTTACAGTATCAGGAAGCAGCTTGGGTTAGGGTATTTATCTATATCTAACTAAAACAAGGTCTAAGCATTTAAAAAACTGAATAAATTCTGGGCTGGAGGAATGGCTGAGTGGTGTGCTAAGTGCTTGAGTTCCATCCCCCCCCCCCCCGCACGATATAGGCTGGGTGTGGTGGTGCATGCCTATAATTCTAGCACTTCGGAGGCTGAGAGAGGAGGATTGAAGCCAGCCTGGGCTCCATAGTGAGTTCAGGACCAGCCTGGGGCTACAGAGGGAGACCCTGTCTCAAAACAAACAAACAAACAAACAAATGCATTTGCGCCACCAGGATATTTTTTTCCCCTTCAAGTAGGGATTAAATGTGTTTTTTACCCAAATGCACTAAATTAAAAGAGCTTCATGCAACAGGAGTAGGGAAAGTGAGAGGAGGCAACAGAGGGAGATTTCAGCACCGCCTTGGACGTCGGGTTTATCAGAGAGACGCAAGTGACCTAGTGCAGGGGGGAGTGAACAACTGCCTGCGTTGGCCGGCAGAGGGGAATAAAGACCCTGACCAGCTGATACTTCCTGCAGAAAACCCCAGTGGCTGAGCACTTAGAGGTCGTAAGGATCATGAAGAAGAAGGAGATGGTGTGAGGTTCAAGGCTGAAATTGCGGGATTGACAGAAAGCCTACAAGAAAGGCAGTTGCCACCCAAGGACCCTGGCCGCTACCTAGGTCTTGAGCTGTCCATTTCTGTGGCAAATCTTACCGGCCAGGAGCTTAGGTACTTATTCTTTAGACAAAGAGAGCAATCGCATACAAAAATTTGTGTACTAAGGCACAGGGGGGCCAAGAAGAGAGAGGGAGAAGAAAGCAACAGCGAGGTGAGACAATAGGTCGCACAGTAGAACCTTGGGCTGCTGCTCCCGCTGGACTCTCAGAAGCAAGTAGTCCACCGTAACTCCTCCTGTAAAGGACGTTGGACCTTCTGTCAAAGAAGAGTGACCCCAGCATAATACGTCCAGATACCACCCTGTAAGGTCCCTCCGACAGAAAAACAGCTGGACACCTCATCTGCTAACCGAGAAATAAACAATCAACAAGATTCACTCATTTATAAGGCTTCTAGCCAGGTCTTTATTTTTTCTCCTTGGTCCGTCACTTTTAAAAAGAACAACCTAAGTAAAATGGGTTATATCCCAGCCTCAAAAAGTAATGAAAGTGAGGGAAAAATATATCAGCTTCAAAAAATAAAACCATGAAAGAAAAACAGGATATTAGAAAAAATAAAAAGAATAATGAAAGGGGGAAACTTACATGGATATTAGATATGTGAACACAGAATGAAATCTTTCAGAAAATAATGGAGCATCTTTGAAAATACAATAAAAGATCAAGATATAAAAAGAAAATTTTAAAGAAGTAGAAAACATCTGGGGAATCTATTATTTGGATCAGAATTCCATGAAGAAAAAAAGAAAATAATCAAAGAAAAATATATTTTTGAGACAGGGTTTTCATCTGCAGTCCAGGCTGGTTCTGAAGTAACAAAGCAGCCCTTGAACTCATGGCAATCCTCCTGCTTCAGCCAACCTTCCAAGTGCTGGTACTACAGACATCCGCCATCATTCCTGGCTTATATGGTGCTGAGGAATCAAACTCAGGTACTTAGTACTTGCTAGGCAAGTGCTTTAACCACTGAGCTATGCCTCCAGCCCCAGAAAGAAAGATTATTTGAGCACCAAAGTCACCAGTGTGCAAATTAAAAGATTCCCCAGATACCAATATATTGAACGTTAAAGAGTGATATGTAAAGGGATGTTATCAGGAAATTTTAGAATAGGAGATTTAAAAAGACACTCAAAAAGCTTCAAGAAAGAAAAGACAGATCATGTACATAATGCATTGGAAAATTGAACAGAAATATCAGACTTCTAAAGAGCAGTGTTCACTGCTAAAGACAATAGGATTATGGCTTCAATTTTTTGATTAAAAGAAAAACTGCTCATTGACTGGTATGTTCCCATCCCCCATGTAGATCTGTCCATTATATGTCAAGGTGACTATAGCTAGTGATGATATATCTTGACCTTGAAAAATATGTAAAGTCAACACTAAGTATTTTTACTATAAAAAGGACAGTGACGTGAGGTCATGAATCTGTTAACTAACTAGATTTAATAATTCCACAACAGTCTATATCTCAAAGCACCACATTCATAGTCAATATCTCAAATTAAGAATTAAAAATAAAAATTTAAAATTTCATAGCAAGTCATACTCAGCCAAATATCAGTTAAATATGGGGCTGAAGTGTAAGATATGCGAAGAGAAAAAAACCAAAAATGCTAATAAACATGACAAGAATGCAAAGAGAACAGCCTCATTTTAAAGATAAATTCCTGAAAAATACTTTGCTGAGTTTATTGTTCTCTTACATTTAAAAATTGGTTTTTAACTTAAATGTAGTCAAATTCATGCCTTTTGCTCCACATTTCTGTGAGTTTTGTCCAAAGCACCAGATGTAGAAGCTCCACTATAATCTAGATTTTAAACGGTTCCGTTTTGTCAAAATCTTCTTTCTTTTCCCTTCATTGCAAAACCTTCTTCCCACTGAACACTTTGATCATCTCATACCTATAATTTTGCACTTTCTGTTTTGACATAAAAATGGAATCATATGTAGCTATGTAAGACTGGCTTCTCCCAGTTAGCAAAATGCATTTCATATTCATCTGTCTTGTTTTACACATCAGTAGTTGTTACATCTTGCTGTTGAGTAGTCATGCACAAATCTGGAGGAAAACGATTTATTTCAGCTCACAGTTTTAGGTCACAATCAATCCATGGGCAGCTGGCAACAGTGGAAGCCTATGGCGAAGATTGAGGTGGAGGTAGAAGCAGCTACTCACAGCATTGCAAACAGAAAGCCAAGTCAAGTCAAGGCCAGACCGGAAGAAAGGCAGGAAGCAGCATATATCCTTCCCGTTCCAGGGATCTGCCCCTTCTGGGTCCAGCCTCAGTGTTCCATCCCATCCAGATTTAAGCCCCCATTTATAATCTCATCCACAGGTCTGTAATCTGATCCACATGCCTATTTTCCACCACATACACATAATCCACCCCTCCAGACCAAGCCGCTGTCTCCTAACAGCACCTGGTTTCATAGACAACCCATAACATCCAAAATACATGAGACTTTGTGGAGATAGTCCAAATCTACACTGCAGTAAGTAGCATTCTGTTACGTTAAACAGCACAGTTTGAATACATAGAGCTTGAGAATTTTCAATTTTTAGAGGCTATGAATAAAGTTGCTATAAATATTTACATGCAGGTTTGTTTTTGTTTTTGTTTTTAGTGAGAATGTGTTTTCATTTTGCTTCAGTTGATTAATACATTGGACTTCAAGCCACAAGATATTGCCAATCTGGCGTATAACATTGCAGGAACATCTTAAATTCCTGTTAGCATTGCTTATGAGTGTCTGAGTTGCTCTGTGGTTTTGCTAGAATTTGATTTTACAGAGGGTCTTCTGTTTTTTAAATAGCGCCTTTAATAGATATTTAGTGCTATCACATTCTGGGCTTAATTTACATTTCTCTAATGAATAATGATATTGATTATCTTTTCATGTGTTATTTGACATTTTTTATCTAATCTGGTGAAGTGTTTCTTCAACTCTCAGCTCAGTTTGTTAATAAAATTCTTTGTCTTCTTTTTTGTTTTGAACGTTATATAAATAAACACACGCGCGGGCACGTGTGCGAGAGCTGGGTGTAATGGCACACACCTGTAGTTCCAACACTCGAGCAGCTGAGGCAGGAGGATTACTGTGAGCCCAAGTCCATCCTGGGCTACCTAGTGAGTTCAGGAGTAGACTGGATTACAGAGTGAGACCCTGTCTCAAATAAAAGAAAACAAGAAAAAAGAAAAAAATGATATGTTTTAGGCACTATTTAAATCAGATTGGTGGTTTGCAAATATTTTTCTCCATTCTTCAACTTTTCATTGCAATTCACTTAATTGTTTCTCTTATAGAGCAGAAGTTAAATTTCTATGGAGTCTGATTTAATCACCTCCTTTTCTTTTCTGGTTTTATATTTGGAGTTGTAAGCAAGACTACTTGCTTAACCAAGGTCACGAAGATTTTCTCCTGTCTGGATTTCTTCCTGCTTGGCTCTCTCTCTCTTTCTATTTTAAGGATAATTTTTGTGGTTTTTGACTTCAGATTTTCTTCTTCTTTTTAACGGTATTTACTGCTATGAATTGTCCTCTAAGTCAGCCTTCAGGTGACTCAAACATTTTGCAATGTTACATTCTTGTTTCATTTGTTTAAAATATATTTTTATTTTTATTTCTCTTAAACATTTTTGACCTATCGGTTGTTTTAAAAGAGACCGTTTGGTTTCCAAACATTCGGAGATTTTTTTTTTAAGATAATTCTGTGTGAATTTCCAGTGTAATTCTCTTACAGTTTTTCTGTGGTTAGAGAACATAAGGTTATGACTTCAGTTCTTTTAAATTAGTCAAGGTCTTTTCAGGACACAAGACCTGATGTGCCATGGTGAATGTTCGCTGTGTGTTGGGGACAGTGTGTACTTCGCTTTTGCTTGACAGTGTTTCATAAATGTCAGTCAGGTCATGTCAAGTGGTGGCAGTGATCAGATCATCTGTGTCCTTACTGACTTTCAGCCTGCTTATTTCATCAATTATTGCAAGAGGCAACATGAAGTCCCCACATGTAACTGTCCGGCTGTCTAGCTCTCTGGAAACTGTACATGTTCTCATCCCACGTGTGTCAATATTGCATTACTTTGCATATATGCATCAAGGCGTACCATCTGGAGAAGCTAACCTTTCATCGCCATGTGATCTTTTAAAATTCTTATAAATTCCTTGTTTTTAAGTCTGTTTTGTCTTAATAGCAATATAACCTCTTCAGATATCTTTTGACTATCTTTTTCAACACTTCGATAGGTTGTAATAACCTAGGTCCTGTTAAAATCCTCTAGCTGAGGCTTTTGTTAGATTGGATCAGAAGGGGAACAACTGGTTAGCTACAAATGGCACATTGTGTCTGGATTTGTCAGTAGCAAAAGCAAAAGCTGCTCACTTTTCAGAAGTTTGACATGCCTGTGCATGCACCTCTGGATGACTAGCTTGGCTTTTGGCTGGCAAGTGATGTTCAGATTTAAAAATCGTTGTTAGACTACGTGGGTATCCCATGTAGATGACCTCACCGTAACTTTGCCACTTGGAGTTGATGTAGGAACTATGGTGGTTCGTTTATAGAAGGAGGTGATCTCGTTTTCTCTGTTCAGCTACCCATCCGGCTCCCCACACATATCCCCTGGCTCTCTTGAATGTCCTTATGTTTTGGATCTTTGAATAGGACCATGTTATTTCTTCTGGAATTTGGACCCCAGCTGTCTTACGGCTCACGGAACTGGAGCTACTCCTGGTGCCATGAAATGAGAGGAAAAAAAATTTTTAAAATGAAATAAAGATTCTTCTCCTTGCTATCCTTTTAGGGCCTCAGTGACGTCTTCTCCCTTTCTTTGGTACTTCAGTATAGAAAAATGAGTTTTCTTTGGCGTTTTCAGTTTTTCTTTAGCTACAGCTACCACAGAGCTATTGCTTGTCAGCTGTCATCCACAGTGAAGTGCCCAGCGTGGCGGAAATGGAAGATCAAAATGGAAATTCACCTCACACTCTCCGGCCTGCGAGGCTTTTTTCTTCTAGGATTTCTGGCCAGAAAGATGAAGTTTCCCCGAGAGGTTGCTTGCCCAATTCGTGGTTTCTTGCTAAGGTTCTGTTTGGGTTAAAGAGAGACGGAAAACAAAACCAAAGGAGGAGAAAATGGGAACCTCATCTTGTGACACTCCTTCTTCCAGGTGGGGCTCCCTTTCTGATCTGCCCGCTGCTGTCAAACTCCTTGTCCTGGGGTGGCTGTGCTTTGGGATGTCTACAGACGTTCCCCTTGTAATCAGTGGGAGAGAGCGGCTCTAATGGGCTAGTCCCCTAGTAACCAGAGCAGGAAGTACCTCCTACCATTATTCATGTATTACAGTGTCTCTGGCTGATTTCTTTTCCCCGTTTTATTCCCTTGTTAGAGATCTAGCAAAAACTTGATAGAAATCATTCACGGTCAAATATTGGCACATAAAACTCTTTTCTTTCTTAAAGTGACGCCTTGTGAAAGAGTCACTCTTTCCAAAGGCAAAACTCTAACGAGCAGGTACAAGCTGCCAAGCCATTCATCAAAGCACGCCAACGCCACAGCAGTTAGCCTCCTGTGTGCAAGTGATTGTTTGTGTAATTTCATTATACTTCTGGCAATGTAGACTTGTTAATCATGTTTCTATTTTAGAAGGGTTTTTTTTTTTTTCATCTCTTTTATGTTAGCAACATGCAAAATCAAGCATGCAGTGCTTCCAGAAAAAAATATCAGTAGGCTTGGTTGGTTTCTACAGTATTAAACAATTTCATTTCTCATCAAACATACATGTCTTACATTCTTGTAGTTGGTGAAATGCAGAAAGCCGCACACTTTAACTTTTAAATATGTTAATAGCATATACAGATAGGATATGAAGCTATTTGATATATCCAAGGAGTGCGTCAACTTCTCTTCATCCTCAGCCTTGACTTACACCTTGCTTTTGATTATATCATCCACAGTTGCAGCCTTCATGTGTGTTTTCCCTCTCGTATAGGAAGTTCCAAAACGAAATTTTCTCTGGATGGCAACTTCTGGGACACCTTGTACATTGGATTGAATGTTTGCATAATTTTTCTTATGGCCTTAGTTTTACCTCAACTATTATGACAAATTAGTCTTAGTGAAACAAATATTTCCCGTAATTACTTTTATGAGTGTATGTTGCAATGCATGCTAATTACATTCAATTGGGGAAATTGGTACAAACAAATCTTGATATTATATTATATTTTATATTTTTATGCTTTTTATATACACAGCGACCTCCGAGAGGGTCTGCATAGAAACCACAGGCCACTGAATGTAAATGCGGAGTGATTAAACAAGCCCTTCTGGTTTTGTAAGCTGCTTCTCCAGAGGCAAACTCTTTTCCACGTTGCATTTTCCATACATGTCATATTATCATCGGCTCCTTCTGTCTCCCCAGAGAATACTAACTACTGGTCGATAGCCCAGACATGTCTGGCCATGGCCTACACGTGCCCTGGGTAGTTCATTTATTTGCCTTGGTGGATTTGCTAGAGTGGAATTTAATCAATAGCTAATTCATTAATTCTGGGCGTCAAGATCAGAGACTCTGCTGGATGGAGACGGCTGGACAGGCCCAGCTTTGACTGAAATATGACAGACACTCAGACACTCTGACTGATGCCTTCCTGCGAAGTGGGTTGCCAAGGAAATATGCGTATTTCTTCCCTAGAAGATGAAAAACCAAAAATAAACACGGAAGAGATTTTTATTATGTGATTGCTAGTATTTCAAAATATGTGATTTCCAGGCATAAAGTTCAAAGGCTAACAGAGAGAGAGAAAGAGAGACAGGCTTAGATCTTGTCTTTACTGCGTTTAATTAGAATCTTAGAAGTGTTTCTAGTTCTGAATCAGTTTGGAGCTATGTGATGGAGGTGGGGTGTGAGATACAGTATCTTTGCAGTGCTTACAAATAATCATTTTAAAATTTTTCTTGAGATACTGAGAGACATTGTATTAGTTTGGGCTCTTTTGAAAGGCAGAATTTACAGAAATTATAACAAAAAGGATCTATTCAGAGGGCTTACAAATCTGAGGATAGAGATAGTCCAAGATGGCGGCCTGCACATGTGAGAGCTGGAGTGTTCAATGGCTGCTCAGCCACGAAATGGAGTCTGGGACTGCAGGGCAGCTGGTGAGAGTCTGCTATGGATCCCAGTTGTTCGAAAAACAATGGAGAAGACTAGAGACTGAAGATCGGCGACTGAAGAGCAGCGATGGGCCGACAGGCGCAAGACTGAAGTGAATCCGTGATGGAGATCTGCAGCGTGCAGCAAGTAGGCGTCTGGAGACAAGTGCGAAGGCGAGAGCTTTCCTAGAAGAGGCTGCAACAATCTTTCTTCTTCCCTCCTTTTATACAGTTAAAGTTCCCAGTTGGGCCTCCCACATCTGGGTGGGTGCTCTTCCCTTATTCGCTGGCCCACACGTCCCTCACACTCTACACCAGGCTGGTTCTCAATTCCCAACCTAGGTGTGGTTCCCAAACCCTAATCCTGGCGTGGTGCCTGATTGCCTCAAGTTGACGTGATCTCTCCAACTCTCACTGACATCAATGATATTTTTATACGCTGACTTTTCAAAAGTCCTCATAATGGCAGCATAGACTGGGTGTTTCTTAATGTAGGTTCAACGATTCTCATTCTTCACAGGTCTTATTCTCCTTAGAGATGTGCATGGTAGAGGAGGTCAGAGGTCACAAAGAAGACTTGCTACCTCCCTGCCCCACCAAATCCGAGGCAAAACGAGGCCCCCGTTTTCTTTTTACACCGTGACATTAGACGTCAGAACGTGTCTTCTCGCCTTGATTTTTTTTTTCTCCTTGACTTTCTGTCAGTGGCTGATGGCTGGAACTGAAGTAGTGACTTCACAATTTTGTGGAAACAAGAGCAAGATATTAAGGCCACATTTTTGTTTGTTGGCTTTCACAGGGCGGGCTTTGGGCGGTACGGTATATCTATATTTATAACTATACAAACAGGTATTGTCATTTCAACTTTTGTTCACTTGTAGTCTGAGCTTCCTCCTTCAGCCATATGGAAAAATGGAAATAACTTTTTGTTTGGAATTTTCTTGTTGAGCGACGGAAAGATAACGCATCCTCAGACAGAGAACTTGGTGCACATTATTCCCATTGTGTAGATCTGGTCAGTAGTCTTAGGATCATAACATCTTTCAGAAAATATATATAAATTTTGTTGGTTTTGTTCTTTCTGAGACAGGGTCTCCCTCTGTAGTCCGGCTAGTTCTGAACTCACTCGTTGACCTAGGCTAGCCTTGGATCACACCAGTCCTTTTGCCTCAGCCTCCTGAGTGCTGGCATTACAGGCTTGTGCTGCCATGGATGCCTTTGTGTGGTACTGCTGCTGGGGAATCAAACTCAGGGCCTTCTACTTGCTAGACTAGCGCTTTAACTATTGTGCCATTCCTCTATCCCAGTATCGCTGTTTGGATGGCCAGCAAGTTCTGACCATCCAGTTCATTGTTGGCTGGCAGAGACCTCGCAGAACCTGGAGGTTTTGCTTGAAGCTCTGCTGTCACCATTTTTCCTGCCCAGACCTCCCTAGGAGCTCTTCTTTTCAGTAGATCCCACCAAAGAGCTAAAGGACTGAGGAGACCTTTGTGTCTCTCGGTGAAATCCAATTCTTTCCGCTAATTGGTTGTGGCCTTTAATTGATGTTTTGTCCCTGGCTCTCTGAACACTCATTGGCCGCTTTCATTGGCTCCAATGTAAACCCGCTCATTAATTCTGGGTGTCCTCAATGGAAACATTTGCCTCTGCTCCAATACTTCAAACATTCTTACACTTTGGCTGGTGTCTCCAAGACCTCGGGCCCTCTTGTTCTGTAAACTGTGGTCCCACAAGCCCAGATGCCTATTGACTTTCGGCTGTGATGCTCACATCCACCCATCACCTCCGTAACCTTGAGCCAAAAATCATTTCTCATCAAGCGCATTTTTCAAGAATTCATTTCTGAAAATATACCACTGCCCTGAAGACTGTGAAAGATACATATTTGTGACATTTTCAGTCCTGCGAGTCATTCAGCGTCGATGTTAGTGTGCTTTCTTTGGCAGCATCTTCTCTCGTGTACTTTTTCCCTCCATTTTCACTGTCGTTATGTCGGTTTGTGCTTTTGCTGTGTAAGTTCACATAGCCAGTTACGGAACTGCCTTAATTCAAATAGACAAAAAGAAGGAAAAAAGGTCCTTTTCATCCGCTGCTCACTGCCCTGGAGATGCACTTTTGACTCTCCTCTGCTCCTGACTGTCTCTCAGGAGCATCCTGCGACCTAGAAGTTATTTTTTTCGTGAAGAGTGTCTTGTTGGTAGTTACGCTTTGTGACGAATTATGTAAAAGTCCATTCCTTTTGCAGCAAATAGTAAGTTCCCATCCAGCTCAAGGCTTCTACCAGTTCGTAGGCACAGAGCTGACGGCGGCCTGCCCTTTCCCGCCTCCTCACCCACTCTGGCCTGATCCCTTTCATCCCAGTGTGCTCTTTCCCAGTATAACTGTCTCACTGTCCTCATTGGGTGGCGGTCATAGCCCTCCTGGTGGGGAGTGGTGCTCTCTTTGAGTTAATGTTTGTTTTCGTGAAAAGATTTCCCATGAGATGCCCACAGAACTAAATCCCCCGGTGTGAGCTTAGTGCTGTACACATGAACTCCTATGAAGCAGCAGTGCAAGCACCCCACCTGTCCTCCCGCTGGAATCCTTCTGTAAAGGCTGCCATCCTGGGCAATGTCCCTCCAGGAAGCCAGCTAAGGCGTCTTGCAGAGCAGCCACTTGGCTTGCGGGAAGCTCACTCCCCTTGGACCGTGCTGTAGTTTCACTTTGAGGATCTCAACTCTTAACTCATCCAGCCGAGTGGCTGTGGTCCATCTCTGGTCATCAGAATGCTCTAACTGAGAAGTCACTTCCTTTCCTGTATTCACACACACCACCAGCATGGGTCCTGTCCAAACTCTCCTGGGCCACCTTACCACACTCCTCCCCCCCCCCACGGGAACAGCAGCTAGTGGGCTTACGCATTTCTCCCCTTAGTACTTACAAATCATGAGACCATGAGAAGCTGGTGCTTCCGGTTTCTCTGCTTCCAGTTTTCTCCAGCAATAGATTTTGAACTTCCTTTTGGAGCCAAGAGTATATATATATATACATATATGGAGTGGTGGGTGGTGGGCGGAGCAAATAAATAACTCTTCCTCCATCTGCTGGCTTAGGAACCACCAGTGGTTTCCCAGCACACTCACCCATGGATCCAAATTCGTTTTCCTGTGCTGAGAAATCCTGCCTGACCTGTCCCACACTACCACCCTCCACGTGATCTCCTTCCCCAGCATCCCGATTGGTTCAGGGTATAACTTTGCTGCTGGATTCTTGGGTGTATCTTCAAGAAGACAAGAAGTTCGATGACTCGAAGTCTTTACATCTCCGACTCCCTTTGCCCGGAAACTCCCCTTGGTTTGCTTTATTCCTTCAGATGTCTACACAGAAGAGTCAGGCTTTCTCTGACCTCATTGCACAGTGACATCACATATCAGAATATGTAGAGATATAATAGCTTTCATCAGAAGCTTCGCTGGACCTGGTGGAACAGGCCTGTCATCCCAACACTCTGGGAGGTTGAGGCAGGAGGATAGCAGAGTCAAGTTTTGCCTGGGCAGTTCATCAATACTTGCTTGCTTCCCATTCATCTCCTTCTTGGAAAAAAAGTCTTAAAAAACAAGGAACTTTCTCTGTCTTGTTCACCGATAAGAATAGACTGAAACCTGGCTTACACTAGACAATAAGTATTCATTGAAGTTTGTACTTTAAATTACCCTTAACCTCTGTTACTTTGGTTGACTGGATGGGTGGGTCAGTGTTATCCCAGAACTTAGCCTGGTCTTGATGTTCCCTTTTGAGAAGAGACCCTTGTCACTCCTCAGTGAGGGGAGCTTTTCACCTGTCACGTCCTGCTTGAGCAATAGTTGAAATTCTTAAATGAAAAAATCCAAAATTGACATTCAGTTATGCTTGGGTTACAAATGTAGCCCAGTAGTGTCTCTTGGACCACTGAGAGGGGCCACTGCTATCGGGGTGGCCGCTGTGATAGAATAGTAAATCGGTTCTCAATGTGACAGAATAAAAACCAATACCTAAATAGAAACTTTGATTACATAACAACTTCATCTATCAAAACATGTATAGACATAGTGGCTCTGATCAGAAGCTATCTAAAGGTGCCTAAACATCAACCCCTACTGCTCAGAGGCTAAGTAAATTCTTATAGTGATCTCACTAACAAATCGAAAACGAAAGATCCATCTGTCTAGTGTGTTTTACCCAATATTTGACATTTGTTCCCAGTGTTTCAAAATGTTTTACACTCACACATCAAAGTGACAAAATTATTAATCTCATTAATAATGGTATCTGCTTCTCAGAGAGGTCTTTCACTTTTGAACCACAGCCAAAAGATTTTTTCGTATACCTAAGTCGATTCTGATGAGAAACGTGCAGTTGTTAAAACCTCTGTTGTTCATTGATCACTGACTTTCTGTGTCACTGGTTGAAATCCTCCAAAGATAGCTCATATTATCATGGAAAATGTAGGAACAGATCGTATTGCTTAACAGTTACATCACACGCACACACACAGATGTATGTCACAATGGCCTGGTGTCACATGAGGTGTTCCATGGACATGACTACTTCCCCAGCTTTTGTTCCAGACCCTTGACTGACTCTGGCATGTTGTCTTTTCTGTGCTTGGTTATGCCAGGAATACAAAAGAGTTGTCTGCAGAGTTTAGAATTAATTTGAGACCTGGGTACTTTAGAATAAAAACGCTGACGATACTCGTCACCCGTGAAACTGTTCTCTCATAGGTGACATTAATTTCCTATCTACAGAGAATTATTACTAGAATGTGTTATGTTTGTACCCTCAAGAAAATGAAATAATAATTTTCAGCACCCTATTAAAATGTCAAGGTTTATCTTGACTGCTGCTTTTTAATGTAAATGTTTGGACTTAATTGAATTCCTAATATGTGATGTCACTTGGAATTCTGATAGGGTCCAAGAATTTGGACTCTAAGGATTTATTTCTCCTTAAAATAAAAGGAATATGTAAAATATTTTTATGCGATGGTAGAAAATACTCAACTTAAGCTACTGTGCAGCATTTATGGTAACACTCGTGACGTATAGGTACAAAGCTTACGTGTGTTCTCTTTTGACACACCCACTGGACTGTTTCTAGGTAAAAGTCACCCTGAAACGCTTTGTAAATTGTAAATGCTCTGGCTGGAAACTCAAATCACAAAGAAGAAATTCATCTTCAGAACCAGAGTTCTATTTATTTTTAAAGCAATAAGAACAAAAATATCATGATTTTAACGTTTTCCGAAAGAATGTTTTGCTTGCTCTGTTATGCTGCAAAAATATCTTACCGTCAAATCTCTGGGACTATATTAAAAATTTTTATTTTCTGCTTTTTGAGCTTACAAAATTCTAAAGACATGAGGAGTAATCAAAGAAAATGGTGAATGTTTAAATTTTTAAAAATTAGGTAAAAGACACATGGTCATGGGTGTCCCTCAGAATCCTCCCCTGCGTTTCCAACGCACTTATCCCATGGTTCCTGCTGCTCTCGGAAGCAGTTCTGGAACTCCTCTTTTAGGAGTGCCCTTAGTTGCACTGTCATGGCTGTCTAGATCCCTGAACTGAATGAAAACATTGACCTTTCCTGGTCACCTTGACTTCGGTGAAGAGCTGGAAGCCAGAGAGTACTGGGTCCAGGAAGTAAAGGGCATAGAGGCACCATAAGGCCTTTGTTTAACAGAAATTGCTATATATGAGTGTGATCACAGATATGATGAATGCTTAAATTTAAAAATTACACCAGAAGATACACTGTCATTGTTACCCCTCAGGTTACTCAAATTACGTCTCCTGGCTTCAAACACACCTATTTTGATCATTCTGGGTAACGTGTGCTTTCCTGTTATAATCCATTTTTTTAATTTCAACATTGACCATGCTTTTAAATCACTTCTTATAGCATGTATGTGACATGGAGACAGTATCTTCTGGTGAGGAGACCTAGGCTCAAGATTAATATAACCCTAATCTGAGAATAAATCATTTCATTTGGGGTTATCGCCTCTATGAACAGCATCACGTTATGAGTTTATTTGCTTCACCTAATAGAATATTAACATATCATTGAAAGTGTGATACAATTTTAATCCTATGTTGGAGCCTCACTGTATGTGCCTCCCAGTTCCCAAAGAGTATACTTGGGTTGAGAATGAAGTCGTGACTCAGTTTCTTAAAAATCAAATGTCTTCCTTAAGATTATGTTGGCATGGAGAACAGTGTCTCAAAAAAAAAAAAAGATCATGTTGGCATAAAGATACCTGTTGTGGAAATATCAATTCCTATATTTCTGACCACAAAAAAAAACCCAACTATGCTAGTTAAAGAATTATTGGGGAAATAAATCAATTTAGGTATTTCACTAAGGAAGATGAAAGTACATTTGAGGGAAATTATTGATAGTAAAGATTTTTTTGTAAATCAATGCTGGCATTTCTCCTGGCTGCAATTTACAAAACACCGAATGACAGAGACTTTAGTAGAGCCTTCCAAGTGTAGATACCTGCTGATGCTGACAATGTCACAGCAATGCCAAGCATCATGGTTGCATGTTTGTGGTTCTTAGGAACTTTCTCAAGTCACTGAAAGATAATTACTATAGTTACAGACATAATATATATAGAAAAAAGCAAAGTAATATCTGTCAAAAAAGCTAAAATTCCCCAGGAGTCCCATGATCACCTTCTGTTGCATCTCTGAACAGCTCTGCACCACATGACCAGTCCTAAGTGACAGAAGGCCAAAGTCAAGGCGGGAATTGAGAGCAAGGTGGGCAGATGTGAAGATTGGACTTAACCACATTCTAATTTTTAGCCTGTTTATTTAAAATGCTGTGTTTATGCAATAGTAGAAAGATAATCTCTATAACTGATTGTGCAATTTTTATGATAAGACTTTTGAAGTGTAGGAACGAAACTTTCAAAGTAAGTTACGTGATTGAGGTCTTACATTTGATCATCAACCCAAGATTCTGTTCATTTTTCTGATTAGTCACACACAGTGATATTTCCTTCTTGCCACTGAAATTCAACATGAGAGCCCCCTGGCCCTGGTGTTAGTCTCTCAATATCTGCAATAGTTTTGATGGATTCTTAAAATGTTGTACGTGGCAGGTGTACATGTGAGTCTACATCTCTATTAATCCATATTAAATATACATTAGCATCCCTTCTGCCATCCAACTTGGAAATCGTTGACGAAATAGACCTGTTGACCAATCTGGAAGATTAATTGAAACACAGATGAGGCTGATAGCCGTCATGGTCAATGTTGTCTTCTCAGAAGTATTGATCCTTCTATCTGTTCCAGATCCCTTCACATTGATTGGTTGCCTCCAGGGAGGCCCAATGGCATCATTCTCGGATATGATCTTTTACGGAAAGTGTGGCACCCGTGCCCTGAAGCCCGGAAGTTAGTGGAGAACCGAAGTGACCAACTCTGCCAGGCCGTGCCATGTCAGAAACCTGGACACATCTGTGGACACGTTTGTTATTCTCCCGGAGCTAAGGTAATTATGTCATTTTTAAACCAGTCAGCGGAATACATTTTTCTCACTAAACATTTTAGGTAAAACCCTTTCCATCTTATACTGTGTCTTATCAGGTGATAGCTATTTCGACTACGATTTGATGGAGACCCCATTGAGAAAAAAGGATGCTTCCAAAATCCCCATCATCCTCACACACATGTTAGCCTTTCCATCTTTCATGATCTTTACGGGAAATATGAGTTTATTAGAATGATAAGGAACATCCCAAATTTGTATTTGATTGAAAGACTTGAAGGTTTCTCTGTAACAGATCCATTGAGCTACAAAGGGATGTTTGTTTACAGGACCCTGATGAGTAGCTGCGCCTAATACCTTTCATACTTTGTCAGGAAGAGTTTAGAATGATGGCCCCTTGCAGATGAATGTGTATATTAGTTGCCGTTCAGGAATCAGATTAATAATATAGCCAGACAGTGGAGTTTGTAAATGGCTTTTATTGACGAACAACAGAGAAGAAAATCCTCAGATGGAAGGTAGGATTTCATATAATGAAATAACGTCCCTATTTATCAATAGCATCGCATAGTCAGTGACTAAATCTACTACTAAATTCATAAGATTCAATGAGAAAGAACTTGGTAATTAGACAAGTGAGTTATTGAAGCAACATGGATCAAAAGGCAGATGAGAGTGGCTGACAAAGGTTAGAAGTAGTTACCATCTGACAACCCAGCCAGCCAGCTACTTACCAACTATATATTTTCTTGACAGTTGTTTTCCAAAATTATCATTATACCTAGTTTTACATCATTTTAAACCACTAAATATGCAGTGTCTGAGAAACATACTTTTATGAAAATTAAATCTCTGAGAGGAATAATGCTGGAATAAATTTTTTAAATGTCCTCCAGTAAAAAGATGTTAAGCAAAGTACAGAATTCATGCCTTGATTTATTTTTTTATCCAGACGTAAGAATCAATACTGTAAAAATATATCTAACACAGGGAACGCTATGTTTACCAAAGTAAAAACTGGTTTTAGCCAGAAACTGTCAGGGTAGCTTAGGTTTGTACAAATGATTTGATGACAGTATTAACTCTGAACTCTTGAAATTAAACCCAAATAGAATAAAATTAGGAAAGATAATGTCTCAGAGATTATTCTAAAATATCAAAAGGTAAATTGCTCCTAAAATATTCTCATTAAATTGAAATCCATCTGTTGTGGGATGAAGAAAATATTACTAGACCATGACAGACTAATAATAAAATGTAATACTTGGCTCAAGTTTCTATATGTTTGGACCAAATTATTTATGAGGTTACTTCTGCTTTTCTTTATGGTTGGCTATCAAAACATGTATTTTCAGTAAATTGTCAAATCTAATGAGTATCTGCACAAAGTAAATGTCTACTTGGTATCATGTCCATAAACTCAATATTGTAAAGAATACCAAAGAGCTGTTTAGTCTAATGTTAAATCAATAACAACAGCAAAATATTAAGATGAGGAAAAAGACAGGTACACATGTGTTCCATGTCTTTAATCCCAGCACTGTGGGAGACTAAGGACTAAGTCATAGCCCTGGTGCTACCAAAAAAAAAAAAAATGATGTCTTCTTTAATGTAAAATAATTGTAAATTGAAGCATGGGGGAAAGAGGAACTTAAGGAAATGGTTGGTATTGATTGACAAATCTCACTTAATATTCTTAAGAAGAAACATTACTATTTCATAACATAACATTTCACTATTCTTATAAGACAAATCTTACACACAATTAAGGAGATGCAATTTATAATGATGATTTTTAAAAAGTCTTGCTCTTAGCCCAGCCTGGTGGCACAGCCTGCTCTTTGGGAAACTGAAGCAGGAGAACTGCAAGTTCGAGTCTCTCCTGGGGACTTCAGCAACTTAGAGGGACTCTGTCTCAAGTAAACAGAAAAAAGTGGGGGAGAGGTGTAGCTTAGAGCAATAGCCCTGTGTTCAATTCCCAGTCTCGGAAAAAGGAAATAGAAGTCTTGCTTTTATTTCAAGGATTTCAGAAACAGCCTAGGAATTATCAGTTAAAGAGAGTAAGTAAAATCAACTAAAAGTTAAAATAGAAAAAGACTGAGAGTCTTTGTTTGGGATTGGATATGAATATATATTTCTTGGAAGAAGAGCTTGCAAAATAGTAGAAAAGAGACTCTCCCTGTGCGTCTGAGGATGTCTTGGTTAACTCCTCAAGCATGAGTGAAGTGGAAATTCATCAAGCTTTACCACTGATTACAGATGGGGCTATCAAATCCCAGGGAAGGTGAGCCCTGGAGGGCTTAGGAAAACATGGAGAACCTGACACCAGCCCCAGGGATCCTGAGGTAGTAGGACTGGGCAGACCATGAGAACTTGATGTTTCTGCTGCTGGTCCTGAGACCATACTCGGAGAAACTTTAGATTATAAATTGCTTTTGAAAACCATTGAGCAAGAAAAGGCTGCCTATATAAAAGCCGGACACAGAGATCAGCTCAAGTTATTGGAAGTTTTCATTTATGCTATGTGAGAAACAAAGATCAATGAGAGACATTTTCCATAGATGTGGTGTTTTCAAACAAACAATCGTTAAAATAAAACATGCATGCAAAGAAAATTGCTCATTGCCATGCTAAACATCTCTACACTGGAAGCGTTGAGATCCAAAGATAATTCTTATTTATTGAGTGCTCTAGTAGACAACAAAGTATGTTTGAACACACACACACTCACACACCAAAGCTGTCTTGTATCAAGTAGCACTTGTTGAAATTGATGCTGGGAAATGTATTTCTTAAAATTATGTGACATGTGTGATGTGATCACAGATCAAAGCCTTAGGAGAAAACAGTTGTATCTCATAAGATATAATATTTTTAATTAAATGCTGTTGTTCTAAAGCTGGTTCTGACCTCTCAGGTTTGCTGCAGCGGCATTCTCTATGACCCCCAGCCTGGATACCGTTGCTGTGAGCAGAAGTACATCCCCTTCCTTCTCAATTCAACCGGAGTTTGTTGTGGTGGCCGAATACAAGACGCACGACCAAACCACCAGTGTTGTGCTGGATATTATGTCAAAATTCTACCAGGTGAGGATCATTTCTAGGTACGTTTAATAATTTAGGGCCTTGAAAACACACACATGGTAAGTGTCAGCAATCTGTTCCAAGCACTACCCCCAACAAAAACTGACTCCTGAACACATAACCACTGGCCCCATTGAAATGTCATTTCTTTAATGGATGTGGCTACTTAGTACTCAGCCCTAAAGCATTTTAAAATCCACCACGTTGGAAGTTTTGGTAAGTAGATCATTTTTTTTACAGTATTAGAATGCCTGAAGTGATGTCAATCTTCTGTTCCAAGCTTTGGTTTCAGTGTACTAAGTTAAGGAATTCTTCCATGCGCTTGCCCTGGCCTGGGCCTACAGTCTTTGCTAACTATTTTAAGGCTCTTTACATCACACACTAGGTTACCTCCTGGTGACCCAATCTAGCCCTCTTCAATCTAAATGGCCAACCAGTTGTCTGCGAGTTCAAGGCTGAGAGGGGTGTAGGCACTGAGTATTTGTAAATGTGCCTGAAACAGTGGCTAATGATGTTTATTATTCTTTTTTCTCAGGACCTACTTCCATAGCACCCCTTAACAAAGAACAGCAGAGAAAAGAATGCTCATTACACCCCCCTTTTCATAAGCATGCTAATGACCCTAACTAAATGTTAATGTGGGTCATTCTTCGGTAAGAATAACAATTAACTGTTAGACTGCATTGTAGCTTTTAGAGGGAAAACATTTTCAAGCCAAGCTTGAAATACATTCATTCTGAGAGGTTAATGAGAAGGTGACTGATCCTTGTATCTTATGTCTAATAGCCCTTTTTTGAAGGGAAAAAAATGAGTTTTATTTCTCATCGATATAATCCACATCTGTAATGTTCTGAGGCCTTTTTTTTTTCCTGTCAGGAACTGTTTAAGATTCTAAGGATTCAGAGAAATACAACCGAAATATCTAAACCAATTAATATCTGGTATAATTAAAAGAGGCTTTAAAATTTTTTCTTTCCCCAAAATAGGTGGGTATGGTTTTATCTAAGGCAACCTGATTAGTATCAAATTAAGTGATCTGTCTCTGAACCATCTAGCATACCTGGTAAAATTTGGAAGACATTGTGTTCTCTGGCTGTAAAGATTTAAGAAAGAGGGAAACTGCATATTAGACAAAACATGAGAAACCTTTTAACTAGAGGATAGAGTGTGTGTGTGTGTGTGTGTGTGTGTGTGTGTGTAATACAGTGACATAGTGACCACAAGTTCATTTCTGTTTCATTGACCTCTGGTAACACTATGATGAAAAAGTTACGTTGCCCCCTCCATGCATAGATACCATGTTACCATGTTATCAAATGCTTCTGAAGACAGATACTAAGCCTGCTGTCCCCTGAACTCTGGGAAGCCATGCCCTTGGAGGACACTGGGGTGCCTTGGCCCACTCCT